>JAGTJL010000022.1:0-600000 GCA_020746875.1 Rhexocercosporidium sp. MPI-PUGE-AT-0058
TAAATATAATAAGTCCCGAAGCTTTATTATAAAAAGCAACTTATTAAGTTTATTATATTTTTAAGCTTATATTAATATTTACTTGGCTTTAATTCTGTCGTGCAAAGCTCTAATCGACGGTAGGCATAGCTCTCTTAAAGGGGTGGCAAAAGTGTCTAATTCTAAGAAGAGGCTCTATACGCAACTGCCCTTAACGTAGGTGGTAAGCGAGTGGTTATTATAAACGAGTGGTTACACCCCCCCACCTTCGCGCATAATTCTTTACACCTAACCATGAATAACTCAATTAATTACTCTCGAAATGTCACAAAACGAAGGACGAGTCGCTCTTACTATATAAGCCTTTTAAAATAGCTAATTTAAGCACCTTTTTATAACTTGTAAAGCTTTTAATATATTATATTCTATAGCATCACGACGCGTAAAAGGTATTCCTAAAAGACGCGTTTTTATACCTAACGGCAGGAAACTTACGGACTTAAAAGAACAGATCCTTAAGCAATAGATATTAATTATAATTAAAAGAGGTTTACCCGTGGGACTCTAGTTTATGTTGGATTTCACTTCGGTAACTCGTGCCGATTCTACCCTAGAATAGCCGAAGGAGTTTCCACTGCTTACGCGGCCCGGAAATTACCTTTGTATTCCGGGAAATTACGCTCGTATTTAATTACGTAGCTTATATAAGCTACGTAATTAGTTACGTAATTGTAGAAGCTTTTAAAGAAGTTATTATTTTGTATATAATTACCGTAAAGCTCTTCTAGCTCTTTAAGTAAGTAAGCAAGCAATTCTTTCTCTTTGATTACGTGTCCTCACTTATTGCGCTTCCTCATTCCTGATTGGCTCGCTTATTCTCACATAATAGCAATTCGGCAATTCGCTAAGGCAGCTAATAATATCAGTCACCGACACACTTCCCGATCGAGACGACTAGCTGAGCTTTCTCGGCTAATACCGCTTCGGCTGCTTCCGTTCAAACGCTTGTCGATAAAGCTATACTAGCTTCTCTTGACTAAAGTAAGCTAGACCCCTTTAAGCCCTTACTAACCCGATTAGGACGTATTACGGACCTAAGGCCTTTAACCCTAAGACTAAACCCTAAGGAAATCATAACTTAGCGGTCCTTAGACGTTATAAGCGCGTGTAGCCACCTAAATTGCGGTTTTAAGTCTTATAATAAACTTCTCATTCTTAGGCGCTTATACCTTTTACGGCGCTAGCAGTGGTTATAAGTAGCGTGTTAGCGTGGCTTGTATTAAGGAGTGGCTGTCCGAATCGTCACTAGTTTAATATAAATTATAAAGGGTTTTTAGGCTTTTCTAATTATATAAGAAGCTATCCTCGGAGAGGGTTATAACTAGTTAAACTTATTAATTCCTGTGAGAAAAACCAAGCTAGTAGTAGCGCTAGCGTTGTAATAAGAGCCTAAGCAGACCCGCTGGGAACCCTATTATAATACTAGCTAAGCGAAACCCTCGGTAAAATAATAATAAGTCTTTGGCAAGGCTTTTTTACCTTAATTAATTAATTTTAAATCGATTTAAGGCATACTAAATTAAGGAGGGTAGCTTTAAAGTGAGGTTAAAGACTTAAATAAAGTCTAAAACTAAATAGTCTAATAAATTATTATAAGTAATAATCGCCTAAAGGAATCAAAGCTAAACTCAATTAAGATAAGCTTAAAATAGCTGCTACTGCCTTTAAAGAAAAGAAACTAGTAAGGAAATCTAATTATATTAAATAAATAAATCCCGCTAACTTATTCCTAGAAATTAACGGCTATATGCCTTATATTTCCGGCAAAGCTTTACCTCCGGACTAATCTATATATTACGCTAGGGATACCGAAGAAGGTAGAACCGTATTAGCCCTTTATTCTCACGAGCTAGCCGTAAAATATTACGAAAAGCTAGACTACTTTAAGACGCAAAACCAAAAGGCGCTAGGGGCGCTAAAGTCGATTATATCGCTAGAAAATCAAAAGCAATTTAAAGACAAAGATACGGCTAAAAAATTATAAAACGCTATTTAATTTACTTTCGGCTAATTAACGCTTAAGCTAGTCGGCCGTTATATAAATTAAATCGTCGATTTCAATTACAACTCTTATAAAAGCATAAACGAATATATTAGCGTAATCCAATCGAGCGCCATATACTTAAAGCAGCTAGACTACGAGATTCCAAAGCCCGTAATAGCTAGCTTAATATTAAAAGGCTTGCCGAGCTCTTTTAACGCCTTTTCGTCTTATAAATACGAGAAAATGTCAGATAATCTCAAGAATATTAATATTGACGGTTTAATTAACGACTTAATTTCGGAAGAAGCTCGCATAGGCGCTAACGCCGACCTTAACGCTAATAAAGCGTTTAAAGGCGGCAAAGGCGGTAATAAAAAGCACTGTAATAAGTGCAAAGTCACGGGACATATAACGTCTACGTGCTGAGTTTTATATCTTAAGCTAAAGCCTAATAATTCGGAAAATCCGAATAAAAAGCCTAATAAGGCTAAAAAGGCTAAGGAGTCAAAAGGCGAATTAAAAACAGAGTTTACGAAGGCTATTATGGCCGTATTTAAGACTTATACGCCGCTTAATAAGTATATAACGGCTAGAAAGCTTATAAAGGCACACACAAACTACTTACCCTTATTAAAGGGTAGGTTAAATATAAAGCTTAAAGTATAGCTTAAACCTCTCTTACTTATAAGTACTTTTGTAAATATTATAGAGGAATTAAGCGAGTCCGATTCTGATTAATTAGAGGGAGATATTGCAAATCAAGCTTTTAGAACCGTTTATAATTACAGATTAGTTTTAGACTCCGGTGCTAGCGAGCACTATACGCCTAATAAGGAATGGTTACTTAATTATTAGCTTACTCTTAGCAAATCGGTCACAATCGCTAATAGCGACGTATTACTAATACTAGGCACGGGAGATATTCCTATTAAGGGCAATAACGGCATAAAAGTAGTTATTCAACGGGTAAATTATATTCCGGGGCTAAAAACGACCCTTTTAAGCTTAAGGGAAATAATTAAGAAAGGCTAGTTAATCAACTTTACCGAGAACGGTGCTTTATTAAAGCATAAAAAAGGCCAATTATAAACTAAATAAGACTATAACGCCTACTACGTTCAAGCGGAAGTCGATATTGACGCTCTCGAACTTATAATATATTAAGTAGACTTAAATACGCTACTAGACTTTTATTATAAGAGGCTAATATATATAAATAAAAAGTCGATTCTTAAAATAATCGAGAAAAGCCATAAATTAAAGAAAATCTAACAAAAAGACGTAGAGCTAGCCGATTATAACGCTTGTAATAGCGGCAAAATGCACGTGATCGGCAGTAAAAAGCCTATATTAGACGCGCTATTCTTAATTATATTCGATATCGATATCGCGGGGCCTTTTAAAGTCAAAGGACTTAAAGGAGAGCGTTATTTCCTTACTATTATATATAGAGGATTAAGAGCTATTTAGCTATACGCCTTAAAACTCAAAGCCGACGCTTATGACGTACTTATTAACTTCTGTAATATAATAAATACGTAGTTTAATTAAAAGGAAATCAAATTTATAGCGAATATTAAAGCTTTTAAGCTTAATAACGCCGAGGAATTTAAGTCTAATAAGTGAACGCATTATTATAAATAAAAAGGGTATATATGTGAATATATTAGCCCTTATTCCCCTTCCTAAAACGGGATAGCCGAAAGGTTAAATAAATACCTAATAGAGCGGCTAATTAGCGTCTATAAAGCTAAGAGAATACCCTTGTTTTTATGGCCTTACTTATTATAAGGAATAGCTTATATTAAGAATCGGTTATATAACTCCGTTATAAAGAAGACGCCTTTTGAAACTCTATGCGGTAAATTATTGATTATTAATTATATTCGCATATTAGGCTCTTTAACTTACGTACTTGAGAATAAGAGAGCTCATAAGCTAGCTAATAAATCCGACAGGGGTATTCTTGTCGGTTTCGAGTCTTTTAATAATTACTTAATTTATTTACTGAGTAAAAGAGCCGTTATAAGCTTTAAAAACGTCTTAATTAAAGAGGATTTAATCCTTAAAGATAATATAACGGAAGAAATCGATCTCGATTATATAATCGAAACACTTGAAGAGTTTGAAGGCGCTAGCGACGATATTACTAAGCTAATAAGTGATATCAACGACGAAATGCCTAATAAAGGCAATATAAGCGAAAAGTCGCCTATCGACCAATTAGAAGGCGAAAAAACGGATTTTGAAAATGAATCCGACTTATTTATACAAAAGCTTCCTCAAACGCTAAAGGCTAATAAGAGGCTTAATACAGCTAGCCCGGAAATGCCTAAAGCGCCTATTAAGAGGCTTAGAAAGGATTATTCGAGCTAGGAGCTTAACGTCGTAACTAAAAACGCTAGTACTAGCGCCAAAGACTTTAATAACTCTTCAGAAAATCAACCAGTAATATACTTAAGCTTTAAGACGGCTATTCGCCAGCTAAATAATTAGTTAATCGAAGAGGAAAAAGAAGCTTTTTCTGTTTATAAAGACGCTAAGAGACTAGCTTTTATGGCTTTAATAAGCTCTAAAATAGACGAAGATTTAGAAAAGGAGCTAATAAAGCTACTTAAAGAGCTAGAGGCTAATAAAGTCGTTATTAAATAAATTAAAGGCCTTCAAATTTACGAGCTTAAAAGCCTTAAAGAGGCTATGGCCTCTCCGTATAAGGACTATTAGCTAAAAGCTATAGAAAAAGAAGCTAATTCCCTAGAAAGTCACGAGACTTGGGAAATAGTGCTAAAAGACGCTAGTAAGGCTTATAAGCCTTTAAAGATTAAATAAATGTATAAAATCAAAGAATTACTTAATTACTTTGAATTTAAAGTTAGATTCGTCGCTAAAGGGTTTAAGCAACTTTACGGCCTTAATTACGTAAATACTTTTGCTAGCGTAGTAAAATAAATAGCTTAGCGACTTATATTCGCCTTAGCGGTCCTTTACGGTTAAGTTATATAAAAAGTCGATATGATTTCGGCTTTTACGTAGAGTAATATTAATATAAACACTTTATATATAATGCTTCCCGAAGGCATAAACGCCCAAAAGTACGCTAGTAAACTACTCTTGCTTAATAAAGCCTTATACGGGCTAAAACAGTCAATTAGGCTCTAGTTTATTACGTTAAAGGAAGTCCTAGTCCAAAAACTCGGTTTTCAAGCCTTAATTACCGAGAATTATATCTTAATTAATAAGGAGCAATAGCTTATAGTCTTTATTTACGTAAACGACTTAGCGATAATTAGCTTAAGCGTTAATAATATTAAATCCTTCATTAAAAAGCTTAAAAAGCTCTTTAAATTAAAGGATTTAGGGCTAATAAAGGATTACTTAGGTATAAATATCGACTATAACTTAAATAAAGGTTATATGAAGTTAAGTTAAGAGAGCTATATTAAGAAAGTGCTAGCGCGGTTTAATATAACCGACTGTAAGCCTAAAGATATATTAATAGATTCGAAGGCTAAGCTAGAGCTTAATCTTAATTAGGCTAATAAAGAGGAAATAAATTAATATTAGTAAATTATAAACTGCCTCTTGTTTTTTACGCTAACAACTAGACTCGATATTTACTACTCGATTATAAAGCTCGCTCGATTCGCTAGTAACCCTAACACCGATTATATAATTGCCCTTAAAAACGTACTTAAATACTTAAAAGGATTAAAAAAGCTAGGGCTAATTTACGAAAAAAGCTTTAATCGATATATAAGTGGTTATTGCGACGCCGATTACGCCGGAGATATTAGTACGGCTAAATCGACTAGCGGCTTAAGCTTTTACTTAACGAGTTACTTATTCAGCTGGAAAAGCAAGCTCTAAAGTATTATAGCTTAAAGTACGACTGAAGCCGAATATATAACTATTAATTCGGCTTTTAAAGAGGCTGTTTATATAAAGCAGCTTCTAACCGAATTAGGCTATTACATATAAGAACGATTCCCTGTTTATACGGATAATAACGGCGCTCTCTTATTAACTAATAACTCTTAATTTCACGAGAGGACTAAGTATATTGCCGTTAAATACTATTACGTCCGCAACCTCATAAATTAAGGCGAAATAAACTTAATTTATATAAGAGGGTCTAAACAAAAAGCCGACGGCTTTACAAAGCCGCTAGATAAGCTTAAATTCATTGAATTCATAAGGCTTTTGAGACTAGCCGAATAGGGCTAAAGCGGAGGAAATAAGATTATAATTTATATTTCTCTCTCTTTATAACTAGCTTACCCTCCGCAAAGGGTTATTTTATATATTGAGCTTATTCTTGTAAATATAAGCTCTGCTTTAAAGCTAGCTTATATATAAGCTTATAAAGCTATTACGTCACTCATTAAGAGGGCGTGTTGGATTTCACTTCGGTAACTCGTGCCGATTCTACCCTAGAATAGCCGAAGGAGTTTCTACTGCTTACGCGGCCCGGAAATTACCTTTGTATTCCGGGAAATTACGCTCGTATTTAATTACGTAGCTTATATAAGTTACGTAATTAGTTACGTAGTCGTAAAAGCTTTTAGAGAAGTTATTATTTTATATATAATTACCGTAAAGCTCTTCTAGCTCTTTAAGTAAGTAAGTAAGTAATTCTTTCTCTTTGATCACGTGTCCTCACCTACTGCGCTTCCTCATTCCTGATTGGCTCGCCTATTCTCACAGTTTATACGCGTAATAACTAATATACTGCTTTTAAAACGCGGTGGCGCAAAAGTAATAAAAGCTTTAGTTATTAAGTAAAAATAAGTATATAACTACGTATAACGACACTACTCCCTTCAATCGAAATATACAAAAAAATACGACTACTAACGTACTCTTTGCAAAGATTACTTAATTATACGAGTTTAATTTGACTTTATATAAAATATAATCGCGAAATACGGTATTCTAATAAAAAATATACATAACTTTAACGAGACAGGGTTCTAAATAAAAGTAATAGCTATTATAAAAGTAGTTTTAAGTAAGGAAAGAACAGGTAAAGTAGTTACTATTTAATTAGGGAATCGCGAATAAGTTATAATTATTAAGTTAATTAACTTTATAAATAACGGGCCTTCTCCTGTAATTATTCTTAAAGGAAAGGTACATATCTCTACATAATATAGCAGTAATTTATTACGCGATTAAGTAATTATACTTAATAAAAAGAGGTAAATTAATAATTAATTAAGTCTTTTATAGCTCTCTACTGTTTTTGAGCCGTATATAATACTACGTATAAAAGGAGTATATAAACTTTTAATTCTAAATAGACATAGGAGTTATATAATACCGGAATTCGACTTATTTTATATAAAGCACAAAATTATTATTCTCTATATACCCGCGTATAGCTCTCACCTATTATAACCTTTAGATATAAGCTGTTTTATAACTTTAAAACGCGCGTACGGGCGTTAAATAAAATAATTAATACGTAATAGACTCAATTATATCGACAAAGCGAACTTCTTTATAATATATAATAGAACACGTCCGGAATTAATAACTCTTGCTATTGCACGCAGTAGTTTTATAATTACTGAATTAGTCCCTTTCGACCTAAAACGCGTGCTCTCAAAGCTTAATATATAAATCCGTATACCTACTCCTCTACTTATACTACCTTTACTATAAACTTTAAAGACACTATAATATCCCGAAGCAATAAATCTTTAAGTAAAGTTAATTAAAGAGTCTTTATAGCGTCGAATGCATTTAAATATCTTTTTTAATCTTATAGATTTCGCATTTTAGTAATTAATTAAGGGGTATAAAATAGCTATATATAATACTTTAATTTTAATAAAAGAAAATAAGTAGTTACGGGCCGAAAACGCACGTTAAAAAAAAAGAAAGTAATAAAGAGGTCTTTTATATAACTTAAGGGGGTTTTTATAATTTAAAAGGGCATAAAATTAATAAAAATAGCTGAAAACGGGTTTATAGAAGAAGAAGTAGAACCACGTATATAGTCTTAACCACGCGTCTTAATAAGGTGTAGTATATATAAAATAATTAAATATAATGCCCGTATATGCCCAGCACGTAAATAATAAAATAAAATTAATTTTAAGAGTTAATAATTACGCATTGATTAATATTAGTGATTTCTGTTCGGGTAGGTGGGGGGGCGTAACGACTCGTTTACAATAACCACTCGCTTACCATAACTGGCCCTGCTTACGTAAGCCAGGCACGTGAGCATACCTGTATTATATAATGCACCCCTCAGTTGTAACAGAGCTCTAAAGTGCACTCCTTAAATCAAAAAGAATCTAATATATAAAAGAAAAGCAAGTATATTATATAATAGCATATAAGCTAAAGTAATAACTAATTGACTTTTAATACGTCCCTCTACGTGTCCGCGTCGCTTTAAGTAGTGTCGTCTTATTCCGGCGCTTTAAATAAATAAATAAAAGCACGTTATTCAAGTAACTCTTTTATTACGAAATACCGTAAACTTTCCGTAAAACAAATTATACTTAAAAAGCTAAAAGAAAAGAACTAATAAGCTCAAAAACATTAGAAACGACAGTTTCCACCTCTTAGAAATTAATTAAAGCGCTAGGAGTTCAGTAATAAATATCTTAATACTAAAGCAAGTATATTTTAGCCAGTAAAGGAGCGACCTCTTACTATAACCGTCGAGCATAACTACCGCAAACTATACTTTTAGCAAATATATTATAATCAGTACGGGAGCGACCTTATAACTGTATCTCTTTTAATATAACTACCGCAAACCATACTTCTAGCATATCCTTTACTACACTAAGTATCGTTTTCCCTACTCTTTTTAAGCATACACCGGTCCTTCGCCATCCCACATCGCTTTACTACTAGCGCTATTTTTAAAAGCAACTGAGCTAACAGCGCCTAAATTTAACTATCCCTTTTCTTAGAGCCTCTCCCGCAATTATCGGTACTCTAAGAGCTCTAAACGTTAGCGAATTAATTTCTTATCGTCGTCTAAGAATTATATTTAACGTTTAATATAACTTATTAAAATTAACTTTAGCTTAAAGCAATTTACAAATAACTATACGTGCTTCTTAGCCCGGCAAGAGCACTTATCAGTATTATCACCACGTTCTTTTAGCGTTATATATACTCCGCTACTTTATTACTTCTCTTATTAAAAAGCCTTTTAAAAGCCAAAATCACTTATAAGTAAGTTTTTAATATACGGCCGTACTCTTTAAGTATACGAGCAAGCTTTTCTCTTATAGCATCGGCCTTTAGCATCTTCCGAAGCTGCTTACCAGCTTATTTCCGGTATAATTCTTATTGCGATAATCTCTAAAAACGCTTATTTAGCGCTAGTTCCTTTAATAATTTCCAGCTTTAAAAACTTAGATTTAATTAAAGCCTAAAACTAGCTATCTAATTATATATTCCGGTTTATTAAGCCTTTATTAATCTTTAATACCTTTAAGTATACGTTTCTTTTATACTATTTATACTACTTAAAGATTAACGTATACTTCTTTTGAAACTCTTGTATTAAATTCTGAAAAATTAAGCGTCTTTCAGCAATCAGTTATTCTTTATAAAGCTCTAAAAGTATATACGGCATAAACTAGTTTATTTATTCCTAAAGCACTTAGTACCGTTAGTTTAATACTGCTTAACGCGTATGCCGCATAGTATAATCGCGTTAATACGTTTAATATTCCCGCTTTACGTCTTTAAAACGTATTAATAAAATCGCTAGCCTATTTAAAATATCCCGAATATCTACTTCCTACGTATTCTGCTTATATTTATCTTTTATTTATATAAGTTCTTTAATTATCAGAAGTAGCGCAAGCTCTGAATTAATTATATATAAAGAATCTGATTTATTAGGATCAACATAATACTATACTCCCCGGACTATTACTTAAGCCTTTAGCTTTAGTAATTACAGCGGAAATATTTATCGTTTTAACGTAAAAGTAATTATTAAAATTAAAATAATTATTTTAAAATCTGCGAAAGTCGTTTAAGGTATGCAAAAGTAATTTAATAATCTTAAGGAATTATTTCCGTAAAAAAGAGCATTATATACCGCAACTTTATAAAACTATTATTAAACCGCTAATTAAAGCTTTTACAGCTTTTAATACTACGCAATAACGCGTACGGAGCTTATAACTATCGTATAAAGCTCTAATCGACGGTAAGCATGGCTCTCTTAAAGTAATAGCAAAAGTATTTAATTCTAAGAAGAGGCTCTGTACGCAACTGCCCTTATAACTGGCCTTGCTTACGTAGGCTAGGCACGTACGCATACCTGTATTGCACAACAAGTTCCTTAGAGTATTATAAAGTAGCTACTTTAAACTTATAAACAAAAGAAAGTATATTAAATAAATATAAATTTTCAAAAAAGCTTATAGCTAAATTATTTTTAGCTTAGCGGGGCTTAATTAAGCAAGCTCTATCTGCAAAAAATTCGAGAGGCAGACGTCGGCCAACTGCGCCAGAGGCGCTATTTCTGGCGCTTTTAGCGCTTTCGGCCTAAAAGTTGTATATCGAAAATTTTAGCACCGAAAGCGGTACTTTAACGAATTACTTTTACGGCGGCGCTTTACTTTCTACGGTAGCCGGTACTTTACTTTTTATAGCGGAAAAAAATTTGCCTTAAGGTTTTAAAGCCTTATTTTACTTTACTTTATCTTACTTTAATTTGTCTTACCTTATTACCTTATTACCTTAATAGCACGTATATATAAGAGCCTTAACATAAGTGTAATTTCTCCGAATCGTCACGTGCACTTATTGGATTTTTTTAGCGTGGAAATTCATAGCGTAAGGGCTTTAGTAAAGAGGTTTTTAAGACCGTGCGTAATCTTCGAAATTAAATTAATAATAAATCCGCGAAAATAGCGAAAATAACGGCGCTTTAACGAGCTAAGATTTAAAAGTAGCGCTAATAGCGCCCGCAGGCGGCCGATTAGCTAATAGGCGTCCATGGAATTTTTTGCTAGTGCTTATAAGCATATATTAGATTGTTATATAAACGGAATTTTTTATTTATGATTAAGTTATCATTTGTATATTAAAATCCTCTTTTTAAGAATACTTGAAATGCTTTTCTTTAAGTTATTGGACTGCGTTATTATAATTCAGTAATCGATTTATTTACATAAATGCCTCTTATTTATTAACTTCGTATTCAATCCTGAGAAAATCTTAATATATAAAGTAATTAATTACTAATTTTACAGCTCTCGTTAATGTAAAGCCAGGAACCAGTTTAATCCCTACTCACGTAGATCGACTCACAGAACGCAGTGAGTGTACATATACTACTGTTTCTAAAACAGAAAGCGTCATGTCACCTTTTCGTCACATACCACGCCTAATACCCTGGCCCAGTTGCGTTATATCTACCTTGCTGGAAAACACCGGATTGCGTGTACGCCGATGGAGTCGAGGTAGCAACACCAATCTCCTGACCTTGATACGGCGAATATGACTCTGATGCCGCGCCCATATAAACCGCATCACTCTCGCCCCCCCCGTTATTTCCCCTTTCTACACCGTCATTCAACATGCCCAGTTCCTCATCACTTCCATTCGCAGGAATGCCGCGTTCGGCCATGATGGTACGGGTGGCCACAGCCATCTTCTTCCGGATCCACATGCTGGCTAAAATAGTGATGATAACGACAACAGCGATGGCAGCCACTTTACCCCACTTGGCTGCTTTCGAGTTCTTGCTAGATGGCGAGCCAAGTGCTACAAATACCATGGATTTGGGGAGCGAGAGGACAACTGTCGCCATATAAATCCAGAATTTCATGCCAGTGCAGGAAAAGAGGGGGTTTGCGAGATCTAAGCACCTTTCAGCCACAGTTCAGAAAATGCAAGCTAACAGGGCAACCTACGTGGAGGAACGATTGAGTATCTGATCACTAACACGCCTCGGAATCCAGCCTCTTGCGTGACCCGTGCTGTAGCTGCCCAGTTCACCTTCTGAGTAATTTTTTTCTCAACCCACCCAGTGAAGAAGTACTTGAAGACGATACTACTCCACGTTAGCACATGACCCGTGGGTTCCCAGCTCATCCATTCCAGAAGGCCCGTTCAAGTGAGAGGAATGGGAACTCACAAACAAGCCGCCTCTCCTATCACGGCACCAGCACACGCAATACCCAGTGCGACACCTAACGGATACGCCAATCCCACAATCAATTGCACGATTTCATGACCGAACAACGGCGGAAAACTCAAAATAACCAGAATGGCAGTCGGAATTGTCCAACTCCATGACTCTCTTACCTTCAGCCAATCCGATACGGGCTTAAGCCAGCGCTCGAAATCATCTTTGTAGACTTCGAAAAGGACAGCAAAAACTATTGCCACTATACACAGGGGTACGATCCTGTTTAGAGTCAATAAGATGAGTGCACTTTGGGCAAGGGGGGTTTTTTGAATCGGATTTGATGTCATATGACAGGAATAGCGGGGGCATACCAATACAGCCTCCTCTGCCATTTCTTGCTGATCTTCTTTTTTGATTTGAAACCCTGCATGAATCCTCTTGTCGGTTGCCATTTGCTCGTCGAAGCTGCATCATAAGATGATTGTACGGGCACTGGTTGTAAAGGAGGCACTTGGATCATCGGAGATGCATCGTAAAGCGCGACGGGCGGCCTGCTGCGAACATCCCCAATATCGCCCTCTTGATAAGGGGCATGTGCCGGCAGATGGGGTGCTTGGTTGTTCATCGTGAGGTTTGGCATGGGTGGAATAGAAGAGGGCGTCGGAGGCTCATAATATGAAGAAAAGAAGAGTTGTCGTTTGGGCACGCTCACGATCTGAGCCACGACCACGCCGCGGGAACGAAGCTTTTTAGCAGGGCTGAGCCACAGGCTTGTCACAGCTTATCATCCACTTGGCTTGATTAGGCAAGCTTGGTGTCCGCGCGTTTGTCAGAACGGGTGTTTAATTGGCCAATCCGTAAGGCATGAGTGAAGAGAAATAAGAATAGAAATCAACTAATTGAGAGTTATCATATCGTATCGATGTTCACGTTATTCCGGCATTGGCGCATCATTTGCCTCTTTCAGGATATGCAAAGAGCCCGAGCATCACGTGAATTGGTCACATGAGCCACACTGTACCTAAGTACCTACCTAATGTTGGCTGGCTGGCCTGGAGCTCGCATTGTGCCCCATGAGATGTTTTCAGCTGGAGGAAACAATAGGCATAGCGGATAAGTAAATAATTCATACTTCAAAAAGTGTACCAGTCATCGGCGGCCCGATTGTGAAATATTTTCTGCCTGCCAATGTAGTGTATCTCCTACGGAAGCCGCAAGTCGTTTCCAAACTATACTTGGTTCAGGCAGTTGCAGGATATCGAAGAGGGGCTAATTTATGCCGTGATCCGTGTCACTCGCTTGGCGGGAGCTCAAGTCAACAAGTGTCACGAGAATCTACGGGAATATTGCAAGGAAACAATATTGTCCGAGGTGACTCAATTTTACTTCCTTCTAATACTTCAACTTGAGCCCTGTTTTACCAATGTTACTTGTAATTTTCCTATGATCACCAATACCTTCAGTCCACATCTTAATGCCACTTGAGCCAGTTAGGAAATTTCTGTAATAGTCTGTGCTCTTAGCGCTGATTGCGTAATCACTGCCCTCATAAAGACAGTGAGGGGGAAGAGGTAATCTTCCCTCCTTAGTAATTAGCTTTTATATAAATTCAAATATTACTAACGAGTCTATAGCACTTCTCTAGCTATTCTATTATATTATAATCACTTTAGCGTGTCAGTAATTATTATATTCTAATTACTATTTTCTTACCGTTAGCTTAACTATTATATAATAATTTAAATTAAAGGATTATTAACGGCAGCCTTAAGTCGATAAAGATAACGATCGAATACCCCGAGACATTAAGGAATCGCTGGAGATACGCTAGTAAATAATATTGCCGCGATATAAGAGCAACTTCGGGCTCTTAAGAAGCGGAACAATATCCTCGATAGCCTTATCGCTAAGTATCGTCAGATATACGGCGACGATTTCACGTAATACCTTCTTAAAGTAGCAGCGAGAGCTTAGCTCCTTTAACTTATTAAATTAAAGACTTCTATAGATAACAAAAGTAATATAAAGAGCCTTTTAATAATAGTCGACGAACCTCAGGCTTTACGCTAAGAAAAGGGCAAATATATAATCCTTTTAAAATATAAAGGAAAGAGTTATTAAAAACTTATAAAGTATTTATAAACTTATAACCGTGTTTTTAATTATAATTCTAAAGGATTCCCGACTAATATAATTAAAATTAAATAGGCGATAATATTATTTCGTAAAGAATCGACAAATGCTTAAAAAAGATTTAAGAAATAAACCTTAAAAAAACTTAATATAATAACTTAAGAAGATTATAAAGAGTTTCTAGAAAATCTCTAGTTACTCCTCGTCTTAAAAAGGGTAACTAACTCTTAAGCTTATAAAATAGCTTAATAAAGAGTTAGCCAGCTTATTTATAAATTCATTAATTATTTAAAAGAATTAAAAGAATACCTTAAGCCTTTTATAAAGCGCTAATTACAAGATATTCTTTTTAATAAGATTCGGCCTAAAGCTCGCCAGAAGATCGTCGAAAATAGATAAGTTAATAAATTATAGACTCGTAAAGAAGTCATTTCTATTATTGCTTTTTAAAAAACTTATAATTTAGCGAAAGAGAATAATAAAAAATAAAGAAAACTAAAAAATAAAAAAGAAAAACCTTCTCGTAAGCCTTTACGAAGAACTAGCGAAAGGCAAGACAATTCCCGGCTAAAGTAATTTAATAAAGCTAATTTAAATAAAATCTTAATTAAAAAAAGTAAAAAGAGAAGTTATAAGTCGAAAGTTAAATGTTATTTATGTTATAAACTCGGCTATTACGCTAATAAATGCCTAAAGACTAATGCTAATAAGTCTAAGGATAAACGCTAAAAAAGCGCCTAACTTACGATAGCTTTTACGTCTCTATTAAGATCGACAAGTAAAAGAATGAAAATCTAATTAAAAATCTTGTTAAGTAAAAAGTAAAAAACGCTAATAGCCTTAATTAATAATAGAGCGGAAGACAATTTTATTTCGAGGCTTATAATAAAAGAGTGTAATTTATAACTTACCGGCAAAAGACTAAAGACATTTCAGACCTTTTTTAATAATAAAGATATCGTCTATAATATAGCTCTCGCTTAAGTAAAGATTATAAATATACTTAAATAAACAAAGCTAAATACACTCCGGCTAAAAGTCATCGATATGCCGGGTATAGACTTAATTTTAGGATAGCTTTAATTAAAAGAAATTAACTCTTAAATTAGTTTTAAAATTAAATAATAAAAATATTTATATTAATTAAATAATACTTATAACTTTAATATTATAAGACTAAAAGAGTTTATATAAGTTATTAATAAAAAAGAATCGCCTGCGTACGTTATAATACCTAGCCTTAATATAACGCGCCTATTAAACGCCGACGATATACTTATTATTCTATAATAATATTATAAATTTAAGGACGTCTTTTTAAAAGAAAAAGAAAACGAGTTGCCCTTATTATAAAATCGCTAATATACTATCGACTTAAAACTGTGTATAAAGCCCTCATACTCTTTAATTTATAACTTTTCCGAGACGGAATTAAAGGTTCTCTAAAGTTATTTTAAATCTTTTAAAATTAAAGAATAAATAAAAAAAAGCAAAAGCTTAATTAAAGCTCTTATTTTATTTATAGCAAAAAAAGATAATAGCCTTCGATTATGTGTCGATTATAAGGCTTTAAATTAAATTATAATTAAAGATTAATATCCCTTGCCGTTAATTAACGAAACGCTAAATAAACTCTAAAACGCGAAGATTTTCACTAATTTAGATTTACAGAATATATATTATTATATTAAAATCAGAAAAAAAAACAAATAAAAAACTATATTCCGCACTTATTATAAATACTATAAGTATTAAATAATGCCGTTTAAACTATTTAATACGCTAGCGATATTCTAAGTATATATTAATAATATACTAGCGGGACTCGTAAATATCATTTATATCGTTTATTTTAATAATATTTTAATATATTTAATGAATTCATTTTAATATAAGAATTACGTTTATTAAATCCTTAAGAGATTATAATAAGCAAATCTCTTCGTTAAATTGTCGAAATACTCTTTTAATACTTAAAATATAAACTTTTTAAGTTATATAATATTTCTTATTAAAGTATTAATAAAGTAAAGTCAAATAAACAATATTAAGGATTAATTAAAGCCTAAAAGTATTAAAAATATCTAAGTTTTCATTAGCTTCGTTAACTTTTACTAGCGCTTTATCGCAAACTTTTTAATTATTACCTAGTTAATAATAAATTTAACAGGAGGTAAAAAAAAAAGAGCAACTTATTCTTACTTTTTATTAAAATACTATTAAAGAAAAAGCTTTTAACGTATTAAAAGATATATTTACGTTAGCCCCTTTTCTTATATACTTTAACTTTAATAAACTAAAAAGGCTAAAAACTAATACGTTTAAATTCGTAATTACAAAAATCCTCTTTTAACTTAACGAGTAGCTAATAAAAGATAAAGGAAAAGCCGTATAATACCTTATTATATTCTTTAATAAAAAGTTAAATGCTATTAAATTAAATTATAAAATATATAATTAAAAACTCCTTATAATTATTAAGTGCTTTATATATTAAAAGTATTATTTAGAAAATAATTTAGCTCTTATTAAAGTATTAATAAACTATAATAACTTCCGTTATTTTATAACGACGACGATATTAAGCCGGCGATAAGCCAGATAGGCTTTAAAGCTGTTTAAATATAACTTTATAATAGTTTATAAAAAAAGAAAGAATAATCCCGTAAATAAACCCTTACGTAAGCCTGATTATAAGCTAGCAAAGGATAAGGAAAATATTATACTTTTTATTTTATAAAATAAATTATAAAGCGTACTTTAAAATAAGTTAATCCGCGTACTTAATATAATTAATTATACGACGAAAAGTATTTAACGAGAAGACGATAATATATTATATCGACTGACTTATATCCCTTAACTTACCGGTAATAATATAATAATAAATACGTTAATTAAAGCTATAAAAGTAATTTTTATACTTAATTAATAATATATTCTTATATAATTTAATAATTCCTAAAACTTATTTAAAGGCTTAAATAACCTTTTACGTAAAGCCGGCGAAAGGCAGAACGCTGGCTAATATAATTATAAATATATTATATTACGGTTTTTTATAACGAGAGTTATAAGAGCCGAAACGGCAAACCTTAAATCGAACTCGCTTCTTTCGCTGCTCTTAAAGCTATAGAAAAGGGACGCCTTAATTATTAAAAAGTAAGCTAAATTATAAAATATTAGGGATTTAAATTAAAGTATCGATAATAATAGTCTACTAAGATACTAGCGAATGGCTTACGTCTTTTAAGATAATGTCGTTTATAGTGAAATTATAAAAATATATTATAATAATTTAATTATAAGTTATTTTAATTATAAAAAGATATTAAAGCTTATTTAATAAAAGTATTTCTGGCCGAAAATATTAATAGACGTTAAAAAATACGTTAAGACTTATAATATTTATTAAAAAATAAAAATAAGACGTAAGAAAGTAACTGGCGAAATGTAAGCGTCGAGTTAGTTTAGTAAATTATTTAAGTTAATTATAATAGACTTTATTATAGATTTAATACTTTATAAAAGTAATACTATAAATAAAGTCTTTAATAGTTTATTAATAATTATTGACAGATTTATTAAAAATATTAAATACATTTCGTGCTTAAAAATTATTAATATACCGCTTTTGATACGCTTATTTATTAATTACTAATTTAAAGATTACGGTCTGCTTATAACGATTATTATAAATAAAAGCTTTATATTTACTTTAAAATTCTAGACGGAATTTTGCTTTTATTTATAAATAACGAGAGGCCTTTCGACGGCGTTTTACTTATAAATAAACAAATAAATAAAGTAATAAAATTAAGCCTTAAAAGCGTAGCTAAAGTGTTTTGTTTATTATTTATAAAATAATTAAATAGATTTCTTACCTTTAGCGAAGTTCGCGTATATAAATACTTACTATAAGTTTATCGGAATAACTCCGAATGAGGCTAGGTACGGTATATCGCTAGATTCTTGTTAAGAAATCGAGAACGATTTTATAAAAGAAGAGATACCGACTATTAAAAAACGAGTAAAAGAGGTTATTAAGAAACGTTAAAAGCTAAAAACTAATTAATAAAAAACTAAAGAAAACTAAGCGAAATAATATAATAAAAACTATTATCTTATAGAATTTAAAGTCAAATAATAAGTCTTGTTCTTATTAAGGAATATTAAGATAATTCGTTTAAATAAAAAGTTAAATTATTAATTCCTAAGGCCTTTTAAGATTATTAAAAAGATTGGAAAACAAGCGTATAAATTAGAATTACTTCTTAAATATAGCCGTTTATATAACGTCTTTTATATATTATTATTAAAGTCGTATTAATAAAGGCCCGGCGAATCGTCGAAAGTCGTTTAATTTAACTTTATTAATAAAAAAAAGTAATAAGCTATTAAAACTCTTTTAAATTAATAAGTAATTAAAAGTAAAGAATAATATCTTATTAAATAAAAAGGATTTAATTTAACGTATAATTCTTAAGAGTTAATAAAGAATCTTATTAATCTTTAAGAGCTAGTTAAGTTATTAAAAAGTCGAAACGCTACGGAAAAGAAGGCGAAGCGCCGGCGAAAATGAGCTTATAACTTCTTATTTCTTCGAAGGGTTCGAGGGAGAGTCGCTAAGGCCACGCCGACGACTTACTAAAAATATATTATAATATTATATACTTTTTTACTTTTATTTATAAGGTTTTATAATTTTAAAGGCGTATTAAATATTATAATTTAAACGATAATACTTAAGAGAAAAAGAAGCTTATATTATTTATTCGCGTTATAATAAGAACGTAATACTTAAGAAAATTAAAAAATTAAAGTGTTTCGCCGGACAAACGCTAGTCCCTTGCTAATAAATCGCTAAGTAAAAACCTTAAATTCATCCTTAAGTAATA
The DNA here is from genome assembly GCA_020746875.1 of Rhexocercosporidium sp. MPI-PUGE-AT-0058. Lineage (NCBI taxonomy): Eukaryota > Fungi > Ascomycota > Leotiomycetes > Helotiales > Rhexocercosporidium > Rhexocercosporidium sp. MPI-PUGE-AT-0058. The sequence continues at coordinate 19,181 of JAGTJL010000022.1, forward strand.
ATAGCAAATTTATTTCTACTACTTAAGTTCTTAATAATATTAATATAACTATTATTCTTAATAGCTCCGGCCTTAAGATCTTTAATTACACTGTCTTTAAAAAAGTCAAAGTAAACCTTTTAAAAGTCTTTTGTTAAAGGTTAATAAAAAACTTATTAACGAATATTAAGTTTATTTACTTCTCGGAGTCCGGAAATCTTAATTATAAGCTTAATATTACTTTTCTTTAAGTCCTCGAATTCCTAAAAGAAAGTTAAAATTAACGCGCCGCGTAGCCCGTTAATCGCTAATATAACGCTAATATAAAACTCCTTAGTTAAGGATATTATAGGCTTTTATAAAGACTTTTAAGCTTCGGCGTTAAAGACTTTAATAAAATAATTAACGCGACGCTTCTCTTAATTAAAGATAAACTAAGTAGTATTAAAATCGGCTTGTTTAATCTTGCCAAAATTAAATTAAAAGACAGCTTTAAGAAAATCGTCGAGGAGTGATTTTAACTTAGCCGGGACTTCGCCGGTTATTAGCCTATGCCTCGCCAGCAAGTAAAAAAAAAAATTTAACTTATTAACTCATATAGTTTGCCCTTTTTATAGTAATTTAAATACTTTATAATAAATAAGCTGAGATTATTAAAGCATTAGAGATTAGGGAACTCTTAGACCTCGCCGGCGCAACGTAAGTATAACTCTTAATAAACGTCGCTTTTATTTATAATAGCTCTACTTAAAGATCGAATACGCGTATTCTTCTTTACTTTAAATAAAATTCGTTAAAAAGATCGGACGTTATCTTTAAAATCCTTATTATTATTATTTTAGTCGCTAATATTAGTTATCTTTAAGGAAGTCGCTGAGGTTCGCTGGCGTTTAATCGAAGTATTGCTAGCGTTAATCGCGATAAAGCCAAGGGTCTTGCTTTTACGCTTACGGCCAGAGGAACCGCCGGTTAAATACTTATTAAAAGACGACATTATCAAGATCGAGAGGTAATTATAACTTATAGTTTATTATAATTATTATTATTAATTAAAAAAGGTTATAAAAAAGGAGAAGTATTATATATTTAGTAGGCGTTAGGCCCCTCTTACTAGTAGCTTCTACTTTATTTTATTTTCTTTAAAATTCACTTTTAGAATAAATAATAAAAAATTTAATTCGTTAGCGAATCGTTAATATAGCGCTAGCTAAGGGCTATAATATATTCTTACTTTTAAGATAAAAGTAAATAAGAAGGGAGATATTATAATAGTTTATGCTCTTAGCGCTAATTGCGTAATTACTGCTCTTATAAAAACAATAAGAAAGAAGAGGTAATCTTCCCTCCTTAATAATTAGCTTTTATATAAATTCAAATATTACTAACGAGTCTACAGCGCTTCTCTAGCTATTCTATTGTGCCATAGTCACCTCAGCGTGCCAGTGATCATTATAATTTCTTATCTGCCAGTAGTATCTGTGAGTAATTAGACCCTTTGCCGCTACTCAAGCTCTCTGGAAAAGGGGAGCAGCAATTGTTATCCCCAGCAAATAATATAGACTACATCTATAAGGATGGGGTACTGGAAGAAGTGTATTAAAAAGCTACAAATACTAGCCCCTGAAGGGACGACCAACTAGGGACGGCATGTTTCCAAAACCACTATCTTTTTCTGGGGGTTTCCCGCTCTCTCTCGTACACTACCCTGGTACACCTGCTGCGTGCGAGCTACAACGTCCATTTTCTCGCTTATTTACTTGCGGCATTCGGAACGACTTGAGAACTAGGTCACTCTTCAAGCTTTCGTTCCTATTATTTACTCTTCCTCTTCATTCTCCTAAGATGTCTTTCAGAGTAGGGTTCCGCGGACCTTAATTAAGCCGGAGGTTGTCATGAGGTTTGGAACCAAATCATCCACCCCTGGCAACACATCACTGGTGAATAATTAATTGAAAATCTTATTATATGAAAGCCAAGGTGAGTATCCCGTTGGGGAATGATAATGACGTTGCTACCCACACTACAGTAGACTTGGGTTATCAGATTAGCGAACCACCTGGGTACGACGGAAGTCGACGTGGCACATGACACTCCTACGTTAATTAAGTGAAACGATTTCCATATCATCACTTCTTACTAGACACAGATTAGGTATCTGTCCTTTAAGAGAGCGTTTTCACCTGATTGAGATAGCAAATCCAGATTCCTTAATCCTTTACGATATCTCATCGCCCTTCCAGCCTCGCTCGTACGCGCCCAATCCCTCCAAAGCACGTCTCGTGCTCAGCTTCAAAGGCACATCCTTTCAAGCTACTGTGGGCAAAATATTAATTGATCCGATATTCAGCTCTATATAACCATATCGTACGCTGACTCGTCGAGAAACCACTGGGTGGCTATTCTCGACGTATCCGACGCGCGGAACGGAAGGGTTTCAATTTCCCAGCCACTCGTAAATTCGACGATGGTGCCGACTTCTACACACTGGCTATGCTGCAAGGCAACTACTCGGGAAAGGTAGTTGGGGACTCGTTCGATATCGGCACATATCGCCAATTATCTCGAGGATATATTCCGGGCCTTGGCAGCTGTCTTTCCCACCCAATTCCACTTGGCACTGGATTGGACTACGGGAGCCCACACAAAGACACAGCATTCATTGCTTCTCTTACATCCAACGACGGCTCTAGAAACGAGGTTTACGCAAGATTCAATATGCACGTGGATGCTACCTTCACGGCCTATGTGGTGCTTGTCGCCGACTTTCTCCTATTCAATATAGATACCACCGGGGCCGTAAGAGCTCTCTTCCTCAAGCGCGCACATTTGAGCTCCTGGGGGGGTTTGTCAGTCAAGGGCGACAAGAGAGAGAAGCTCATGGTGGCCTTCAAGTCTTCTTTAACATCCTTGGCCCGTCCATTTGGGATCCACGACGGACCGTACCTTGAGGGAAACCAGGCAAATTATGCCGACCTGATCGTTGGTGGATAGTTAAATATGCTCTCTATTACTATGCCCGATAGAGAGTGGAGTGACTTCAGGGGATGGCATGGTGGGGTATTTGCTCGACTACAAGATGCGTTACAAAAGATTACTTTATATATACGTAATTGCCTATACAGTGTACCCCCCCTGTCCCAATGTTATTCCGTGGAGAACTTTTGCCTATCACTTAAACGCAAAAGAGGCAAATTTCAAGCTGCCTTATAATTAGACAAGGAAAGTACGGGAACCGATTTAGCATGTTGATAGAGCAACCGTGAGGGGAAGTAACTTTGCCACCGTAAAAGCGGCCGAGAAAAAAGTCTCCACCGAATAACACTAGTACAGGGGGGTACACTGTAATCGGAAATAAGCTTTCAGAGGATGAGGCTGAGATCAACATCAACCGGTCCAGATCGAGAGAGAATGGGTGGAGGCCTTGAATTTTAGTCTATCTGTTTTCTTAACGCGAACCAGGCTGTGATAATTTCGAAGCTCTTCAGCGTCTGCAACACCTTCGTAACGACCTACGTACCCTAAAGCGTGTCTTTCGAACCGATACCCTCTCGATGCACTCTCATTGCCTGCCATCGCCCGCGTTGACCGCGGAAGCAGTTGCCATGCTTCGGTAAGTCTAGTTAAACAAGAAAATATTGTTTTCTTCTTCTTTCAGTAGCCTTGAGACTTACCGTTTATCAGCCGTCAGAACACAAGGACACGTCGTTTCCTGGTATTACTGTTCTCCCTCAGTTCGACACCGCAAACGCGGATCTGGATGACCCAGAACCTTGATACTACTCCTGCAGCGAGGTCCACATTGTAAGGCAAGATGGTAATACTATGAGACATGTCTTGCCATGTTTCGACCTGTTCAATAAATGACAAAGCCCGAACCTTGTCTTTTTTTGCACGGGTGCATGAATTTTCCGAATTATTCATCGTGATGCCGTCCCTCAACAGAAAACCCAAGAACTTTCCCGAAATTCTGTGTTGGTCTAAATAAAAAACCGAAAAATAAAATTTGTCTTAGAGGCAGCTTTCACTGAGATAGCAGAACTCATATATGTAAGTTCCCAGAGTATACGGCCTTGTAATGCGATTCCGTGGGGTCTGTTCTCCCGGCTGTAGCGGATCGTTTATCCATAGTTGCTACGATAAAACACGAAACCAACTAATCTGTCGCATTGTAGTGCCTCTGAAGGCACCTGCAAGTCATCTCCATAATCCCTCGGCGTGTTACTATCAAACCCGTGGCTGTAGGAGCAGAAGATATCTGTCTACTACCCACGGGATACCTGGATGTTGGGTGAACCGAACTGTTGTGGGATACGGTGGCTTATGCTTCGAGGCTAGGCAAATGTTTTTCTGGCTGGGATTCACGTTTGCAAGGAGGATTTCATGATTTGGTGTATCTCTACCTGACGAAGCTGTATTATAGACGTGGAGGAAGGGAAGAATTTAAACCAAGTCTTTGGGACCTGATGCTGCTCATTCTAAGAAACAAGGGCTAGAATGATGGAGATCAGCTGGTTATAAATCAATCAATCATCCCCGCACATCTCAGTTTCATTGACCATGTTTGTAAAATTTCGTATAATTACCGACAGACCTGAGCTAGAAGTATCATCACGCGTGAACCATTCCAATTTGCGATTCTACAGCCATCAGGTGAGAACAGACGAAGAAGCCACAATCACTGCCAAAAGGCCACCGTTTGGAGAACTCGACATTTCACGACCTCTACCAATCATCCTTTCGCCTTCTTGTCCATTGAAATCTTTCTACGCTCAACGAAATTTGCGCAAAATTTTATTTCTTTGTGAGACGAAATTCTCTACGGAAAGCTCGAGGGCCGATATCGTAGGAGTGAAGAAGGTGGTGACCAAGCCAAGCCGTGTTGTATTACCAGACCGAAGTTCAATCTCCCGGACGAGCTTGAATTTTGTGATGACGAAGGCAAGCTAGCAAGAAAAAGTCAACTTTGAACTTTCCGTCCGAGCATTGAATCTGGAAGCTTACACCATTCAGGAGTTGATTAATCGCGTTGAGGTCTCTGTTGTCATGACCTATCTGTTCGGCCTGCTTCGTCATCTCGCCCAACTCGATCATTGTATCGTCCCCTACGAAGATCGTGAGATCAGCAACTAACTCGCACCTGCTTCGTAATGAAAAACGCCTGATGCCCTTGGAATGTATGAAATGGCTACTGCCCCACCTACTTGCATTCCGGAGTGCCCCATTGTGCCAAAGGGTCGGAAATCTCATCGACAGGGTCCGCCATATTCTGCCTTATTAGTGAGGATAAAGCTGCAGAACGATCCTTGTTTACTCTGAGGTACAGCAGGCTATCGAGAAAGTCGAGGTGACGGCCTGGCGTGGAGACGGCAATCTGTGTTGATCGCGCGAGGTGGTGGCGAACAGGGGACAATACGATCAGTGCCGATTAAACACAAAGTCTTGAGCTTCGAGGCGGGCCAACAATTGAAGAGGGCGAGGAACTACTCGGTAGCAAAGGTGAAAGGCGCCCATCCCATCAGCCTTGCGCCAGGATACCAGCCAGCCTAGGTCGTGAAGCATAACACCAGGGCACCATTGTCTTGTTCGTGTGTTGAGTCTCACTTGGGCGCCAGGCCCCAGCCAATGTTACTGTCATCTGATGATATTCGTTGAGTATCTATGCTATGCTTGCTACAGTACGCTGGCTAGTCGCAAGTATAAGCGAGATCGAACAACAATCTAGTTGGGTTAATACTTGGGGTATATCATCGACGTCGCAGCATATCCAACAGAAGATTAGCATGACGACAGATGACAAAGAATAATCTGGACCCAACCCTGTTTATTGAACAGCCGAAACAATCAACCGAAGAAAAGAGGCAGGTTGACAATCGAACAATATACATTAATCTTGATGTCGGGAGACATCCATATACCCCTACCGACCTGCTTCTATTCTTGAATTACTGAAATATCCTTCTTCCTCAACCGGTCTTGCACCATGAACGAGAGTCTTGGTCGTTGTCATAGTCAACTCAAAGGTTTCCCCTGTCTGGGCAGCGGGTGGAGGGAACGATCTCTCGTAGTTCTGGTAGTTGGGATTGTGAGAGTCAAGGTCAAATACACCAGGAAACTTTCTGGATAAAAAAGAGCGTATGGCAGGAAGATTCTAAGATAATACGGTTAGCACATGCTGCTTCCATGAATAAGGTAATAGGTGTTAATGATAGGCTAAACCGGCCTTCTACTGCAGAACAAGGACGAGCCACGAATGCTTACGGGTACAACTATAGACACGTCTGTGTGCGGAACATTTATCAGTTTATGAAAACAAACAGCAGTAAAAGTCAAATATAAGACGAAGAAGAAGGCCGCCGTTATCGTCCCCGGGGGGTATGACAGACCACTTAGATTCAGGGGGGCTTACAGGTCTCAATGGCTGTCCAATAAGTGACGTCAACGAAGGCTCCTGCGGCGAAAGTATTAGCCTCGATTTATTACGAGAAGGAAAAGGGTTTGTACTAGTAGGGTTCCTGCTATCGTCTGTGAATTTCTTCACTGTAAAAATGCGTACAATCGAACAGACACAGATACTGGAGAGTCAGTGGACATGCGGGAACGATCCATGGTTTGTACGTACAAGAATCCAAGAGAGAACATGAACAGAACATGTAACTTCTTCATTAGACTGACCCGTAGCCGAAGAAGCCAGGGGATAGGAAGAAAGAGGATGATGAAATCCTGAATGATGTTTATGGCGGCGCTCGCATATGACTCTGCATTCAAATCCAAGCACTTGTCTCTTCCGCCATTCGTTTCCCATCCGAAGTAGTTAATCGAGATTGGAACACACTGAAAGAGGGTTAGTAGCATGAACAGGACAGTGGTTAATATCACCCATGCTAGAATAACATAGCAGGTGTACCGAAACTTCTGGGACGGAAAAATCCTCAAGTAAAAGGTGATGATCGAAATTTTACAAAGACCAAGAATGAGGACGTAGACAATCTCATCCCAGAAGTATAGCTAAAGACTTTCAGTACTGGACAGGCGAGTGATGGCAGTGACTGACCCCGAGAGCTAGAGGTAGATTCTCCACACTAGACACCACAATTAGCATGATACACAGATTTCAACTTCAAAACAGTCGACGAAACGGGGAAAACAATTGCAGCAAAGGGATGTACGACGTACTCCCAAGCATCCAGGCCGAAACCTTCTGCGACAGTAAGAGCTCCGAGTGTGGAGAATATGAGTAAAAAGAACTGTCTGGTCAGAGCGGCTATCAAACTGGATCTAAGTACGAACATTGACTACGACCATGACCCAGTCATCCTGGTTGAATCTGCCTTCGGCCTTCCATCTGAGCAAAAGAAAGTCAGCGACTAAGTCTGTGTGACTCAATACCCAGCTCTGCCGAGGCGTTACCCACGGTTGACTTAAGTGGCCATGGAACTCGTACGAGCTGAGAGATTTGCGCTTGAGACGGCGCACTAACCTGAGCCACAGACGGGTATTGACTGAGATTGATGCCAGAGCCCCGAAAGCCACAGTGGAAAGTAATTGTGGCTGGCGGGAGTGTCTCTTCCTGGCGCAGAGTTGATTTGTGAGCTTAGTCACTTCTGAAACCCCATTAATGACGTTCCCCAAAAATGTGATTCGAAGCTTACCCCACGATTCGATCCTAGTACAATTTTGGTTGACGCAATAGTTGGAATTGTCGATTATGGAGGCATCTGTGCAGAGACAGCTAGTTTCAAGGACACTTCCATCCCTGGGGATGCAAGTCGATAGACAATCAAGCTGTTGAATATTGTGAGGCGGAGATCTATAAGTGAGGAGTACGCAGACTAACCCCACATCTGGGAATCTCATTTCTATACTGTGTGACATTTGTGGGAGCAACACATGGCAGAAGTAGAAGTAAAATACCAACGGCGACTTTCATAACGACCTCCAGGCCCAATTGTGCATAGGTGATGCACAGCCTGTAAAGCTAGGGAGGGATTGTAATGTCGTGGCTAAGCCTGAAGATGACTTGATGTTCGAATAAAAAAACCGCCAGAACTCGACCCCAAACAGGCGGGACAACTCCATATAAAGAGGTCCCGATCCACATTAGAGGGAAAATAAAGTTAGTTTGAGAAAGGTACCCAAGAAGCTAAAGATCAGCAAAGCGACGAACCGGATGCAAACAATTGAGGAACGCAACGCTGGCTCGGCTAGATTTCTGATTGGATATCAGGATAACCTTTACCCCAAGAAAGCCTGCTTTGAGAAATGCCAATGAAGCGAGTGTAACATGTCTGTGTACAGGCTAGCGTTATGTAAAAAGACCCGAGAGCCGGGATTATGCTAATGATTTGAAACATCGAGTCAGGCCCTTCCTTGATCTAGCATATTGGATACACTAAGAGCGACATCCAGGAAGCTTGACTGACTCATGGTTGACAGCTTACTCCGACGACGATCTCAAAACTTTTCAATGTAGTGATGTACAGTCTTTGGGCACTGCTACTAGACAACTAGTACTCCCCGATCCAATGATCTGCAAACGGGGTTTCTCCATACTACAGATAGAGCCATCTGACGAACCGGTTTCTGGGAGTGGAGTTCCTGTCCAGACCATTGAATAAAGGGAGTAAAGCTCGAAATAAAATGTGCGGAGTAGATTTGGCACGCACTCAGAATTATCAAATGCATGCTCGGTTGATACAGGACGTTGAAGGCCATGATTGCGCTACGAGATGTTTGCTACCAGCATGGAATGAACAAAGGTTGTTCTGAGGCTCTTCATCAAGGTACGATCGATCGCGTTATGGCCGATACTTCTAGCTTACGCCTCAGGATAATTGGACCTAAAGAGCATTTAAAGTGTGGTCATCCCGGGACCGTGTTGCAGAACAACTAAGTGTTCTGCAACAGGCCTTGTGCAGCACACAAGAGGCCATCTAGAAAAACCGCGCCGAGTAGTTTAGGCTTACCTACCTCCTACTGTACTATGCAGAATGATGTTAATGACAGTTGGGCTCGGACGGAGTGCGAAAACTTAAAGGAAGCGTGCTAATACCAGTAATTCCGCTTGAGACGGCAATCAATTCTGGAAGAGCCGAGAGGAGAAGCAAAGTTTAGCAAGAAATCAGCAAAGCGGGAAAGCGGGAAAGCATACAGAGGTCACGGCAAAATGTTATAATAATCCGCTAACAGCTTGGCGATGCCAAAGCACTAAAATCAAGTAATTCTTAGCACTCCTCCCCTACTTAATTTATATAAAAAATCAATGCTTTTTAATATCAAACAATTAGTATACTCTATTTAGGTTCCGTTATTTATTCCCTAAGCCTTCTTTATATTCATTCCCGCCTTTTAAAGCAATCGCTTTTTAAATATGCCTTAAGATTCTTTCAATCCACCGTTAAATTCGCTCTTAAAAGATATTTTCTTAACACTTTAACTAATTTATTTTCATTTGCTTTTGCCCTGTCGCTACTCCGTACTTTATAGTCTCCCTTTTTATTTAAAACCACAGAGGTTCAATTATATTTAGGTCTAGAGAATTAGCTAGCTAAATCATACACATAATCTCTTAAAGATTATACACTTGCTATTAATATAAGTAAGTATGTGGAAAAGCGTTGTCTTCTTAAACGATTATATTAAGACAGTCTTTTTTACACTCTTTTACAAAAGGCAAAAGCTTTTTGTAAAGAATTAGCTTTTAATATCTATACTAATCAATGCCTCCTTTAAAGTCCTAAACAAGCTTTCCTATAGCTTTCCCCTACTTGTGACGATAGGTGCACTTAGGAGCTTCTCAGCAAGTCAGGGAATCCAGGGGTTCAGAGGTAATTAAGTCATGCCGAGTCGGACCAGTATTAGAGGGGTTTCGGAGGAGCTTATATATATAAACTTATACTCCTTCTATTCCTTCTTTCCTTTTTTATCTTTTTATTTCCTTTATATTAAATCTATTAGCTCTCGATAGCCTTAGCTAAAGTATTATTATATACCTCTTATACCGCTCTCTTAATTAATATCGTTATATTAAATAAGAAGATTACTTTTGCTAAAAACGGCTTTATAATACCTTATTAAAGATTTAATTATTAATATTTTAAAAAATCAAGATTTTAGAAATCTCTTAATAATTAAGAACTAAAGTTTAGTTTAATATTTTGTAATTAATAACGCCTAAAACAGTCTTCGCTAACTACGCTCTAAATAACCCCCTTTATATAAAGGCCGCTATAAACAGATTTTAAGAAAGTGTTTTTATTATACCTAAAACCTTATTATTTAAATATAAAACCCCCCCGAATCTACCCCGAGTTAAATACTTATTTTTATTAAAACTTATTATATTTTAATTAATTATTAAAAAACCTATTAAATTAAGTCTTTTAATTATTACGACCTCCTTAAAGGCGCCTCCTAATTTAAAAACACTTATTGCCTCGCCTCTTAAAACTAGCGTCGCTACTTAAAAAAATAAAAGTAAAGCTTAAAATAATATAAATTATAATAACCTTAACGTTTTAAAAGGACTTTTTTTAACTATTAATAATTAAATTAAAAATTAAATAAATAAGTAAAAAGAACTTTAATTTAGTCTTATTAAAATTAAAGCTATACTCGTAGCTCTTACTACCCCTTAGCCTAATTTAATACGACTTAACGACAATCTTAAAGAAGACTTTATTCTTTTTAAGCCTTTCGAACCACCTTAAAGTCGCTTACGAACCCCTATTTCTCTTTTACTTTAATTAATGAAATTTAATAAAGGCTCGCCAAGAGGTTATGCCTCTCTTACTCCCGGAGCTCATTTAAGCTCGTTTCGACTTCTTAAGATTTAATTAATAAAAAAGATTACCTTATTAAATAATAGCTTAAACTCCTCGTTTAAATAATAACGTGCTTTAGTTTAAGACCGCTTAAAAGTGTCACAGGGTGAACAAGCAGGGAGCAAAAGCAAAGGTATTGTATTGACTGGAACTTGCAGAGCAAGTTCAGGAGAGCCGCAGGCTCTTACATATGAGGTTGAGCCTCATAAATGGAAGGAGCGAGCTACCGCTCGAAGGAGCTGGTAGCCCCCTGACAAAAAGTTAACGTTAATCTTTATTTAACGAAAAGAGCTCGTCGTGCTTTTATTTAAAGATTAACCACCGGAACGACATAATCTTATTTAAAACCTTAATACCTTTTAAAAACTTATTTTTTTAAGACCGTTAAAAAAATGATTATACTCTTAAAATCTTACTTTTTAACCGGCCATAAAGCGAATAAGTTCCGGTTTACTTTCTACGATTTATATATAAACCCTTATTTTAAGAAGACTTTTATTAAGTTTAAAGTAAGATTTTAAAGTATTACTATTTAAAGTAGCGTCGTTAAGTTAAAATAGTTATTTTATATATAATAAAAGCTCTTTCTTAAGCTATAAAATAAAACTTTTATTATTAAGTTAATTTAGGAAAACAATTATAATAAAATGATTTCCTACCTTATTTTATTAAACTTAAAGAACCGCCGAAATCGTATGCTTAACTTAAATTTCATTTTAATTTATACCTTAAATATAACTCGGAAGTTATCCGGTTTAAGTTAAACTACTTTTTTTATTTAAAAAACTACCTTCGCTTATTAATCTTTTTTTACTTTATTTTAACGCTTTTTTACTTTTTAATAATAGTTTATCTCCTTTTTATTACGCTAAAGCTTTATATATTTAAGGCCTTAGACTTTTATAAGCGATAATTTAGTTAAGTATTATAATTACGGTAAATTTAATTATTATAAAAGCGACTGCCTCGAGACTCTTAAGGTTTAGCTTATAAACGAGGGAATTAAAAAAGAAGGCGTAAAATTAAGAAAAGAATAAGAAGAGTTATTAAAAAGACAAATAAAAGAAAACGAAAAAGCTTAAGGAAAGACTTTTTCTTAAGTTTACGTAAATATAATTTATTAAAACTTAATTTAAACTCTTTTATAAAAGGAAAGTAATTCTTAGTCTTTTATATTATTAATATAAATAAATGTAACGTTATACTCTCCGCTTTAATAAATATTAAAATAAATAATTACTTCTTTATAAATTAAACCTTTTTTGTACGCTTTTTGGAAGCCTTAAAAGTGAAGATTTTATCTCTTTTTTATATTGTCTTAATTTATGGTTTTTAAAATTTCGTATATAGCCACGCCTCTTATTATATACGTTTTTATTTAATAATAAACGGCAAACGCGTATATAATTGTCCTTTTGTTATATTTAACTTAAGAAATTAAAATATAATAATTAACGTTAAATAAATAAGACACTTTCGCGTTAAACTTAATTTAATTAATAACCGTCTTATATAGCCTTTTATATACCTACGAACTCCCCGCTAAATAAAAGAGTTAATTATATCGCTCCTTATTAAAGCTAAAGTAAAAACCATTAATTATTATTAATTAAATATTAACCGACGTAATTTAATTATAAATTAAATTAATTAAAGACGACGATATTATTAATTTATTATTAATTATATATAAGTATCGACGTTATTAGAGAATCCTTTTAAGGAATAAAAGCTAAAAACAGCTCCGGAACTCTTATTATTAAAGCCGGTCGGAAAACTAAAAGTAAGAAAGCTTTATTTACGATTACGCCGTCGCCTAGAACTTATTATAACTTTATAAAGAACTCCTTTTTTATTTATAAAATTAACGTAAACGTATTTTATTTTAATATAAAAAGTAAAAATATTAAGTTTTTTATAATTAATATTTATAAAGTAAATTAAGTCTTATAAAAAAGATATAAAGAAAAGAATTTAAATACTTTTTAAATCGTAGCTAAAAGGCTTTTAAAGCAATATTAACTTCTTAAAAAAGCATTTTTTAAGACGGAGTCAAACGTTTTACTACCCTATCGATACTACGATTATAAGATTTAATTAAAAGCTTTATTATTTAATTTTTATATTTTTTTATATTATTAATTAATAAAAGAATTAAAAGTATTAAAAGAATACCTTTTAAAAAACCTTAATAAAAGATTTATTAAGACAAGTTAAAGTCCTTTTGCCTTTCTTATTCTTTTTATAAAGAAAAGTAATAAAAGATTACGTTTTTATATTAATTATTATTATTTAAATGCGCTAACGTAAAAAGACTTATATTTTATATCGAGAATCGACAAGCTCCTTTTCCGTATATCGAAAGCTAAAGTGTTTATTAAACTCGATATTCGGGCCGCATTTAATCGCATTTAAATTAACCCCGAATTAAAAGAATATATAATCTTTTACATTAAGTATAAAACTTATAAATATAAAGTATTACCTTTTAGACTTTATAACGGATTAAGTACGTATTAACGCTATATAAACGACGTATTATTAAATTATTTAAACGACTTTTATATAATATATTTTAATAATATTTTAATTTATTCGGAATTAATAAAAGAGTATAAAGAATATATTAAAATAATTTTAAAACGGTTTATAAAAGCTAGCTTATAAGCCGATATTAAGAAGTGTGAATTTCACGTTACTTATATTAAATACTTAGGTTATATTATAATTATAAAAGGAATTAAAGCCGACTTAAAAAAAGTAAAGTTATTACGGAATTAAAAATACTTAAAGACTATTATAATAATAAAGCCTTTCTTAAGTTTTTGCGGTTTTTATTAATAATTTATTCGTAACTTTAGACTTATTATAAAGCCTCTTTTTACGTTTACTCGACTTACGGTTCTCTGAAATTAGATAAAAGAATATAAAAAGGCCTTTAAAAAGTTACGGAATTAATTATTAATTATATAAAAGATTTATTATTTTAACTTTAACTTATTAACGCAACTAAAAACTAACGCTTTCGATGGAGTAATTATAGGCGTAATTTCTCAATAATACGCTAACGGACTATAATACCTCTTAAGATTCTACTCTTACGTCTTAAATAGCTATAAACTTAATTAAGAAATTTATAATAAAAAACTTTATGTAATCGTGGAATTATTTTATAAATAACGTCTTAAACTCATATTTATTCAGACTAAACTCGGAATATATTCGGACCACCGATCCTTAGAGTATTTTATAATAATAAAAGTTTTTATAAATAAATAAGTTTAATAAATGGAATTTTTATTTAATTTTAATTTTTAAATTATATATATATTAAGTAAATAAAATTAAAAGGCTAATATTTTTAATTAAAGAAAGTAAGATTTAAAAGTTTAAGAAAAAGTAAAATTAAATAGCCGATTTAAAGTCTTATTTATATTTAATCGCCTTAATCTTAAAATTAATACGGAATTAGCGGATAAGTTTATAATTAACGTTATTTTTCTTTATTTTTTTTCTTTAAAAACGAAAGACGCCGTTAATAATTCGACTTTAAAGCTACTTAAAACTTTATTTAATTTTATTAAAAAGCTTTATTAAAATAACCGCGAGTCTTTTATAAAAGAACGGAAGTCCTTACTTAATGATTATATAATAATAAACGGACTTTTATACTTTAAAGGCCGTTTATATATATAAAAGAATACCTCGTTATATATTAAACTGATTTAAGAGGCCTATAATTAATTATTTATAGCGTATTTAAGTAGAAAAAGACTTATTAACTCTTTACTTTTAAGTATTATTAGTTTAGAATAAGTTCGGATTATATTTAATATATAAAAATTATAGAGTTTATTAATATTTTCACTTTAAATAAACTAAATAATAAGAGTTTTTATACTCTTTATTTATTCCTATATACTTTATATAATACTTATATATAAATTATAAGGATTTTCTAAAAGATAAACACGGTTTTAATTAAATTTTAATATTTATTAATTGCCTCGGAAAGGATTCCGTTATAATTCCTTATTATTAAGATATTAACGCTTATGGCATTACTTAATTATTTATTTAATAAATTTACCGATTTAAATATATTTTAAAAATAATTATATTTAATTACGGCGCTTAATTTATCTTTTTCTTTTAAAAAGAATTTTGTCGTATTATTAACGTTAAAATTAAGCTTTTTATAACTTATTATAAGAAGACAAATAAATAAATAAAGATTATAAATTGCTATATCGATTAAAAGCTTAAACTATTTATTACTTATTATTAAAATAATTAAAATAAGTTAATACTTTTAATCGATAGAGCTTAAATATCCCTGCCTTACGAATCTATTAATATAGCTCCGTATTAATTTAAATTCGATATAAAACCACGTAATAATTAAGATTAAAAGACGCTTAAGGCTATTATTTTATTAAAAAAGCTTAATTACGTTAATATAAAAAAGCTAATTTAATATATAAAATAAGCGTGGAAAATTATTAAAGGAAATATATAAGCCGCTTAAGACTATATAACCCGCGTAACGAATTAAAAACGGAAGCTTATTAACTAAAAAGTCGAAAAAAAGTCTTTTTATTAATTAAGAACTTTAAGAGCTATTGTCTTAATTATAAGCTTATAAATTAATAAAAGGCCCTTTTAAGATTTTAAAAAAAATAAGCTATTTTTATAAATTAAAATTACTTATAAGCTCTTAAATATACGACGTATTTATATTAAAACTCCTTTTTAAAAATTTAAAAAACCTTTTATTAAGTCAAGAAATATTAAAACCTCTTTTAAAGGTTATCGAAGGTTAAAAAGAATAAGAAATCGAGGAAATCCTTAATATTAAACTATATTATAACGTATTTAAATATTAAGTAAAATAATTAAGTTATAACCTTAATTTATAATAATATAATACCTTTAATTTAATAAAGTCGCCTTATAAATTAAGAGATTTTTATATAGCGTATTTTAATAAACCGGGACTATCTTAAAACTTATTTAAATAACTTAAAGCTTAAGAATTAAGGGAAGATAATTATAATTACTTAAAAGACAATAAATTATAACTTCTTTTCGAGATAATAAAACGACGACGTTAATTAATAACTATTTACCTTTTAATTTAAAATATTAATAAGGCCTTACGACTGCACCTTAATAAGGACTTAATTACCGATTTTATTATAAACGATTACTTTTATATAAAAGTTTGAAAAAAGTAACGGCTATAAAAGACCACCGAAACTAATCTAAAATAAGGCCTTTTAATTCTTATTAAAAGGGTCCTCCTCTTCTTTTAATAAAGGCTCGGTTAATTTATTATTTAATTCTTTATAAAAAGAGCTAAACTTTTTCTTTTTCTTCTTCTTTT
Organism: Rhexocercosporidium sp. MPI-PUGE-AT-0058; assembly: GCA_020746875.1. Taxonomy (NCBI): domain Eukaryota; kingdom Fungi; phylum Ascomycota; class Leotiomycetes; order Helotiales; genus Rhexocercosporidium; species Rhexocercosporidium sp. MPI-PUGE-AT-0058. The sequence goes on from JAGTJL010000022.1 coordinate 35,366, forward strand.
TAATAATAATAATAACCGCCTTACGCTTAATATTATTACGACGTATATAATAATAAATTATACTTATATTTTTATTCTTATTTTCTTCTCCTTTTCTATTATTAATATTATTATTATAACGAGCTATTTTAATTACTAAAGTGGCGAAGACTTATAAAAACTTTAATAAGGCCTTTAAATATTAAATACTAATATTATTTATAATAAACTTAACGATTTATAATAACGTTATTTAATTATTTAAATATAATATAGCGAAGAGCTTAAGTCTCTTTTAATATTATAAATCTTAGCTTTTTTATAATCTTAAGCGCTTCCGCGGTTGTTATAAATAATACCTTATTAATCGACAAAACGATAACTTAAACTTCCGTATTATCGATAATTATTAATAACGCGTCGTACTCCGGGTTTATAAATTACAGAAGTTAAAAAGTCAAAAGTATTAATATTAGACTCGTTTTAAAGGTTTTCTAGACTTTAACTTATGAAGCGGCAAAATTCCTTTTAAGTTATATAATAAATATATTTTTTCGAGCTATTCTTGTCGAAGTGACAAAAGTAGCCCGGCTCCTTTGCCATCCGGCGTACGCAGCACACGCAGTAATTACGGTAGGCTGCCGCTAAGGCTCTCGATAGGGTTGGAAAAGGCATTATTATAATTAAAATTCTAATTTTATTATAAAAATCACGGGATTTTATTTATTTATTATTATTTATTTATTTTAATTAATTAATTATACGTATTAATAATTATATAATATAAATCGATAATTTAAAGTAATTTACGGAAAAGTATATATTATTAAAAGAAGAAGAATTAATTCCTTAAAAAGTTTAACGTATATATACGCTAATATAAGTAAATAAATTAATGGCGCTAAGGTAATATAATATAATAAATAATAGATTAAATTCGGACGCTTATTTTATTAATTAAATAAAAAAAAGCTCGCCCTTTTATAATATATTATTTATTATTATATAAGACTTTGCTTACGCTTGCATAATCTCGCTTAACCTCGGATAAGAGCCTTTAGTACCGTAATAATATTAAACTACGATTAATTAAAGATTAAGGATAATCTCTCTTTTAAGAGGGAAGTAATGTGATAATAAGTATACTTAAGAGCTTCTTAGCGAGTCAGAGAATTTAGGGGTTTAGAGGTAACTAAGTCATGCCGAGTCGGACTAGTACCGGAGGGGTTTCGGAGGAGCCTATATATATAAACTCATACTCCCTTTACTCCTTCTTTCCTTTTTTATCTTTTTGTTTCCTTTATATTAGACTTATTAACTCTCGATAGCCTCAGCTAAAGTATTACCATATACCTCTTACACCGCTCTCTTGGCTAGTGTCGTTACACTACTTCTAAAGTGGCTTTTTGCCTAGCATTCTACGAGCAATCCGTGTACGTCGCATTAAAGTCTTAAGCTCTCAGTCAAGCTTATACTCCGACTTAAGAAGCTTATTTTACTCTTTAAGCTAAAGCTCTACTTATTTTTTCTCTACTTTGTCTTATCTTTTTATATGTAACATAGCCCTTTCTTATCGTATAAAAAGCAATCCTAAAACATAAACTACTTAAAACCTTTCCACCGACGGCGAATAACATGTGGATTATAAGCTTCAGACTTCTTTCGCCACACCCAGAGCCTCCTTCGTTAACCTCTTATTATTATAGACGTCTTATTAAATTAAATCACTCGTTTCTAGTCTTCAAGAGTCTAATCTATATAATCTTTACACTATTAAAGACGTATTGCCTTTACGACAAGTATTAGACCTAGCTTATAGCTTAGTTTATAATTCCTATATCCGAGTTTATTTAAGATATTCTAAACTATACATATAGAAACTTTAAAAAGAGGGTTCTTCTTAATAAGGATATTAACGATTACTTAAGTTAAAAGTGTCTATATTATTAAGTTCTTTAAAATAATCTTTTCCACCTCTTATTATATTTCTTCTGTGGCTTTTACAAGTCTTCTTAACTTTAAAGCATTTATAATATAATAAAGTAAAAGTTTTCAGTCTTCTTTTAATATATAACCTCTAAAAATAGTAACTCTTCGTAGTCAGTAAATAAAAAAAGGAAATATAAAAGTAATTTCATTAATTAAAGCTATAGAAATCCCGATATTAAAAAGAGTAAGAGCTTAAAGGCAAGTGCCAAGATTATAGTATATTTTGCGTACATTAAAAGTCATTATGAAAGTGTCAAATAATACAAATAGCTTCAAACTACAGTATAAAAAGTAGGAATTTACATTTCTAGTCATTGTGGGAATGCCCCGCAATACGCCTTGGCGCCAAGGCGTTAGCGTTTATCATAACATTTTGCCGTGACCTCCGTAAAAATACCCCAATTACAAGATACAGGGCTTATTCCAAGAATTGTACGTAGTAATGGCTGTGTGTCTGAATATTTGTAAAGTTTATCTTCACGACCGCAAATGATGTAAGACTTCCGTATTAACCAAGTGCGGAAGTGTTGCGGGATAGGGTAGGATAGGGCAGAATAGAAGGATAACCGATAACCTCACCCCAGATGGACTCAAGAGTTCTGCCCAGCGAAGAGAAGAGTACCAGCTTACCAGCCTGTGATGCAGTGTTAGCTGGCTGGAAACGCGAGTAGTGAAAGTGAAGGGGAAAGGACATGCCGAATCCTGAGTTTGCATTGGTACAGTCGTGCTACTGGGACCGACTGGACTGTGGATTACACTACATGTCTCGAGAAGACCGGCTCGCGGCAGGCTTTAATCTAGCTATGGGAGGGGGTCAGTGCTACAGTACGTGGATGTCTACCATGTGCAGGAACAGTATACCTGAGTACAGTACGGACTTGGGGTAAACCTCAGATCCCTTGACGATTTGGCAAGAGAGTGATCTTGTTCTTGCTATTTAAATATTGTCTTAATTCTCCCTGCTGTCGTCGTCGTTGATATTGATTTGCTGCCGTCCACTCCGAGAAGCAAGGGCGGCGGCCAGATCGGGACAGGGGGACAAGGGCACGAGCGCTTGGGGGCGGGGCGGAAATCCATTTAGTAGCCGATGAGACGAGGCGGGGGCGGGTTGGAGTCCCGCCCCTTCCATACAAAGGGTATCTTGGCGAGGAGGACCTCGGCCATCTCGAGCTCCATCTCCAGAATTCGTTCAAGCACTAGGTACAAACAACAGTACAGCAACAGTAAAACCGTCAACAACAGCGTCAATAACAGCGTCAACACAGTGTTATCATGGCAGTCACTGTCCTTGTCGTAGGTGCCGGGGCGATTGGAGCTTTCTATGCTAGGTAAGTCAATTGCAAGAGCGGAGTTTGCGATCTAGCAGCATCCATCCTTCTACTCCACCTTCCACCCTCCACACGTGAGATCATTGATTCCCACTCGGATCTCTGCCAGCTTCGAACAGTACAGTACTACAGCAGCGACGAATAACTGACTTGGCTTAGTCGATTGGCCCAAGCCCCCGATACCGAGATATCCGTCGTCTGTCGCTCGAATTACCAAGCTGTGCATGCCAATGGATTCGTTGTATCGTCTCCCAAATACGGTACCCAGACATTCATCCCTCACAGAACCTTTGCCAGTCCAGAGGAGGCCGCGGATTTGAAGTTAGGCTGGGATTTTATCGTAATCAGCACGAAAGCTCTTGCAGAAGATGCGTCAAGTATTTTGTCTGGATTGGTTGAGGATGGCCGAACAACAATAGTCTTGATCCAGAATGGGTTGGGAGTCGAGCTCCACTATGCGAATCGATTCCCGTCTGCGCCGATACTCAGCGCGGTCACCATAGCCAGTGCAGCGCAGACGTCTCCTGGCTTCATCAAGCACAATCGATGGACACGAATAAGCATTGGGCCATACCTACCACAAGCCAAAACAGATACAAGTGAGGGTCCCGGAAAGAGGGCATACGAGAGTAACAAGAAGTTTGTAGAGTTACTGAGGGCAGGGGGGATTGCGGATGCCGAAGACTATTCCCACGCAAAGTTGCAGATGGTGCGATGGCACAAGATTGCCATAAACGCGAGTATGAACCCATCAGCGGTCCTGTCAGGCGGTTCAACAAACAACGAGATGTCAATGGATCCGGAGCTGTACACCCACTTGAAGGGTGTCATGGATGAAGTTTTAGCAACCGCAGAGAAGGTTTTGGAGACACCCTTGCCAAAAGAGTTCGCTTCTAGTGAAGCGATACTGAAGAGCACCCAAAAAAACACAAGTGGCAGCAAACCCAGCATGTTGCTAGACTGGGAGCAAGGCAAGAAGATGGAGCTGGAGGTAATACTGGGGAATCCTATCAGAATTGCAAGAGAAAAAGGGTTCGAAATGCCCAGGCTTCAGACTTTGTATGCACTGCTACGGAAAGCGGAGGAGAAGAGAGAGTCACAAAGCAAAAGCAGCAGACTTTGAAGCCTTTTCAATTGTTGCTATTGTTGTGCTGTGATTTTAAGAGCCTGGGGCTCTCAATCGAGATTTCTTGCGGATTGTATCTCGAGTGCCAGCACTCCGGCTTCTCAACAACAAATTGCTCTTGCTGGTTGTGCATCGACACAAGGAAATCGGCATCGGCGTCATCTGTCGGGATTGAAGTGTGAAGGTTATGGAAATCTGTATCCCTTGAGCATGCAGTATTTGCAGAAGGTGTGCTGCTTGGTCCCGGTTGGATGTGGACATTTGTAAAGTGTAGATCTGGAAACCAAGTCTATGGTTGCCATGGCCTTGTCGCGGCTGCGATTTAGATAACATTCCTGCTCCAAAGTCATGATTGTCAGCCAATTGAGAACCCCTCATCCATGGGCACAAGTAAACGGAAACCCACCAAACTTCTGTTCTTAGACCATTCAGAGTGGACAAATGAATAGAGAATGCTTCTCTGCTTCTTCCTATCGCTAAACTGCGGTATCTCGGGATGTGTCTGTTGATCTTCGCTTGCCCCTTTTATGAATATATGCCAAGCCCATGATGCTCTAGCTCGGATTGGTATTAGCGGCTGGGCTTCAGAGCTAAGGTTGAGATAGACAGAACCATACCTACTTTAGTATACTATCTCGATCTCGGCTTCAGCTTGACTCTCAATTTTACGACCCTTGACTGATTGTGTCGATATAATACTGAATGGACCTATGCCATCTGCGTTCCAGTGAGTATTCCTCGCCCTGGCTCCCCTCTTCCCCTTTGCCTATTTCATAGGACTGAGGGCTCTGATTCCTCACGATACAATTTGATGCATTTGCCAAACATCATTGAGATAATACTGACCCTGATTTCTTCCTCTAGCACCTTCAAGCTCGTCCCAGCAATGGCGCCCACAACAAGTCGCCAGCCAACTCCCATCCTTCCGCCATCGACGCCCTCGAGTAATAATGTGTCGCGTCCTGGCAGCCAGCAAGGGCAGCAGACGGCGAACAACCAGCAGTCGACGAACAACCAACAGTACGAAACTCCCACCTCAACACCTACTTCAGAAGCCCGCATGAATCCTCCGCCGCTTCCACGATCGCTCGTAACCCCCGCCCGCGAAATGCGCGAAAGTTCTGTCCTTTCGTCTGCCGGAAGCAGTTCGCGCAAACCCCGACAAAACCTCGAAGAGCGCGACCATATTCTCATGTTAACCCATTGCTACGAGCAGCGGGGCAACTTCAAGGAGGGAACCAAAGCTCAATTTTGGACTGGTGTGAATACCGCGTTCCAACGAGATACGGGGAAAGTTCTGGCCCAGATGAGCGCTACTGTTGGAAGACTAGTAGAGGCTAGGAGAAGGCAGATTTCAGATTGGGAAGCCGGAGTGATTCCGCAGAAGCCTGGAGGCGAGCTGAACGATAGACTGGATCAATGGATGGAGTTTTTGAAGGTAGAAGATGGAGAGAATGAGGCCGAAAGAATGAGACAGGTGGATGCGAGGAGAAAGGTTGAAGAAGCAAGAAAAGAGGCTAGAAGACAAGCAATTGCCGCTGAGGCACTGGCAAGTGCTCAAAACCCCCCAGACCAAAATGCATACCCCGGACCCCAACCTCCTCCACAAATAGCCCAAATGGGACAAACTCCACCACATATTCAACCCCCATCCCAGCATCATCAGCAACCCCCACCACCTCCACCCCAATATCAACAACAGCCACAGCAACCACATCCAATCCAATATCCTCAAGTCGAGAACCAAGAGATGGTCATAACTAACGGAGAAGAGATGAACGGACACCGTCCTCACAAACGAAGACGAGGAAACGAGCGTGCTCTAACCCGTGAGCTGCAAGCTCAACTCGAGCAGCAACAATGGGAAGCCCAACAATACGCCCTCGCGCATCCACCAGAACCGCCCCGAAGAGTCGTAGTCGAAGGCGCATTGACCAAGGAAGATTGGAAAGACATCATGGGCAACGACGCCCGATTACGAGCTCTCGAGAACAAAGTCGACAAAATCGAGCTGATTGTATCGCAGAATAACAAACTGCTCTTACAACTCGTCCAGAACCAGAATAAGGAGAGAGATCGCAGTGCGGAGGAGGAGAGGGTACCTGTTCATCTCGACGCTGATTTTGAGCGGGATTACTTGTGAGCCAGAAATCCTCGATATATGCTACGATGGAAGTACTGAGATTTTATTTTTGAGGTCTGGTCGATATTCCAAGACGCCGTTGCCCATCACTTGATCGACAATTGATGAGAAAAATCCAGACTATCGTTTCCACCACATTGCCATATCTTTACGCAGCGGACACTTGCGGTGTTTCTCGAGTTAGAAATTGCTTCAAATCCGGCTTCGACCTCCCCTGCGACCTTCAATTCCCTTCCTGTAAATTAGGTAAACTATCCTTCCCCGTCCTAGAAGCAATATTATCCAACACAAACCCTAGAGAATCAGAAGCTAACCCATCAAATCAGCACCTTCAACACACTCTCAATCCGTCAAATATGTTCGTTAGTCCCTCAAAATTGCCATGAATTCGGCGGACGGTCGTCCTAAGCAGCGAAATGGAGTTCTACAGGGCGTGGTGAAAAGTAATTGCGTTGTACAGTATTCGATTTTACTTTTGTTGTGGAAGGGGTGGGAAGGGAAGGAAACTCTTTGTAATATGGCGTTGGGGTGCTTCTATACCCGATCGATCAACCAATTTAATAGCCAGCAAGTATGAAAGCACCATGCTGATTCTATTTCGATATGACTGTGGCAGCTGTGGCAGCTGTGGCAGCTGTGGCAGCTGTGGCAGGCAAATAGAACATATTGTGCCGTGTGATGCGAAGTGAGACAGCACGCGGGTCCGTTTAGTCATGATACACTATATAGGCGATAACAGCCAAATCTCGAGATCATTACCTATTTCACGCGGATTGAAGAACCTTATAAAGCTATTTGAATTCTACAAAAAAAAAATGGTTAGCAGATAATTACCTCAAGTGTTATCATCTTGAGTTTCGGAGTCTTCGGATTCATGGTTGTACTGTAATAAAGTGTTCAGTAGAGCGAGTGCGTTTGGTGTATCACGACTAAACGGAACCGCGTGGACAGGTAGCTCGAGCTCGCTTCTCCCACTATTCTTAGACGAGGGTAAACAAAGAAAACAAAGGTAGTCATGAGCAAGCCCCCCCTCCACCCCCCCCCCCCCCCCCGCCCCACCAAAAAAATCTGCCGCCAACCACACCAACTGCCTAAAGCCGCCATTCTTCATTTTTCTCTATTGGCAAGACTTGTCCTCTCTTCTGTATTCTTATGGAGAATGTAGAATAGCTTTCCCACTTGCCAGATGTGTTATGCTATAACACAGCAAGTATTCGAGAACAAAACTTTGTGAATGGATCTAGATGGGTGGCTTCAGATGCGTGAGAAGTGCTAATTCAACAGGGTGGCAGCCTGTTGGGGGGAAATCTATTCTCAGGAGAGAATAGGCGATGATCAATGGGTGGGAGTGAAGACACTACCCCTTTCACGTGTAAAATGCACGCAGTACCAATACGATCGATCTACTATCACTTCTAGAACCAAACGACGACTGAATACTAAATACGAACCTAGAACAGTTATTTCATTCGCTATCAAGCTCGGGGGAGAGGGCAAGTGAGCAGGGGTAAGCGCAGCGTCTCTAAACAACAGACACCCTCAAAATAAGTGTGTAAAGGGGGGTATCTCAATTCTTCCTCTGATCTTCTGATCATCTATGTAAAACGCACGTAACTCAACATCAGCGTCACAGACACTCTTCCTTCTGCGATCTTGCTAGACTACGCACTGGCAATTGAATCCTCATCACCATCTACTGCCTCGTTTCCGCCATTCTAAGTCGCCAAAGCGAAGAACGCAGACCATGCGCGCTCTCTCTCTCTCCCCCTCTCCAAGAACAAATCCTCTCCAGAAAAAGCAACAAAAGAAACATTAGATAGCGGACACTCAGCCTCTCTGGTCCTGGATTCTATTCTCCTGATGGTGCTGGGGTATTCCTTCTTTCCTTCTTTGTTAATTCCATTCCTTGCTCCAATCCGTCCCAAACCAATAAAACACCCCATCAAACAATGGCTCCCGAATCCCAGGTATTGCTCCATTTGTTGCGCTTCTTTTCCTCTTATCGATTCCCTGCCTGCCGAAATGATACTCGGCGGCACTTTTGACCTCCCTTAATTTTCCCTTCCTTGCCGTCCTGCGCAGAATGTGAATGTACCCTTCCGATATTGTAATGTGTCTTTTGCCCGCCCGTCGCCACCTGGTCCTGGTGTGAAGCCTGATGCTCTGACCGGACCAGTATGAATGTACCTCGAGAAAATGAAGAAAGGAAATATGTTGATTTGATGTCGTGTCGAGGAAACGGGAAATAGAGTCTAGTAAACATGCCGTGAAATCCAGTGCTAATAGAAAACGCTCATGCCGCCCAAAGAAATACAGTAAAAAGCTGTTCACATGCTGCCCAAAGGCCGGCCGAAGTTGGTACTTGGCCTCAGTCTTAGTCGTGGGCCTTCATCTTTCTCTTCATCATCGGCTTGCTCCATTCTCTTGCGAGGACTCGAGCTTCTTCCAGTCTCACTGGTCGGGCTCGCATCGGCGCTCTTCCTTGCTTCTACCTCGAGCTTCTCAACCAATTCCGCGAGGAATGGATCATCTGAGGATTTCTCATTCGTCAAACCGAGAGGTCCGGATAGCTCCTTGTCCCCATGATCGTCCCCGTCGGTTTCCTCTTCGGTCTCTCCATGGTATTCGGGCGCGATCGAAGGCCTGTGAAGGTTATCAACTTCATGGTATTCCTGGGTTGGCGTTGCATTTCCACTATCAGCATCTCCACCAAAGAAGGAGAATTTGGACACGGAATGATTCGGTGTATGGCCAGCATGCATTGTCAACCTTCTATTCTCGGGTTGACATGCAACCTCCAGTGTCTTCCTATCCTTGTCCTCCTTTGATGGACTTCTGACTTGGTTGGTGATGTCTCGAGCAGGCGGCTTGATATCAGGAGAGAGTTTTGAAGGCGAGCGAGGACTCATGACCTTTGATATGAAGGTGGGTGACACTGCAGAGGCTTTGATCGATACGCCTTCCAGACCTGGTTGGATGTGGGATATATCGATGCTTTCCGCAGGGCTTTCGTTGATGGTTTCGAGATCATGGCCCGACGGAGGGGATTGAATTCCGAAATCCGAGGAGGTGAGCTCTTTGCTGGTGACACGGATGACACTTTCTCGGGGGGCTGTAATGGAGTCCACTCGCATTTCTTCCGCCTCGGATGGATCGAAAGTTCGACTTGGATGTCTAGGTGCAGGTGCGTAGAATGGGCTGCCGTCCGCATTTCTTCCCGATTCCTGCGGGACAGAACGTGAGGAGGCATCGATACTACCCGTCACAGACACGGAAGTTGATCCAGGACTGGCGAAAGACATGGCAGGCTGTGGTCTCGTGGGTAATGGAATGGTCGGGCTGCTTCCCTTCTTTCCTAGTTGGGCCTCCAATTCTGCGATTCGTGCCTTGAGGATATCTCGTTCTTTATCCCATAGCGCTCTCTCCTCTGCCATGACCTCCTCCATCCTGGCCCGGTCTGCAGCCATGTGTGCTCTCTCGCCTTCGTTCTGACTTCTCAACTTCTGTGTGTAGGTTCGCCAGTCTTCCACCAAGGCAGCGGTGCTATCTTCCGCGCTGGCACTTCGAGTCTTCGGAGGTGAGATTGGTGGATGTTGCGAGGGTGAATGCGATGACATGAAGGTGTTCGGGGACGGGGAACCACCAGCAGCACTGGAGTGGGCAGAGATGTAGTCGGGGACACTGCGAGGAACCATCATGGGCGAGATCATCGAATCACTGCGTGGGAAGGTTCGACGGGGAGCATCGATGGCGCCAGAGGGAAGGAAAGAGTCGGAGGGCTGTTTGGACATTCTCAGTTTGCTTTAGATCGAGTGAGTGAGTTGGGAGAGAAGAGGAGAGATGCGATTCGATGCGCTGCGCTGTGTCGGGCGCCGACGGGACGGGTGCTTGTCTTGTTGTAAAAGCGGGCGCAGGTGGGATGGATGGGGAGATGATGTGAGAGAGGGATGGAGAGAGCGGGATGGAGAGAGGGACAGAGGAACAGCGAGACTTTTGATGCCAATTTGATTGGTATTGGTATCGACTTGGTGAGTGAGTGAGTGAGTGAGTCGCGTGCCGGGCCGAAGTCGATTCGGCTGTCAGCAGCAGGTAAGTGGGTGGGCGGATATACAAAGTAGGTGTAAATGTGGAATGGATGAAAGGAAGGGAGGGAGGGAGGACATGGGATTATGAATGTGAATGTGAATGTAGAATCATGGTCGGTGGATGTATGATGCGTTGTCTCGGGGAGATATGTATGATGGATGTAATGTAATGTATTATAATGTAATGGGGGTACAGTAGGAAAAGGGGAGCAGAAAGGAAGGGGAGGGATGAGATGGGAAAACGAGTGGCATCCTGGCCTCGCTCCTCTCCTCTGCCCTGCTCTGTCCTGCCTTTCTCTCTTCTCTCCTTTCTTCTGCCCTTCTCTCTTCTCCCCTCCTCTGCTCTCCTCTGCCCTCCCTCCGGCTGGTCATACATATCCATATCCATATCCACTCACACCCACACTCAACCGCCCCCAAACAGATCTCACATTTCACATATCCCGCACCGGCTCATATCCCGCCCCGCCTTGGGCAGGCAGCCACAATCGAGCTATCCTTCATATAATTGGTTGGAGTGGACGAATCGAACAACTCAAACTCCATCCCTTCCAATTGGGTGGGACGGGCCGTGAAGCCAGGGAGTAGCCAGGAGGAGCCAGGGAAGAGATAATCCGTGCCCGGCAAGGGAGTCAAGGGCAGTCAAGGACAGTCAATGACAGGACAATACAGTACAGTAAAGGACAGTAATACTGCAAGTATACAAGTATATAGCAAGTACTCGTACTACCGGAAGGCCAGGGAAAGAAGGGCTTCCCGCCAATTACCCTAGAATTCCCAAGTACTTAGGACGTACTTCCGTAACTTCGTTACAGTACCGTACTGTAGCCATCAAAGATGTAGATGATGGAAGCTTCACTTCGACTTTGGCTTCAGCTCTTCTGTTCTTTTGTTTCCTCTGCAGCTAGCTACGTAGTAGTACGAACTCCTCCCTCTCCTTCTCCCCCTTCTCTCTCTCACCGTCACCGATTGTTGTTCCAGGCCAACCTACTTATTCCATGCATGCATGCCAGACTAGACCGCATCTTGCCCAACTTGTTCTTAATGAAACCATCATTCAACCTTCCTAAACGACTCGAATAGGACAGATACTTTGTACTCTCAAGAATAGGGGTCCCCGGCCATCAAGGGAGCAGACAAGCAGGCAGGCTGACCCGACCCGACCCGGGCGAATGGCGCTGCCCTGGCTGCCCCTGAATGTGTGTGACGGGACGTGACGGTGACGTGGTCGAATCCTTGCTCGCATCATCCGCAAACCAACCCATCTGCAATCCACACCACCTTCTCGACAATTCTAACTAACTGCCTTGGGATTTAGGGCTGGTGGTTGGGTTTCGAAGTACTTACCCTCTACTTCCTCCCCTCTACCCTCTAACCCCCGAAACAGGTCATTGACAGCTGATTTGGTTGAACAAGTATGACCGAGGTCTTACGAAGATGAACATGCAAGTACCGTACTGTACAGACCGTACGGTTTTGATCATCTATTGCATTGGCCGTCCCATCAAGCATATCAAGCATCCCATCTGCAAGTCCTTCCAAACCCAGACAACTCCTGCATCAAAATGTGGGGGTACAATAAGTCGGACCCCTTAAAAGAAGCGAGACGTGGTGCGCTGGAACAACAGACTCAAGCATTTATTAATATGGGGATGGACAGAACGTGTGTCACGGTGGCATCTCGATCTGCAAGTGCAGTGCAGTACAAACCCCACATCCAAGGTCCAGAATAAGCGCTCTCTGCTCTCCGCTCCAATGGGATCAAGTTCGGCAGGAGTGGTCAAGCTGCTGTGAGACGGTGAGACGGTGAAGAAGAGCTTGTGTTCGTGTCACACAATAAGTACTCGTACAGTACGGTGCAAGAGACCCGCATCGAAAGCAGAAGAAGCTCATATGGGGCCGGCCCACAGTCGAATGGAAGCTCCAAGCGGAGGAAGCCAAGCATTGCGGTGAGAAGAGAAGACTTCGAAATTAACAAGAGATGTGTTTGTGTTATCAAACGTAACAGCTGCAAGTGCAAGTCCACGTGAACCCTCCAAAAGAGGAACATTGCCTCATATTGTTCCCCCAGCGTTGAACTAGGTGCCTTGTTCGGATTTAGTCAGGCTGAGGTCGGAATATGCTCCATCCACAATCTCGAACTTTACCAAGACAAAGACGCAGATTCATGTCACGAGGCAGTCCGGCGCCTATCTGCAACTTTCAAGACATATTCAACACAAGTCTAGCCTCATCCAACCAAAATTATGGGGCATCAACTACTTGCCAAATGCCAAGGTGACAGACGTGGCTCGCTTGAACAACGACATAAACACCGTTCATGTCACCACGCATCAGCACACCTATCCAAAGCGAGAAGTTCGCATTATCTCCCCCACAAGTCGCCCTATCCCATTCAATCAGAGGCCTGCATCTACAGTGGACAATCCAAGAGGAGAGACGTGGTACCTTTGAACCACACCAGCCAAACTCTGTCCAAGTCAACACCATCAAACGGCGCCAAGCAAATACAACATATTGGATTTAGAAGCATGTCCGTACGGTACAGCAGGTGTTTTGGTCAAATGACTACACAGCAAGCTCTGATTCATACTATGTCGTAGCATAGGCAGCGAAGCCACGTCCGCCTGAGATGGAGGGACAAAAAGGGGATTCAGACCTCGAAGTCCTCACTCTTCAGTCCATCCCAAACAACCAATCACCTTGAAGCCACACCCATCAACATCAACATACAAATACACACTGGCGATAACGAACGACCAATCCCCACGCACCAGCACCACTCCCAATCAAAACAAGTCTCCATTCAACACCCCTCCTCCACCAGCTCTCAGCTAATTTATGCTACGCACCCTCTTCAACCACCTCGACGACTTCGGAATCCACCTGCTCCTCGCCCCAATGTCCTTCTTCCAGAACATCGAGTTCCTCAACCTGCTCGACGACATGGGCATCATTCTGATCATCCGTCCGCTGGGTTACCTCCACCGCTTCGCTGAGATTATACTACTGGCTGACGGGTGAGGTGCGCAGAATCCCTGGATCGTGCTTGGCCGAAAGGATGGGATCGTTGGATTACGAGACGCGTTAGGGGGGATGCTGTTTTATGAGATGGAGGAAGTGGTGGATATTTGGAAGGAGTGGATGGTCTGGTGATCGGATGCTCCGTTGGAGGAATGGAGGGGATGGATTGTGCACGACACGTGATTCTCCGTGGTCGATGATGGATTCAGGTCTTACACAATGGCGAAAAAAGAAAGCAAAGGGACGGAAGAGGCCCCTGCGTCTTGGAGACACGAGGCATCGCCTAGCTGGCGAATGAAGACCAGCGATCGAAGGATATAGCTATGAGGAACGGGTGGAGGAAGAACTGACGTGTCCGGCTGAAGCTATTCTTTGATGACATCGCACGAGAGGAGAAGATTGATCCAAACATAGATAGATACACTCGCTACATCTCTTTTGTGTTTTTCTTTGTACTTGCAACTTAGATAGTTCCTCGATTTTCATTATAGATTAGATTGGCCCAATAAATTCGTGTTTTCATCTTCATAAATCAACTTGTGAAATCAAGATGTAGTATGATAGGATAGTGCCTAGTTAGACTGCCAGAAGAGTAGTTAATTAGAATTTAAATTAATTGGCCCGCTAGATGTTCTTTTTACTTGTAGCTTACGTATTTTGAACCTTGTTATGAATTTTATTATTTTGATTGCTTTTGTTTCTTAAAAAAATTTTAAACCCAAATTCTCAACAAAACCGCACGAGATGCCTGAAGTCGCGAGGTTTTATAACGACTTTAAGCATCGTCAACCTAAGCTTCCTCAACTTACTACTACCCTCGACATCTTCGAAGATGGCGGCTTTCCATCCGCTAGAACGAATGATCCCTGCTATTAATAGATGGCGTGAGATATATAACATCCCACAGCAGCTAAGACTCATCTCCAACGTCAGAAAATCACACCAATTTAGACGAAATACGTTTCAAGCGAACAACAAAAACCTTCTTCGATCATGCTTACAGACCACATACCTTAACTCGCACAGCCCTAGTTGCGTTAGTCGTACTAGTGATGTAGCTCGAATGCAATCTTTCCCCTTTTTGATTTCACAGGAGCTCGTGAATGTTCGGAGTATTGGAGTGATTGAACATGGAGCCGGTCAGGAGGAGCACTCCTATGTCGCCACCGGAGGTGTTCGGGGCGACGTCGCTGTTCGTGTCCATGAAATCTCGTGGAAGGACCAACAAGCAATAGTGAGGGATATTTAGCTGTCCAGAGACTTGATCGAAATCCGGTTTCTGGTTGTGCAGCAGGAGGATGGCCTCAAAGGCTTTTTGAGGCAGGAATAAGAGCACTGGGATATTGGTACTTTGGTGAGGCGACACAATGACAATTAATTCTTCAGGAATCTTTTATCCTTTCTTGAGATCTCGACTGGCAATCACGCCACATCTTTTGCCTGGATTGTGACGACTTCATACGGAACACCGACAGGATTTCGCATAATATCACTAGGCATGACAGACCTTCATCAAAATCATCCCATAGAATGATATGGGAATTAACACGAGGTCGAAACATCAGGCCTTATGTTTTGGAAGGTCCGGGGGAGTCGATCAACATCTATTCGAGATCTTAATACTTGCACCGTCCATCGACGCCGCGGAAAACCTTTTTCAGAAGCTCCTTCGGATGACATGACGGTCTCAAGTTCCACGCCAAGAGAAGTCTTATACTACCCTGATTCGAGGCTCAGATGGTTTTAGTCGTTTCGTATAAAGGGAGGCATCAAGGCTACTGTAGGTAGTTGAGATAAGCATTACTAGACCAATGCCAGCTTCTCTCCGGTGCGCTCGGACGGCTCAAGTCTTGCAGTCGTTGCCACTGAACTAGGCTTCCTAGACGATCAATGAGACTACAGTATACAATAAGTCAAGCCTTTGGAGAAATTAGAGGAAATTCGGGTATTTCAGAAAAGGATGTTAGATTTAGCTGAGCTGCCAGCAATGCCCCCCCCACCCAAGCTGTACTAGCAGCCGCCTCGCCAAACATCATTCTCGCGAGTAAACAATGCACTGTCTCGGGGGGCC
This sequence comes from Rhexocercosporidium sp. MPI-PUGE-AT-0058, assembly GCA_020746875.1. Lineage (NCBI taxonomy): Eukaryota > Fungi > Ascomycota > Leotiomycetes > Helotiales > Rhexocercosporidium > Rhexocercosporidium sp. MPI-PUGE-AT-0058. The sequence continues at coordinate 51,111 of JAGTJL010000022.1, forward strand.
CCGAGAAAACAAGGGCTCCTTTTGCTGGTCTGCTTGCTACTCTTTTCCAATAACTTCGATATAGTCATATGTCGGAAGACTTCAGTCGCTTTGGATTTGGAAAGAAAGAAAGCCATAGTAAAAGACTTGTCTGCATTTAATTTCAAAAATGGAACAGCAAGAACAAGACGGCAATTAGTCAAGACTCTTCCCACCCTCTCCTGCAACCGTACCCAAAAGAACTCCTAACCGAGGAACCAAACAACACTGTGCTCCCTACTGCGAGTGGTACCAAAAAAAGTCGTGACATTGTACCCATCTCCACAAAGTCTTAACCGTCCACAGGGGTACATCTACCAGGAGATGGTGAGTCTGTAAGCTTCCTGCTCGACTGTGCGCTCCAAAAGAGCTGTCTCATCCCTCTTCCAAGAGATGGTAAGCCTGTATGCCTCGGCATCGACAGCGCGAGCAGCAAGCGGTCTATTGATGCTGATGTCCTTAGATCCTTCGGGTGGGGTGCAAGTGATGTCGCCTACTAAATTGGTGACACAAGCCCCAAGGAAGTTGGAATCGAGAACTGGAGCCGTGGCATACTCGCAGTCCATGGCGCGGGAAGAGGCGTCATTGTTGACAAAGTGGCATTGCTGGGATGTCGGCTCGTGTCACGAGTGCTGCTGTTGAAGCTGTTATTTGTGAGTTCAAGTCAGATCCAAGAGTTGATATTGAGGAATAACGAGCCAATGGCGCAGCCACTGTAAGAGAAGCCATGAATGGCAAGAAAGCAACGATGGTGGAGGTGGTAAACTGCATTTTGAGGAATTGGAAAACTGTTAATACTTGAGAAGATGATGGACTTGAAATTTGAGAGAAGAGTTTGAAGTTGCTGAAGTGATGTTGTGAAGTTATCTGGATGTGCTGGTTGAGGACAAGGAATTAAGTGAAGGAGACTCCGCCCTTCTTATACACGAATTCCGTCGAGAATGTGCGTCCTTGCTTACCTATCCTCTGACTGAAGTATATCCAGCCGTTCTTATTACCGTTAGTACTCCTTTGACATCTCTATCAGCTACTTCAGCAATCCATCAATACAAACAAAGATATCTCACCGACGAGCTTTCAACAGTCAGCTTTAGATCATCACCCGCAACAATTACATTGTCAGCCCCTATGATTTCTTCATAAACGCATCAAGAATGTCTCACCGACGGGCATCTTCATTTCAGCTGCTAATTATTACACATCAATTACAATGGCATTTTGGCTGGGGTGGTTGAATCTTTGTTTACAGACACGGACATTACCCAGACACGAACAATGAGGAAGATGGATATTTACTGCAGTCATTCGGCTACTTTCTTACTTGCATCTCGTAAAGGATTATGGCCTGACGAAAACTCAGGAATGAGGAAGGAGATACAATTGTAGCGTCGTTGAATGAGATCCTGATATTCTAGAGCTTCGTTTGGCACATTATCTGCCAGTGCCCCTAATTCGATTATCCAAGCAGTCATCACTTTAAGACCCTCCTCACCCGCCTCCGCCGTAAGCTCTGAGATGTGGTTGGGTAACACCCAGGTGTAGTCGTACAGTAGTGAAGCAGCCTTCCTAAATTAGCCTTTCATGCTGCAAGATCCCGGCTTCTTTTGTCGCCTTCCCACAGCTTCCATCGCCTGTTGTATGGCTGCGGGTCGGAATTTAGTGGCTGTTGATGCGTGACGAGAACTTTAACTCGGAGAAATAAATGTAAGGCTGAGCTTCGATCAATGTATGCAAGTAAACACATAGCTACGCGGGAGGAACCAAAACCTGACTGCTACCCTTGATGTCGGACTATACCACCGACAGATGCAGCATGCAGAATGCATTGGCCAGATGTTTATGGAGCTTCACCGGTTAAAGATGAATATCTGGTGCGATCAAATGGTTAGATCCTCTCCGCTTCAAGATTTCAGCCCCTTCATTGACGCTTCGGTCACTCCGACGAAGAGTAAAGTGCGGTGATTGAAATCATCACCTAAGGTTTCTCTGCTCTGTAGAGTAGAGGAGGTGAGCAGGAAATTTGAAATTTTCAACCATTGTTCATTCCAATTCGTGTTCAATCAACATGGAACTTTCTATGAGCCAAAGCAAACTCCCTCAACCGGCATGGAAACCATCGTCCTACTCAGCAGTGTCTTCAACGGACAGTGAAAATGGAAGTAGCTTCAGCCCAGAACCTCAACGTACGAGATCAACCTAGCTTCGAAGTCTTGCACCCTGGATTTTCCATACAGTTTTAATTCTTGCATATACTGCAGTCTACGTTGTTTCCCCGATCCACCACGCAAATCTAGATTCTCTAGGAATTCCGTACATGCAGAAAGTTTTCGAAGTGAACCACCCTCTCAATCAATCGACTGCTCGCATATATACTGGAGAGCTCAGTGAGGAGCTAGAAAATGGATGGCACAAATTATTGCAAAGTACCAAGGTCCTGCCATTGATAGAGACCACCTGCTAATTTTGGTCGTTTAGATGCAAACATCCGGGTTCCCGAGTCGGAAATAAAACGGCTTGACAGAATGGAAAATTCTGTCCGATTTACCGATGGCTCGGGCCAGATGACCGTTTTTCATCATCTTCACTGCATCGTAAGATCTACCTCCTCTCCAAGAGGACCCTCGAAGTTGAGTTTCCACAGAAGAGGATCTATAAGTTCCTTCACTTTGAGCATTATTGGCCAAATGCAACAGCCGATGAACTTTTTCTTCTGCGCGCTCACAATTGTACGTCATCCTTAACCTTACAGATGACGAGGTCTGATTGTTTTCTTGAATGGTTCACTGCCTACACACCCTTCAGCAAGCTATCATGTGCCATGGCGATACATCTCTCATAACTTTCAAATGGGGCACGAAACAACCAGTACCTTCTGCAAACTGGTCCACGCCTCATACTTGTCGCTCCTGGGAAGCACTGGATGAGTGGAGTAAGGAGAGACATGTGGATGTCTTCCAGCCTGGGCTTGTTGTCCATCCAAAATTTGGTAAGAACTCCACTTGGCCATTTTTATGCCAAGACCATAACTGATGATTGACAGGACCTGCGTATGGAACCCCGTCGGAGCGCGAGGGGACAGGAACTGTGATAGAATAAAATAGGAATATTTTCTCGTACCTGTTTTAGCATTGGACTTGGAAATGCATTGCTACTGTCTCTTGGCTGTTGAGAGGACATTGCCTTGCCATTCTGTAACAAGGGAATGTTCTTGGTGAGCTCGCTCTCTTCTTGAAAACAGCTCACCAAGTTCCGCGTATGGGTCTAAGTAAGCTTACAGCTGCCACATACGACCATAGACTGAAGGAAATATGGCATCCCGTCCGCTCTGCCAAAATCAAGCTTCAGATCGGTGGATTAGTAGTTGGGTGGGTGACCACCAGCGAATACCCACTGTTGTATGTTTTTTTTTAGCCTCGCTCGCCTACTTCGGTATCAGTTTTATTTTCTCTCTTTGACTGTGGCGTGTAACAAGGCGTCAGGAAATGTTCTGAGACACTATTGCTTCAAAAATCATTCCAGCTTCCTACCGCGTCTTATCTTTAACATCAACTGTCAGCCAGAGCCATGGCATGCTTCGGACATATTTTCCAGCTCCAGCGCCGAACCATCTTCGAGCGAGACACACAAGAAGTGACCACCACAAGAGATGCATGCATGAAAGCACCACCTCAACTTCCGTCTGGATTACTGAAACTCTGAGGGTGATCCTGGTCACACGGAACATTGGAGACCAAATGTAGTAAACTCGCCTGATCTTCGGGTAGAGGTTGCTCAGGTGGCATGCAAGATGTTGTGGTGGCATATCATCATGATCTGAAGCATGCATTTCATGTCGCACAGCATGTATGCAATTAAAAGGCCACTGGCCCGGGGGCAAACTTCTATTAGTTCGGAGCTCGGCAGCTTTCGAGAGGAGTCTCAGATCTATTCATGGGAGCTTCAGCTTGCTTACGGGTCTTCCTATATTAGCCCTCATGGACGAAAGCGTAGTTTGTAGCTCGTCAACAGGCGTAAGGACTCCAAAATCTCGAATGCAAGCCTTTTCCCAAATGACGAAATACAGTCCCCTATTCACGTGTCAACGATAAGCAATTGCAGTAATTACCCAATTTTCGGGGTTCGCGTGTGTAGACGCAATTGTTAATCTTCATTAGGCGCCACCTTATGGCGCACCTGTGCATGATATCATGACTCATTTGTTGACGCCCTCAATGGTTCATTCTCCCCATTGGCCATGCACGCCATCGGAACAAATACACGCCGCAGTAGATGATTCTGTCTGGCCAGCACAGAATGGTGGGCTGTCCGCATGTTCTTAAGTCGCGTTAGTAGAAAGGCTTATTATGACCAAGAAGTGCCAACAAAGCTTAGCATTCCGCCTCCTACCACATGAGAGTGACACGACAAAGCTTGTGCGAGCTGTCAGATATGTGTCGCTTAATATTTGTTCTAAGGTTCATGATATCAGGACTTCATCTTATCGAGGTTGTGGGCTGCATGGCTGTCCAGCCCTCGTATGAGTGCTTCCAATCTGACCTTGGCGGGTGGAGCTTTCAACGAAAATATTTGCATGTATGACCCGAACAAGCGTATTCTCGCCATTGCGGTGTTGTCCGCATCATTGATCTTCGAGTTCTGCACTGTAATTGTGGCTTTTCTTTTGTTGACAGAGGAAGTTCTCACGAGCAGTCGCACAAGAAAGGATTAGGACTCTCGCATGTATAAAAGGTTCTTTGTTCTCTCGCCAAGATGAAGGTCCACCAGAACAAATCGAGCTTTCTTTTGTCTCTCGGATCGATATTGAATTGTCGTTTGTCCAGAAGGTTTCAACACTGCAGTCATCATGTTGACCCAGAGAACTCTTCTTACAAGCTTTGCAGCATCAATGCTGCTCGGCGCGACTTCAGCTGTCGGAAATGGACCGAGTCCAGCCTACAAGCACTTTTACGAGTTTCCATTACCCGTTCCGCCAGTCGCCACACCTCTCACGTAAGTTAGAGCTTGGATCCCGTCAGAATTAAGGATGCCACTCATGATTCTATGTTAGATCGTACACCAAATCGGACGGCACAAGGATTGACTACTACGAGATCCATATCAAAAATTTCACTCAGCAAGTGTATCCAGAGCTTCCAGCCACCCATCTCGTAGGCTACAATGGCATCTCTCCTGGTCCTACATTTCATATGACTTTCGGAACCGAGGCGGTAGTTCGTTTCATCAACGAGGGGAATGATAAACCAACTGTGACTCATCTTCATGGTTCCATCAGTAAGTACAGATTTATTTCCAAACTCGTATGGCTTTGCTAAAACTTGGCCACAGCGCATCCGCCGTGGGATGGGTGGGCAGAAGACACAATCCCCGTCGGTTACTACAAGGATTACTACTACCCGAATGCTCAACGGGCGAGAACGCTCTGGTATCATGACCATGCCATCGATCATACTGCCGAGAACGCTTATTTTGGCCAAGCGGGTTTCTACCTTCTCACAGACGATGACGAAAAGAACTCGGGTCTACCACAGGGTAAATATGACATTCCCTTGGCGCTTTCCTCCAAGCAGTATGGAACAGATGGACAACTGGTCTCACCCGCCACGCAACCTGGTGTCAGTTTGTTTGGAGATATCATTCATGTGTAAGTGCTCAAAAATCACTATGAATCTTCGCTAACAAGCAATCAGAAATGGACAGCCGTGGCCATTCCTCAATGTCGAACCCCGGAAATATAGATTTCGCTTCGTGGATGTTTCCATCAGTCGTGCCTTTCGCCTCTATCTTGTCACAGACCTCAAAATCCTCGAAGATGATACATCGCACCACGTTCCGTTCTACGTTGTTGGTTCGGATAGTGGGAGAACTTCCAAGCCAGTGCAGACGCCTGATCTATGGATATCCATGGCCGAGAGGTGGGAGATCGTCGTGGATTTCGCACCTTATGCTGGAAAGGCAATATACATGAAGAACTTCTACAATGTGCAGGCCGACACACCATATAGCAACACCAATCAGGTGATGAAGTTCAACATTGGCACTATTGTATCGGACACTTCGAATAATGGCGCAATGCCGGGATCTTTCGCGCCACTCCCTCTCCCACCTTCCAAGGACCTTTCAAAACCTGATCACGTCTTCAACTTCGAGTCAAAGTAAGCCAACGTCCTTTTTCTTCTTCTTCTTATTTTGGACGACACTAACGGAGGATATAGGAATGGTGCTTGGAAGATCAACGGTGTCACATTCGACGACATCAACAACCGAGTCTTAGCCCGACCCCCTCGCGGAGCTGTTGAGCTATGGAAACTAGTCAACAAGAGTGGGGGATGGTCTCATCCAATCCACGTCCATCTAGTTGATTTCCAAGTTGTTTCAAGACAGAAGGGCTCTCGCGGCGTCCAGACATATGAATCTGCTGCATTGCAAGATGTCGTGCTTCTCGGCCAGAACGAAGAGGTTTACGTGCTCGCACGTTTTACACCATGGGAGGGTCTATATGTGAGTTCCTCTCCCCGTTCAACAATATCCGGGTCGTCAAGGCTGATGATGCATAGATGTTCCACTGCCACAGTATGTATTACGGAAGCCCGGAGTTTCCTCTTCAATGTCTCAACATCATTTCGAGACATTCTTATATTCCTTTTCAAACATCCAAGGTGGAGGAGGTAAAATGCTAACTCCACTGTTACTTGTAGATTTGGTACATGAAGACCACGCTATGATGGCAGCTTTCAATGTCACATCCCTGCCAAACTTCAACTACCCGCCCAACACAGCGCGCTTCATCAATCCCCTCGACCCGCGCTTCATCTCAAAGAAGTATGATGCGTCGGTCCAGACTTTGGACAATGCTGTGAACGTGGTGTTGCCTGCTTTTGCGGACCTGAAGGCATACGATAACCATGAGGGTGCAGAAGATGCACTGGTGACGTACTACCAGACGGCGACCAGCACGATTTCTGACACGGCACCGACTCAGTCTGAGTTCAACGGCAAGGGGAGGCGAGATGCCGCTCCGACCGGAATTGTATTCAAGGCGTAGCTGAGCGTAGCCGATAATGAGACGAATTTACCGAATCTTGAAGGATGGGGAGTCTTGTCTGTTAATTAACTACTTACATAGCGAATTCATGGAAATTTGTCGGGACAGTATTTGCAAGTTTCATAGTAGGATGTCCACAAGGCTGCTCATTTGATCAATTTTTCTTGCTCCAGAAGTATCTTCCACCACCCTGCTAGCAAGTTTTACAATCCTTGCCGTGGATGCAACCTCCCTAGACAATTCTATTCCTCTAGCTCTTTCGCTTAAATATCTTGTCAGAAGCTTCATGTAAACACCTAATTGCTGCTGGAGAGTGGCCCGCCCGCTCGATTTTTCATACCGGGATTCACATTGGGAACAGAAAAGAGCATCGATGGCATTCATTGCGAGCGCAATCAGTATCTTCACAGTCTTTGTATTACTCTCCATCTCCTCCTTGTGATGAATAGACTCAACTTCCTTAGCCCAGCTACTTGCTTGGCGACGTGCCATTGCTTCTCCAGAGACTGGGGTTTCTACAGAGTCTTTTCATCAATATACGACTTACCATTTGCATGCAGATACCTGATTTGGCTACTAGCCCCAGAGATCGAGACAGAAGACCAAAGGAATGACACAATTCGGTTTATCGATATCAATCGCGCTTTCCTCGCTCTATTCGAGACGACGTCGCCCACGAACAATTTCTCCCATAGACAGAGGATCGACCCTAGACCATCATCGCCTATCAATTCTCGCTGCGGGGGCCAAGTACTTGATCCTGCTTTGGAAAATTCGCGGTTTCACCAGCCTCTTCTCCATCCTACTTTCTTTACACCCCGCGACCTCTCGCACAAATTGCAAGCTCTACATCGACCTTCAACCACCGGCAGACCCCTCTCTAGTCCCCTTATTACCCCTCCGGACGCAATTCGAAAGCCAGGGATCTCGTCTTTTCTTACGCGCCTAGGCAAGAGACAGATACCGCTACTTCTACGCCAAATAAATTCGTTGAATTCACTTCCAACGGTCCGAAACTAGCCGTGGGATGGCTCGAGACATCACCAAGCACTTCTACTCTATCTAAAGTGAATGACGGAAGGAAACCATAGAACTCAACCCGAACCAAACCTCCGATGCGACATTACTCTACGACCGAATATCTTCTTTCTCCTACTTCCTCAGCACCACATGCCCAGCAGTTTCTCGTTTAGAAGCTCCGCAGCTCCTACCTGTACATTTATTCCGAAGCCGACTGCCATGATGACATCGCATACCGAAGACGCCGGGTACGAACCAAAGATGGACGGGCCTAGGCTGCAGAAAGATGGGCCGTCAAGTCCCAGCTATTACTCATCCCCAGAATCACGACCAGTAGACCTGAGGATACCCATACCGGAGGAGGGAGAGGGAGACGAGATGAGTAGTGATGCTACAAATGAACCCATCACACCTATAGAAAGCCACCACCCGCTACTGTTCCAGGAAAAGCCACATGTCCCAAAGACCCACGATGTTACTCTGATTTACCCATCAACACCAACAAGAGCAGCAACCCCACCATTACCGGCAGAGAATGACAAGACACTTGTTGGACAGCAGCTACCCGGTATTCAGAGAAGAGCTACCGCGCACGATGGGCCGTCCGTCAAACGAGGCTTATCGGGGATGTTCAAACGGACTACCTCGCATTCAGGAAGTGGGAATTCTACACTACAATCCAAGACGCCAACGAAGTCTCGAGTGTTTGGATCGGGATTGTCAGATAACAATGGATCAGATCCCGGATTATCGACAGAGCATCGGCGCCTACCAATTGGAAGATTGCCAGGAACAACTTCGGACCTTACAACTAGATCTTCGCCAGCATCACCAGGATCACCAGTCGACGGGGGCAAGAACCATCCACCAGTCCCAATGCCTACCTCGGAATCCTTTGCCAACGGCAGGAAGAAGAATCGTTCATCTAGTGGACTTGGGCTCCGAGAACGACTCATCAAACACAAAATCACATTTTCACCTCACGAAACAGTACCTAAGCCCGAGCATCGACGCAACCGTGCTACAAGTGTGGATCTCGAAGGTACTCCTCCGGAGACCCAGCAGGTCGATTCCCTAGTGCAACTCCCCTCGAGACAGGTTTGGGGAATGGCTGCCGATACAGGTACTGGATTGAAGTCACGACGATTGAGCATGAGCCTTCCGGATACTTTCGCGGTCGATGAGGTGGAGCTGTACTCGGAATTCTGTGACCAGAGTAAAATCATAAGACGCCGGGGAAAGACTATTGGGAAGGGTGCTACTGCACACGTCAAACTTATGAACCGTAAAGGAGGCGCCCCAACAGAGACTTATGCCGTCAAGGAGTTTCGTGGGAAGTCGACGAAAGAGAAGAGCGAGGACTACGAGCAAAAAGTTAAGTCCGAATACTCGATTGCAAAGAGCACCCATCACCCAAACATCGTCGAGTCATTCCGTTTGTGCACCCATAACGGACGATGGAATCATGTCATGGAGTTTTGTGATCAAGGGGATCTCTTCCATCTCGTCAGCCAAAAGTACCTTTCCAGAGAAGATCATCTAACCGACCGACTCTGCTTGTTCAAGCAGCTCATCCAAGGTCTCAATTACCTTCATACACATGGAATTGCTCATCGAGATATCAAGTTGGAGAATCTTCTCATTACTAGACACAGCAAACTCAAGATCACTGATTTTGGAGTGTCCGAAGTTTTTGCTGGTATACATCCTGGATTGAGATCATCAGGCGGTCAATGTGGGAAAGACATGGGTGATGTTAGACTCTGTCCTCCTGGAATGTGTGGTAGTCCTCCGTATGTGGCCCCTGAGGTCATTGCAAAGACAGGTAATGCAAGCAACCCAGAAACTTCTGAACATACTGACGCTTGCTACAGAGGAGTATGATCCTAGGCCTTTGGATGTCTGGGGTGCTGCTATTGTGATGCTCTGCATGACTGCTAATGGCGTCCTGTGGAATGAAGCGAAGGCAGGAAGCTCTCCTTTGTACGACGACTTGCTTCGAGGCTGGACGAAATGGAATAGCAAGCATACGGTTGAAGGTGCTGGTATAACGGAAACGGACTATCCCTATGTAGCGTTTTTCGACCAGCACATCAACCCACCAGCTCTACGACGTATCCTCCTCACAATGTTGAATCCGGAACCATCAAAGCGTGCCTCGATATCGACCGTCGCCAAGAACAGATGGATAAAAAAAGTCGAATGCTGTCAGATCGATAGTCACGATGGTCCCAAGACCAGTATCGATGCATCTCGAGCAAGCACGAAGACCATAACCAAGGTCGTCCATCACAATCATCTTCCTCCTTCCAGTCACCTTGGGCACAAACTAGTCAGACTTCCTGGCAGTACCGATATGTAAATAGTGAACATATTCTTTTGCTGGGTTTGACGTCAGCGGGAGTCTGGAAGTGGAGTCGAGGGTGGTTTTCAAATAACCCCGTCACCAAAAAAAGTGATAGGAACGGTTGGCGTTGAGAGCTTCTTCGGTGAAATACAAGAGGTGCGTCTGATTCTGGAATACGCTAGTGGGACATAGATGTGGACTGGGCCTACGAGGCTACGGGTAGAGAAAACGAGGACCTGATGCAGAGAACTGAACTCTGCAGACGAAGAATCGGTCGGGGAGGGTAAATTGGAAAGAAGTTTATATTTACTCCCCTCTCAACGGTGTGTATTGTCCAGATTGTGATTGTAGTAATGAAAAGCCGAAGAATATTGAGGAAGTCGGAAGGTGCGGGGGATGTTCATGACTGCATGTTGTATCAATACTTACTGACAATGTTAATCATAAACGAGTAACAAGTACAGTCAGAAATGCGAGGCCGACTTTGAAGGGCAGTCAATGATCAAATTGATTCTTTTTGAGAAAACAACCCACCTTTGAATTCCGTTGGGGGTTTGATTACAGTAAGCTTTTAGAAGCCGCCATGCCATGCCACCACAACTCGAAAGTCGGTATCCGGCCCAAGTATATCAAGAACCGTTATAGTAGTAGTATTCCACGCCGAGTAAAAGTCGTGGCAACTCATAGACCAAACAACACCACACACGCCTGGTCCAGATACCAGATATCCCAGTGGCGGAGAGAGATTCACAAGAAGCAACCAATCGTAGCGTGCAGTGAAGTCAATTCAAGGTCGCTGAGACCGGGGGAAAGTTTGCTCAGCCTCGGTTGGGAACTTAAGCCAGGGCGTAGACCCCTGGAGGGATGGAGGTCGTGGTGGTCCTGGACAGGGGCTGATAGCCAGTAGATTGGTGGAGGGAAGGGGTGAGGCCGTGATGTTCCCTGCGGGATGGCGTGGAGGGAGGCGAATGTTTGGGGGAATTGGGACGATCGATACACGGGTCTTATATGGTTGACGATTGTACTTGAAGCCCTCGAAGTCTCTTGAAGTAGAGAAATGCCTCGTGAAAGATCAAGAAGCGGCTCTGACGAGTATTTGCTTCGAATTTGACCGAGGGTTCTCGAAACAGCAAGGGGCAATAGCGAATTATCGAATTGGCAAATTATACTTCCGTACCCAGGCTGCTAATTAGGATCCACGGCCTCATCGGGGGACCGGGAATCGGAATCAGTGCAGGACATCGCATCGAATTTCGGAGAGCAACATCGAAAAGGCACAGTCACAGGCACAAGCACAAGCACTGGCCAAGCAGACGCGGACGAGGACGCGGTACGAATAAGTAATTAGAGGTACCGGAACAGGTACAGGTACAAGTACGGGTGGTACGGGTGCAGGGGAGACAGACCAAAAAAAAAAAAGACGTGGGCTTGGAGAGACAAGGCACAAGTGAGCAAGCAAGCATAGCGGACACAGCGAAGCCATCAAGGAGACAGACAGAATAAGAAAAGACCGAACACACCACCATCGGTCTGTCTATCTGGCTGACTGACTAACTGACTAACTGACTGACTGATTGATCCCCTCTCCCTCCCCTGCTCCCTCTTCCATCGCGACTCTACCTCCCGACTCGTCACATCCTTCGTCGCTCCTCGTGGCTGTGGAGGACGAGAGCAAAGGCGAGACTGAGGGCTTCAATGGCCATTGGAGATTTGAAGACAAGGCTGCGCGCAAAGTTCACCCGACGACATTCCACCGCATCGACAGTCTCGCAGTCGTCCGCCGATGGAGAAGCCGCCCAGGCTACAATAGCCTCCTCCTCCTCCTCCCCCTCCTCCTCGAATCCGGGAGAACACGGTCGCAAGGCCAGGTCGATCAGGTCGCGCGCGAGCCATAAGCCCCCTTCAACATTAGGAGCTGCAACAGTCGATGAGAAGGATGTGCTGGGAGGGAGTGACGTTCGACCCGGAGCTGGAGTTGCAAAGAATGAGGCTGTTGGCCCGGGATCTGGATCTGGATCTGGCTCTGGCTCTGGGATTGTCAGTAGTCGGGACGCCGGGCAGAACTTACTCGCACCTCCAACCTTACCAAAGCTCCAAGTCCAAGTCCAAGGGAGCAGCGATCGACACCAAACCACAACTTCTCCATCACCCACAACTTCACCATCCAACCCTCAACCCCTCCCCCTCCCTCACCCCCTCGAAACCGAATCTACGTTCGACGACCCCAAGCAGGACAGCTCCTCGACTGCAGACTTCCCCACCCCCAATACCGACATCCATCCTGTGCTGGAGGAGGACGAGGATGATGGGAACGTCAGCCCGGGGGATAACGGCAACAGAGAGATATTTGTGACCAGCCCAGGCACTACCACGACCAACGCTGCGAGTACCCAGAGACCCACCGAGCTTTCCAGGCGACAGAGTTTGCTGCCGCATCAGCAGACGAGATTGATCAAGACCCTCCTCGAGACCGAACTGCCACCCCAATCGAGAGCTGCGAATCTCGATTATTTCATAGCCAACGGACCTTCCACCATCACTGGCAACATGGTAAGCAGGAAGATATGGGTCAAGCGCCCTGGTGCGTCGCCTACGCTGGTTACAATCCACGAGGATGATCTGGTGGACGATGTTCGCGATATGATCCTAAAGAAATACGCCAACTCGTTGGGAAGGAATTTTGATGCGCCAGATGTCACTTTGAGGATTGTAGCGAGGGAACAACAGCAGCAGGAGAGGACCTTAAGACCAGATGAGCCGATGGGTAGGACGCTGGATGCATATTTCCCTGGAGGACAGAGCGTGGATGAGGCCTTGGTCATCGATGTCCCCGTCAAGAGGACGCCAAAGCCCAGTCCACAACCGCAGAGGGTATATTACGACGAGCTTCGACCGACGGAAGCTGGCTCGGATTACTTCCCTCCTATGCCACCGGCGGTACCTTCACCACATCTCCCACACACTGTTCCTGTCAATGGCCAGAATGGTCACCACCCTCTGGCGGCGCACTCGATGTCCGTCCTCACAACCGGACATGTCCCAGCACTTCCCTCACCTGGCGGTTCCTCGCGGAGGCACCATAGTAATCGGCCTCGGATAGGTCGTCAACACACATCATCACCCACTGTTCTCGGGGGCCAGTCACAGCAGCCCGCGATAAACAACGGTACGCACGTTTTAATTCGGGGTTCACGTTCAAGAGCTCACTCAAGTGCATCAGAAAAATCCAATGCACCTCCCGCCGCACCTCCTCTTCCAACTCCACCCGCACCACAACCGAATGAGCTTGCATCTCAGATTCAACGCGTAGCCACCCCACCCCCTCGAGTCTCTTCTCCTCGTCCGCAAAACAATCACCCCAAGAGATCTAAAAAGGCAAAGGTTGAGCACCCATCCCTCCCAGCGGGAATGCTGAACGGAGGTGTCCCCCCGATCAACGTCCTAATCGTCGAAGACAACATCATCAACTTGAAACTCCTGGAAGCGTTCATGAAGCGTCTCAAAGTCCGCTGGCAAACCGCCATGAACGGTCGCGAGGCAGTCAATAAATGGCGAGCGGGAGGTTTTCACCTAGTGCTGATGGATATCCAACTGCCTATCATGAGTGGCCTGGAAGCCACGAAGGAGATTCGGAGGCTGGAGAGGTTGAATTCGATAGGTGTGTTCAGCAGCAGTGCCAGTTCTTCGGCACCAGAGACTGGAGCGGATGAGCCTGAAGGGGAGGATAAGCTGCCAAGTACAGTTCTGTTCAAGAGTCCCGTTATTATTGTGGCTCTCACGGCGTCGAGTTTGCAGTCGGACCGTCACGAGGCTTTGGCGGCGGGATGTAACGATTTCTTGACTAAGGTATTTCCTCTTCCATCTACCCTATCTCCATCTTCCCCTGAAATAGCAAGCTAATCCCTTCTAGCCCGTCAATTTCGTCTGGCTCGAACGCAAAGTAATGGAATGGGGCTGCATGCAAGCATTAATCGACTTCGACGGATGGCGTAAGTGGAAAGACTTCTCTCAGCAAGCCGACACAGAGGAGAAGGGAGCCAAGAGTGCGAAACTTTCTGCTGCGAACAAGAAGAAGAAGAATCGTAGCAGTCTTGGCGCTCATCCGGGTGGGAGTACGAGCCGGCTTGCAATTCAGGAGGAGGTGCATGAGGGAGAGGAGGGGAAGTAGAAGCTTTGGAGTGGAGATAGATGGTGGAGTGAGGACGAGGAGTAGATTTTTGATACCTGCGTTACGTTACTTGACGTTACGTTTTTGTTTCCTTTGCTTTTGCCGGCGGTTTAGCGAGCATACATCCATACATACATCCATACAGCCAGCCAGCAGTGGTTCAGGCAGGCAGCTAGGCAGGGCTGACATACCTTTTTCTTCGTCTCTAATGCTTTATTAAGAGCGAACTGTTCTTCTACTTTGTACTGTATATTTTGAAGCTATGGGATCGGTTGGTAGGGAGGGGGTTATGGATGGAAGGATGGATGGAATGATACCAAATATACGACGGTTACGTTCTTTTTGTTCTTCAAAAATTTGTTTGTTTTGATTTGTTTGACGTGATTGGTCATGGTGAATACCAAGTGATTTTGGATGGAGGTAGGTGGAAAGATTTCGAGAAAAGAGAGAAGGGATCTGTACCTGCTGCTGCAGATTAGGATAGGGAGCGCTGTGGATTCTGCCGGTGATGAGGAACCACGGGCGGAGATGATTCGAAAGGCCATAAGGATATTTTTGTTTTGTGGGGGGGAGCTTATGGAACTCTACGTGAGGATCTTGATCAGGCATTTTGAAAAGAGCCAGGAAGGCTGAGTCAGTTGATGATATGCCATGCGGTCAGTGATTTGAAAGATGGTCAGATTGATTGGCTTCTAATTTTGAATTCTAGTGAGAGAACAATCCATCCCATTTGATGGGTTTTCTACAGAGAAAGACATGTTTGTCATGCCAGAGAGAGGAACCGCTTAGCGGAGCTGATCTGTTAGTAGTCATCCTGCGTCGCAGTGCACAGATTTTACCAAACAGTAAAGTTAAGTTGCTGGAGGTAAAATCCAACAGTGTCTTTATGAAGCCTGATCTGAAGATTCAGGAGATGGGAGGTCTCCATGATCCACGGGTCTGGCGTTGATTGGCTTGGGGAGCCACTGCTCCCTCAGCCTCAACTTCAGCTCTTTTTTTTTTTTCACCCTCTGAGCCTTGTCTAGGCCGCATCATCAAAATATTCTAGCCTACCTTCCTACGTCCATAAAAATATCCCCCTACTACTTGCGAGCGTCAGAAACCATTCTCGTTCCTGCGGAGACCGAAACTATGAGCACACCAGCCTGCGTCTCGTGTCAGGAGAGCCTCTCTTGTTCCGATAGCCCTCTCTCGGTGACTGCCAACATTATCGGGATTCTGACCTTCACTGGTGCCTTGATGATAAGTACTCATGTCTATTTCGACAAGATGATAAATGCGGAGAGGAATATATTGGAAATGATGTCGATGCTAGAAATGAAATTCGGAGACTTCCAGCACCTCGCTGCAAAGCTTGAGATCGAATTACGTCGCGGCTTTGGGGGAGGCGAGCTAGATCACAGAGTCATTGCAGCTTTGCGTGGAGCTGAAAGGTCTTTGGATGAAACTCATCGACTGCTTGATCGGCTCAGGCCGGATTCGTATGATAGAGGAAACAGGCTTTGGCTACGTGCGAAGTTCATGCAGAGGGAAGAAATGATTAGGGGCGCTATGGCGAAGATGGAAACTGGAATGACGACGCTGAGAGAGGTTGCAAATGATATCTTTTCGAGGTAGGAATCAAGGATTGCTAGGACTCGTTTTCTATCTACCTCAGCTTATCGAAATAGTATCGTTCCAGAACCAACTGAGCATGAAGCTTTGTTCAGAAGTCAAGTCGTGGAAATGCTCACGGACTTGAGGTTTTCAAAGTAAGTAGCGATGAAGCCTTCTCAGACGTCAACACCAGCTTACGAAGCCAGCCGTGTACTGACAGATCACGAATCTACACCTATGGATGGAGGATTGCCAGATTATGACGAAGCTCACAATCACAACCAGTTGAGGAATTCCAAGTCAGCAGCGAATCACTCGTGATAATTTTGGCTTACTCCTGAGCTAACGTTTCCAGCCCTATACCGGAACCGACAGAACACGAAATTGCTTTCAGAGGTGAGGTCTTGCAGGATCTGATGGAGGTTAGGAACGAGATGAGGAATCTGAAGGAGACTAATGCGAGGGTTTCGCGTGAGATGCAAGATGTGCTTCAAGAAGCATTGAGTAGGCTTGTACCAAAATCGGCTTGATTTGTCCAGGGTAATAAGAGACTTTTATGGGTCGGGGTCATAGGACAGGCGTACTACCACACAGTGGGTAGTCGTATGTAAACATTCTAGCGAAAGGCAAAGGAGATTTCCTTTCCATAAGCGAGTGGGAAGTCGGCGCTGACTTTAACGCAATCTTAGACTTCACTTTCAAAAGTAAACAAACATGCGACGTGCAACAAAAAGAAGAAAAATGTACTGCTTAGCGATTAGTTCACCTTAAGAGTGTGAGAAGTCCAGCAAAGAATGGTTGATGCTCGGCTATGGCCCTAATTCACTCCGATCACTCCCTCGTGCAGAATTCCGAATTCTAGAGCTACTCGTAGCATCTAAGCATTGCCCGCGACATTGCATTGGCTATATTGCGACACATGAAATTCAAAATCCCACTCAGGATCCAGATCAATAATTATGGACAGACCAGAAGCCGAGATTGAAACGATGCGAAGAGCACGGGGATGGGATGGAGAATCGCACGACCTGTGTCCATCCTTCAACACTGGACGTTAACAATTATCTACCACTGCCCCCTGACTAAGATCCCTTTCTCTATAGGTAAATATAGCAGAACGGCCCCCCAAGAGAACTCATCGCATCGCGAATCTTGATCTCCGGAGCCAAAGGACCCATACCCAACAGATCATCGAGCGTCGTATTTCGAGTAGGAGGGTTATTAAAGACCGTAAGCGTACCATCCAAATCCGTCAAACTACCCGGCAAGTTAAGATTCTGATGGATCCAGTATGTACGGTCGACCATGGCGTGGTGCAGGTAGAAGACTGGGTCACCGGGGGATTGGAAGAAATCCGAACCGGGATCGCCACCGATTGTGTAGTGGCCAGCGGAGTGAATACCTAAGTTGCCTGCGGCGAAGTCGCCGTTGATGTTGTCTTGAAAGGCTTTGACCCCACGGGTTGAGACGAGGGTGATGATCTGGGGAGTGGTTGTCCACGTTGAAGATGCATAGGGGGAGATGTCGCGTTTGAGGCAGCGGGGGTTGTACGCGTAGAAGCCGTTTGGGTTTGCTACAACGCCGTCCATTGTTGGTTGCATAGGTCCCATGTTGTTTGCCATGCTGGGAACTCGTTAGTACGAAATCCAATGTTGTAGATGGAAGGAACGTACTTCTTGAATGGTCCGGATTTGATGCAGCCACCACCCTTGCCGGATGGCACCCAGATTGCTCCTCGTCCTGCAACAGATCCGTTGTGTGCGACGAACGAACCATCACTTCCCAAGGATGTGTCGGAGCCATCGAAGACAGGTGACTTAGCTGGATCGTGGGCCCATGTACCCCAGTTCCAGTACTGCATGTATTAGATTGTAAACACTAAATTGCAGTCTGTCGATCAATAACATACTGGCTGAGCACCTTTATAACCACACTCTTTCTTGAGAGCTTGCTCATACACAAAAGTGAAGTATCTGTGCCATGTCAAGAAATTCCCAGTGCCGTGGATCGAGCGAGAGTAGTTGGCATGAACGACAATGAAGTCGTCAAATCGGGATTTGGCTCCTGGGTAGAGAGTGGGATCTACTTTTGAGGGGTTTTTCATCAAGCAAAGAACTGAACTGATGTACGCTTTGCGTTCTGAAGCGAACATATGAGCCCTAGTCACAATCAATATTTGACGATGTCTTCGGGTAAATTGTCTTACCAGTCCCTTCTAATGCTCACGTTGAGCAGAGAACAGCCGCCTCGCTTTGCTTTGGACTTGAGAGCTGCCTCCTCATACTCGGTGAGGTTAGCCAGACCAGCGAGACCTAGCCTTGCAATGTCATCCTCTGGAGTGAAGTTCTCAATCGCCTCATGTGCATTAGCAGTCTCTTGTCGAGGAGCAAGCGTGCCAGCCGAAACCGCTACCGCTGCTCCCAAAACATATAGAAGACGCATCTTGATTGACTTTGCAAGAGGCGAACAAAGGTTGAGGAGGGTTCTTGAAGACAGGCTAGAGTCTAGAGAGAAGGTACTTCTCCTTAGGTTTCAGGTAGATTGACCCTGGCGCAGGAGAGAGAAGGATGTGAGAGGATGGGTAAATTCGAGGCCCGATGTGCATTCATCATTAATATAAGGAAGTCTACAGGTACTTCCCACGTGGAATCCGGGCTGCACAAACATGAAATACGCATTGGCGGCAAGGTTCAGTATCAATAGTTGCTAACAGAGGGGGCTCGGAGACGCCAATTGGGAAAGGGTGAGGGATTGATTGGTCGAGAAATCGAAGGATTGAAAGATGCCCTGCTCGATAGGATTGTAGGTGCCAGGGATATGTACCATTCACTTTGGCATCTGGTGGCCCCAGAAGGCGAGAAAAGAATTCGCTATCTACAGGCTAAGCTGCAAGTACTTTTAGTCCTGAAATTCGGCTTCTACAAAGAGTTAGAACCTTCCGCGAAGGAAGGGGCTCGAAGAAGGAAGAGAAGGACGAGGAATTTGTTCTCGATGTCCGATTGTGCTTGGCTGCATAAAACTCATATCGAGGGGTAGAAACCCTGCTGATTCAGGGCCCTTCAGACGGGTGTGGCGCCACATTTTCATTTTCGATTTGAAGTGTGAGATTTCTCAGTGCTTCTGTCATCAATAGTTCTCCTGTTTCCTCTATATTTTGAATAAACTTTCAATCACATCAACAGTCAGTTAAGCGAACTCCTACCATCAGCGGGCAGGTGTGCAATACAGGCTAGGACAAACCATAATATGGTGAGAGATTCAAGTCTATTCTGAAAGCATTTTTTGACTTACGATGCCAAGTCTAGTTATCGATTGTGCATATGCAATAGGGAAGAACAGGAAATTGATCTGATGAAGTCGAAATACACAACTCGGCTCGCTACTCATTGTGGATTTGCTCCGCTCCAACCTAATTGGTTGTTGCCGAAACCCAGGACCAAGGAAGGGTCTTGGCTCTTCCCGGTGCTCCCGCCCCCTATGCTCTACTGCCCCTCCAATCGCGGCAGCTCCAGACACTGTTCCGCTACTTCAAGTTCTACGGAGGTACCCCCTTTCTGTCAATCCAAGTTTCTCGCTTAGAACTACACCAGATAACTCCCCCCGCTCCCTCCTATCTTCGGTTGCTGATCTTTCTAACAATGTCATTATTACCAGCACAGGGAATCCGATATCTCATATCATTGGGTTTTTAGAAGCTTTTGGGCTCCTGTAGGTGCTTTACGAATGGCGAATTATCCGCATCAAGATCCAAGATGACGATAGAAATAGGGGTCTCGATTTTCACCTTTCTGCCTATTTACACGGGGCCATCCACGCCGCGTGATTTGGAAGACGGATCGATCTTCCCTCATGAGTCCACAATGTCGACTGGGTGCGGATCCCAAGAGCTTGGCCCGTGCAATCGGGGAGAGGTTCCCCCAAGTGCTAGCTTGCCAAGTTCTAAGCATATTAAATATATTGCTTGCTGCAGACCTCGATTGAGGCAGCGAATTGGGATACGATACCAAGGTGCTGTGCCTTCAGGCACGAGTCCACCCTGCAAGTACACGGGTCTACGGGTACGAGGTGTCTGAATCAAAATATTGAGATTTGGTAAAGGAAATTCGCGGATGCTTCTTTCTTCTTTCTTGTTCCTCTTCTTCTTGAAATAATCTTTAACGAACTCTGTATCATAGCTTACAAACGACGATTGCGTTGACTAGTTTCCTCTGTATGTAAGGACTGAGATAGCTACCATACAAACAGCACAAAGCTGAGCTGCTGAACCTGGCAGAGAAGTTCCAGATCCTTTCACCTAGTAAAACTTGGCTAAACCGCCGAGCTTGCTATCAAACAATGGCGAGAACCCCTCGATCTATCCTCAGTTAGGTACTGTCTGGATGAAAGAACCCTGTAAAACTTGGAGCAGCCCTATTCTTCGACTTCACGTCACTATTGTCAACATATCGAATTTGACTTCTCGCTCCTTCACTGTGATACCCAGCATCATGCAAGTTGTAAATTTCGAGCCGCATGATCCATGCATTTTGAGTCTCAGTCCTCTACCCCGTAGATTCAAAGCTATCCTATTGCATGCTCACTTTCCGGTCTTCTCTCGCATGCTTTACTGCAATCACAATAAACGTCTCCAATGCGCCAAGGGAGCACATCAGTACAAGCGGGTTTCCAATGCTTGAACCCGGTCCTTTCAGGGTAACTGAAGAAGCAGGAAGTGCCGGGTACAGCTGAAGAATTGAGATTCTGTCAGGGGTAGATCCAACCTCTGGCAACAGAGACCCTGTCATCTGTTCTTTTCGGAATTCTTCTGGGAGTCCGAGGGTGAACACAAACAAACTCATCTGCCTTCTACGGATTACACCCAGCGGACCATGTCCATCGACCCGGACGGATGAGGCGCATTTTCCAGAAGCTTGGGTGTCCTCCATTATCGAAGATGGTTATCTGTACCCGAACCTGACGAAGCTTCCTCCCTCGTACCTCAGGAGTAACCATATACCACAATCATTATAGTATCTTCTGCTCGTGTCTTTTCTTGAAGTCTTGGGCTCTGGTTTCGTGTTGCGCAGCGATTCTGCATGAACAGAGCCCCGAACTTCCAGGACCGACTCACCTTGCGATCTCTCCATATCTGAGCTGCTCTGAGATCTTGAGATCGTGACGGATCAGCGCCAAACAAACGGATACAGAAGCAACCGAAGCGAAACCTTAACAAATCACAATTTTATGATCATGTCGTCGACAATAAGCCGTGCTACGGCGGTCGCGACTGGAGGAGCAGCTCTGGCGCCAATACTCAGTCCAGAAACATTCGCAGCCAGAGCAGCAGAGTCAAACCTTCCATTTATCCTAGGGATGATTATTCCATTCTTCATCCTTGCGCTTATTGCGGTGTCGCTGAGAACATACGTCCGTTTGATGGTGGTGAAGGTTATGGGAATTGACGATTATATTATGCTTGCTGCAATGGTGAGTCTTGACCCAACCCTTTAATTGCAGTCCTAGGTCATTTTTCGGGTCCGCGATCTCGTGGAAATGTCGCCGATGTTGTAGCTTACGACCAATTCCTTTTCCTTTGAGAAAATGTAGGAAAGCTTGTTCACCGGCGGGAATCAACGCTTGAGCACTGTTACGAGAAACTACCACTAACATATATGTAGGCATGCTCATGCGTAGCAATGGCTATTTTCGGATGGCAAGCTGAACACTCTCTGGGTCGACATTCAAATACCATTTCGCCCGCACATATGGTCACTCACCGAAAAGGAAATTTGATCTACTCAACGGTTGGAGCTGTCCTTGGGCTTCATTTAGTGAAAATCAGTATCTGCTTCTTGTTGATGCGATTCGTGAAGGGAAGAACTTATAAAATTGTTTTGTGGTCGATTGTCGGTAAGTGTAGCCTTCGAATGCTTTTCCGAGAAGATGCATGCTGACTTCTACCGCGATAATAGGTTTTCTTATTGCCTTTACGATCGCATGTTGGGGTACCTTGATATTCTGGTGCCTCCCAGTCAAAGCATTCTGGGATGTCTCGCTTCGTCGATTACCAACGACACACTGTTATCCCCAGGTCCACTTCACGAACATTTCGCTGATGAACACCTCTTTCAACATGTTTACTGACGTTCTCCTCGCTACCCTTCCCGTTCATGTCATCTGGAAGCTGCAGATTAATTCACGTCAAAAGATCTCACTTATTGGAGTTCTCTCTTTGGGATACGGCGCTGTGGGACTGGGAGTCGTGAAGGCGATAAAGCAAGTCGAGTTGGCGAAGGACAAAGATGCCACCTGGTAGTCACTGACCATTTTCAATATTCCCTTGTAGAATTGTACAAATTGAAGCTAATAACTCTTCTCAAACAGGACCCAAGGCGTCCAAATGTGGGGATATGTCCAGCTCAACGTTTCGATCATAGCCTCCTGCATGCCTGCCCTCCGCCCCCTCTTCTCCTGGCTCTCTGACGCCGTCTCCTCCGGACGGACTCGGGGAAACACGGGGGCTCAGGCTAATACAAGATCTGGATATTTCCGGCAATACGACTCCAGCGGTACGGGTCAGAAAACCTATGGTGGCAGTGCAATGCGAAGCTTTGGCGGTGGAGATATGGAACATGATATACCATTGCGGGCCATGGAAGCTGGAAATCAGGCATTTGTGAGCGCCAACGTGAGCCAAGGAAGTGTGGGCGATAAGAGCTGGGTTGATGGCGATGGAGACAGTGGTAGCGAGCGAGAAATTCTACCGATGGGTGCACATCACGGGAGCATTGGCATTGTCAGGACAACGGCTTTTACGGTCAAGACGGATGATAGAAGGGACTGAGAAGATGCAAGGCTCTACGTTTCTCTGCTTTTGATGCTCTTTGGAGGTTTCGTCACTCTGTTATGGGTATTTGAGACGATTATTTATGGCATTGCTACCTAGACCGATGCCGAGCCTTGCAAATTTCCGAGCGCAGATCTGGTAGTAGTGAACGAGGGAAACGAAAGCAATGAAACGAAATGAAGACAAATTTCTCCCCGGATCAATAAGATCACGGGGCTCGGAGTTTATTATCACTAATCACCTCGAGAGATGGATGCATGCAAATCCATCGATAGGAAGTTGAGATGGTAAACAGGAAAACATAGTTGAGGCTCTTGTTGGGACCCATCTGGGTTAAAAAAAACTTAGTGACTCTACACAGGATTGGAGATCGTTTGGATGCTAGCTGCCGAGAAGACAACAAAGGACTCGCTTACAGCAGGCTGGTCCTCTCAAAAATTTCTGAAGACCAGAGCCTCGTAGATTTTGCACCACAATTCTCCAAAATTGGATTTTAACATGACGCGTTGCCGGTTGAAGTCCGAACCAGTGCTTTTATTCTTCAAGTATTGAACTCTATACAAAACATGAGTTCGCCCAAATGCAGATACCGTCCACGAATTTGCGGACCCCAAGTAGAACGGTGTTAACATTGCTAGACGTGGACGAGCCTTACTAAGACTGTTGATTGAAGAATTACAAGCCTCTGATGACAAAATAACACGTACCATAACTTTATCCGCAGTTCCACGGGTAGGTCTGAGAATTGAGTTGGACTTGGTGCGCTAGACATATTGTTTGATCTGAATATGCTTGATTTGGAATTTTAGATAACGAAGTTGGCTTGTGGGGAAGTATCTATCAAAATTGAACAAGATGCCAGTGAGAATTGAGTATGGATTAACCCACGGCGGAGAGGAATAGAAACTTCATTTAAGGGCAAATAAGTAAAGTCTCGAGCGGCTCGAGGGAATTAAGTGGCGTGTTGAATCAAGACCAACCCTGCTTCGCCGCAAAGTTGGAACATAACTTGCAGCCTGGGAGTAGTAATCGCCTGGACCTGCAGCGACCCGCCTGACAAGTCACATTAGCGCCTCGGAAACCAAACTTTGAAAAGGCCGAACTTTTGCATTAGTCTAGAAGCAAATGCAGAACTCGGTTCCATGTATCTATAGTCTAATACAACCCCTCAGCAGCAACACATCGTAATTCATCAAACCAACGACTTGATATCGCCATCCTTGATTTTACCAGCCTCGACCAAACGCTTGACCTCGCCGGACCAGACACTCTTGATCTCATCAGCGATCTTGAGACCGTTGAGTTTGCTAGCCAATGCAGCAGTCTCATCTGGGTCAATCTTGCCTTGAATCAGGTCGACATCGTTTAAGACGGCATCGATGGCTGAAGCAGGAGCATCACCCTTGACGAAGTAGTTGGCATCTTTGACACTGCCCTTCATGACACGTCTGTTCTTCTTGACAGCAGCCTTTGCAGCCTCCTTAGCCTTCTTGCCTTGCTCTCGGTCAAGTTTGGCCTTCTCCTCTGCTTCCTTTGCAGCTTTGGCAGCGGCCTCCTTTGCGGCTGCAGCTTCTTCGGCGGCCTTCTTCTCAGCAGCTTCCTTTTCGTTCTTCTTCTTGTTCTTGTTGGCATTGGCAGCTTGACGGAACTTCTTGATTCGCTCATCTCCTGCCATAACCTGATCGACCAATTGACGAAGACGGGCAACATCCTCATTCTTCTTCTTCTTGCGGGCATTGTTGTTCTTTCGCTCCATGTGACGCTTCTGATCACGGTTTTCATTGTCATCAGGAACATCCTCATCTTGGTACTCGAATGAACGCCACGAATCGAAATTATAGAAAAAGTTGTAGAAGTTCTCGACATCCTCTTGAGTGCTGTTCTCATCTCCGAGCTTGGGGACTGGCTGAACGCGAGAGAAGCGGCCCTCGGCCTTAAAGACACTGCCCCAGAGCTTGTAGTACTTGCCGTCCTTTATTTGCTTCTTGGTTGGAGGCTCAACGTCGGCGCGTTCATCAACAGAGTCGAACTGGCGGCGCTTGACGGGATCAAGGAGGACCTCGGTGGCCTTTTGGATACACTTGAAGAAGCTGTCATCCTCGGTGCTACCGGCAGCCGCCTTCTTGTCAGGGTGGTGCTTGAGGACCTTCTTTCGGTGAGCACGCTTGATTTGTTCCTCAGTAGCTCTATAGCGATACTTCGAGAGACCTAGAACTGCGTAGTGATCTTGACTCTATGAAAGTGTTAGAAGTGTCATTTTGTGCAAGACGGTGCAAGCTCACCTTCCAATCCTTGGCATCACGGAGGAGCATTGACGGGTCTTCCGGCTCACTGATCTCTCCTGAATCATCCTCCTCGACCTTCTTGACATTTTCCTGGGCTTGAATGCGGTCATCCTCGGAGAAGGTACGCTTGTGGCGGGCTCGACGAGCATGCGCAAGAAAGTGAGGTCCGACAGGTTCGATGCTGCGCTGTGTTGCTGCCGAAAGGCTTCCAATAGCTTTAAAATCCTTCTCTGCCGTCCATCCCTGTGGAAGGATAGGCAGAGGAAGGATCACTTGAGTATGGGATGCCATCTTCGTCGTATTCGTGATCGAAAGAAGCCAGCAGCTGTTCAAAACAACGGCGAACCGAAAGTTCAGTGTTTAGGCAGAGTTGACTAGTGCGAGCCAACTTTATGAACTCTTGACGATCTTTTGCAACCGCGTTCTGAAAACTTGCATTCAAGTCGCGCCGTTGATCTAAAGTCGAAGGGTAGAAGGGTGTCGGCCGTTTTATTGAGGCCCAGTGTGCTTCTCTTGCAATGTTGTCGAGTTCCTCAGTGGTTGGTTGGCTTGGGTACTGAATACTGTGCAAAAAGTCCGAATCAGCTATGATTCCAAAGTGCAATGGGATCTTTGGTGGGAACCTTGACTAACACTACCACTGCTGTTGAGACTAATACGCTTGTAAAGTCTGAAAAGGTGACCGCAACTGGATCGTAGTACCCAATACCAAATCACAGGAGCCCAGTGTTGTGTCTTAGTTCTGAAGAATTCCCACTCGGAACAAAATCCGTTGGCTCTGCAATGTGAAAGCAAGCTACCTTGAAACTTTTCCAAATCTGCGCAATCTTTTTCGGTTAGAAGCTTCTCGATTTCCTGCGTGCCTCCTGGTCTGCCTCCCAAACAAATCAAGGTTTGTGCGGCTTGGATGAAATGATCTTCGTTAAGCCGAACAACGATGCCGTAGTCGTATGCAACGTCGGCAAACTCTGTGATTTTATCGGCGTGAAGGCCAATATTGCGTAAAGTCCTGAGGATCAGCGAATGAAACCCAATGAGTCTTGAGTCTCTATCGTAGATGTTGAGGTTGCCTGAACGGATTTCGTTGGCGATAGGGATGAGTTCTCGAAGCACTACCGAAAAAAAGATTAGTGTTGAAGAGGCTGGGTTATGCTATATTGGGCTAGTGAGTTTGCACGTGATATCAAAAGCCCAGTCGCAAAATTGACGGATTTGCAGCCTTTCTCTGTCGTCAAACCCCTTGTCTTTTCGAAGAGGATTAAAACCAAGACAATAATCGGCAGTAATAGGAAGTCAGGATAGGACAGAAACGAAAATTTGGTGAGGATGTGTGTATAAGGACTTGAATGGGATGAACTGACCAAATGCCCAGGGGCCATCAAATACAACCGGTTGAACGGCAGCCTCGCTCGTCGACTTATTCTTCTTCTTTCTCCTCCGTTTCGACGTACTGCTTTGGTTGACAGAACCATCTTCCTCTTGGTCGGCTGCGGTTGTACCGTCTAATTGCGGTGCTTGAGATTGCTCTTCGGCTAGATCAAACGTCTTCAAGTATGTTCCCGAACGGTCCATATGATTGTCTTCACCCTCCGAATTTACCGTCGTATTTGGATGTGTTTCAGAACTGGGCTTAGAAGTTTCTCCATTCTTTTTTGGATTGGGTTGTTCAAGCTCAGAAGCTAGTGCTCCCCCTGTCCTAATGCTATCATCATGATCATGAATGATAGTGTCGGCCGATGGGGTAGTGACCTCGATCGCAGGAACCACGCCGTTATGTTCCAACGGTTCAGTGTCTGTCGCCTTGTTGATTTTGATGTTTTCGGGTGTTGAGGTTGCAGCTCCGTCGTCCTCTAGCATTAGACTTATACTTGTCTCCGACTCATACCCATTCTCATTGTTAATGATGGCTTGGAACACCGGGGCTACGGCCTCGTTGATCTCTGGCTTCAAACCCGCCTCTATCACAAACTTGCGCTCATTCCCATCGACTATGTGTACTGGCAATGACTCTGGGAGTTTTGTATCAGCATGTTCACTGTCAACAACCTCGTTATTCTTCAGGAATTCGGACGTTGATTTCGCAAATTCGGTGCTCTGTGGGCTCAGACTTGTTCCTGTCCCAGACTCCTCTCCATTATCATTCTCTGTGTGCGCAGACAACGGTTCTGGGATATCCGCCTCGGGCGACAAATCTTGAGGACCCTCGCAATGTCTCAGGTACCATATGCGAAGGAGCTCTGTAGGCGGGTACTTGGATGGATAGTCTTCCTCGCAACACTCAGAACCAAAGGCCTTCTTGGGTGCAATATCATCCACGCTGTCAAAATCGATATGGGAGTTCCAGAATCTCACTTGCTTCTCCCAATCCTTGGGGTCTTCGGGGTCATTGAGATGCATAGTCATCTGATCCGAAAGTGACCAAACACGTCGACGCTCAATCCCGAGGTCGACGGTGTAGATGCATTGAGCTGGATGACGGATTCCTGGAAGACATGTAGGATATGATGTTTCGTCATGTTCTAAGTCGGCCTTAGATGCTGCTGAGACTGTGCATGTCGCTGTATCCTGATCATGATGCTGTGGGACTTGCCCGCCTGCAATTGGTGTACCCGGCTCCTCGTGGTTGCCCATCCTGCTGCACTGAATTTTTTTCCCTCTTTCCGTCTTGTCGCTCAAATTTCAAAATCTCGGGAAATACTCGATAATAACAATGCTTGTACCAAATGCTGATGTTCAAACAAGCAGAAACACCAACAAAGTCCAAAATGGCGTCAGCAGCATACAGGCACCTTCTCCGTTCAACGCGACTAGCTTTCCAAGGTGTGTTGCTCCTTCCTCCCCCTTCCCTCTCCAACCCACTTACTCTAACCGCTAGGCGATGCACCTCTTCTCCACGCCGCACGCAGTGAAGCCCGCAATGGTTTCCGGAAGAACGCATCGATGAGTCTGGATGATCCAGCTTTAGGGCCAGCAATCGCACACGCGGAAGAGGTAGCGAAGATCTTGAAGGAGAATATCGTGCAAGGGAAATTGGAGGGTGATAATCGATACAGTGAGTATTCCCCACGTCCTTCCACTCGCAAGTTCATTTGACGAATCTTCCTGGGTTTGGGGTGAGGAAGGGAATTAGATGTTGATAATTGATAGAACTTCGGATTCACGAACATACCGAGAGAGGCGACAATGATACAATCAAGATGCCGAATGGGCAGAAGGTGGTCATTGATGGGAAGAAGTGCTCTGACCGCTAGGGCTACGTTTTATGGGAATTCGGACTGTATTATAGGCATTGCGACGGTTGCATGGGGGATGAAGCCGAACTATCTTGTAGGAGGGTAGCTAGAGTGTAAAATAGCGAGGTTCTCGCAAAGTTCCGCTTCACTGCTCCTCCATCGTTTCCGAGGTTCTTGCAATACTTGCAGTACTTGCAATGTTGAGTTGATGAGCCGTAGAATGATCAATGAGCTTCTCTTGAGGAAGAACGGACTGAATGCTAACCGAGACATCTCAGCAAGGTCAATAACCGCTCCTCAGCATGGTCACTAATGGGGAAATAAGATAGCACTTTTATATTCAATATTGTGGCACGATTTTTCAAGTGTTAGAAGATGGCCATGGGTATTCACGACCGTTGAGGTCTTCTACATTCATATCTTTTCCCAGCTATCAAACATACATGAAGACAGACACCCACTCCTCCTAAACGCCCAGCCAATGCGATTTCCCAACCTACTGGTTCCCAGCCAAACTCGCATATTGAACATCGCTAGCACCAGGTGGGGCTGCAACAGCCGACATGGTAGCCAAATCATCTTTCTCTGGAGCTGCAAGTGCCAGCTGCTGAGCTTGACCTCTGGAAGGACCACCCCGCCCCGAACCTGCAAATGCCGTACGTCCTTCTCTGCCTGTTGCTATCCGCTCATCCTTATCCATCGTACCAATTGGTCTCGGTCTACCCCATTGTACACGCAAAGGACATCCCGCAATTACAGCTCTTCCTTGCAAAGCTTCTGCTGCAGTCTCGGCGCCTTCTCGTGTATTGTAGTTGATGAATGCGCAATGCGACATATGCGAACAGACTAGAGACCGAATCTTTCCATATGGCGAGAAGAAGTCCCGAATCTTATGTTCTGGCAGATCATCCTCAACACCAGTGACGAATAGAGAGGTAATAGACTGATCGGCGGGGGGTTGGATATCTTGTGCTGTAGGTGGTAGTTGCGCAGCACTCGGGAATGCTCTGCCACCTCTTCCTCCACCTCGTCCTCCACGTCCAGCACCACGAGAACTTGCCCCTCCTCTGCTCTCCCTGGTTCGGATCGGACCTGGACCATTGGTAGTCAACGCAGTTGCAGATGCAGATCCCTCAGCGTTTTCGCCATCCGCAGGACCAATCCTTCTCTGCTTCTTAAAGTATGGTTCTGAATTCGCCAGCCTCCTCAACAGCTCCCTCGCCTTCTCATCGGTCTTCTCATAAGCCTCTACTCCTCCTCTACCCTCTTCGATCTCCTTCTCGTGTTCCTGGGCGTAATATTCTCTGTTCACTGCGCTCTGCGGACCAGGCGCTACCATCTTCAGGGCGGCATCACGGACGACAATCGGAAGACCGAAGGAGAGATCCAGCATGCAGCACTGGCAGCAATTCTTCAGGCGCGCGCATGTGAGACAAATATTGGTACGTTTGCTTCGCGCTGTGCGATCCGCCTTCCATTTGAATACGGTGAATGGGCGCGTGCAGATCTTGCACTCTTCTCCGTAGTCTTGCTTGATCATCTGGACGTAGGGGTTTTCCGGGAGGCAGTTCTCGCAGACTGAGGGGAAGTCGGTGGTTTCCCATCCCGAGCGATTCAAGTCTTGTTTGATTTGAGGCGGCATTTCGAGGGTTGTATGGTGGTGTACGTATGCTGCAGTGTCGGTCAAAGGTAAGGAAGCCTCAGGGTGCAGTCGTTGGGAAGTCTGGAGGGTGGCGGAGAGGCGATGTGGAGATGAGGCTGAGGCTGGTCCATATCAAAAAATCTAGTAATCAGCTTTGTCGGCAAACTCGTGACAGTGCACGTGATCCTACCTGGCTCTATGGGCTGGCTATCTTAAAGCGGCACCGAACCAGGTACATGCTAGATATCGACGATTCACTATCATGTGAAAGAATAACACAGGTCGAGAGTTTAGACCTTTATTTATCGACAACAAGTTGTAAACGATTGAGGACGATTAGGAATTTGAACTTTCAATCTGCAAATCCTTCTCTACAACGATTGATTGCAGCGTTACCCCGGGTTGAATTTCTATCTATTCTATTATTGCCACTGATAGACGGTCTTCTCTCTCTCTCTCAGCTTCTCACGGAACCACTCTGGCAGACCGTTCTCGAGACGTATTTCGAATTTCCATTCTATTGTTACAATTGACAGTCTTCCTTCTGATTGAACGGAATACCAACCCAGGATTTGCTGTTGTATATTGTGTAAGTGTCTTGTGGCGATTGACCTCCGACTGTAGACTTCAAGCGAGAGAGCAAGGCTGATTCCAGCGGCCAATGATTGGTCAAAAGTCATCGAACCCGAATACGATTAGCGGCAGGGCTCTAGCGTCGTGGCAGCCAAAAATGTCAAAATTTCGGGGGACCGTAATTGTCGGTGAAATGAAATCAGGGGCAGGGGCAGAACATCCACACCTCATCCTCACATGCCACTGCAGAGCATAAAAACAACTCCTTTCCCACATCTTTGCCCTCTGACTTCGACCTGACTTCAACTTTCCCCGATCAATTCAACATCGAACTACGTCCCTCCATATACCATCTCCACTCTTCACAATGGCTCCCTCCAAACTCGAGACCGAGGATCATACCCGCGATGCGGCTTTCAACAAGGCCATGCACAAGGACTCGTCCGGTGCTAAGGGCGGATTTAGTGCCATGTTGAAGAAGGACAAGGCCGCACAAAA
Source organism: Rhexocercosporidium sp. MPI-PUGE-AT-0058 (assembly GCA_020746875.1). Classification (NCBI taxonomy): domain Eukaryota; kingdom Fungi; phylum Ascomycota; class Leotiomycetes; order Helotiales; genus Rhexocercosporidium; species Rhexocercosporidium sp. MPI-PUGE-AT-0058. The sequence continues at coordinate 82,359 of JAGTJL010000022.1, forward strand.
GGCTGCTGTTGACGAGTATTTCAAGCACTGGGATGACAAGTCTGCAAAGGATGAAACCCCAGAGATCAGAGAGGTACGAGGCTCATTCTCCCGAGTCGCAATCTCCAATAGCTAACATTTTCTTAGGCCAGAAAAGCAGAATATGCTACCCTCACAAGACAGTATGTTTTCTGCCCTCCCAGGGATACCTTGTGCATCTGCTAACCTTCCTCAGCTACTACAACCTTGGAACGGATCTCTACGAATACGGTTGGGGTCAATCTTTCCACTTCTGTCGATTCGCATACGGTGAACCCTTCTACCAAGCTATTGCCCGTCACGAACATTACCTCGCTGCCAAGATTGGAATCAAGGATGGGGACAAAGTTCTTGACGTCGGATGCGGTGTTGGTGGTCCTGCGAGAGAAATTGCCAAGTTCACTGGCGCACACATCACTGGATTGAACAACAACGATTACCAAATCGAGCGTGCCACAAGATATGCGCAGAAGGAGGGTCTTTCACACCAACTGGACTTCGTCAAGGGTGATTTCATGGTATGTCCTGGTCCATCTTCTACCCCATAGCTCTCACTAACTCCACCCAGCAAATGTCTTTCCCCGAAAACTCCTTCGACTGTGTATACGCCATCGAGGCTACCGTCCACGCTCCTTCCCTAGAAGGTGTCTACAGCCAAATATTCAAGGTCCTCAAGCCAGGTGGTGTTTTTGGTGTTTACGAATGGCTCATGACCGACAACTATGACAACGACAACGAGCACCATCGTGAGATTCGTCTCGGTATTGAGCTAGGTGATGGAATCTCAAACATGGTCAAGATCTCCGAGGGTCTTCGGGCTATCAAGGCTGCTGGATTCGAGTTGGAGCTCCACGAGGATTTGGCCAAGAGACCTGATGCCACCCCCTGGTACTATCCTCTCGCAGGAGATTTCAGCATGATGGGGTCAATCTGGGATTTCCCAACGATTGCACGAATGACCAAGTTGGGGAGAGGTATCACTCACAAGTTCGTTGGCGTTTTGGAGATGATTGGTATCGCACCAGGTGGAACACAGAAGACTGCCAACAGTTTGGCCGTCGCTGCTGATTGCTTGGTTGCCGGTGCTAAGGAGGATCTCTTCACACCCATGTACTTGATGGTCGCCAGAAAGCCATTGAAGTAGATGATGTTTCGTGGAGTTGAGATGTGAGGGGAGATATGGTGGAGCATCTGCTTTCCGGTGTACAAGTACGTGTTTATTGTACCATAGCCTGGAGACGGGCACTCTTTTCATTAGATGTTCATATTGAATCGAAGCGTTTTCTACAGGGACTGGACGGGGGATATACAGTAATAGCATAATAATGAGCGGAAAGAACAAGATTCGAAAGTTATCTGACAAATCATCTTTCTCCTTGTTTCCTATTCCTTGTCGAGTTCGTGGACTGCCTGGTCGAGTGACCACACTACCACCACCACCCACTTCTCCCCCGCATCTCCTACCCAAGCACACTCCCTCTCCTTCCAATCCTCATTACCCTCATCGAGCTCCCTCAAAAGTTGTGTTGCACATCGCAAAGAGCATTATCCTAAAGGGGTAACTTTTGCATTCAGCCATGGCCGCAAACCTGCATATTGCGTGTCACCAACCTACCTCTCAACAAACCCAACAGCCCACGAATACTGAAACAAGAAATACGCCCAAGCCTTTGTTGCACGTCGCAATCGATCATTTCCAGAAAGCGGTAATCGCTCAGTCTACTTTCGGCTCCCAAGATCTAGGTGCTTTACAGTAGCTTGGGAAGCAATGCGGGTGCGGGTCCGGGAGTTGTGATGTGGTGTGTTGAGTCTGGCCAGGGTGGTGTTGACCGAACCGAGTCAAGCGACTGCATGGACAAGATGACTCTCGGCTGGATCAGTGATCACCGAAATACTTCTCAAGCCCTTTTCTTTTCCCCATCAATATTTCCCCGTATCGAAACTCCTCGGAGCCATTTATAAATCTCCCCGACCCTCAGGACAAATCACAGCCAGACATTCGTGTAAAATATCATGGAAGGTCATCCAGCACAGGTTTCAAGCGCCCGGGTTACACAAAATGTCCGGATTGGGACTTCAAGGCACGGTCCTTGGCTAAGTAGCATTTTCCTAAATAGGAATGAGGGGTGAATAGTTGGTGGAGATAGTACCCGGCGATTAAGCAGCTGTTGCAATGGTAGTAGTTGGGTTCGATTATTGATGTCGATTTGCAACAGATGTTGACTTTCACAATTCAGTCCAAGTAGACAAAACAGCACAGTGGGGACTGCATACTAGAACGTCTGTGATGTTCCAGGATACTCGAGAGAATTCATTTAAGGATATTTTTCAAGGCTATTATGCGAAAGTAGTCGTCATTCCCTTGGTCCTGTTGGTGCTCTCATACAGGACTATTGCTCGTCATATTTTCGCATTCCCCAGTGTTTCGGCAGCGCATCTCCTTTCACCAAAGTGTATTCCAACCCGCTCCCAGTCATAGCTCTGTCCACATCTCTACAGATATTCTCCCCACTGTCAGTTTACCTATCCCAATCAGCCTGCCTGAGTCTCCATGCATCCCAATCCCTATTCCGTCTTCCCCCAGCTCCTCGCTACTCCAATTCGGATAATGAACATCCCCTCCTGCATAACGACAGGGGTCTTCCCCACAACCAACAGCGGCGCGGCTCGCAGGTTGGACTCAGTTTGATGCAGTCATGCTTGAGTTTTGTGAGACTTACTTTCTTTTCACTGTTAAGTTAGACTTGAAGCCGGCGCGACGATGGATGGCTCAGTCCTCCTCTCCGTTCTTGCAGCATTCGGCACGAATACCTGTAGAAGGAAAATCGGAATCCATTGCATGTTAGAAGTAGTTGCAAGATAATTTAAAGTCACAAGACTTACCTGTGACATGTTCTATCCGCTTACGTTTCCGACCCGCAGGAGAAAGTTCGTCAAGTATCTTTTCAACATGCAATGCCATCTTCTTACAGCATGCCCCTAACTTCTTCAAGTTCTTTTCGTTATTTTCATGTCTGATGGATTCCTCGTTCTGCTCCCTGGATAGGTCGGATATTTCATTGTCAAGATCCTGGGCTATTTCGATATCTTTGGCGCATGGGTCGACTAGGTTCGGATGATTTCGGATATAAGCTTCGCAGTCTTCTAGCTGACCGATCTTCGTCACAACAAAAACAAAGAACAAAGAATCGCTTTTAAACAGCCCATCCAGTTGCATCGTACGTCGCTCAGCCGAGCTAAGTAACTCGTGAGCACCTTTGTCGCTGGAAGCCCGTACTGCTGGGGCGACAACGACTGAGATTGTAAGGTTTTTTCGATAGTTCACCATAACTGCGACTCGGGCGGCACCAGTGTCCAGACATCAATAGCCCTACGAGGGAGAAACATGCAACAAATGATTGTTGACATCTACGCCTGAGATAAGCGAGCTAATTAGAAACATGTAAACATCTGCGAAATGCGTCTTTCTTAGTAACAGGCACAACATAAGTTGCATGCCTTTTATGCTCTAATAAGAACAGGCCTGGCTGCGGGATGCCAGTAGGGCGAAAGCCAAGCGTAGCAGTCACAAATCACCACATACACAATATGCGCACGCGTCTACGAAGGGGACAACACTCCTCCCCAGCACGCACACAAGAAAAATACTTATTTCACAGCCCTTGAATTCAAATCACCTCAGCCTGAAAGCTGATTGATCTAACTTCCACCCAAAAACAACCCAGAATGGCAGTTGAAGCCAGCACCTGTATCTTAAAACGCCCCTCTCTCCCACGAGTGTTTTCAAAACTGCAAAAGGTCTATCCCGAAAGAACGTAAAATCAAAAGCAAAAGCGCTCAATATATGCCGACCCCGAACTAACTCCATGCATTTTCGTTGTTGAAATTCACGAATTCTGCTCTGCTATCATTTTTGCTTCTTTTCAGTATCGCACATTTGCTCATTACTCGTCGTAACGTAAGGTATCATGTTGGGTTTGGTGCTGCGGCACCGGTAATACCACCTTCTTCGTCGACGGGCTCGACTGGACCGCATGTGCAGAAGAGGTTCATGTCGCCGAAGGCTGGGAGGTATTAGCTTGTGTAAGGGGGAATGGGGTTGAGAAAGACATACCGTCATCCAATCTAGTCACACTTGGCCAAAATTTCTTCTCTCTCAGCCATGGCAGAGGGTAAGCTGCCTGTTCGCGAGTATATGGGCGGTCCCACTCTCCGACAATCAGATCCTTCTGAGAATGTGGTGCCATCTTCAAGACATTTCCTTCCTTTGGTACTTCGCCATCTTCGACAGCTTGGATCTCTGCTCGGATGGAGATCAAAGCGTTGATGAACCTATCAAGCTCGTCTTTGCCCTCGGATTCAGTGGGTTCAATCATTAGGGTGTTGGCTACTGGCCAGCTCATGGTTGGAGCGTGGAAACCGTAATCTTGGAGACGTTTGGCGATATCGATGGCTTCGATGCCGCATGTCTCCTTGAAGCCTCGAACATCGAGGATGAACTCGTGAGCGCACCGCAAGTTCTCGTTGGTGTAGAGAATTGGGTAGTATGGACGAAGACGGGACATGATATAGTTAGCGTTCAACAGGGTGATCTTGGTGGCATGTGTTAAGCCACGTCCACCTGCTGATATTAGCTTGGCCTGCGAAATGGATCGGGATACTCACCCATCATCTTTACATATGCCCAACTGATAGGAAGAATACTTGCGCTCCCCCATGGTGCACCGCTGACAGGAGCAATTGCCTTCTCGCCACCAGTTTTGACCAGAGGATGCCCCGGGAGGAAAGGAGCCAAGTGAGACTTGACACCAATCGGTCCAACACCAGGACCTCCGCCACCGTGAGGAATACAGAATGTCTTGTGCAGGTTCAAATGGCAGACATCGGCTCCAATCTCACCAGGCGAGCACAAACCGATCTGAGCGTTCATGTTGGCGCCATCCATGTAGACTTGTCCTCCATGTTGGTGGACAAGGTCACAGGCAGCCTTGACTTGAGGTTCGAAGACACCAAATGTGCTGGGATAGGTGATCATGATTGCACCAAGCTCCTCGCTGTACTTCTCACACTTGGCCTTCAGATCGTCCATATCAAGGTTTCCGGTCTTGGTGTCGCACTTGATAGTGACAACTCGCATTCCAGCCATAGCTGCGGAAGCGGGGTTGGTTCCGTGAGCAGATACTGGAATCAAACAGATGTCACGCTTCTTTCCAGGCTGTTGTTCTTGGAACTTGCGAATAACGCGAAGTCCAGTGAACTCACCCTGTGCACCGGAGTTCGGCTGTAGAGATACGGCATCAAATCCAGTAATTGTAGCCAAATCAGCCTCCAGCTCATCAATCATGACCTTGTAACCGGTAGCTTGATCGGCAGGCACAAAGGGATGAATGGAAGCGAATTCAGGCCATGTGACTGGTGCCATCTCTGTCGTCGCATTGAGCTTCATGGTGCATGACCCAAGAGGAATCATGGAGTGGGTCAAGGAGAGGTCCTTGGACTGGAGGTGATGGATGTAGCGGAGCAGCTCAGTCTCTGAGTGGTGGATGTTGAAAACAGGGTGGGTGAGGTACTCGGATGTTCGCTTCAGCCCTGTTGGGATAGGCAGTGTTCCGCTTCCAGGTAGGGACTTGATGATCTGCTCAATGTTGATCTCCATGTCTGATTTAGCGAACTTCTTGAAGATCGCAAGTATCTCCTCCAGGTCCTTGGCATCAACAGTCTCGTCGATAGTAATACCCAATCGGCTGTCGTCAAACTTTCTCAAGTTGATGTTGAAAGCACTAACTGCATGTTGCAGGACCTCATCGGCCTTGCCCTGACCAACATTGACGACAACAGTGTCGAAAAGAACACTTCCATCTTCTCCCTTGCCTCTAGACCCAGTTTTGAATCCAAGCGACTTGAGACCAGACTCGATGATTCTGGCACCGTTGATAGCACGCTCAGCAATATTCTTAAGACCTTGAGGACCGTGGTAAACAGCGTAGAAAGCACTCATATTCGCCAAAAGCGCCTGTGCAGTGCAAACATTGCTAGTAGCCTTCTCACGTCGAATATGCTGCTCTCTGGTCTGCAGAGTAAGTCTCATGGCCTTGTCTCCCAATCTATCCTTGGATACACCAATGAGACGACCTGGAATCTTTCGCTTGTACTTCTCGCCTACAGCAAAAAATGCAGCATGAGGTCCACCATATCCAAACGGCACACCAAATCGCTGAGCATTTCCGAATGCGATATCAGCCCCAAACTCTCCAGGTGGCGTAAGAACAGTCAGGGCTAGGAGATCTGTAGCAACACTGAACGTAGCCCCTTGCGCGTGGATAATGTTTGCAAGACCCTTGAAGTCCTCAACTCCTCCCTCGGTATCTGGGTACTGGACGAGAACTCCAACGAGGTCCTTTCCGAGTTCCTTCACGCGGGCTCCTCCGTCTGCGAGAACATCTCCGATTTCAATCTTGATATCGAATCCATCCGCGCGACTTTGAAGTACTGCCTTAGTCTGGGGGTGGACTAAGTGACTAACAAAGAAAGTCTTGTTCTTGCTCTTCTGTCTGGAAGCTGGCAGAGCATTGAGAGACAACGTCATTGCCTCAGCAGCAGCCGTAGATTCATCGAGCAGAGACGCATTGGAGATTGGAAGTGCCGTCAAGTCACAGACCAGTGTCTGGAAATTCAATAATGACTCCAACCGACCTTGACTGATCTCTGGCTGATATGGGGTGTAACTGGTATACCATCCTGGACCCTCCAACACATTCCTCTTAATGACTTCTGGCACTCTTGTTCCTGCATATCCACACCCGATGTAGCTTCGCATAATCGTATTCTTGGAGGCAATGGTTCGAAGTCTCGCCAGCAATTGGGATTCTGTGAACCCTTCATCTCCTCCAGACTTCGCAGCATCTATCTCAAGATCCTTCGCAGACAAGATATCACTTGGCAGAACTTGCTTGACGAACTCGTCCAGACTCTTGACTGGTGGATCGAGAGCTTTGAGCATCAGCTCCGTAGTACCAGGTGTAGGACCTATGTGCCGTCTTGCGAAAGTATCGAGGGGGAGGTAGGAGCCTCGCGAGACCTCTGCAGACTTGGCAATCTTCGAATCATCTTTGGCAGAGCTGGTATAGAAAGTACGTCTTCCTATGGGTTTAGAAGCAACGGGGGAACGAGAGCATTGGTGACGGATCCATGGTCGTGTGAGTTGGAACGATCGTGTTGAGGAGCTTTGAGTGTGCGCAACAATGCGTCCGAGCTGGGCTCGAACTGCAAGACTTGAGGTCGCCATCGTATCTCAAGCTCGCCGTGCTCGAAAATCGAAAATAAAGTCGGTGAGGGCAGCTGTTTATCTTTCTGGGGAGAGTGTATGGCGGGGCTCGGGTGGTTTAGGAGCCAATGGTACTCAACCCCTCATAGCAAGTATGATAAGAGAAGTTGGGGGATTTGGGGATTTGGTGACTGAATGTTCAATTGATTTGAAGGACAGTTTCTCCAGAAGAAGAAAAGATTCTTTATTGGAAAATTGAGAGTGGGATTGAATCATGTAAAGTTCAAAAAGTAGTTCTTTTCGAAGACATGATGCCCGCGCCAGATAAAAATATACGCCACAGCTTCCTAGCGCGCCACCACGGCATGAACCCCTGGTCATGTCGAAAAAGGGCGCTCCAAAACCGCATTCAGCAGTCCAGCCAGCATCAACAAGACCAAAAATACCCAACCCATCCCAACCAACTTGATAAATCCACAAAATGTTCGGAGGACGTAAGTTGTCTTCAAAGGTGAAATGTTAGATATTTGTTAACGATTCTGCAGCTCCACCACCAATGAGCGCGGCTGACCTAAAGGCTGCCGAGGACGAGAGTACCTTGACCATCCAAAAGGTCATCGTTGGAGCTGTTCTGCTGTACTTGTGTATGTGTTCAGAGCCTTGTACCGTACGAGGGTGCTGGTAGATTATGTGCTGACCCGTCATGTTGCAGCACCGTTTGCGATCGATGTTGTCTCGAAGCTTGTGTAAGGGGGAGAACCGATAGGGACAGAGCTGTACGACTACGAGAGGAGTGTAATACGGATGAAAAGGGGCTGCATATCTGGAGCATGGCATCATAGAGAGATAATGACAGGGTGGTAGACAAGAGCCACGGATGGAATGTGTATAACGTGGAGAATGAATACCTCTCTTCTACGAAGTCCAAGGGCTGCAGACAAGCTTTGGATGTTGATCCTCGGGCCCTGAGAGGGGCAAACCTGCAGTTTCGAAGGGATGCGAAGGGAAGATGCTACTGCTCGGTCGAGCTTTCTTTCTTTCTTCCTTGAAAGTATTGCCCCAAGGAGATATTCGCATTTTTCAAGATCTCCCTTCCATCATATTGAAGCACTTATCAAAATCTTGTTCCTTGAACCTCAGTATCAAAGTCATCTAGAGCTTCTTAGCAGCTAGTGCAGCATCTCCCATCCTGGAAGTGTGCCTCTCAGCGCCTTCTGTAACGATCTTACGTTTATCCACCGAACGGAATAGTTTCTATTACACATAGCGCATATATCGAGAGTCTCCTGACAGTGAGATGTGCACTCAGATGTGCAAAGAAGGCGCACAAGCTACTTTGCGGCAGGATTCGCTTAGACTCGGCTTTCCATACCTAATGCAAGCCAGAGCAGAGAGCTGGACTGCTGTTTGGAAGTCTCCATGTCCAGCAATTCCGTCATCATAACAGGATGGAACTGCCATACTGAGTTGCGGCTCATAAGGAGCGCGATTTAGGAATCAGTGACTCTTTTGACATTCTGAAGAGAAGCCACGCTTCAATTCTATGCTTCTTTGCTTCAATAAAGTCTTGCAGATAAGCTCATATCTAGGTAACAACGCCTCCTTGTTGTTAACATTTCGATGTGATTAAGCAAAGCTGCCTATGCTATTCCCAGCTTATATCGTCACATTTGTATCTTCCTCAAGTCCTCGTCATAGAGTCGTTAAACAGACGACAGCAACTCGACCCATGACAGCAGAATCCAAAGATGGAAGTGGCCACTCCCAATGAAGCCATTTGAGCCATGGCCCAAGGTGAGTGATCACTCGAGCAAGTCTCCTTAGGTGAGTCCCCTTACAATTAGCGACAATCATCATTTCTCTGCCATACCCATGGTACTTGGCTCGAGAACGTCGGGCAAAAACAATATGAAGCTCGAGTCGACTGATTACTTTAATATCGTCTACATTATTCCAAAACACCCACATCTAAGCCAAAACTCTCTCGCCCAGGGCACAAAACTCACCCCACCCCAACCTATCCCCAATCATCATCTCCCATCATTCCCTCCCTTTAAGCACTCCAACTCAAACCAAGCCCTCCCTAACCTCCTCCAACCTCCTCCGCTGCCTCCCCCCCTCATCAAAATTCCCCTCCTCCAACCACCCCTCCAATCCCCTCTTAACCCCAGCCTTTCCCTCCTCAAACCACTCCCCATCCAAACAACTGAACCATACCGAATCTCTCCTCCTACCCTTCACAACCATATGTTTCCTAAACACCCCCTCTTTAACAAAGCCCAGTCTAGTCGCAGCACGCAAACTCGGGTCGTTGAAGGAGTTAGTTTTCCATTCTACGCGGTGGTAGTGGAGGTCTTCGAAGGCGTGGCGCATGAGGAGATAGGTGGCTTCTGTGGCGGCGGGGGTACGTTGGAGGGAAGTGCTGAAGAGGACGTGTCCAATTTCGAGGGTGCGGTGGGGAGGAGTTATGTTCATTAGGGCGATTATACCGACTGCTCTGGGTTCGGAGGTAGATGAAGACATTATGGTATAAGGGAAGAAGACAGGACTATCAAGGAGGGAAGTGAAGTGTGTTGTGAAGGAAGGAAGGTCATGGAAGGGCCCGCCAGGCAGGTAGGTGTATAGGTGGTCGTTGTGAGACCCGCCTAGGGAGAGGTAGAGGTCTGGTATGTGGGCTTCTGTGAGGGGGATGAGGAGGATTGAGTGTTGCCCGATGAGGGTTCTGAATTGGTCTGGTAGGAGCGCTGGAGGGCCGGAGACGATATCTCCTTTGGGTTCGAAGTTGGACATTTTGAGTGTTATGTGATGGGATGTCAAATTGGAAGCGAGAATAAGTATGTGAGCACTTCAAATGGGATGAGCTCTGAGTTATAGTAACTGGAAAACGTATGAGTCATTGGATCAAATCCACATCAAAAACAGGGCTTACGTGACTCTCCGGGTGAAATATCTCCTTGTAGACTAGACCGTTTAGGAATCCCCTGTGAATGCCGAAAGTAGTCCTTGAAGGATGGTTGAAGTCGTTGAACCTCAATGGACTTTCCAGGTTAGCAAACTAGATATTCACGTGACATAAACAAGTAGGGAGGGAACCTCAAGCGGAAAGCCTCCCTGGTGCCACTCTGGGACAAATCTTTGTAATATACATGGTTCTATGCGTCTACCATTATGCCGCTAAACGAATTGAAGGCGTCTGGCCTGGGTATCATTCTTCATGGTCTCCTTGACTTTTGGTGCCGTGAAACCTCCTTGCTCCTTTTGCCATTCTGTGAATTCTTTGTTTATCGAGTCATATTCTCCTTTGAGATGGGACAACTGGGTGTTGTAATCCTCCAATACCTGAAGAATGTTAGTAGGGTCTGCTTGACAGAATAGAAAAACATACCTTCTTAGCCTGGCTACTCGTATCTTCATCCAACACATCTGGTGCTTCTGTACCTGCCTTCTCAATCTCATTCCGTAGTGTACGTGCTCGATCTTGAACTATAAGCATTCTCGCCCAGATCTCCTCTCCTCTCGCACCCAATCCAGGATCAGTGACGTTCTTTTCAAGAGTCAACAATTTCGTCCGCAGATCCTCTTCATCGCCAGCCATTGCGTAGCCTCTGTTTCTGAGCACCTGAACCTTAGTTGCCAATGCCAAACACCGTTGCTTCAACACGACGTGCTTTCTCCGCGCATCTATCGTCCTAATGCTTGTCTTGGTTTCGTGTTCTTGCATCATCTTTGTCAAGGAGGAGTTGATTTCATGGAGACGAACGTTGAAGTTTGAGAGATTGCGCTGCTGAAGCTTGATTCGCTCTCCCATTTGCGAAAATCCAACACAAAGGACAGGGATATATCCGGGGCCAGGCTTGTTCGCCAGAGCCTCCTCCCAGGCTTTTGGGTCTTCGTTGGGGCCCGGACGGTAGTAAGGTGCCATGTTGTCGTCCACTTTATTGTAGAAGTAATGCTTGAACACGCAGTTTGGATTTCCCGAGTCCCATTTTTCGAGTACGGTTTGCATCTGGTCTGGAATACTCTTTTCACCTTTGGAGGGTTAACTAAGCAACCTCAAAAGTATGGATGAGACTTACGAGGATTGACAACATTGTTGGCTTGCCATAACGATCCACCTTGACCTAATTGAGGAACGGGTTGTTGCGAGGATTGGCCAAAGAGACTATTCTGCTGGGGTTGGTTGTTCTGGCTCTGACCTAGTCCACCTAGGAAACCGCTTTGCTGTTGTTGTTGATTATTCTGGCCTTGACCCACTCCACCAAATAGACTCCCAGACTGCTGCTGCTGGTTGTTTTGGTTCTGGCCCAATCCACCACCGAACAGACTGCCAGTTTGTTGCTGTTGATTGTTTTGGCTTTGACCGAAGAGACCACCAGGCTGTTGACTTTGGTTTTGTTGCCCTCCGAATCCTTGCGACTGCTGGTTTTGACCCGCATTGCCAAACAACCCTCCGCCTTGCTGTTGTTGACTTTGCGTGCTCTGCCCCAAGTTCCCAAATAGCCCTCCGGTTCCTTGGTTCTGTTGTGTGTTCTGACCCAGGTTGCCAAACATACTACTGCCACCTTGTTGTTGCTGGTTCTGCTGATTGTTCGTTCCTAAAGAGCCAAAGAGTCCTCCACTAGATTGCTGTGTATTTGTATTGACCGAAGAACCAAACAACCCTCCCCCAGCTGGCTTAGATGCTCCGAACATGTCGATATCTTAGGGGCAAAGTTTTGAAGTGCAGGGGCGATCGGAGTGCTGAGTCGTCGGGATGGTGCTCCGAAGTGAAGTCGCGCGCAGGGGATAGCTTCAAAAGACAGCTTCCTACCTAGGCGCGTGGAAGTTGAAAGGGCGCGCAGGCTGGGGAACAAAGAAAAACAGCCGTCCTTAGGGTGTGGAATATCGGCGGAGCTGGAGAGATCGACGACCCTTGTAGATAAGCGATTGTGAGCTTTGCTGGGTGGTGGAGATGGAATTGAAGGGTGAAGAACTTCTCAGCTGGAATCTTGTCGCGAGGTCGAAGGCTGGTGGTCGCGACTTTCAGGAAAAGTCTCGCTTGAACTTGGGTGGCCAATCAGAGCCTCGACCCGGACCGCTGACCTTCGACTCGAGCTCCTCCAAACGCCCGAATTAAGCTGTTGCACCTCCCAATTGAGCCTCCCACACCCTTCCCAACCCTCCAGCAATACCGTCAAGATGTCGGGAAGACCAGCCAGGTATGGTTAAGTTAATTATTTGTGACCCCCTATTGTGCGAGAAATTATAGCTGATCAAATGCAATTGCAGATTCAATCAATCTACCCTCATCGATACGACACCTCTACCAGCAGACATCCCAGCCGTGACGGAGATCGGAAGCAGTTCAGCGCCATTGCTGTCGGCCAGTTTCTTCATTGGAGCAAGATGCAAATCCTACAATGACGACTTCATGCAGTGCAAGACCGAGAGCGGGGGAAAGGGCGAGATAGACTGTTTGAAGGAGGGCAGAAGGGTCACAAGATGCGCCAAGAGTGTGTAAGTGCTGCTTGTACTTCGAAATGGTCACGGAAAAGGAATCGGTTGAATTGGCACATCCTGTAGGGTTTGAAGAAGCTGGCTTGGAGTGACAGGATGCCAAAGGGAGGGACCATCGCGGGATATCTACGGCGCTGAAGGGACCTGCGGCGATGAACAGGGTAACATGAGGCTGATGACAGTCTTCTAGGATCGAGGATGTGAACAAGCACTGTCTGGCAGAGTTCCGAAAGCACTGGACCTGCTTGGACAACAATAATCAGCAACTCTGGCAATGCCGACCAGCCGAATGGAAGCTTAACAAATGCGTGTTTGACAACCTGGTAAGACCTGCCTACCTTCAATGGCTGGGAACAAGTGCCACACAAGACTAGCCTCAAATGCTGATGCTATTGAAATTAGAAAATCGAAAAGGTCATCCCTGATACCCCCGCTGGCGAGACTCCTGTACACCTCAAAACAAGACAAATCTACTCGCACCACGGACCTTGAAAAGTGTATGGTCATCGAGCAGGATGGGTCTGGGAGTGTATGTGTACATAAGGGTTGACGAATAGACACAGCCGTTTGTGCTGTGTCTTGCTGAATTGGAGTTTTTTGCCCTTTACATTCGCCTTGATCAAACTTTGCGACACAACTACTATGGGGAGGGAAGCCCAAGGTGAGTCACTAGCTAAGTGGCATTGACTCTAAAATAAGTTGAATAGTGGGTATCTACCGCATCTCTGGTCTGCCTGCAACATACCAAATGGTGTTGTTTCTGGTACTATGGCCGACCTCGTGGCTCGACCTAAATGTTCCTAAAGCTATGAAACGCACGCAGCAAGGTAGTATGAACTTGGAAATCGAGAGACTACCTAAGTAGGTGTCACGGTTCAGGCGTTGGTTCATCTTGGCTCCCTTCCGGACAAGCTCTCTGATGATGCCTGAACTCACAAAGATGCCATCAGTCCAACCCACTCTAAACACATATTAAGGAAGGGAAGCCAAGTTTTAAGTAGCAGAGTTCAGACCTTCGTTTTCGCTGACCCAAAGCGCCCACTACAACCTATACAGTCTATGTCCAGCTAATGATCCTTCAGGTCTAATACATCTTTCACCAACACCACACCCTCAGTCCTCAAAGACCGGTTCGCCGCAATACCCGTTAAAATACTCCTTGCTCCATCAATATGATCAGCCGCCCTCCCAAATCGATCCTCACCAACATTCTCCCCAAACAGATCATTCAATAGCACCGGATCTCCACCACCATGTCCCCCTCACCTCCCTCAATCTCAATCTCCCTCGGCTTCTCAAACAATGGCCTCAACGTAACCGTACACCTCTCCAACGCCCCCTCAGCACCCTGCTCACCACCACTATTCACATAACTTTGCTCCACAACATCCAGCTCCAGTCGTCCCTTCGTCCCATTAAACACGACCCTAAACCCCTCCCACGGCGCATACGCCGTCAAACTATACGTCAAAATGGCACCGCTCTCATACCTCACCAACACTCCCATCGTGTCCTCAATACTTATTCCATCCCCAAAAACGCTTTGGTCCCTATAATACGAATCCTCATGCTCGGCCTCGAGATACATCTTCTTCAACTGCTCGTGATCCTCCATATGCAGCGCAAAGGGATCTTTCTTCGCGACCTCGCTACCATAAGCTCGCGTGTAGAACTCAGTCACGCCACGTCTCTCGGCGTTCTCGCGCCCGTAGAACATGAGACCGCCCTGCGCCATGACGCTTACCGGGGAGGAGCGCAGCCAGAAGTTTATCAGGTCGAAGTGATGCGTGGATTTGTGGACGAGCAAGCCGCCGGCGTTGCGTTTATCGCGGTGCCAGCGTCGGAAGTAGTCTGCTCCGTGGCTGGTGTTGAGTGCCCATTCGAAGTGGATAGAGTTGACTTTTCCGATTACTCCTTCGCCTGTTGACTTCTTCAGTAGCTGCTTTGCGTACGGACTTAGAGAATCGTTGGAAACATACCCAAAAGCTCATACACCTTGGTGTTATGCGGAGCATACCGGTAGTTAAACGTCACTCTGACCTTCTTTCCCGTCCTCTTCACAGCATCAATGATAGCCTGACACCTCGTCTCATCAATCGTCATCGGTTTCTATCCACCTCATCATCAGCACAATCACATCCCTTCACCATCTCAAGACCCATCAAAAGAAACTACGAAACTACGGACCTCAGTGATAACATTACAACCCAACTCCAACGCCCTGATAATATAAATATCATGCGTCCTATCCATCGTCGTAACAATAACCTCATCCGGTCTCGTCTCGTCAACCATCTTCTCAAAGTCCTGAGCTTTGTACGTGGGGAGAGGCGCGGAGGTGTATTTTAGTGAAACGAGCGAGTCGTTCGCGACATTCATACGGGTCTGGTTCGTGTCGCAGAGTCCGACTATGAGGGATGTAGATTGAAAATCTTTGGCGAGTGCTGAGTAGAAGAAACTACTCCGGCCTCCTAGGCCGACTATTGCATATCTTTTCATGACGGGGTTCGGAAGATGTCCAGGGAGTCAAGTCTCGTCTTTTCGAATTAGATAGATTGACGTTTTGAGATTTAGAAATGGAATGGTGTGCAAAACTACAAGTTCTCGCTCTTACAGATATCCCAAAACATGGAAACGAAATCTCATTTATAAGACCTCGCCGTCGCTCAGCTATCCTCGAACATCCAAGAAGGGGGGTCAATCCACTCATGTGAGATTCGCCCCACAACCAACCAACCCCACACTCGGTAATCCGCCAGAATAGCAACCGCATCTCTCTCCATCTCTCTCCAACTCTCACAGGTCTATACCAAATCCACTTAAATCTATATTCAGGGATAATAGGGTTTTTCCAGCAACCAGAAGCCGCGGATCGACAATGGCGGGGTTAAGCAATGGATCCACAACTCTAAGCTATCCCACTCTTGCGCTCTTGGGACGATGTCTGGACGTTTGGTGGCTGTGATTATGCGAGTCTCGCGAGATGTTGTACCGAGTGCTTGGTTGCCAAGGGCAGTCAGTAGCTGTGGCTTTCTTTATAGAATTGCCATGCTCGTACCGACATGTTTAGGTGTGGGATTAGTGGGGGTACATATGGTTGAGTAGGAATAGTGTTGGTTTGGAGGCCCTGGAGTGTATTCGTGGTTATTGACTACCCTATTTTAAAGACAAGGAGTTCCTGGTTGAGTTAGTCTTTATCCAATCAAAAAACCATGCAAATTCCTAGTTGACGACGCTCAAGCTTCACAGTTGGAAAACCAGTGCCAGGATTGACATGAATGTGATCAAAAGTTCGCATTCTAACCATTCATGATGATACAAACACAACATCTGCCAATCTCTACTTCCGACGTGGCAATTTCCTCAGGGTATCACAGTCTTTCCCCCTACAACAATGACATGCTGTAGCACTAGCCTCTTACAAGCTGACTAGAGTAAGTCAACTTCAAAGTATCCACCAACCCGTTCATACTGAGTACTAAGCTAGCAAGCATTGTGGCTTACAAGTCTAAGGCTGATCAGGGTGGAGGACAGCAAATTCAACTTCATCGCAAGGAATCACAGTGCTCGTGTAAGGGGTACCACGTTGATCCATCTGTCACATGTCAGCTATAAAAACGACACACGAGGGAACGGGAGCCACCGAATCATAATCAGGAATTAACCAAGCAGAAGGACTGCTCTTCGAGCCAATAGTGTGGGAAGAACCTCTGAATCTATCGTAGTAAAGGTGCTTGGATGGTGGCCAGCGATCCCAACGAGCGGGAAAGTAGCCGTACCACTAAGCAATTAAGGGTCAGTAGGTACCGCGGAAGAGTATCTGCATGTGGCAAACGGAACAAGTGACTTAGATTCAGCCCAAAAGCCACTTACAGGCTTGTTATCTATCCGCTTCGGAGGGGCTTCTTCTGCAAGTTTTTGCGCTTGATTGCATGCGATGATCCATCTGGCCCAACCGCGCTTGGTAGCAAGTTCTGGATCTTTCAACACAATGACCGGGTCAAGGATTAGGCGAGTACTTCGGAATGCCTCGTCACGGAGAGTTTCCAGATGTTTCCTGTCTTTCGTTCTCTTACGGATATGATGATGGTGCTTAATAACGCCGCTGAATTCTTTCGAGTGTGGTGGTATCGTAGCGAAGTTATCAGTGTGGATGCTACCTGGCTTGGGATGGTAAATATCCATGATGTCGAGACCATATTGCTCCTCGCCAGGCATGTCGACCCTCATGATGAAGCCATTAGGACGAAAGAACTTGACATCCTCCTCAGCACATATATCAAGGATCTTCTCGATTGCATAAGCTATGCTTTTGCTGGCCAGTGGTTCTGTCAACTTGTGGCAAAATACTGCCCAATCCTCCTTGGTAATCCCGAATGGAGTCAATTCCTTTGGGTATGGGAAGCCCCCTTCCAAAGTGTTGGTATTCTTCGCCATGATCTGAATGCCTCGAGGGAAGGCTTGTGCAGGAGTTCGTTTAGGTGTGGCACCTTGGTCAGGTCTAGATGCTTTTCGCGACGCAGCACCGTCATTCGTTCGGACTACATCACACTGAGAGAGGGCGTGTTCTGGAGCCAGGCCTGAGTCCGTAGGATCCCCCTTGCCCTTCGATTTGGACTTCTTTGGCTCTATGGATTTCTTCACTTTCTCCTCACCTATAAACAATCAAACGTTATGAAAGGGAGCAAAATGAAGAGGACCCGCTTACGCGATTTGATAAGCTTCTTCAACTTCTTTGCATCGGAAAAGGATAGCCAATGATCTGTATCATCGCAATCATCCTCACCGGGACTAGACTTTCCAGTTTTCTTGGATTTCTTATCTTTTTTCTCCTTGTCATTTTGGTTCTTTATCTTGTCCCTCTGTTGCTTCTCCTCGTCTTTCCGCTCCTTAGCTTTCAGCTTCCTCTCCTTCTTGTAATTTTCCTCTCTATCCTTCTTGGTCTTTTGAGGAACGATGTCCTCAGCAATTTTTGACATTTTCAAGTTGTCCACCATATTCTTTGCTTTCGACCTCTTCTGATCTGACGAAGCCCGCCTAGCTTCCTTCTCAGAAGTGAGAAGTTCCGTTTGGGACTTTGAAGACTTGTGGCTATCCACAGACTCCCGATGATCCGAATTGCCGCATTCCGCAGGCTCGCTAGGTTCTTGAGGATTTTTGGTCTCCGTTGACTTGTCTGGGAACATGGTGGGATAGTGATCAGTATTTGGACATGCTTCCTCTGTGTCGTTGGAATATCGGGATTTCTTGAATTTGGATGATGATTCTAGCTTCTTCGAATCTTTCGGCTTTATGATTGACGATGATTCGTGCTCTGTATCCCGGCACGCTTCCTCATTTTCCCTCGAACTGCGGGACCTCCTCGAATTCTCCGTTTTTGCTGCCTTCAAGGTTGCTAAGGATTCATGGCTCACATCGGTCTTGCCACGATTCGACTTCCGCGGCTTGTCGGAATTCATGGCTGTCCTTGATTTCTTCGGGATATCGGATTTGGGAGGGGCAGACTCGGAAGCGGCTTGATCATGGTCAACCGAGGGGCATGTATCCTCAACAGTATCACTCTTCTTTAATTTACCCATTGCTACCTCCGAGGCCCTATGGGGTTCGATAACTGGATCGTGGTGCTTGAAGAACAGTGACTTGGCTCGTCCTTGGCTTGGAGGAGGTATCTGCAGTGGATTTAAATCTCGACCGTGTTTGTCCAGGAATGGTCTGTTGTCTGTTGGTCAAGTTGGAAACGACCGGGCTCCAACCTTCATGATATGATTCCCGTTGTTGGATAATGATGAAAAGGGTATCTGCAGTCATTAGGCCATATGGAAAAGTTGCTAGGTAGTAGGGTGATGGTAAAGGAATGAAATTGGATGAAGGGTACTTCTTGAAGTGAACCTACTGCTCGTCGTGCTTTCCTCCGAATCCATTTACCTACTCACACGGCAACTACGCCCAAACCCAAACGAACATAGGTAGAGAAATTCATTGGTATCTCTAAAATCTGCAATACAGATTTCCATGTCGTCCCAAACTCCAACGCTACAAATCAATTCGTTGTACATTAACGTCTACCACGTCCTCCACGACCCCGACTCCTGCTTCGGCTCCTATCCTCATAACTGCTATAGCTGCTATAACTTGGGCTTCTCCTCCTCCTACCACCGTTCCTCGCCGGGCTTAATCTTCGTCCACCGCCACCTCCGCCACCTCCGCGTCCTCTTCTTGGTGGAGAGCGAGAGCGTGAGGAAACGGACCTAGATCGAGTGCGGTGGCGTCTCGGGGATCGCGAGCGCGAGCGTGATCTTGGTCGGTATGTGTCGGTGTTTCTTTCAGTTCTGCCACCGTAGGGTGGAAGGGGTGACCGTCGTCTGGCTGGAGGAGGGGGTCGAACATTAGGAGCTGCATTGAAAGATGCGCGGGGATCGAGGTTCAAGCCGCGTCTTGCGAGAGGTGGGGAGGGAGAGAATTTGCGGCGAGGTAGAACGATGGAAACATTGATGACAGCTCCGTCGATTTGAGATTCGTGCATGTGGGCGATTGCAGCTTCAGCGTCGGTTTCGGATGTATACAGGATGTAGGCTGTTCCACGATTGGTGTTGACTAGCAAGTCAGCTTTAGAATAGGGCGGCAGATTTCTACACTTACAGGATCTGTTCATTGGCATGTCTAAATCGCGAATTTGTCCATACTGACCAAATATTTCTCGGAGATGGGCTTCGTTGACATTCTTTGTGAGCTTCTCAATAACGACCTGAAAGTATTAGCAATGGCCACTTCTACGCAATCGAGGCTTACTTTTGTGCTTCTGACGGGGCTTGGACTTCTGCCACGGCTGACACTGCGACTTTCACTTCTGTATCTGCCATTGCGACGTGGGCTCCTGCTCACAGATCGAGGGGTGATTGAGCGACGAGGTCTAGAGGCAGACCGGGAATTTCCTCTGCCTTTGGATACGTCGGAAAATGGTGAGCGGCTGCGTGCACGACCTCGAGGCGATTCTGAAGCCATGGCTGTGTTAATGTTGAAGGAGTGTCATGAGCTTGATGAGGCGCGATGGGGAACGCGAGCGCGAGGCTGTAGATTTAGTTGTTGGTCACGTGATTCACTATTTGTTTTTTGTGATGAGGCTTGCACCTCTTGCTGCTCCCACCAAGGCAGGCAAAACATTTAGAGCTTATTGCTTGATGTTCATTATAAGAAATATTCTATGCTAAGCACCTATACACATGGACAGAGCCCTGGTAACATATCCTCAAGTCTCTTTAGGAAGCGGCAAGCCAACTGAACGACGACACATTAATTTATTGAAACACGCTCACAAAATACAAGTAAAAGCTAATTTATCGATTCTCGCCGAATAATGGCCAGCTGAATGCAGCTGCACGCAGTAGTTAGTGTGCTGCGGATGTCCAAAGCAAAGGATTGTCCCAATTCATTTCCAATCGAGAACGTGGCTCCACTTCTTGCTTAAAAAGAAAGCTGGTGAGCATCTCTAAGTTTCAGACTACTTCCTTCAGCCAATGCAAAATTATGGCTGTTCTCAGCTTTCATTTATGATATTCATGTTCCCGGGTCCCGCTTAGACTCCCTAGCGCGAAAGTGACTTGGGAACGAGGAATTCTTCTTCCCCCACAACGAAAAAATTCCAGGAAAAGCCGGATTCAAGAGAGAACGGCAAAAGAATAATGTAGCATTATTGAATGCCCATAGACGGAATCGAACCGGCAACCTCGTCATTACTAGTGACGCGCTCTACCCTGGTTTGTATCAGTTATTGAGTTTTATTTACTAGAATTTTCGGAGCAAATTCTTTCGAATATCTTCGGTATAGAAGGGGAAAACGCACATTGAGCTATACGGGCTTGTTCTCTGTGTTTCGTGACCCGTTTCTCTTATTTTGGTATATCAATTAATAGTCAAAATCGACCTTTGTGGGCTGGGTAAGTGGGATAGCGAGATTGGTTGGGACCGGACTTCGCACCGCCACTTAGCACCCCACCAGAGACACACCAATCAGCACAAGTACTAGATACGCCACACCTGAAGTGCCACATCAGCACATCATCAGACTACATGGAATACTACTATAAAGTTGTCTCTATCTTCTGTAGTATCTGAACATTGGATGGGCGAGAGAGTCTTAGTTAATGACCTTGCTGCAATGACTTCAAATATTAGAAGAGCCTCAGCACATGATCTCACGAGATCTATTCGCCTGAGTTGTCCGACATTGTGTGCTTGAACACTTACCCTTTGAAAACCTTGACGTTTCTAAGCTCGGCTTCCTTTTGGAGGGGTGCTCCAGACAGTTTCCTATTGGAAAGTTCTGTCGTATCAGAAATTACGGAGTGGCCACAAAATAAGCCTTACCTAAGAAATAGGAGTTAAGGTGTTTATACGAAACTTAACACATATCATTGGTAACAAAAGGTTGTATTGTACCATTTTGGAGTTTTGTTCCGCTACTAGGGAGGTTCATTCAAGCGAGAAAAGGGGCTCGCTTATGGCGCCCCAGCAACCGAAATCACAGCAAACCGATACACAGTGACACTTAATGCAGTTAGACAAGGAGAATTCGTGCCTTGATGAACATGTGATGTGTCTTGTGTCTTGTACTTATTTCCGTGAACTCGAGTTCCCAAGCCCTAGTCGACAAATCCTGCAGGGTATCTTAAATCATGACCCTGCATCACAGTCTCTTACAAGCGTATTGCGAAGATAACTGTGTCGTTCAAATAGCTGGGGCTCAAGGCAAAAAGATCCCAATGCTTTGCTGTTCCAGTGAATTTAGTTGCGAATGTCGAGATAGATATTGAGTTCACCCGTACCAGCATGCAGCTACCCCACCATGTGCCAGAATACCCACTGCCATGGTTTTGGCAGCTTGACGAACGAAGAAGCTATCGGGATCATGTTGCACAAAGTAACAAATACACATTACCGGGTGTGATTGCTGCTAGCTAGTCTATATAGTGCTGGCTTGTAGAAAGTGGGTGCGGGGCTGAGAGAAAAGAACTTCGTCAAGAAGGATGCTAATCAAAGTGCATTCGGGGACTCTAGTAATTGAAATACATTACATTTATGGAATGCATGCCTGGTCTGGCATAGTCTTAACTGCAGTAGGTCTCCTTACCCGAGTAAGATACACACCAAGCAATTGGTGTTTATGATTACTAATATCTCATCGTAGGAGCATTTGACAGAACAATGACTTCCAACTACCTCCGACGGTTCTTGAGTGTTTACAGAGTGGGGGAGCCAGAGCACGACATGAGGAGAGATCAAGTAATCCCAGGGTAGAGATGACGAAGTTGAAAGAGCTACCTCCGGTACCAGCCAAATCGGACCCTTCACATGCACCATTAAGGGAGAAGTCAAACAATCCCAAGGCCGTAGTTATAAAAACAAGAACACATCATCCACAACCGCGGTCCGCCATGCTTGACTCAAAGGATGCAGCGAAGACTCCGCCTCCAGCCGAGCACTCAAATATGAAGATTTCAGAGGGAGAGAGGTTGGGAAGCGCCAAAATAGGACATGAAGAGACACCAAGACATCCAAAGCCCACGCAAGGGATGATAACGAGCCCGCTTCCAATGCTAGCCAAGTCGAAGCCAACAAGCGCACCACCTGGGGAGTACTCCAATGATACCAAGGCCAAGATGAAAAAAAAACATGGTCACGGCATTCGGTCACATATGTGTCTAAACTCAAGCAACCCTTCAAAACTCGATTCTTTCCCGAGCACTTGATGAGAAACCTGGAGAATATGGCCCTGGAGACTCCGAGAGGACTCGAATGAGGAGTCGCTGGCAGCAACGAGGCTCAAAAGGTATCAAAACGTGTTCGAAGCAGAAGAAATATCTTCTCTGCCGAGGATGTACTAGCATGGCGCGGCCCCTTTCTTATTTTGAATGAGGCGAAGTTATTTACGTGGTTTGAAGCACTTTTCCTTTCACAAGATCGCTGAGACGCATGGGATGGGGCAAGCAATGAATTGAAAGCGAGTAGAGGTTTCGACAGCATCTTTTTCATTTTTAACGTTTTATTTACTCGATGGGTGGGAAAGGGTTGAGTGGAGAATGGGTATAGAATGGAAGGGATGCTTAGCGAGGCCGGCCTGGTAGTGAGGGAATCTACGGAGATGACAAGCATTGCCTCATTACAATCTCTCTCGCGCAGGGATGCATACCAAAATAGACTGTATGGATTTCAATCAATCATTTAACGTGTGTTATATTCCGCTCGCTCCGTAAATTTTCTGCTTGTATCTTCATCGTTTTAATCCAAGCCCGTGAAATGACAGATAAACTCCCGAACCAATTAGACGTTTCACCGAGAAGCAGTGGAGGAGACCTTCACGTGGCACAAAGAGCCGCATAGTGCCAGGAAGCCTACTTAAGCACGGGAGCATCCCGCGGGTTCCAATGCTTCTCGTTGCTTGGCATGAGTTGAAGCAGGTTTTGGCACTTGAGATCGGCAGATCGCAAACAGCATTCCAGACACCCTATCAATCAAAAAGCATAATGTGGTCTTCTCGAAGCGTGAGTGGTATCGTCTTTCTCAGAACTCATCTCGCACTAATGTTAGATTTAAGGCACAGCCCAAAATCTTCCGTCTGAGAGCAACAAGTGGTATATCTCGCCACCATTCTACAATTGCTTCCTTCCATTACCTAGAAGATCGTCCCGAGTACAAGACATGCAAGCCTTACCACATCAATATCCCATCATGGGCTCTCCCACCAGGGCAGCAAACAAACGAGGTGTCCATCCCATTCCACGATATCCCCGTGACATCTCTCCGTGGCCGTCTCCACGACTTTACCTTGGACCACAACGGTTTCCAGGTGGTCAAGGAAGACCAGCACGGCCCGGAGTCTTTGGTAGATTATATCTCATTGGAAGAGTATTCCGACGAGCATAAGGTCAAAGAGCTCGTAAGGCCTGCGGTGGAAAGCTTCTTGAAGAGGAATATCGAAGGAGTGGAAGATGTGATCGCCTTCTCTTCTCAGGCGAGTCATATTTAGAACCTAGTGCCTAGTTTCTGCTGATTAGGACTATTTGTCTATCTAGATTCGCAGGCGAGACCCTCTCTTCCCAAAATTATCGAGGGGTACGGACGGTAATAG
This sequence comes from Rhexocercosporidium sp. MPI-PUGE-AT-0058, assembly GCA_020746875.1. NCBI lineage: Eukaryota > Fungi > Ascomycota > Leotiomycetes > Helotiales > Rhexocercosporidium > Rhexocercosporidium sp. MPI-PUGE-AT-0058. The sequence continues at coordinate 106,262 of JAGTJL010000022.1, forward strand.
ACCTCAGCCAGTGCAGGGAGTGCATGTCGGTCAGTCTCAGAACTCTGTAGAGTGTACCTCGGTGAATGCATGTCTCACATTCTATAGATTTTGCTCCGAATGGGGCCAGGGCAGAGTTGGCCGAGTTTTTGTCCACAAGAGGCTACCACGATGTCTCTCGGAGACGGTGGCAAATCATCTCGTAAGAGTTTTGAATTCCCAATGAGATCTCTGTGAGAGGAATGCGTTGAAGACTGACATCCAAATAGAGTTTGGAGGCCCCTCTTTGGCCCTCTGAAAGATTGGCCATTGGGGCTCCTAGATTATACTTCTATTGACATTCAACGGGACTTGGTTGCGTCAGATAACATATACACTCATGTGATGCGGGAAACCTACAACGTCCTTCACAATCCGAAGCACAGATGGTATTATCTGGAAGACCAGCAGCCAGACGAGGTCTTGATCTTCAAGACATTCGACACCAATGCTACCAAAAGCCATGCCAGAGGTAGATTATCTGACCCAACAATAATTTCCAAAAGCTAACGTGGTTAAAGTATGTCCACACGCTGCGTTTTGTGACCCCGCAGCCCCAGATGATGTCCGTCCAAGAGAAAGCTTTGAGTGTCTCTCAGCTGTGCTGTTTCCCGAGGGCAGTGCCGATGGGAATACATTTGAAGAGGTAGAGTTCAATCCAAGCTCCGATTGAAGAACGCGAACTGATCTTCTGAAGCTATTACCCTCAGAAACGATATTCTGAAAGGTCCTATCACGACTAGTCAATCATCTCATCTCTTTCCATCTCTTTCCATCTCTTGCCTACGATCACGCATGATATTCAACATAGCTCTCAAATTGCCCATTTCCCCCGCTGGGACTTCCTTGAATCCGTGACCTGTGAGAAAATTCAAAGCGTGCTGCACAAAGAGGCTTGCATTCCCCAGATTGGCTCGGCTCCGAGGCGATTTCATTCTTCTCGGGAGAGCCATTATGATATGAGCCCCTGCGTATCCTAGTATATCTCCAACATCGATGTGCTTGTTTATCATCAGATATGATTCGATGAACGCTTCTAGAAGATGAATGTAAACCCAGTCGTTGCTTTCGAAATAGTGGATGAGGAAGACTTCGCCGAGGAAATTTCCAATATCGAGGAAGACAGGTGCGAGCATGACGAATTCCCAATCGATGATGTAGATATGCTCCAATACTAGACCGGAAGTGAAAGATAGCAGTACATTGCCCAACCTGCATTCGGTTGTCAGCCTGTGTCACTTACTGTGATGCAGCGTATATACCAGAAATCGCCCATTGCCAAAGTCTCCAAATTGTTTCTGACCTGTGCTTCCAAAGAAGATAACTTGGCACCCAACTCCTCTTGAAGAGTACCAGAGATGAAAACTCCAGTCTCAGCCAGACTTCTGGAGAAGTCAGTGAAGGTCTCTTTTATGGTCAAGTCCTTCGCGGAAGTGTTGGCTGCAAACGACTCAACTGTCTGCCTCGAGTTCTGCGGGTCTTTTCCCCAGAGGTGTAAGCGAGCCAAAAAAGCCCCTAGTTGTCTCCCGATGACCCTCGCGGTTTCGTATTTGTTGCTCGATTGTGGAACCTCCTCGAAGAATATCCTCGATGAGTGGGAGACCTCTTCCCAGACCTCCTCAGTTTTGTTTCGGGGAGTACCGTCTTCCATCATTATCACATGGTTCTCTTTGTCTTCGAAGTAGACTTTTGGGATCTTCACGTAGGAGATGTCGAGTGGCGAGGAAACTTCATGTTTGTAGTTTGGAGGAGTAAGTATGGCTTGCCACGGTAGCAAGGTCATTGCACGAGCTTCGAAGACCTGCCTTTCGGAATTGAAAGAGACTTGGGGTTCGTCGGCTGTGAATGGTGCTGCATATTTGAGGATCGCAGTGCGAGCTAGTATGTGGCCTGCTTTGGGTTCAAGAAAAATACGATAAGTGAAGTTTGTTGATCCAAGCTGAATACGTTGGATGTGTCGAACGGCAAATGGGGTAGAGCCGAGATATTTGGCCACTAATGGCACGGTTGTCAATTGCTCGAGAAGTTTCTTAGGGCTTGAGGAGACTCTGCTAGTCACAGACATCTTCGTAACAGTAGGTAGGAAGGACGTTTTTCAGTACCGTAAAAAGTGTAGAGTAATGTTGCCTCGGATAGTGTAAAAATATAAAGGCCGCTTCATGAGGCGAATCATGGTGGTTTGAGGGTTGGATGTGAACAAACTTCTGTACAACTTCGTCACTCCTTGATGACCACTTCACCACACGTAACAGCGAGCGCCGAAGAGCCACAATACCCCACCCTCCATTAAAGCGGCCATTTCGTAACACAAGACTAGAGACTTGGCAAGTTGCAACTGCATGACATGATTTTGAGGGAGGCTTGGCTGTGCTCAATTGGGACGTAGAGGAAAACATCCGAATTGCCTGTGATCCACGTGTCTCGAGCTATCCAATGGGTTTGCTGGAGCTGAAAGGTTGGTCGGTACAAAGGACAAGATCAAGAAGGTGCAGATTTAGCCAGAAGACCTTGTTGGTAGGGGCCTCTAATATTTATTTGGTATTGTTAGTCAAATAGATGTGAAATATCTACCACGGAAGGTGCTGTTCCAACCCCAGCGACGAATTAACTCTTGACAGGCTGTATGAGAGACAGCCATTACACTGATGAGCAACCCAGTGACAGGCTAATTTTTATGTAGTCTGGCTTTGAGCAGCAGATCACTCGGTGAAAACGAGAGACTCGAAATTGTTCTCATTGTCCCCAACGCTCAAAAGAGGATCTTGTTCATTGAAGGTGTCTTCTCCTCCAACTTTGGTTGGCTCCGTCAAGAAACAAGAGGTAAGAAATGCGAGAGAAAACACTCCCTGATTGGGTCAGTATCGATGTACATCAACGTCTCGATTATGACTCACCATGAGGACCAGAAACGGAAGAACGATCCATCTTCCCCCGATTCCGAGAGCTCCGCTCCAGACCTTCTGCAATAAAGGACTCGCAATCATGTGAGCAATAGCGTCCGTGGTTGCGACCAACGTATACAGCTGAGCCGTCTCTTTCCTGGAATTGACAAACTCGGTCAAAGCGGCCAAGATAGACAGTCGCACACCAAAGCTGGTAGCGTAGATGATTCAAAGCTATTAGACTGTTAGAAATCTACAGGCACTGGTCTGGATGTGGTACGACTCTTACCGGCGACAACAATGCCCACATTTGGTGCTGCTGCTAATACTGCTGCGCTAATAACTAGAAAGGCGCTGCTTGCTCGAGCAACATATATATTGATCAGGTGAATGGACCAGCCTGCTCGCTTCTGCAGAACTGTCGACGCGGCAGGAAGCACAAACAAGAACACAACTATGTTTACAGCAGACACAACAGAGAGAAGCGTAGCGGCCTGGTATGACTGTTAGATGCCAATATATTTTCTCTTGGAGAAAGCCTCCTGACCTGGCTAAGTTTCAAGCCAAAACGAACAGAAGTATATGGGAGCAGAATCTCGATTGTTTTGTTACGGAACTGTGCAAGAAAGACAGTAGCAACTCCGACGAGGATTCTCCAATCCTTCAAGAATTTGAAGTACGCTGAGAGGCCACTGGCGTCCAAGGTCGAGGCTTGAGTCTTATATTCTGGGGTCTTATGGAGAGTTTCGCGTATTGCGATGACAACTGGCGCGGTAAGGAGGAGAGCGAGACCACAAACTAGATAGGGTAACCAGAGTGAGTGCCGAAGAGTGGCATACGCAATTGGTGGGCCAATGAAGTCTGATCAATACAGCGGAGAAGACTCAGTAAAAAGTTTTGCTTCTGTATAATATTGTCAGCCACCAGTATCGAGAACCACCTACAGAGTCAAGCAGAAGATGATCTACCTAGTATCTTCAGTTGGCAAGTCCGATGACATAGTCAAGCACATGGCAATTGCAATGGCAGGTCCGCCGCCGATGAGGCGGAAAAGCGACGCAAGCCATACAACTTCTAAAGGTACATGGTCCCAAAAATGGCCTGAAACGTCCAAGAAGACATATTAGCAAGCGGAGTCCCGATGCATACTTGCTATGACGCTTCTTACATGTTAAGTATATCCACACCATCGCACACAAGGTCCCGAAGATAGCCAGCGCAAAGGCTAGGCGGCGGCCATGTCGATCCGCATTGCTTCCGAAAGCAGAGCCAAAGATAATTACTGCAGAGACAAGATTTCAGTAGGTGTAAACGAATGTTTGTATGTGGCGGGAGGATAATGGATGGAAGGGGAAACGGCAAAGTAAAACAACTCCCCCCTCCTGATTGACGGCAGTGTGGCTGCTCGCAACTGTATGTGCTGTATGTGTGAATGTACGTACTAGGAATGCTGTCAAAGAAGTTTAAAACCCCTCGAATGTGGGCAAGCCGAACCTAGATAGGTTTGATCTTACACATGCGCTCGTCTATGGGTGCAGGATGGCCATGAAGGGGAGCTTTGAAGTGCTTCTGGCAAATAGCGTTCTCCAGGAGACATATGGTAGGAGCTCTCTGCACATTTTCCTCGAGCTCCAGCAAGACGGCTAACAAGAAGACGAAGGCTATCGTGGGGACGCCTCAGCACTGAGTGTGCTTCCCGTAGCAGCTCTCTCAGAGCTGGTGGTAAGTGCATAATATACAAATATGTATACACCTACGCCTATCTAGTGTGCAGCTTAGGTACCTAAGTAAGTCCTTTGAGTTGGTGAACGCTTGATGTGGCGAGGTGATGCCGGCTTGTTTCCTAATTGATGATGCTGCTCATGAGAGTATGTTAGGTAGGTACGCACGCAGGACGAACGAGATGCAGACGGAAGAAGGAGCAGGATGAGAATTGAAATGCCCGACACTCTAGCTCTTGTTACACAAGCCAGGGCTTCGCGTCAACCTGGCGTGCTCCCTCTCTACATTGCTAGTCCCTGTGCCTTGTGCCTTGTGAAGTAAAGAAGAGTCACAGCGTGTAGATGCGGCTCTCCCTAAGTCAGCAGGCCCCCTTCTTCGTTAAGATATAAAGTAATACAGTAAATGCCGAGGCCTTTGATAATCATGAAACCTTGGGGTGTTTTTTTTGGTTGAGCTATCGTAAAATGGTGTTCCAGAAACTAGAACCAGCGGCTGGCCAGAAAGATGATAGATCTCGAAGCTAATTACTCCCTAAAGCTACGGGCTCCAGCCAGATGCCTACCTATCCGTCTCATTTTCATCTTCCGATCAGGCATTCCCAGTCTCAGCCATCAATGAAACCTGCAGCAGCAGAACACTATGATTCATGAATTATGTACATGCACCTAATGTCTTGGCTTACGCCCGGCTTCTGTGAGTCGCAAGGGCAGGCATGCGGGGGTTGGGGTTACACCAAATTACGGAGGTGCCGGCCAGCATGTCGTAGGTGCAACATTTTTATCTTATTGCCTCCAGAGTCCACATTCCAGGGCCCAGTCGTCGACGAGCCAGTACTCGTAGTGCCTCCTACACTTCTCACAGCACTTTGAAATCACGCTGCAATCTGTTTGTTAACACAATATGGTGGTCCCGTCGCCCCCACCGCCTCAACCATATCACCGCAATTCTCATCTTACTGAGCCACTTGTTGTGCAGTGCATACAAGTAGTCTTATCTTGCAAGTGCAATACAAGACGGGGAGACAAGGCAGGGATCTTGATTGTGGTGGCCCTTTCACATCAACCGGTGTGCAGGGTGGCATGACCAGGTAATACAACATAACACAGCATCACTTTCGAACCTACTATGCCTACCTACCTATGATTGTCTTCATTCCACTCTTGCCAGCTTGTCAATCTGCACAATTGCCACTTCATAGCCGTCCTTCGGTCACTGGATATCAATCACGCTTCTGAATCAACAACATCTCAACACCTCGTTACAGTAACCGAAGCAAATTGCGGTTTCCTCGAAAGCAAACGGACCTCTCCCTCACCAACGAGCATTAGATGTTACATAGATACCTAGCTACATGGGTACTTATACAACCAACGCAACAAGTTTGCAATCTACTGTCTAGTCTCAGTCTTGCAGTAGCACCTGCCTCGTTTGATTGCTCCCGCGACCGGGACTACATGATAGAGGCAAATCAAGTCGAACTTCACCACTAAAGACTAAAGTAGGCTGTCGCAATTGAAAATAAGTATCTACTTAAACACACGACAAGCCGCTATGGATAGAACTCTTTCGGCGTCTGATGTGGGCTCTCTCCTACAACCCTCCTCCCATCTTCTCTAGGATTGTCATGGCCTCAAGTGCATCGCAGGAAGTCATCTCAGCCTCTTCGGACTTCACTGAGAGCGCCGCCATTCTTGGAGTTAGAGTCATAGGACTATCAAACGCCTACTATCTCGCCCTCGTCCTCAATGAGAGCCTCCTACAACTATCTCACCTTTCCAAGAATACACAAATCGTTGTCATCGATCTATCTCATGAGGTCTGCCCAGGGGCATCCGGGACTGCCACTGGTGGCTTGGGAGACTTTGGTTTTTGGGCAGAGCTCGCACCATTAGGATTTTTCTCATCGCTCTCCACCAGGACCTTGCGTCGAAGTTCGGCGGGAGCGAAAAGTACGGATTCAGTGACTTGGGAATCTACCGAGTGTCACCCAAAAACTTCACTGGTACACCCTCACCTTCGAATAGCTGGGGGCCTCACCCTCCATTCGATCGTGAGATCTCGGATCTCCCACCTTGGATCAAATCTTCCAAGGACTGGAAAGTGGTTTCTCTCGCCGATGCCCCCAATTCAGCGCACCTGTAAGTCAGACGTATTTCTAGCTTGTTCCTTACTAACAAGAGAAAGCGACCCAGGCAGGTTCTACCGCTTCCTTCGTGAACGCTGTGAAGATTTGGGCGTGAAATTCATCCTCAATTCCGTCGTCACCTCTTTGGAGCGAGACGACTCAGCTCATCGATTCACCAGTGCAACTGTTCAATCCAAGGAGCCGGCTCCGTCCACGCAAACCATTCCCTGCAGCTCTGTTGCCATTGCAGCTGGCCCTTGGTCAGACCGCGTTTTCTCTCATCTGTTTCCCTCAGCACGGTGTAAGTTAAGGATGAACACTACTCGCTCCGCAGGGAACCATTTTCTTGCCCGAATACCTCATTGGAAGCCATCCGACGATGATAAAGGTATCAATAAGGTCTTTCTCAACGACGCAATCCAAGGACCAAACGGCCTGGACATCACTTCCTTCCTTGGGGGCACATTATACGTTGGGGGTCATGGTGCCAAACCCGAAACTCTGTCCGATCGTGCGGACTCTATTGAGGCGCAACCAGAGGAGATTGCAGAAATGGCCAAGTTAACTCGTACGTTCCTTCGCCTCGAGGCTGATCAAGAGCTCAAAATCATTAACACTGGCCGCTGCTACCGCCCATTAGCACTTCCCAACAGGCCAATCATTACCAAGGTTCCCTGGCCTCTCTTGAGCAGTGAAGTTCGGCAACCAGTAGAGCCAGAAAGAGTTAGCACCAACTGCCCAGGCCTTTTCCGCGATGGTCTTTTCATCAACTTAGGCCACAATAGTGATGGCGTCACACTTTGACCAGGAAGTGGGAAGGTCATCAGTAAGCTAATCTTAGGCCACATTCCTTTGGTAGAAATCTCGAACTTGGGACTGGATTCCGATGTGAACAACTCTCATTTGTAGTGCTGGGTGGTTTTAATACGATGTCTCTGCGCGGTTGTTTTATGAGATGTTGATATTAACGAGAGCAAAAGGGATAGATCGATATCAAATCTCAGCACGTTGAACTTTATGGTAGCAGCAATGCACCTATTGATAATGAGTGAACCAGCTCCGACGTTTCGTGACCTTGCGTCAATAAAATTAATGTCGATGTCGCCTTGCTATACGTGCTTTAAGAGAGTCGTTTCAACCAGTGCGCCAACTACAGCAGGAGTACAAGATAGCGTCCTCGTGCCGCCCAAGTCATATCCAGAGTCAACCAAGAGCCACAATTGGTATGTCCTGTACGACTATCTACCAAGCACCTCGTCTGACAACAGTAGACTGGTTGGCGAGCATCCACTTCCTCCACGGCCTATCAGTCGTATTGTTTCCGTCAGGCTTCCATGTCAACCAAGGCATCTTCTCGCGCTCTTCGGGAGAGAAGGCCTCGGCCTTAGGAGGCCAGAAGGCTTTCCAAGGCTGCTCCTTCGCCGCATGAGAAGTATGGTTCATAGCACGCATCTGAGGGCTAGTCCAACTGAATCAGAAGAGTTCATGAGGCTAGATCAAAACAAATGATTTCCGAACAATATAGATAGGCAGTACTTACCTGAGGCTAGCCATAGCACGGCGTGCAGACGTCGACATGGTTGAGAGAATGATGGTCGCTTTTGTGGTGTTGTGGTATTTGGATTTCGGCTTGGTGGGAATTCGTCTTCGTGCCTTCTTCCACTGCAAAATCTGCCTTGTGGGTAGCCCGCTCACATATGGAATACTTATCTAGAATGTCTTCTGCTGCAAAGCACTCACCTCATGTAACAATTGACACCCTCCCTCCCAATGATATCCGGTCGTAACACCTATGACAAGGAGCGAGGAAGATCGGGCTTCGAATTACAAGGTTCTATCTGAGTTGGAATAAAAGCAAAGATACACATTCTGCCGAGGTGTGTATGCTATTAAGCCCGATTGGCTTTGTATTTTGATAATTTGGTCTCTGGCAAACCTCGCAAGCCATGTCCTACCTCAGAGCGGGGTTACAGGACAGTTTTATCTGCTGTGTTCAACTTACTACGCCCGAGATAACAGCATCCAATCTTGGTCAGTTCATTAAAAGCAGCATCGATGGGCGCACTTCTTGGCAACAGTGCTGGCCCCGTTCACGGTTCTAGCATTCGGTGTGGGATGAGGCATAGTCATCCGTGATCACTCCTGCGAGGATCTTCCGGCTGATATTCATTGGCCCCAAACCATTGAGATTGGACAAGAATTGGTTTCAGGATCAGTGACTCAAAAAGGGCTGAGGCTTGGTGGTGAAGGATTGCAGCCCAAGTGTTGAAGGCGATGTTCAGAGGTCTCTTGTCCACAGACCGAAGTACAAGCCCAAGAAAAAATGGCAAAACAAACCCACGGAAAGGTATTTGAGGATCTCTCTTTGCAAATGTCAGCACATATCTGTCAAATGTCTCATCTACGAATCTCGAAAGCTCGAGATCCACGACAATGCTTCGCACGACAACGACGACTTCTACCGGCTCTACAACGTTGGTAGGGACGTCGGCTGGAGAATCGAATGGATCCTTGGGCCCTCCAGCCTTCTCAGGACATCAAAAAGCCAGATTTGGATCCACGACCGCTGTATTTCTCACAAGTGCCCGACTAACCCCGAATGCTTCTTCGAATACTGGTGTCTGGGAACAAGTCGTGGAATCCCACTTGGCTAAACTCAAACCACGGGACAGAGAATTCTGTCTACAGGTTCGCATCAGTAATGCGCTCGACAAGACTACCCTGGAAAGTCTCTTCCATCCGTTGCGGCAAAAGTACGATCAGGCTGTCTTTCAACGTATAATGGCTCGAGTTGGTCCTGTCCTGCAGCATATATTGTCGTTCGGCAGAGCTGTAGATGTCGCTGTTGGTCAAGGACCCATGGCAGCCGGCTTGCTGTGGGGAGGTATACGGATTTTGCTAGAGGTGAGTTAATCCGCCTCCTCTTGCTGGTCACATATCTGAGTGTCGAAGGGGCATTGTTGATATGAAGTAGGTATCTAGCCGAACTGCCCAAATCCATGACAAGGTTCTAGAAATGCTCGAAACACTTTCGGTGTATTTTTCGTTGTTCGAAGAATGGACAAATCTGTTCCCAGCATCGGATTACTCTCAGCTTGCTGAGTGTATCAAGAGAACACTGCGCGAATTTGTCGCGTTTATTGTCGAGGCAATACTATACTTCCAGCGGCATCCATTCTGTAGGTATTTCTTCGCGTAAATAGACACCTAATTAGCTTACAATTTCCTGCAGTCAACACCTTACGAGTCATGTTTTCACCAGGGCTCGAGGGACGGTTTTCAAAATATGATCAGAGAATCCAGCGACAAACAAGAAATCTCGACCTCTACCTCAACACTGCAGGCCTGAATTCTTCTCATATCCGATATCAGGATACGCTGAAACGCGACCAAGACATGCTTAGACTCCTCCAAGCTTCCACCATCAAGTCCATCGCTTCGCCCACCGTTGTGTTTCCTTTCCGTTTTCTCCAGAACTGCGTCAGAAATGATCGATTTTTCGGCCATACAGAGGATGTGGCGAAGCTGGACACTATGTTTTCCGCGCGTGGTGCTTCACCTACAAGTCATAGCACGAGAAGCGTGGTGATACACGGACTCGGTGGATGCGGAAAATCTTCAGTTGCGAAGGAATACATGTACTCGCATCTCCACGACTACCACGTTGTATTGTGGCTGTATGCGGATACTTCGAGCAAGCTGGAGACTCAGTATATCCATTTAGCCCGGGCATTGGGAATTTCCGGGGTTGAGGGACATGCTTGTGAAGCAGTCATGCAGTGGATCAATCACCTAGGTTTGAACACGATCATTCCTTTTCCAGCACGATCCTTGGTGCACATGCTTAATTTTAGTTGTAGCAAAATTAACAAATGGCTTAGATGTGTCCTTTCTCATTGTTTTCGACAACGCGGACGATCCATCGATTTTACATCACTACTGGCCGAATTCAGTCCAAGGCTCAGTGATTATTACGAGTCGCAATCCACGGACGCGCGAAGAGGGATTCGCACAAAGTGGCATACACCTGAGAGCGTTCGACGAGGAAGAGGGAGCTAGATTCATTGTCGCGCTGCTTTATGAAGGCAGACCATCCACAATAGACGAGTTAAGGGCGCCCAACACATTTCTCGCCGCTTCGGGGGCTTAGCCCTTGCCTTGCGGCAAGCGGCGTCATTTATGAGGAGCAAAAGATGTCCTCTTGAGCAGTTTGCCATGATACACGAGAAGAATTTCAATGAAGTTGACGGCTTCAGGATCCCCGGTTACGATAAAACGATGGTCGACGTGTGGACTATGTCTCTAAGCACATTATCAGAACAATCACGAGTCCTCCTAGACATGGTTGCACTGTTTGATCCGGACTCGATTCCAGTTGAAATTTTCTATGCAGAGGATGTCAAACACGAATACGGTGACTTTCTGCAAAATCCGCTCCAGGTTCTTACAGCTATTGAGGGCCTCGCGAATCAATCACTTGTAGACCACGACGTGGACAGCAAGTTCTTGAATCTCCACCGCTTCTTTCAAGAAGTAACATTTCGGAAACTCACCGAGAACGAAGGGAGATTTGAACAGATTGTCCAGCTGGCGATCGAAATGATCCACAAATTCTTCGCAGGGGATGACTTCTTCAGCGTACGACAACCGAAGATGTGGCCAATGATCGAGACGCTCCTCAGCCACGTCCAAAGTCTGTACTCCCGCTGCTTGAGCAAGGTCTCTGAACATGGAGCTGGAATGCTACTCACGTGTCTTGGCAAGATCCTTAAGTACGTATCAGTCTCTACCGGATTCAGGATCGCTAACGTGCCTCGTAGCTATGGATTTGAGTCTGCCCAGTACAACATTGGGGAACAAGCCTTCCGCAAGGCACAATACGTTTTGAAGAAAATCCCTAGCCCCGATCAGCACTTAGTGTCACAAGTGTACTTCAATCAATGCTGCCTATGTCTCGAAGAGTCGCGATCACAAGATGCGTTAGAGGCGATTGAGATTGCACATCAGCAGATGCTTCTAGCTGCGGAGAAGGACCCAAGCGTCCTCAACACGACGCTTTACATCAGGATACTCTCTTAACCTCGGCGTCGCCAACCTCGCAGTAAAGCGATACAGCGAGTCCGAAAAATTCCACAAGCTCGCCATAAGTCGCTGCTCAGAGCTCGGAATACAGGAGCAGTGTAGCATGGGAAACCTAACTCAAAATCTGGGATCTTGCTATCTTTGGAGTGAGGATCTCGAGAAAGCCAAAGAGACAATCAGCCTAGCCCTGTCGCAGACCAACAAGAATCGAGAGAGGGCTCTGTACACCTATGGCAACTTGATGCTGCGCCTCAAGCGGTACGACGAGGCTCTCGCGCTGCACAAAGAGGTCTTGCAGACGTATCTGTCTGATCTCGGACCAGAACATCCCATCACGGCGGATTCCTGGCATAAGGTCGGAAGGATATTCACCACTGCCGATTATTCCGGTAGCAACCTCAAAGAAGCCGAGTAATTTCTCCCACTCCGAGAGCTTAAAAGATTCTATGTACAGATTTTAACATGCAAAAACGAAAAGGAGAAAACGAAGCTAATAGACATTTCTTTCTTTAGGAGATGCTTTCGTAAGACATTAGAGATTATGAAACATCCGAACAACATACAGAATTCCAACTCGGAGATTTTTGTTGCACGCGCGAAATGGAGGCTTGCGGAAGTACTGGAACAGGGTGAGGAAGCTACACGGCTCCAATCCGAAGCAAAAGAATACCTCTCTTTACGCTTTAGAGACAATCCGCCTAAGTTTGCAGATACGGGCGAGCTGTTTGATAGTCTTGTGATCTATTGGAGTCGGTGATAAGGAGAAGGACTTATGACTTGAAATGTAACAGCGTTTTGGGGCAGGATCAGCGTCCGGAGGGGTGTTAAATCAAAAGCCATGCATTCATTCATATCTTGCATAGGGATGCTATGTTGGCGACACTTCACTCATGCGATGCATTCTTCATACATCCGATCAATACATGTAATAAAGAGAACTGGGACGAGAATTCGAACGTTAATAATTGGACTTCAACTGGATGTTCTCTGTTGATAACTAAGCGAGCCCCTTTTAAAGTACCAAGAGAACTCAGTGGGAAGTGAAACCCCATATAGCTCGCACAAGGAATATCAGGTGGAATCTTAGCATCACATATCAAGCCAGCAAACAATCCACCAGAAATATGCTCTATGCAATTTTTGTCTGAAAAATCTCTACTTCTTTTACGCCACCTGCCCATACGTAAGCACCACCAGTGGACACTCTTTCCCCAAAGGCTGGAAATGCAATTATCCCACCCAAGCCTAAGGACCTTCAGCCAGTAAACGCCATATCAGGGTATCATGCGAAGCCAAAACCACAGGCTCGCGCCAGGCAATTGCCATGCCAATCTATGCCGCGCCACGCAAAATCCCATAGCCAGTCTAGTGTCCCACCTCGTGCCCTAGAAAATGGCTCAATCGAAAAGAAATGCCAGTGTCGATCCCGCCGGCAAATGAAAGGTAGTTGCCGAGGTGAAAATGACTTGTCGAAAATGTAATGTACAAACAAATGCGTCTAATTGCCGTTAAAAAGGAAAGCGAGTTGTCGAATATCGAGACGACCCATGCTCTTGGCGGCATTCTCATCAAGGGCGCTCTCAACCAATTGTCGCTTTTGTTCTTGGAGTTTGATAATACGGTCCTCCACGGTACCCTCGATCAAGATTCGATGGACTTCGACAGGGTTTTGTTGACCAATACGATAGGCTCGATCGACAGCTTGCATCTCGATAAATGGGTTCCAGAAAGGATCCAAGATGATGACTTTGGACGCAGCAACCAGGTTGAGGCCCGCATTACCAGCTTTCAAGGAGATGAGCATGATGTTATCTGCAAGGTGTTAGCATTGAAAAGACGCTAGCAAATTTCTGGACTTACGATCGCGTGAGTCTGTGAATCTGTTGATTGCATCATTTCGTGACTCTGCAGACATAGTCCCATCGTAACGTAGACATTGCCACTTCTTGTCGTCGATCGGGACTTGAAGCAAATCAAGAAGAGACACAAACTGACTGAAGATGATGGTCTTCTGGCCACTGGTGATGAACGTCTCGAGGAGCTCTACACACTTCGTGACCTTTGCGGATGGTTGCCAGTGCTTGCGAAGATACTTCATGTATCGGCGTCGTCCAGCAACAGTCTTGGTTGCCTCCTTCTTGAGCATAGCAATCGAGAGATGGGGCTTCTTCTCGGGCTCTTTACCCTTGGGCTTCCGGGGCTTCTCCTTTCGCTTGCTCTTGGACTTCGTCCTCTTTGGGGCTACCTCCGCCTCATCCTCGTCAGCATCATTATCGTCATCCTCCTCGTCATCAGTGTCTTCGATGTCATCGGGCACAACGAAACCTCTCAAGTCTCCATCACTGTCTTCATCGGCTTCCGACTCTGAGTCATCATCACTATCGCTATCGCTCTCGCTCCCCGTCTCCTCCTTTTCTGGATCTGGGTCATGGACCTTCTTGAACATGGAATGGTCAATAACCTTGTTCATTGCAAGAGATCCACGACAAGTAGGACATCTGAGCTGATTACCACCATCATGGCCTTCAGCAACATTCTGTTGATCAGCTTGATCAGACATACGTGTCATACACTCAGTGCAGGTGTCGTGACCACATGGAGTGATTATCTTGGGATTGACGACAGCATCGTAACAGACTGGGCACTCGAACGCGCCATCAGCACTAAGGATTCGATTGACAACGTCCGGAGCCAGACTTTTCGCCAATTCCATCATGGCACGGGCATTATCTGGATCGACAGCAGGGGCCTCTTCGAAGTCTTGGATGAGATGGGGATGGCAGCAGGCCTGTCGGAGCCGAAGGAGCAAAACCAAGACATTGGTGTAGTTCTTCCCGACCGTCCCAGCCTTCATATACTTGTTGAACTGAAGCTGGGTCTTGGTCTCAAGCGCAGCGTAGAACGCCGTCTCATCATCATCAAACACGACATGTTGGATCTCCTCTGTCTTGGGAGGAAGGGTGATGATTGGCTTTCCGTCGATCATAGATTTCTTGGTACGTCGCAGTAGAATGGCCTTCAGGAGAACCTGAAGCTTCTTCATAGCACCATCGGCATTTCTCTGGGTTGATCTATTGGGGTCTGGTTTGGTAAGACAGCCGAAAACGCCCTGGAATCTGGTCCATTCGTTGTATGGCTTGATTCTGAGGAAGTGAATCAAGGAGTACAGCTCTCCCACGTTGTTCATCATAGGGGTACCGGTGAGGCAGAATCTGTGAAGGGCTTGGAGGGTACAGCAGGCTCTAGCAGCACCAGTGGACTTATTCTTGATACACTGAGCTTCGTCGAGAAGGATTCGGTACCAAGTGCTCTTCGGACCGAGTAGTGGGAAGGTCTTCTTCATCTCGTTGTGGTCTTGATGGGTAATGCCATCCAGCTTCATCTTGTCATAGAGCTTCTGAAGACGCTTGTACTCAGCCCCCAGAGTGCCATATGTTGTGAAGACAACATCATACGTTCGGAGTTCATCCCAGCTCAATCTTCGCCCATTACCATGGACCATGTGTGTACTGAGTCTGTACATAGGCAGAGTCTTATTTCTGAGTTCCCGATCCCACTGACGGACAAGTGCGACTGGACCGACGACCAAGGTTGTTTTCCGTGCAGGATCGTTGGATGGTCGAGAGTGGATAAGTGCGAGAGCTGAGATGGTCTTTCCCAAACCCATGTCATCTGCAAGGATGCCACCTTTATTGGTGCCTGCTTCCATTGCCTTCATCCATGCCAGGGCGATCTTCTGATGCTCGTACTGGAACTGTTAGCTGTGCCAATTATAATCGTGGAGATTCCACTTACCAAGGGATATACAAGAGCTTCAGGGGTGCCTTCTCTGTTTTCCGGGGTAATTTCAACATCTGGTTGGATGTTCTCAAGCAGCGCCTGGATTTCTTCAGCATTTTTGCGCGGATCGTTCATAACGTATCCAAGTTGATCTATTCTCTGTTGATCAAGACGCAGGTACTCCGATATTTCGTTGTAGTTGTTGTGGCCGTTGGCTCGAGCGATCATGTCTGCCAGATTTGGATCTGGATTCGCCATGTGGGCAGCTCCAAAGCCAGTAAATATGGGGAGGTCATCCAATAAGAAGTCATCAGTCAAATCAATATTTTGTCCTTGTTGCATAGGCTGCGGGTAGACAAAGTCACGGTTCATCCCAGGCTGAATTCCATTCATCCATTCGTGTTTGACCTGGTTGCCAAACAAAGCCTGCTGCAGTGCATCGTTTGATCCAGAACTTCTAGATGATCCTGGTGCAAAGCTAGGTGTTTCAACCTTGGTGTACGAATGGCGACCATTGTCACGGAAAGCCGATGCGGGAATGATCTCGATATCGGAATCCGATGCAGTAGAAGAATCATCCTGGAAGCTACCCGGCATAGGTCGTGATGTTTGCTCTCGCTTGAAAGGATTCTGAGCGGGGGAAGAAGCATAAGAGCTGTGAGGGGCAAAGTTGCTTGGAGCCTCCTGCTTCATGCCCGAATGCATCGATCGAGGTTCTGCTTTGATAGAGTTACTATAATCCGAAAGTGAGGCCCGTGGAGGTCCCCAGGGAAGTTTTTTGCCAGCCTTAATTCCATTGTGGTACTGGTTTGCAGGACTGGACGAATATGGGTTTACATAGGTTTGGTGGGCGCCAGACATCCGATCGAAGGCATTTCGGCCAGGGGGTTGCATGGAACTTGATGGAGCACTCATTCGGGGGGCGTCGAAACTCTCTTGTATGGTTCGTGCGAACTCTTCATCCAATCTCTCCAGCTCCAGTCGTGATACCTCATCATGTTGCAGCTGAAAGAAATCTCTATCAAAGACATCGAACTTGTCGTCACTAGAAGAAAAGAAGAAGCGTCAGCCTCGATCCAAACATGTCCAAAGTGATGCCCACAGATCTCAAGCCGAAAATTATTGTACAAGTGGGCAAACAAAGTGAGGTCATGACGCGAGCCACAGGTAACCATACCTTGAACTGCTTGTAGCTGGTGTAGGAGGACCAGTGCCGAAAGGGCTCAAGGACGTTCGTCTGGATTTGTTGTCGACCGGTGCAAGTTGTCCATCAAGGTGCGTGCTATGTGATCGCTTCCGAGTAGGTAGGTTCATCTTGGAAGGGCTGACAAGATCACCAAGGCAATCAGTAGTGCCAGGAGTAGAGGCCATTGATGCAGCTGAAGATTGAGGGTACCATTGCTCTGAAGCTACCATGTGTTAGTAAGACAAAGCTCTTGGAAAGACAAGGGAAGTGAGGAGATCAAGCAAAGCAAACGCGGCGGCACGCATTGAGTAGAAGAAGTGTATGGAAGGTAGAGCTAGGTATATGCCAACTCACCTCGATAGCCGTTCATTGCAACTGATGTGGGGTCTTCTCCAGCACTACTGCTGGTGGGTTGTTGGGGAGTTGATTGAAAGTTCTGGGAGGAAGGCTTCGAGGAAGAGGAAGTGGCTTTGGCAGCGCGCTTCAGCTGGTTCAATTTTCGTTCCAAGGAGTGAATTTCATCACGAACTTCTTGCTCGGCAGCCTCGCGATTCTGAACGTGGTCGTCGATTGATTGAAGAAGCACTTTCTGAAAAAGGATCTCCTCTTGTAGCTCGTTCATCTCCTGAGTCACCTGGGATGAGGCCGCCTGCGACATTGTGGGCAAACCGGCAGACGCCCGGCTGCTGGTTTTGTGGTGGGTTGTGCGGTTGGGTCGAGTGGCGGCCTGAAGACGAGGCTCTGGAGTTGGTTGGTGACGATATCACCCGCGGAAGTGGCCGGGCACGGTAGGGCAGGGCAGGGCAAGTCGAATGAGATTGTGTTGGCGTTGCGCAGAGACGGGAGGGAGTGCGTGGCTGGTTAGCTGGTTGGCTGCCTGGTGGTACAGAAGAGCCAGAGATAGAAAGGAGTGCAAGTCGGCGTGGGCCAGAAAGGAGAGTTGAAGTTGGCGTTGAAGGAGTTCGAAGGTGAAGGGAACAACTTGCCATGGAGTTGTTTGCCCGTCTTTATCGAGGTTTCAATTTAGCTTTTCATAATCCAGCCGCGTGAAGGAAAGGCGACCGCGTCGTGCCAAGCCCTGCGATAAGCTCTTATCTGAGAGGTCACATGATGGTCGTTTCCCCTTAGCGCCGCGCCAGCTGACTAATGCCATGAGCCTTGGACATCCACACCACACACACATACGGAGTACACATCTGCAGCCTCACCTTTCTTTGGTAATAAGGAAACGTCTATTTTGTTTTGATTACAATATACGAGAAAAGCAACAAGCACAATGCATCAATACCATCCCCTCTCCACAACCAGATACTGTTCCAAGTCGTTGGACTTCATACCACTGCTACCACCCACCCCCACCACGGCTGCCTGGCTCCTAACCTCCCTGGAATCCTTCAGCACCAACTGGGGCACAAAAGACAGGACACTGCAGCAAACAGATTACTCGAACCTACAGTCTTCCCTCGACACTTTCAGACTATTTTTAAAACTAGCAGCATATTGCATACAGGCCACCCAGTTGGTGTGTGTCCCCTTTTCAGTACCTAACATTGACCTCAGTTTAAACCCTGCCCATCCCTTGTTCTTGAAAAGTATCTTTGGATATCCGTGCTGCATATAGGAGAATCTAGTGATCTCACTTCAGTATCCTATTTCCTGCCTACAAATATGCTCTATTCGTAGGACTACTTTTGAGTTACCATGGTCGCAATGTCTGGCGGATGTATGTTATATCACCTAGCAGCTCAATTTTCTATGCATCAGTCCATCAGACCCACGCTCACTAGGCTATCATCTACTATGCCCTCAAGGATTTCTGAGTTACTGGCTTGCAAATCACCGTCTTTTGAACCAGACTTTGGATGTTTCTCAGCGTACCTATACAACATTCTCGTATGGTTTTACGTGTTGGTCGTCGAAGATATGAAAAGAGCTCGACTCTAGAAGTTCTCCCAGAGAAACCTTGGATCCAATGTACTGAAGCGAATGCAAAGCGCTCACTTGTCTCATCGTTCCAAAAGGTAAAGAGGGAATCATCGAGTAGAACTGCAGCGAGCAGACAAAGCTTAGTTTCCAATGTTTGAATACTACGCCGAGAAACCGCCTTGCCCATCGTTATAAAGAGCAGACACTCATTTTCAAATGGAGTACCTCCACTCCGGCCAGCTTTCCAGTTCCCAAATCTGAACTGGCTGGTCCTCGAGCTCACGAGATGGGATGGTAAAGCCGAGGACCTGCCTCAAGCTCTGGCTGACCACCGGAAACTCAGGCCTGTCATTTGTTTCGGAGGCAAGAAAGAAATCGAATAAATATTTTATGACGTTCTTGGGGTTTCACAGGAACATGTTTCTCGGTCGTAGGGAGCCGAAAGTCACTCTGCAAAGCTTCAATGGTCCGACACCAGGTATGAGAGAGATAGCCGAAGACCTACAAATGATGACCAGACAATTTTCTTTCGGGATAAGAAGAAAGGTATTGGGGATTATAGATGACTTTTGAACCTGTTTTGTCATCGATTCTATGAATAGCATTCCGCGTGAGCGATGCGAGTTAAGAGAATATGGTAAAAATAAGGATTTCGGGAATCACAGTCTATTTTGGGACTGAAAACCCAAAGTGAGGTAGTCACAGAATTCGAGATACTCCCAACCAGTCTACTAAGGCCTGGATATAGTTAAATCTCAAGAAAATTTTCACATTTCAATGACTGAAATTTCAGCAGTTTTTACTCATCTCTTCAACATTCAGCACCCCGGAGCAAACTCACAGCGTCTATATAGGTTCAACCACTTCCTTATATGCAACCATGATTTGCCCAAGGTATGCCCTCAACAAATACACATACACGTCCCCATTCTGAATCTAACATCCACCACCGTCCCTCCATCCTCAGCCTCCTCACCACCTACCTCAAACCCGCCTCCCCCCAATCCCCACCAAAATCCTTCCACCTCTTCCGCAACCTGCCCCCTGAACTCCGTCTCCTAATCTGGGCCTTCACCTTCACCTTCCCCCACCCGTCTCTCCTCTCCACCAACTCAGCGCCATGCATCTCCCTGACCTCCACCACCCCCTAAAATAGGCTGAAGAATACACCTTGACCTACCCACCCACACCGCATATCAACCGCAAAAGCCGCCCCGAAAGACTCCGGGACTACAAAATATTCTATATCCCCATGAAAATGGTCGTGTGACCGATATTCTTCAATCCCCGCTTGGATAGGGTATGTGTCAAGTTTCCGTGTGCGGGACATAGACAGCGGACATCTCGCTACAGATATAAACTCTCGCCTTCTTGAAGCGGTTGAAGTTCTGCAAATTGATGTTAAGGAATGGTGCCAGTGGGATACCGTGATGTCCGGGCTACGAGATATGTTGGCAAGGATGAGAGAGATGCTCAATCGTTCGGATCCCCATCATAACAGCGACGTGGGAAGTAACAGATTCGACTACGATACCTCGACTAGAGCGTCCTACTCCGGACTAGATCTATTATTCCTCTTGTCGTGCCTCAGGGAATTGGTTGTCCATCTCCCTCAAGAGGCAGAATTCGAGGGGGTGGAGGATAGAGTCGTTTTGGAGGAGCTGATTGATACGTTCTTGGAGAGGTATCGGGATTGGTTTGTTAGAAGGGAGGTAAGGTTTCGATGATGTATGGGGACTAGGAGGAGAGGTGTATAGAGCCGCATTTAGCGTGAATTGGTGTTTATAAAAGACAATAATTTAACTTAGAATGTATGTGCAAGAATGTGAAAGGAAAAGAGATGGCTCTTATTTGCTGCCCATGGACATTTTGTGTTCAAAAGGGTTTCTGATAGAAGACTAGAGACGATCAGTTTCCCTCCAGCCAAGTTAGCCAGGGGTACGGACTGTTCTATAGACCCACAGTCACGTAGTTGCTTCCAGTTACTGAATACACGGTCGTTCATAACGAGGTATACTTCTGGGAAAGGAGGTCATTTCGTAAATCGCTGGCGCGGCTGGCCCATCCATACTCTACACCCCTTGTTAATCCGAGTATCCACATCTAGTAAGCGAGGCACGGGTAAATAAACCATTTTCTTCCTTAGAAATAGCAGAATTGGAGTATGGGATTTGCAGTATCAATATGAAAGTGCATATTAAATATTCGTGCTTAATGTACCTAATCAACGCTAGCATGATCCGTTACCAACTTTCTGAGAGGTGAATCACTAAGCTGAAGGAACAGCATCGGTTTGGGTCTAAGATGAACCTGTGCAGTGGCTTCCGTAGAGTGATTTGACTCGGAGTCTTATTATATGACTTCCGATTTAACCCTGGGGGGGGGGGGCGCTCTGGTTGAGTCATGCCCAAGGTTAATTCGGAAGTACCTAAATTCCGATTTAAGTTTTTTTAATCTTTTATTTTTTTTTAGAGCATGTGGTGGGGGAAATCAGCGAATCTTGATGGTGAACTCTGACTAGCTATATCTACCTAACAGCCGCTGAAAAAAGTGTTCAAGGATATGGACGTTGTTAAGCTTCTTCTGGAGGTCTAGGCTGAATCTGAAGTTAGGAAATTCAATAGTGGTAAGTCAAGAGGAACTGCCATTGTTTCGCGCTTGAGGTTCTGCATCCACAAGCTGAAATGCCCGGTTTTCTCGCATCGCTTCAAATACGTTGGAAGCGACGCTGTCAAAACGAAATAGTTGATAAGGAATAAAATCCACGAGTCAAAAGCGCGAGAAGCTCTTGGTCTCTTTTTTGAATGTTGGAGATGGTGATTTTGTCAGCACGAGGTGGGGTAAACAAAGTACAGGCTTAATTACTGTAAGCGAATTCAGGAGGTCGGGTAGGAACGCTCCGGCCCCATCTCTTTTAATGAAATTTAGATAAGTGTAGTTTACGGAACCAGTTCTCAGGTATGCTTTGCAAGGTAGAAAATTTATATTTGCATAAGGCTCCAGCTCTTGTGACTTTCGCTGCTAAAGGAACGAAGCCCGACAACGAGTCGTGGAAATCAAGGTATCCATCTCACAAAACGTCTTTCTTCACTTAGCATCCGACTTGATCTACCACCCACTTTTAGCACCGCTTTAAAATTCACTCACTGAAGTTACCGATGAAATCCCCCTCCTTCTCTCACCATTATCAGCCCAGACTGGCCTAGGCCAGGTTACAAAGTAAGAAGACCTTCCTAGGGAACGATTCGATATATTTCAACAGATGATGAATCGAGAAGTGAGGGAGGGAGGAAGGGAGTGATTTAGATCAAAGACAATGATTGAGACAACCTTAAATTTCCAAGTAAGCTACCTCACTCACTGAATAAGCAACTTTATCCTTTCCCCGGTGAACGTAATCCAATTGAAACGTCACTTGACTTTCGCTGAAGCACTTACCTACCTACCCAAGGATCAATTTGTCACGCTCCACTGACACTTCCCCCAAAATGATCGAGTCTTAATGGAAGGATATTTCATTCATTCATTCTCCCCCCTAAGTCACTCTATTCTCCCCACTCCCAATCAATTTCCAATCCTCAGAAAGGTTCCACTTATCCAGCAGAAGCCAGAGTATCTATATCTAGATAACCGTCTTCTCCCATGCTCTCACCCACTGCATCTACTTTCCACTTCCTCTCAGTACTATCAGGAAATGCACAACCAGCAAGAGGGCGGGTGGAAAGAAGTCCACCAACATTTTTATCTATCCATTCCATTCCATGCACCACATCTCCAATCCATGCAATAAACCCTAGCCAGGATCCATGGTAGAATGAAAATCCACCTCGACAAAAGAAAGTACCACAACGAAACGACTTAAAAGTCAGAAATAACAAATCAATAAAAACAAAAGGGCAAAAGGGTAGTCCCAGGTCCGGCCTAGACTCCATAAACTCCATGAACAATGCTATAGCGAATGAGGTAATATCAACACCAGCACTTGGTGTGTTTGTTTGGACTGTGGATGGCCATCCACTCCAGTCTATTGTTGTGTCGAGGCCGTGATATTCATCAACGATGGTCAAGTACGCGTCGTTTTAGATGGCATATGATAAGCGAAGAAGTAGCTCGGCCAGCCAGCAAAGGGAGACCAGGCGAGCTGGTCCGCAAACTCGGCGTTCCTTTGCCATGCCCATAACCCTAGTATGGTAGACTCATACTCTTCTCTCGGCTGGGCTTGGTTGACCACCCGTACAAGGCTTGTTCGGCATCACCTCCAGCTGTCTCTCATTCTCCTTTCTGACCGCCGCACTACCTGCAACAATATACCCATCAGCCTCCTCCAACTCGAACGGAGTGATAGGTCCCGGGCTACCCAAAGGCTGCAAGCGTGGACTGTTCGGCTCCTTGAATATTCTACCATCCTTCATAGTCGGAGCGGCAGCTCGAGCCTGAGCGATCATGTTCCGCTGGTATTCTTGTAACTTGCGCTTTATATCCGATGACTTTCTCTCATGTCCAGGACGTTCCTTCGATCCCCGCTTGCTGGATGAAGCTGGAATGGACAGATTGGTGGGAGGGAGTGGCGCTCGTGGCGTTGCAGTGGGTGTGGATACTTCCGTTGAGGCTGGTGATTTATAATTCGAGGGATGGTATTTACCCATGGGAATTCGGAGGGTCTCTGGGATCGTGGGGGAGAGTTGACCAAAGGCGGAGGGGCTGAGCATGTGGTTGGTAGGCATCTTTGGGGTTGTCTCTGATGCAGGACTGAAGGTTGGTGACATATTCGTTGGCGATTCGTGCTGCTGGGATCGTCCGAGGTGATTTGAAAATGGGTGTGATCGATAGGATTTTGTAATTTCTTCGTGGTTTGGGAAGTATCCGCTGCAAAGAGGAAGTCAGAACAGATTTCCACGATGCATCATGAAGCGTTGACAAGACTGCAGCCCCATCTCATCATTCCATATCTTGCCGGATATCAAGGTTGCATATTCAAACAGACCAGGTGCCACAACGAGTCAATGACTGTGTGCGTGACCATGGTGACATCTGCAATGCAGCGCTGACCTCGGTCCCCTGACAACACAGCAAACGCGAGTCAAGTGAACCTCCGTCTCCATTCCCCCAGGAAACATGCTGTTGGGACTGACTGATAGAGGGGCAGAATAAGCAGACGAACAAACATACCCAGGCAGATCTCCTCTTGCAGATAGTGGCGTGTATGCGGCGGTTCCTCGTGATGGCAACTCGATAGCAATAGGTTGACTTCTCTTTCTTCCGGGGGTGTCGAGGAGTGGAGGTTGTGAAGCGGAGGAAGAGCCGCCGACTATTTGAATGAATTAGAAATTAGCACGGCACTCCATCCCATCCTTCCTTTCCATTCTTTCCCTTCTGTCCCCTTCCCTTTCCTCTCTCGTGGCTGTCCCCGATGCGTGGGACCAATGCTGGGAACAAGGGACTAGGGGCTAGGGCTCGTAGGGGACTGGGGCGCTGCGTAGGTGGCAGTTTGGTGGCGGGGTAGCGCTACGCCATTCCCGTCCACAGTGCATTAGAGCGCTGTGGAAGCCCACCAGAGCGCTCCAGAAGCTCCACTTGAAGCCAAAGTTAGCTGGGATGGCCTGCCCGGGGACGTTGCTCCTGTGCGATGAGCGAATGATGCAGTTTGAGAAACCCCATACGGACTCCATGCTCGTAAATTACGAAGTAATCGAACAAAAGTACGAAGTACTCTGTCGAGGAGAGATGAGACATATGACAGTCTGCGAGGAACATACCTGGTGTAGTTGAACGTGACGGTGGTCCCATAGAGCCACTCTCCATCTTGGACTTGGCCTTGCCCTTCTCCTTGCCGTCTGCTCCTCCCGTGCTCAAGCCCCCCCTGAGGTTCGGCACCATCGAATCCTCGCTCTTTGTGCTCACCGTGCTGGAATTACTGCTGGACCGCGTGAAGCTGGGGCGAGGGCTTCGGTTGGGCGCCTGCTGTGCGGCCGATGCCAGATACGACGCTGGCTTGAACGATCGGCTGGCCATGTTGTACGCTGCTGTCTGTTGTTTGACTCGAGCCTTGCCAGAAGGACGATGGTGTGTGTATGCGTGTGCGTGGAGTGAGGAGGATGGACGGCAGGATAAGTTTTGAGGAACCGCGTGATGCCGTGATCCAAGTCGCAGGCTGCGTGCTTTGAGCGATTTCAATCGATGATCCGTATGTTCGCTAGGGGCGCTATTGTTGTACGGAGGGAGGTGGTTGGTTGATGGCCCGGAAGGATGTGCCGACAACGTTGTGGGTTGTGGTAGGCTCGAATTGCTTGTCGATCCGCCGTTGGTACGTACGAAGTACCAGACTTGACTTTTGCTCGATCTTCCTGAGGACAACTTCCGAGATGGAGAGGAGAATCGGTTGGTGTATGGTGATTTGTGGTTGTGAGTTGATGAATCGTGAAGTCGTAGCTGTCCGTCCCCTTTGTCTGGGTTGTGGTCTTTGCTTTCGGTGGTGGATGGTAATTTCGCCTGGATAGCGAATGTCGTCCAGACAAAATGACGTCGAATGTGCCCGCCGCCTTCCTAGTAGAAGCGAAGCGAGTAATGAACTCGCTCTGGAATATTGTTCCCTTCCCTTCCCTTCAATTCCAAAATGTCCTCTGAGAAAGAGTTTCGTTTGCGGGTTTCGTTTCGGAGTCTCGATGTAAAAGAAGTGATGCTGCTGATGCCTTATGGAACAACTTTCAGAATCGTCACTACTCCTCTCATACTACTTACTCCCCGTCGTTCCTTCGTTCCTTCCTTCCGTTCCTCCCCTTTCTTATTTAGACGCGTCCTTGAGGTGAGGTGGGTGAGGTAATAAAGCTCGGTATGGTGATATTCAAGATCTCTCATTTGTAAACAATCGAAAATGGTCTCTTCTTCTCTGGTTTTGTGATCGTTCAACTCTATCCCTCCCGTTCGTCATCACATGTATCTATATGATTAAAACTCAATAACAACCACAGACCTGCATCCACATCTACCACACTCTCTCTGCCCAAAGCCACGTTCCCATGGCTGTGCATATCCATACCGTACCGAGCCTATCTCGCATCGTACCACATCAAGCGCCAGAAGCAACCGTTGCAGATGAGACAAGCCAAACTGTCGATTGTTACCATATCTGTAGATCGCCTTGGACCACACTTTCTTCTTCACATGGTGCTTCCTGCAGTGTGTCCACGTCGAAAACCGCCTCTATCATCTCTCACCCCTCGAAGTGCAATGCGCTGTGAGGTGTTTCTCTACTTGATCATCCATACCTAAGCATCAACCCAAACGCCATCCTCCTGTTCAGGAAATGTACAACGTAGAGTGGAGTTTCGCACTGTATGGGAGTGGAAATGCTGGAAATGCATTTTTCAAATACTAAACTTTGTGGTGGCATGCATTTGACAACAAGAGCAAGCTTGACGGGAAACGAGGAAGTCAAAATGATCCTCCAGCAGATCTCCCACAACAGGGACCATCCCGAGCATCCCTCACACCCCCTCCCATCCCTCGTGTGGACCCCTCCTCCACTCCGCTCGTTTCAACTCTCAAGAAACAACGCCTTGCATTCCTTGCCCACAATTCATCTTCCCAGCAAATCAAGAGTCGAGATATCATAGCATAGCCGAGCCTCGAAGGGATGGCTGAAGCGTTGATCGGTTAGTTTGGAGAGGGATTGTCATGATTGGGTTGCGGTGTGTTGTGATAGGTGCTCAGCCTTGTAGTCGGTAGATTCGGATGGATAGATGGCAGTTGAGTTGGGACTCTTGGGGTCTGGGTATTCGGAGAAGTACTTCGTATTCTAGCCTGGGGCAATATGTTTTGATGGAGATCTTTGGAATTGGTTCGCAATTGGATTGCGAAACTCTTGGGTCTGGGTATTCGGAGAAGTACTTCGTATTCTAGCCTGGGGCAATATGTTTTGATGGAGATCTTTGGAATTGGTTCGCAATTGGATTGCGAAACTCTTGGGTCTAGGTATTCGGAGTGGTACTCCGTATCCTATTATGGAGACCTATTAGTGACTATGTTTGATGGAGATCTTTGGGCTTGACTGGTAGTAACAATCTGGGTAGATATTTGGAATCATGATTGGTTAGAACAAGATAAATGTAAGACGAAGAACTGTCCTACAGAAGAAGTCGAAGCTGGGTTGGACAGTGGATACCTACGGTAGCAAAGCCCGTATATCGTGTATTGGAGACTCATCGACCCAATTGAGACGGTAAAGGAAGTCCAGAAAGGAAGAACCTGGAATAGAAAAGTCAATCCGAACATCCATACACCGCCTCAACCCTCGAAGAACCCATGGCTTGGCTTTGATGACGAAATACTTCGAGGTCAGGTAGTAGCTTACTCGTCAAAGAACTCCTGAATTGTACTGTGATGCGTATTTTATTGGAAAAGTAGAAGTTTAAGTAAGCTACAGGTAATACTAATAGCGTAGGAAGCAAGGAATCAATATTGGTATCATCGCGCATAGCAAAGGACTTGCAAGATGGTATCGTGCGAACGAGGATTTATCCTTGATAGGACCAAGACCTTTCAAAAAAAGATGTAGAGCTCTCCCTCTCTCTCCGGCCAGGTATATCCTCATGTCATTTCCTTCCAACGAAAAAGTACCCGTCATCTCATCTCACCTCATGCCCCCAAAAACCGCTTCATCTCGTGTAATGTCATCGTGGGTATCAATATTGCAATGCTCGCTCGTCTCTCCGTCTGCCATTACCACCATCCCTCCGCTCCCCTTTCCCCCTCTTTCCTCCCCTCCACACCACCTCACCATCTACACCTTCGCCCTCCCCGTCCACTGACTTCTCCCACCTCGATGCTTAACCCAATAAAATGCCATACCAACCGCACTAATCAGCCACAGAAGCGCATTGACAAGATCGATCCAAACCGCATTCTTCATCCTCTTGATATCCGCACTCCCCTCCGCATCCTCCTTGATATACATGTTTCCAAAGAGACCGAACAGCGCGATCCAGAGGATGAAGAGGATCGTATCCCAGACGAAGGCAAAGGGGATGCGCGATGTGAAAGGGATGAGGTAGAGGAGTGCTGTAAAGGCTGAGAGGGAGGCGGTCACTTCGGCGTAGACCTGTAGGAAAGATTTGTTAGTTTTTGGATCTTCAGTTTATTATTTCCCCCTACAGCGCAGGATTCGCGTTCGCAATCGCTATCGCGAGTTTTTTTTTTTTTTTTTTGGAAGACTAGAGGAGGAGGGAACATACCCATTTCCCATCACTGTACTTCCCAGCTTTATTCGCGCGGTTCAAATCCACGGCATACAGACCGCACACAGCGATTGCGAGGACCATCTGTATGAAGCGGAAGACGGAGTGCGCGATGTATGACATTGTCATTTCGCAGCCACGGATGAGACCCATTTTGATTTCTTGTTGTGGTCTGATTCTTGAAGCTCGTGATGTTGCGATGTTCGTGTTGTTGTTTGTGGTAGGTTGGAGGAATGCGCGCGGAGCTTTAGTGAAGTAGAATGCCTTGCTTCTCGAATTGTGAAGTTGAATGGTATTGTATCTTATTGTCGTGTACTTTGTAGGATTGACTGTTCCGTCGCGTTGCGTTGATAAAGAATGATGAATGTTCGTGACGTATGAGTGGTATCGTGTCGTCGTTGCTGCCCTGGAAAAAGATAAAGCCACAATCAAACTCCTCTCAAACTCCACCTTCCTCAGCACCCAACCAGGTCTATATACCCAAGAACCTCTCCTATGAAACCACACCACACCTTCCCTTCCCTTCCAAGTATGTGACGATGACGATCATCCCATCCCCATCTTCAGCCATCAGCCCACGCCCAACCAAACCCCTCCCAGAGCAAGCCATCCGAAGTCGCAGCATCTAAATCTTGGCAGACAGAACACGGACAGGAAATCAAGAAAAAGCCAACCAAGCCCCAGCCTATGACGGCATCGTGGAGATTGGGGATGTGACATTGTGACACCGTGACACCCCTGAGCTGCATCGTGGCGCTTTACCCCTGGAATTGCGGATGAGCAGACGAGATAGCTTGTGGGACGTAATTGGATGATGTGATCGGAGAAATGATGGACCGAAGCTCGAGATGTTGGATTGGGGATGGGAGGATGGGCTATTGAAACCTTAACTTCTTCCTCTTTTCTGTGCCCTGTACCGTTGTATCTTTTTCACTTCATCGGGCACTTCGTCGTGAAAGGTTAGTGCTTTTCCTCACAGAGTGCTTGACTCGCTTGAAATGACCTCAGCATCGACAATTAAACGAAGGGGATTGTTGATATTCGACCCTCTTACCGAGCGGTGAAGAGTGTCAGGGATCACGGAGGCAGTTTTTATGAACCATATACTCAAAAGATCTCCTGCACCATTCTTCCACTACAAGTGCCTTTGTACAAGTTCTCTAAAGTGTATGATTCTATCTTTGTTAGCTTTTTATCTCCCTAACTCACGCTCTGTGTTCTTTGTATCGTTTGGTTTCGTGATATCTCAATAAAGGGGTGCTGCAGAGGCAGATTGAGCTGCCTACATGCCATAGCGTGCGAGGTTTCATCTGGCCATGCGGTTGAGTTACCATAGTAAGAAGAGGCATTTGATGTGGCGTTCATGGGATCAGCGACTTCGTCTTCACGGCGCGGTGCTGCATCGGTTTCCGGGCTGAGAAGCACTTCACGGAGCAAGTACAATTCAAACAGGGCATGGCACCACCAACAAGTGCGGAAGAATTTACTCTTGAAAATGAGACTCGCTGGTATGAATAGAACGTTCAGCTCCCAGAACTCCTCCTTCAGTAATGCTCTCAGTTACCAGGGCTCCCGGGGAATGTTCCTTGAGTCAATCCATGGGCCTCGCAAAGCAGATATGCATGTTTAAGATCAACGTTATTGCCTGCCAATGTTCTGTCCAGCCCCTGTTGAACGCTCGTGTAAACAGCTTTGTTATTGATCAGGTTAGCTACCGAAACCACCGACAAGGAGGGATTAGGAGCAAAGCTCAAGACAACTTACAGCTGACTTGTTCCATTCTTCGCTTGCCGTTGCTGTCTGTCCCTGTCCTTCCGAATTTGATACTAAAAAATGAAATTTGCGTTTGCCCCAATGTTCCTCACGTTCCTCTGAGTCATTCCCATCAGTCCAGTGGGGATGGCTAATATCTGCAAGTTTGCGTTCGTAGCCATGAGTCTAGCATTATCCCAGATGTCATATATGCCTACTCCCTCGTATTTCTAACCATCGCAACTGATCTTCGTCCAGGTTACTGTTGAATGGCACTGAATGATGAAGACGAATGAGAACAAGGCGCTTAACTGAATATTATGCATCTCGACTTTTAGAAAGCGAAAGATTCTGGCTGGAAAATTGATAAGATGATTTCCAAGAGTGACCAAGAATAGGAACAAGTGCTTGCAGAAAGATAATCAGTGCTCATAAGCAGTAATCATGTTTAAATGCAAGTCGAAGTCATTCTTTGGAGAATGTCTGCCATTCGGACAAAGGTCCCCTTTGACTTCTGCCGGTGTACGTCTGCCACCTGGCATATGTGATGTGCTATTCTTGTTTGTTGGTCACAATCACTGAATACAGTAGCTAGTTTGAGAACCCCAGCAATCTCGAACTATTCTAATCATAGAATATAAACCTCCAAAACTACTCATGACTTGTGAAAGTATGTGTAGATCAATGTGGCCACCCAGTCAGCCTCGACGCCTTGCATCATCACGATCCTACGTTGGTACTGTACACTTAATTTTGGGTTCGGCTTATATATCATATGAGGAACTCCTAGCCCATTTACAATCAAAGTGGTACGATACTACGGTTTCAAAGTCCTGCGCCGAGTCCTTGCTTTTTGGTTGTTATTAATCAACAATGGGAAGAGCTTCGGGATTTTGGTGTCCTCCAACCCAACACCATCACTACCGCGAATCGTGACTTGAAAGGGGGATCGATCGACCCACAGCTAATATCTTCACCATAGTCACGCGGAGAAGAAGAAGTCCTTCGTTATGACAGTGATTGTCTGTACACAAGTTGGACGACCTGACAGTATCGACTTCCCAACAGTCATTGCTTCGTGTGGAAAACGACGAGTTCATGCCAAATTGCAACGGAAACAGTCGAAGGACGCTACAAATCCACCACCAGCATCAAGGATAATGCTACACAATCTGGAAAATACTCTATCTATTCGTGTACAGACCAACATCTTCATTGGCTTCCACATGTTGGGATGCATATTCATGTATCTGCGTACCAACAGACCCCGCCACAACCTACCAACACGATGCCGTTGGAGATCCAGAAACCTGCATTCGTTTTCCGGGGACTGAACTCTAGGACGGAGATGAGAAAACGACAGCGAGGCTTATTTTCGTTTCCTTGAGCTGGAGCTATAAATACTTTACAGTGCCAAGGCACCTCCAGGTCCATAAGGATACAAGAACTCATTGCTCACATCTAGTGTACTGCGATTTCAGCAGTGGTAGTCTACTATTTCATCGATCCAAAAACAATCTTCTTCAATAGTTTCCAGATAAGAAGACAATCTTAGCAGCACCGCTTCTTTACAATGAAGCTTGGCCTTCAAGCTCTTCTGCTCTCGATCACACTGTTCTCGTCAATTGCAGCAATAGGTCATTTCAAACGACAACAATGTGCTATTCCATGTGGACTTGAGTGTGGTTTAGTAGGCGACACATGCTGTACTACCCCGTCCGGAGTTCTGAAATTATGTGGTTATGGTACGCAAAGGTCTCACTAGCACGCTTTTATTTGAAGCTGACTATTCATGATTTTTGCAGGTACAATCTGTTGTCAGTGAAGTTCCAAGACTGCATTTCCAATAAGTTGCACGAAGGAAGCCATTTTTTCCTTCTTCTCATGCCCACCATTAGTCTTGTCAGCTGAGCATATCATAAACGGAGAAGCTGATTCTTTCCCTAGGTTTACATGGATGTTGTAACCCCGGAAGCATATGTCAAGCTGACGGCTCCTGTGTTGTGATAACTGCCATTACAACAGGAGGCAAGACTGTTACTTCGACTTCTACTGTCGGAGCTGCAGGCAGTAGCATTGGGATCCCAAACACCAGTGTCCTAGTTTCAACGACA
The DNA here is from genome assembly GCA_020746875.1 of Rhexocercosporidium sp. MPI-PUGE-AT-0058. NCBI lineage: Eukaryota > Fungi > Ascomycota > Leotiomycetes > Helotiales > Rhexocercosporidium > Rhexocercosporidium sp. MPI-PUGE-AT-0058. The sequence goes on from JAGTJL010000022.1 coordinate 138,082, forward strand.
ATTGCGGGAGGCAGCATCACTGTCTCAACCTCCTTTTCCATAAATGTTCCTCCAACAGTACCACCGGCCATGACAGATGGCCAAGTAATTTCCTCTCAGACTAGTGCTCCTCAGCTGGGAACGGAAGTAGCTGCATCACCTTCCAAAACAGTTGACCCTAGTACTGCTATTTCTGAAGGTTTGACGTCCACCTCGGCACTCACCCAAACACTTCAACTGCCCCAAGCCACGGCTCAACTACCAGTAACTTCAACAACATTGCTAGATGTATCGGATATTTCTCCAGGGCCATCTGCCCCGTCGTTAGGTGTCTCAACATTGCCCCCAGACGCAGTAACGGGAACGTTCCCCGATGGAGCTGTTTTCACATCGATATCTGGCCATGTGATCTGGAGTACCAACATTTTTAGTGTTCCTGCTGGTCTAAGCTCTATTCAATTGATAAATACCCTCGGACAGACAAACACAGTTCAATCAACAGAGCTGCCAAGCCCAGAGCCTACAGGGCTCCTTCCATTGACTGCCACGTTAACAGACGGAACGGTGTTTACTTCTTCTGCTGGTCTTCTATTCCTAGGTGGGAACACATTGACTGTACCAACTGGTCTTATCTCCACTCAAACACTCACATCTTTTGGTCAAACTTTTATCTTTCTCCCGGACCAGCCAACAGATCGGCCAGGCGGTCCAGTTCTTTCTGGGAGCATTGCTTTGACGAGGACTTTCCAGGATGGAATGGTATACACATCATCTTCCGATAAAATATATTGGAGCACTTTCATACTGCCTGTACCTACTGGATTGTCCGTAACCGGAACAGTTACTACTAACAGCGAAACATTCGCATTTCCTCCTTCGCCTAACATAGGAGAAGGATCTAGAGGCGTGACAGCAAACACAATTTCGAGCACAGCTTCAACCACAGTGCCTCTGATAACATATACAACATGGCCATTCTCCGTGAGCTTTACACCTGTCACTACCGCCGTACTGGAACCCAAAAACTTGGATGATAAGCCGGTCATTCCATGCAATGCCTGGTTCTTCTTTGTAAGTTTCCTAACCCAGAGGAATAAGAAATGTACAATGTAGAAGACTAACTGAAGACTGGCAGATTTGCATTGCGTGGAAAGTAGATCTCGGCATTTTTGGGTGGCAGATGAATTTACCTCCCGGAGTATATCCACCGTATGAGTCTCACTAGTGCTTTTGGTTCAACGATTAGTGTTTGTTTAGCTGACCGCAAAACAACCTTACAGCGGACCGCCTCCTGGGATTATTTTCCCACCAGGAATCACTCTTCCTGGACCTCTTCCTCCATGGCCTGAAATAATGTATGTTTGGCCAGTCCAATTTTCGAGAGAACACAAGGCAATCTAACAAAGGACTTACCAAAACGCAGGATCGGGGAGAATTATGTACCAACTTATTCTGAAGAGCCGACCTCGTGCGAAACCGAGTCAGCGACAATGTTTCTGACGACAACGTCCTTTGCTGTTTCAGCAGGAAAAACCACAGCAACTCGGGTGCTCTCAATGAGTGGTATTCTTGAAGGGTGTGACATACAGGACCAATCGTCTACTAGGACAACGACATCTGTTTGTCCATCCACAGCTACAACTTGCAGCACAAACTTTGTCATATTGACTGGTGATCCCGACGAACCATCTTCTACTGGCATTCCCGATGACAATGACGAGCTCGCTATTTCATTGCGTGGTTATGTGAGCAGCTTCTGGTCAGGTCAGCTTCCAATTTATCTCTAAAAGTAGTTCCCAGGCAAAAATGCACCCTAAGAACCCGAGTCGAGGAAAATTGAGTACACTGGGCTTAAAGATTTATCACCATCAAACCTATTATGGCTATTGCTAATTCGTTTGCTGAACAGAGCTGGATGCTGGTCTTGCTACAACACTGGCAACATCCATTCTCCCAACACCTGGGCCATCAGGTCTCCCTAAACTACGCCATAGCCCACCCTTCACCCAACGACTTTGCCGATTATGACCTCAGCCGGCAGTTCATGTATTTCAAGTATCGTAACATCCGTCTGTGTGGTTCCTGATGAAGATCTTTCGACACCGTGTCCAGCAAGCCTATCTTGTGCTAGTTGGACTGCCACACAATTAAAACCACATCTGGAGAGTTTTCTTATGTGAGGATTTCACCCCAAACAGGGAACAATTGAATTTTACTAACTCCCTTCTCTTGAAGTACAGTTTGGACGGAACAGGAAGACAAATTACAGACGAACCTTGTATCTCATTACAGGGGGAGCCGTCTCAGGGCTCATCCTACACTTGTGGATGGTATCGCAGTGGTGTTGCTAAGCCAAGGGAATCGTGTTCCATTGGGACGTTCAGCAAGCCGGCCTCCTTTCTTATCCGCGATGGCTTCTGCACAGTCTTCACTGAAAAGAACTGTAAGGGGGATTCAAACGGGGTTTCGTCTGGTGAATACAAGGGGTGTGTCGACCTTGCTGGTGAGAAGTTCTTACCAAAAACTTGGCTGTCCATGAGTTGTTTTGCCACAGGGTGACACTACAGAATATTGAAGGGATAGTATTGAGTTGAGACTGGTAGAGTTGCCTATTGGATTACTAGCCATGGAAAAGTTCTTGGCTCTTATGATAGTGAAATACATGGATGTTAACGAACAATGAGGAGCCACTTTGCATGGGTTCAAAATCAAGAATCAGCAGTAACAGCGAGATGGGCTTTCTACGCCCTAGCACTCATACCAGCTCATACAGCTCTTTTACGCGTTGTAATAACTTACTGAAGTTCGAAAGGCGGCCGGTATATCGTACGTGGCCAAATCCTTCAAGAACAGCGGCAGCGACTTCCCTCTCCGTGGTGGGAAGGTAGTGGCAAATCCAACTTTCGCCTACTACATTTTCAGGGATCGAGGACCCCGTCATTGGATTTCTGAAACGGTGCTCGCAGTACCTAGTTCTATTCCCGGTTCTGTTTGTTGGTATATCTATTTATACCCGGATGTACGTGAAAGTATGTTTACAAAATTACGGGGCTCTCTCGCTTCGATCACTGGCTCGCTAAGGTGTTGGTGTCCTCACCCCAAAATGGCCCGTGCATTCCAATACCATCCCCCATACCTTTCTCATGCTTTCCATTCCCTCCTTTCACCTGCTGAACAACGAAAATATCAGCTACAAAGCTACACAACAACGATGTCAGTCTGATTGTATGCAATGGGCCAATTTCAAAGACCTTTCGGAAGGAAGCAGCGTTCCCCTCAAGGTATTCCTACGCAAGCACCAGTGCCTCTCGACCCGCGAATCCCGTCCATAGCCCAACTGCCAGACGAAGCGGTATTGCTCATTCTCAACTTTGTCGACAATGTTACATTGTGTAAGATAGCATCACTCAGCTCCAGCTTATACGACAGCTCGCGACGCGTTCAACACCGCACAATGGTTGTTGACCTGACCGAGGGAAGACGCACGCGAAGCCGTCTCGACCTTCTCGCACAGAACCTACTTCTGCCGGCCGTGCAGGTTCTCACCGTAAACATTGACAGAATGAAAAACGAGAACGGTCGTTTTGAATTCGTGGCCACTTATATACCCGAGACGACATCTTGGACGTTGTGGCCGACTCTGTATCAGGAATGACAGGGCTTCTTGACTTGCACTGGCAATGTTTAGTGCCAGTCCCTTGGACGCTATTGCAGCGCATCCCTTCACACACACGCCTCCACACAACGATCTTTGCTCCCGAACACGATCACGAAGACCAGGAGCAGGTTTGGACTTGTTTGACCCGGCTCCACGGAAACCGAAACCTTTTCTCCCTATCTATTCACATTGTATTCCAAGATGAGCATAGGTGCCGTGTGAGAATTCAAGCTCTCAAAAGGGTGCTGCTCTCTTGCCCAAGACTTGCACGCATACCAAATCTCTACGTCGGACCAGTTCACAACATGATCTGTGGTCTCGGAGATGGACCCCTTCTAGGTGCTGTCTATTGTGGTCTTGGGTTCTGCCGTGGCGAGATACCACCAGCGTTAGAAGAGCTCGGGGTCAGATCATACTTTTGTTATCCTTGGGGCCAGGAGCAGACTTTTGCTTTTGGTCCTGACAGCATTTACAGTATCGGTTATCCTGAAAGGGGCAGTGAAGTACAGTACTGTGCACAAAACTTCGACTGGACCCGACCCGACTGCGCAAACTAAACAATGCTCCTTGTGACCTAGCCTTGGAAATCACTCCAAGGCTTACATCTCTCAAAGAAGTTAGCTTTGAGCGAGAGTACTGGAACCCTGAGGACCAAGCCATTTTCCTTGAGGCAATACCTGTAACGCTGGAGACTCTGAACGCTCCCAGCTGGGACTGTGTCTCCAACAAGTCAGGTCCAATCGCCCACCATGGAGCAACACTCCGTAATTTGGCCATCCATCCCGTACTGAACATGAAAAATACAGGCAAAGGATACGTCACAGTGACGTGTCCAGACTTCAGCGCGGAGATGAATGCGGCCATGAAACGAATGTCTAAAGAAAAGAGAACGCCGAAATTACTGGCAACTACTTCACTCGAATTGTCACTCGAGATTGCGGTTGATGGCCCGTTATCCGAGAGTGAGTGTTGGGGATGGACAAAGCTAGAGGAAGAGCGCAAGATTTAAATCTATCGCAAGCAAAGGTCTGTATCTTGGAGGCTCAAGAAGTTTATTTCAAATGCTCTCAAGTGGACACAATGATGGAACACGAATGTGGGTTTTCAACCTTTAAAACTAAAATAACACAAAGAAGGGTAAACCATCTGGCGAAGCATGACTTAAGTTTGGCTAGGGGGATCGAGGTGGAGTTGTTGTGTGGTATTGTAAAAGCTTTTTTTGCTCGAGAAATTGGTCTTGTCTGGATGATTCAATGAGGCAAGGCAAACTCCACATCGCAAGCAATGCTTTTGGCGAAGGTTTATTTACTGTACGGTTGGCCACCACATTACCTTCGTTCCGCACCATGGTTTCCTAATTCTCACACTGGGTTTTCTTCTACGCATGCGCTCCAGACCCTTTCTGCCGCAGCACAACCTCCTCGCTCCCATACAAGCAGCGTCCTCCCGCCTTCCTGTGCCTCGCAATACCCACACAGACAGTTATGAACGACGTCAACCACAATATCAATAAGATCCCTGCCAGACCCATAACAATTCTCGAGGAGATTGACGCGGCATGATAGATAGAATCATTCGTATGATCTTCACAGAGTTCCTTGTACCACTGGTCTGGCCCATTCCACAATAAGATGCATCCACCGTTTGGAGAAAAGCTAGCCCCCATGGAGTGCAAGAAGCCATCGGCCCAGGCACCGAGAAAGAAAAGTTCGAGACCGAGAATTGCCCAGTAGTTGTAGATCTTTGGGGCTATGTAAGTGGCAACGATGATGTAGGCCATTGCTATGAGCGTGATGATGGCCTTGGGTTGTTAGCCAATGCAGAGGGAGAATTTAAGGCAGGGTATTTTACCGTTACCAAGACGACGTATTGCGCGTAGTTCACATACATATTCTCAACGATCATGAGAATATCAAGAGGAATGATGATGAATGCGAATAGGGCCTGTAGGATGTGGACAGTGATGAAGCCCGGTGGCAAGGTAATGAGATGCCCTCGCGAGGATGCCATGATTTCTATTATGGCTGCTGAGTCCGCCGAGGTGGAACGTACAGTCCAGGATTCTTTGTTTCGAAGGAGCTGTGATTGAGTTCTTCAACGGCTAGTCCAGAGTCCAGACTAACTCTGAAGAAGGAACAAGCTTCGAATATCAGGACCAAGAAAAGCGAGCAGCCCCTAAGGTCATGATAATTATTGCGCCAAGGATTAAAGTGAACAAATCTCCGCGATGTCGTATTGCATGCACAACCCTAGTCGCACGATCATTTCTTCTTGTTTTTAGCCGCAAGTGTGTTGGTTCCCATTGCGGCGTAGACCGTTGCAAATGCTGGGGTTTCATGCACGTTTAGGGAGGTTCGCTTAAAATATCTATTCGAGAAGCGCCCAGCGGAGGAAGCTGCCAAAGTGGACGAGAATGAAAGATCGTGAGCCCTTTGTGGTGGCCAATTCATTTCGTGATTGGATCAATAACCTCATTGGCGGTCTGAGATTAGGAGATAAATGTTGGACTTGAATTGGACTCCGTTGAGAAAGGGAATGCCCAGGCTCGCTACGACTAGGGTGTTCGTTTAAGCCACTGAAGAGGGGTCGAAATAAGGACAACAAGAGCTCGCAGGTCTGCCTAAACAGGTGTTGTAAGTTCAGTGTTAAGAAGCTTAGAGTTGAACTAGGATGTAATTTTGGGACGACAAGAAATTACCGCTGGGTTTTGTCTATCTCCTGTTTTCAAATCAGCGAGGCAGGAGATGCCAGTTCAAGCGCTGCAAAAATACATTCCCTCCAGTTTTCTACGGAAATTAATTCATGCCATGTATGAGATATTCATATTAAGGGATGTAAGTGTTGCGTCGGTAGGTTGCGGTGAGTATCACAGCCAAGTTATATGTACTTTGTGATGACTGATGACATATGTTGAATCTCGTTGTTGATTGCGGTGACGAACTTGCCAAGAGGCAGCATTATGATACTCCCGTATCATGAGCCACAGGCAGTTAAATTTTCTGGAATGACGGATATGACAATCTCGTGGCAACTGCTGGCATCTGAGTCAGAGAAAATGTGTTTTGACAGGCAGCAAGTTCCAAACCAGACGAGGACTTCTGAAACCCGAATGCCAGCCGCAATTGAGCATGCTAGACAATCAGGAAACAAAAAAGGTGCCGATTCTGCCCATATTTCTCAAAGCCGATTAAGAATGATATCGGTCTGCAACCAGGGATGCACCAATGCACCACGTTGACGCACCAGAAGTCTTGGTGGAAGGTCGGCCCAATGTCGCTAGCTGGTGTTCTGATAGTTGTGTTGAGTAAAGAATTATTAGAAAGACAAGGGATGTTCTCAGACGGTCTAGCAATGATTTGGTGTTAGTGAAGGTCATCTTGTCAAATCATTGTGAAAACCAGCTAAAATTGGTTCCTTCAATAATGCACGTGACAATAATTGACATTTCAAGGGAAGAGAGGCAGCGAAGGTATCTCCATCGTTTGGTATTCTGCAAACAGTGGCAATCTGTGGAACTGGAAAATTAGGCTCTACTGTCGCTCTTAATAACTGCTAAAATTCATAAGTGGGATATTACGTAGGCGGATGAGTCATGATTCTCTTCCATGATTTTTCCCGAAGTTTTATTCCTCCGACTTGTCAAATAGAAGTAAATCTTTTCAGTGACTCATCGATAAAATTGGCTTCTCGAGGCTCATACTGTAGTTGCTCAGCTAAAATCGGGTTGAAAGAGATCTCATCAAACCACCTCCATATCTGAAACTTGCTTCCATACACCCCCTTACTACAGCAATTCGATTCAAGATGGAGGCAGTACCTCGAGATACGTCCAAAACATTGTCAAAATCTAGAATTACATCTTCGAATACTCTTGAATACCGTCATAAACTCGCAGACATCAGTTCTCGAGCAACCTTCTCAGACCCGCTGAACTCACTCTTCCAAACCGAGAGAATCGGGCCCTTGTCTCAAGTAAAAGTCGAGGATCTCTACGAAGCTACCCTCATTCGTATCGAAACGAAAGTCGGACTGGGCTCTCAGATTGTAGAAGCCGATGAATTCTCTGCTGTGGCATGTTGGGAACCGCCTGGAGCAGTACATCAAAATCATTCAGACGAAGAACTTGAGGAATTGGCAAGGACGAGACCGGTATACTCGGGTTTTATTCGGGATATTGAGGCAGCGAGGCTGGAGTGCTTGGGAGAGCGGAATTGCTGGCAGCTGAGTTTGATGGCGAGAGATCCATTGAGAACTAGCAAGGGGGCTGTGAGGGCGATTATTGAACCGTATGTGGAAAGGGCGAAGAAGGAAAAGGTGCCTATTTGGTGTGTTGCTGGTAATGAGAGGGCTAGGGACGTCTATTCATACTTTGGTTTTGAGGTCGTGAAGGTGATTCACTCAGGCCTAGAGAAAGTGAGGACTTGGTGCATGGTATGTAATTGGCCTCTTGAATGATTGTCGTTGGGTATGGACTCTGGATCGAACCATTGATATTTCGAAATTGGTATCTGGAAAACTATCAGCCTATGACAACCAAAGCACGAGTGGTGAAAACAGAAAATTAAATTGGGCCGGGTGGGTGGTTTTGGTGTCAAGTTGGAGACAAAGGCAGGAAGGAGGATCGGCACTCTGGTTAAAATGTAAGCTTCATCACATAAAGTTTAAGAACACACTTTTTTGCCCACCATATTGTTCTATTTTCTCGCTCATCACAACAGCTCTTAGTTTTGAGTGCGTCAGGTACCCAGCCATGCTTGACACTGCCACTCTGCTACTCCTGGTCCGAAAGTCGTGCGTTTGTCTCTTGAGTACTTTGATACAACTATATTCCCCCCCCCGCTTCGTTCTGCTCAGAATCTCGCGTATTTATTTATGTGGCTTAGGGGGTTGGGGGGTTGTACTATCATGTGTGCCATCGTGACTCGGAAAGTTCGAGCTGAACTCAAGCCTTGCAAGCCATAACCAAACAGAACCCTCTCTCAGCGGCAAGGCTGAAAACTAACCCGCAAACCGCCATCGTCTGCAGATCTCCCACCCTAGCTTTTTCAAATGCGGGATGTATGCACTTCGCGCGACGAATGGATTTCGAGGGAGAGCGGAAGTGGTTCTCTTGCAACTCCTTTGAGATCTTGGCGTGGATATCTTGCAATGCCGCAACCAGTTGGAGACCTGCTTCTTGTGACGGGATCGCCTGTTTTATTGGATTTTCCTTGGCATTAAGCCACTGATTGCTTCAATTGACAAGGTTCTCAGCAGGTGAGGCTCTCCAGTGTTTGTTGATATGTCGTCCGTCGTTCTCTTCCTGCCCATTTCCTCAGCGTGCACCATTCCTATCATCGCAGAAATTCAGAGAGAAAGTCAACATGACGAAGATAACGTTACACATATGTTTCGTCCCTTTGTTGATTTTTGGTGTCGATGCAGGCTTTCAAGACCATCATGCGGCCATTGAGCGTCGCCAATCAGCTTCAGTCATCCCAGTGGAGTGCACATATGCAGACCTCATTTTGAGCGCCTGCCAAATCTTGAGCCCAGGCTTCCTTACTTTGGTTCCAGTCAGCAAGGCACCGTGTCTGTGCTATAGCGATACAGCTTGGGCCCCTCAACTATTCGATGGTGCAATCGAGACATGTGCGTCTTGGGCAAAAACAGCAGATCCTGTAGATTACCCTGGGATCGCTACCTATGAAGGAATCTGCACCAGTGTTGGAGATATCCTAAGCGCGAACGTTGGACCAACTACGCCCATTCCAGTCCCAGCTCCACAGCCAGTGACTCCGAAGAGTACCTCTACAACTCCACCTCCACCTGTTGTCGTGACCACTCCTCCGACTCCTCCGACTCCAACGCCGACTCAGCCACCTCCAGCTATCACTCCCTCGCCATCAAGTAGTGATTTGGGGATACGTAGCAACTCAGGATGCGCATTTGTCGGCTCAGCATTGAACTTTTGCGAGTCGATCACACCAGGTTTCTCAACTCTACTGCCATCTCAAATGGCAACATGTCTCTGCTACAGTAGCACGGCGTGGAGTCCCGGCGGCTTCGACAGACCAGTAGCAACCTGTGCAGAGTATGTCAAGACTGCTTCGCCCACGGACTATCCAGTCCTCTCCGGCCTCGAAGATTTTTGCACAATCGTTGGCGATGTTATCAATTCTGGAAGTGGAGGAGGGGGAGGAGGGGCAGCGAATACCGGAAAGCCTCTTTCCAACACCAATGCCCCAATCTTTGGATTTACTTCTAAAAGTACAAGTCCGAGCAATACGCCTTCGATCACGAGAGTTCCGGGGAGCTCAACAGGGGTTCCTCTGCCGACGACAATCACACTTGTTCCGACAACGACGGCGAACTCATCAAGTGAACTGGGCAGATCTCCCATTGATGGTATGGTGAAGGCTATACTGCTGAGTTTCTTGGTTACAATCTTGGGCTTGCTTATTATGCTGTAATGTCGATGCGTGAGTAATTGGGGTTCAGTTGTGGGGATTGTAACGAAGGATGTAATGATGAATGATGCCTGTTGGGATGGACCCAAGCGTTTGCGCAATAATTAGCTTAGTGGACGAATTATCCAAACTATTAGTACCTCCCTCTTTGAGCCGATCCTACCGCTCGATATGTCGGAAACGAGGGACGGGTAAACAATAGATTTCTAACCGAATTGATACCCGGCAGCCGGCGGGACATGTTCTCTTTGTTTGGCCGAGTCAGCACAAGGATGATACGCAGAACGGCTACTCTAGGTTCGCGAACTAAATTTCACGGAAGCTTCCCGGCTTCAAACACGAAGTGTCATAAAGCAGTTCCTACAAGCACCGGTACCCCTCACCACACCAGAGTCGCAGGATTCCGCATCCTCTAAACTTGTTCGCCTTACAGCCTCGGAATATCAAAGTCCAACAAGTTGAACAAGACGTTAAGAGAACACTTGTTATTGCCGCGAACATAGGACGACGGTTCCGAATTATCGGAACGGACTCTGCAAGATCCTTTTCATGTATTCTTGAGGCTACAAGTAGAGCCCAAGCTCAAAACGATCACCTTACCCGTAAATCCCCAAAAACCTCACGCCAAATTGATATATAGTAGCAGCCTCCTCCAGATTGGAATCTAGTTCATGGCATTTCAAACATGCCGAGGCGAGAGAATCAATACGATTACTCACTATACCTAGGCACTGCTCTCCACAGAACGTAAGCGAATAGATTACTAACTGTCCAGCTTGTACCAAATACAGTAAACTTCTACTGTATGACCGTCCAAACCCTGAGATAGGGAACTTCCTACTCCGGGCTTGTGCGGACATAATGCAACCTGACGAGGTAATTAAGGTAAATGGTCTCTTTTATTAGATCAAAACTAAGGCAAAGGAACGGGTATGCTGCTAGGAATCTGATGCGTACCCGTGCCAAGATGATGCCCCCGCAGTCATACATTCGTCTCAGTGCCGGCGTGCCACAGAAGATGTACCAATACAGTCAGACTGGCTCGAAGATTACTTCATTTAGAATAAGATTCGCAGGCTGTTCCAGATTTCACTTATTCCCAGTGTTGATTTGTCCAATAATCCCCAATGCGTGATTCGCATTACAGTGCAAACCTGGCTAAGGTTTCGGAGGTTGGAACTCCCTACCTGCGGCGATATTCCGTCCTGCAGGTTGGGACGGATGCTGGTGAGCTGTCAGCTTGCAGTTTCATCCGAGCTCATAACGAGCTAAGGCGAGAGAAAGTACAGTAGCGTCGAATACATCTTTTTAAGAAGGTTAGTAACTGCAGGATGGAAGTTGACTTCCATCTCTTTTAGCCTCCTCGGTTTATCTCTTCATATTTCGTTGCATCCTCACCTGGTCAACCAACAAAATTCAATATGGCGTCCTCAACCTATGAAACAAGGCTCTTTATCAATAACGAAGTGAGCAATCATCAAGCCACCCACTTCCCTTATGCCAAATCACGACTTCGAAACTAACAGCTTCAGTACGTCTCTGCCAAATCTTCTGAGACACTTTCCCTCATCAATCCCTTTGATGGCTCTAAGATCGACGCTGCGGTTCAAGTAGCTGGTGAGGAAGATGTTGAAGCCGCCGTCTCTGCTGCTCAGGCGGCATTCAAGTCCGGACCATGGAGCACTTACACCGGCTCACAGCGTGCTAAATGCATGCTGAAGTTCGCTGATCTGATTGATGCGAATGCCGCAAAGCTCGCCGAGCTGGACTCAATCACTATGGGCGCTCCAGTTGCAATTGGAGCAGGATTCTTAATTCCAGCGGCTGCAGCAGCGTTTAGATGTAGGTTCGGGTCAAAGAAAGGAAGGGCTTCGCTGACTTGGAAAGACTATGCCGGATGGGCAGATAAGATTGAGGGTGAGTCATTCGGTGCGGATGATGGAACGTACAAGATTGTTAGACATGAACCTCTCGGCGTTTGTGCCGGTATCGCGCCATGGAACGCTCCCATATTGTACGTTGGGTGGAAAATTTCCCCGGCCGTGGCCGCGGGAAATACAGTAAGAGTACAATTTCGTAGACAAGACCAGTTCTGACCCATTCTCAGTTCATCTTCAAATCTTCCGAGAAGTCTCCACTCAGCGCTCTCATTCTAGGAAACCTGGTTGTTGAGGCCGGCTTCCCACCGGGAGTCATTCAGTTTCTCAGTGGAGGAGGAAAGACTGGTGGGTTACTCGCTTCCCACATGAAAATCTCCAAGATCAGCTTCACCGGATCGACCTTCACAGGCAAGATTGTTCAGAAATTGGCACTAGAGAGTAACATGAAGTCCTGTGTTCTGGAACTGGGAGGAAAGTCGCCCGCTTTGGTGTTTGCTGACGCAAACATTCCCAACGCTGTTGGCTCGTATGTTTTGTGCTGAAATTCCTTCCACTTTTCTGACGTCTTCTAGAACTGCTGATGGGTTCTTGTTGAACTCTGGGCAAGTATGTGTCGCTGGATCTCGTCTATTCGTCGAGGAATCCATTGCTCCGGCGTTCATCGATGCTGTCAAGGAGCGCTTCACCACAATTTCATCGGCCCTAGGGGCAGACCCGAGAACCGGAACTACTATGCATGGCCCTGTAGCTGATGAGGCTCAGTTCAACCGTGTCATGTCGTACATTGATCTGGGTAAAGAGTTCAACGCACCTGTTATTGGTGGCAACCGAAAGGGAGAGAAGGGTTTCTTCATCGAACCAACTCTATTTGTCAATCCGGATAGAAAGGGAAAGGTCTTCAATGAGGAAATTTTCGGACCCGTATTGAGTATCGTAACGTTTAAGACTGAGGAGGAAGCGATCGAGCTGGCAAACGACACTGTAACTGGTCTCTCAGGTACGAATCGTCTCGATAAAGGATACTTGAGGGTACTAACTCCACTGTGTAGCTTCAGTCTATACCTCTGACATTACTCGTGCTCTCCGAGTGTCAGCGAAGATTGACTCGGGCAATGTCTCGATAAATGCTCCTCACTTTCCGAACCAGCAAGTACCATTTGGCGGCTTCAAGGAGAGCGGAAATGGTAAGGAATTGGGGAAATATGGATTGCAATCATATATGCGGACTAAGACTGTCCTGATCAAGTGAGTGAAAATCATTCAGAAGAGGAGAAGAAATCTAATATGTGACAGCATGAAGTTGTGACAGAAGATGTAAAAAGGAGGAGCCATTTCAAACGACTTGGTTTGAACTATGTATCAAATACAAGATTATGAAACGCAATGCAGGTAATGCAGGTACTTATCTGCAATTTAAGCAGTATAGGTTTGGGGTGCTTGTGACGTTCGTAATCATATTTGTCAACCTCCGGACAAAATGTTGCAGAGCATTTCAATCTCCGTATCTCTATGAAGCATAGCATTTACCGAGACTCGAGAAGACTCATAGTAAAAACATCCCTTCTCGCCTGAAAATCTGCCGCTCGTGTATTGGAAGCTTGAAGGCGAAGAAAATCTAGGCTTGTTCATCGTTTTCGACCGCTCCACTAATTCTGTCTTCCGTACACAGCATCAAATGGCTAGACTCTAACGAATGGATGGCGGCGAACCACGATGTACGAAGCTCTTCTAGTGGCCATGCAGCTACGGTATCGGCGTCATAATTCTTTGACTGGAGGCACAGCTTCGATATGCCTAACACCTGGACAAATCAGGGTGGCGTGGCACAGATTTTGGGCTTGAACGGCAACCAATCTGTGTAGGCTCACAAATCTTCCTCTTTTCCTACTGGCCAATTGTGCAGACTTGTTGTCCAACCAGATTTCCACAAAGCTGCCCCTTAGCTAGAGCTTCTAGCTGTCAGCTTCCAGTTCGAATTCCGCGTTGGCTTGCTGTCTTCAAGCTTCGTTTCTGCATTCCGTTAGCATTCGCGATGGCTCAACCGTCGTAGGCGTGGTCCATATACGGGTTTGCGCTTCCTGCGAGCCTTTGAGGAGTGTGGACAGTCTATTCGTGGATGTGGCACTCGTGTTGTTGAGAAAGTGAAGCTTCTGCATCAAGAGACCGAGGTTGGGCTCAGGAGCTCTCGCACCATTCCTCATCCGGACACAATCTCACCCCACCTGCCCACTTCAATTCTTCCCACCTCAGTTCCCTCCTTCATCCAACATCACAACATTTCACGCATTGAATCTTGCCCTTGAAATTGACGTGAGAACCCGAAAGGGCAAAATCCTTCCCATTATGCAGTTGAATTGTCGCCAGGGCGAGCAATGCTACAGGACCTGATCGCACGATCTGTTGGTTGAGGTTAATTATCATCATTGGGCAGCGAAGACCCAACCTAACTTAATAAATCCTCTCGGACTCAACGATGGCCTTTGATTTCGTCGCCTCATTTTGTTGTGGCTGGGAAGGAGCTTCAATTGAGTCAATGCTCGTCAGCCTTGTTTCTATAACTATTTATCGGAAGGCAATGGTTAATTGTGGCGTTTGTTTACTCCTATTCTTCTATCATACACCGCTTCTATAGCTCTACATCCCCTGTGTTCTGTGGTTTAAGCACTTTTTCATTGTGGGTTGTGCCCACCCACGGAGCGGGTACGCAGTGGAGATGTCTGATGCACCTTCGACTGTTTACATCCAGCCTTTCCTCAAGGCTGACGACATCCTTGCTGCTGGGTTAAACTCCGCAACTCGCGTTGGATGACAATGCTCTAAATTACTGAGATATGTAGTGTCCGTGTATCATCACACCTGCATTTTCATATTGGGCGCTGGAGCGAAGTCATTCATTCAAGATTGGCCATGGCAAGAACTTGATAGCCCAACGGAGGGCACAATTGCCCTTCGAAATAGATACCACAAAGTGGCTGACACTTGTCATATCCCCCATAGGCCATGGCCCCGAGAGACCCCCCAACATTGAAAGGGAAGGATAAGAAGGGATCGCCAGTCCACTTATCTTCGGAACTTTACTGCCATCAATTAATGCTAAAATGGGTCAAATAAGCAAGTTACCTTCGTCCAAGTCAAATCCAGACACCAAAAAGATCAAATGCGACTATGAGGAATACGACTGTCAAAAGTACTTCTCGCGTGCCAGGGAAATGATTCGTCACAAACACGAGTTCCACGAAGATCCTAAGAAATGCCCTTGGTGTACGTATAGTGCCAAACGAGATGGCAGACTATGGGAACATCTCCGTGATGAACATGAACCGAGACCTTACACAACACGTAAGCAATGACTCCTTGACACTACTAACAGTTTCCGGGATCACATTTGCTAATGATCATCAGAACCCAAAACCCTACCGGTGCCCGAACCGACCCAAAGGGAGGCTCAAAGTCCAGGTAAGGATTGGATGATTATTCGTTGGCGAGGAGATTGCTCATTGATGTGAATAGATACTCGTCAACCCATTGGCTTGATGGATACCAAAAAAAGTAGTCTTCCATCTGACTCTGGTCATTGGTCAAGGGGCAAAGAAAGAGGCCAAAACCCAAGAGAAGTCTCTCCGATACTTGGCCAGGTTGAAGGTTAGTCAAAGTCTTGTGAGCAGTGAATGAATCCTGACAGCGACACAGAAGGATCAAATCGTCCAGAACTAAACTATACTATGGAACAGGTTCGGGACTTCAGTCAAGCGAATCAACACACAATTGGGCTCCCAGCACTGCCAGCAGCGACCTTGGACAAGTCACCGCCAATAATGTCCTGGGCGAATCCTTTGGATACACCACCTCAACAATTTGTCAATCCAAATACGTTTGAATACACTTCTTCCAGCCATGTCTTCCCTGGCACGGATGTGAACGGTTATTCACCAAGACCAATTATGGTCTCACCTCAAGCTCATCGGCTTCCCATCCAGCAGTATGATACTTCTTTCCAACCTGGCCACCAACCCGCATCATTCTTGACGCCTTTTCAAGGACAGAGCTTAGGGCAGCCGAGCTTCGATGAGCAGCATTGGGCCGCCCCAGTCAATCAAACTTCCGAGTATGGGTCTTATACCTACAATACAGACTACCAGGGAGTCGACGCTGCCCCCCCATCCTTCGCTCAAACGAGTCCAGCCGCCCCCAGAATGCTGCAATCTCGCGTGCCTCGAGCAATTCCGAGCAATGTTCTTCGCATGGATGGTAGCTGGAGAGCTCAGACAGCGCCCCCAACGGCATCTCCTGCAGATCTTGCTGAAGATCAGAATGCTGAAATTGATCAAGACTCCGCATACTCCAATGATTGTGGGGGTTGGGGCATCGACGATTAAGGGCACATTTAAATGGACGATTGTTTTTGCCATGCAATGTGCCTCGAGTGTTTCCTGCGCCGTTGTCTTCAATCTCTTTGCCGGGTCTCCTCTCCTATCTTTTCTTTTCGTTTTTCGTCTAGGGCTTGCTCTTCAGTTGAAATCAATGTCCCTGATGTCTTTCATTTGTTCAGGCCGTGATGATCTACTAGTTAAATACGTTCGCTCAGGCGATCAATACATGATTATATTTATACCTTAGATCATGGTCTATGTATCCTGTTGATAGTAGCGTGGCTTTTTTCCCAATGTAAATGAGTAAGACTTCAGCTTCGCGAGCTCATTATTATGGCGATACGGCCTGATTGAAGACATTGCATAGAAGCCCAACCATGCCTTGGTTTGAGCACTACATATGGGAAAGCGGACCGCATGATACTCCAAAAAGCCATCTCCCCACTAGGAGTCCACCACAAACCTGCCAAATGATGACAGGACAACATCTGTGCATGCTCCTTATAACGGTCGCATTAGTCTCAAGCAGGAAGTCGAATTCTGCGAATAGCTACTCGCTAATCTTGCAGTAGTACCATGTGCATGCATGTTCCCGCATGTTTACACTTCAACTGGCTTTTAGCGAGGTCTGTCACTGGCTGGAGATCCCTTGCTGCTGTCGCTCAAGATGTCCCACACACCCGGTTGAGATGATACCGCATCTTGGGATTGCTGGTCTTAATCATCTGGGGCTTGGAAGGACATCGTTTATCCGAATTTAATGCAATGTAATACGAGAATCGAAAGAGGGAGAGTTAACAGGAGGCGGTGAAGTGTTCAACATTCAATTGGAAGGAGAATTTAGTGGTACATGGTGGTTCCCAAGGGATCATATAACAGAACCAGCAAGTGACTGAAAAGTTGGATGAAATAGACGAAGCAAATATTCTCTCTTTCAATAAAAGGATGCTTTACCCCTCCTAGCAGAATTTTCTGTCAAGTTGCGTCCCTGAGCAAGGGCACCTGTGTCTTTTGACTCAACTCAACCTGGCACATATTTGGATGGGTTGACCTAATCGAATACATCAACCCCGAAAACTAAGATCATGGATCTCACGAAAATTTCGTTGAGCTCACCAGTGCGATCTGTCCACGGCTGGGATACAGTATTGACGCAGCACTTCCGACAGAGCCTCCGACGGACAAATCGAGGGACTGACTGCGGTACCAGCTGAGCGCCATGAGAAAGTTCGCATCAAAGATCATGTACCTGATACCCTTTCTCTCGATTCTTTTCCGGCCCGGTATGAAGACTGACAGTGGAGTAGGTTGGGCTATGGTGTTCGTTTGTGCTGATATGTTCCAACACCGCCACTAACTAGCTCATCACGGCACATGGCAACTGCTCGTTGTGCCCAACTATGCAATGAAGTAAGAGAGTAACTCTCGTCATGCGAAGAATGACATCATATGTGCCGGAAGAGCTGCTTCCTCCTCTCACTGGTCTGAAGGAAGGCCTCGCTCGCAAACTTATGGCAGACAACGAACTTCTTTAAGGATTGCCGCAAGAGTCATATGCGGTCTGAAAACATTCGTTCCAAAGAATTGGTAGTTGGTGTGCTTACTCAATAGCTCAAGAGACCCAACTGTTCGGACTCATACTGTCTGTCGTCTCCAGGTCCACCGTACTCTCTGTTCCAACTTGCTTCGCCGTGTGTATATTCCACCGTCAGCTTCCTTCTAATGAATGATGTGGCTTGACCGAGCTACCGCAACGGTGTTCTTCAGTCTAAGTAACAGACTCTGCGATATCGATTCGAGGTTGGCCTGGGCCCCAAAGACCAACGATGCGACCTCCAGACGTCGCCGTGTCAGTACTCTGATCGGCAGAGGCTTTCCAAAATTTCCTATGTCGACAATTCGATAGTATGGAGGGCTTGGGAATTGTCCAATGATTCGATTATTCGAAAGTCTGTTTGTTTGTCAATCGGTCCCAAAGATCGAGTCTTTCCAGTACCTGATTTCCCAGCCGCTGGCTTCTTGCGATGAAAGGGTCAGATAGGCAGAACGACGATACACTCACCTGCAGAATATGTATCGGATATCTGTCAACAGAAACGAGGCTGACGGAGAAGAGAGCTTATTGTAGCATCCTCTCCTGTGGTAATTTTGGAGGTCGTGATAGTTCACAGATGCTAATCGAGGCTTCTTTGGAATGTCTCAGAACCCCCATTCCTAGGAGGGGCACAGCCTACCCCAGCCCGCAATCTCAATCAGGGTCATGATCATCAACAGAGGAAATACTTCCAGCACGGTTCAAAAACTCATATACCTTTTTTGGCCTCTACCGAAATCCATCTTCGAGGCACTGTTAACCACAACTTTTTTGATTGACTACTCAGGACAAGACTAAACACATTCTTGACTGGCACACGAAACCTGTGGCGTCGTGAGGGGGGGCACTTGAACCAAGTTGGTCGAGCGGCTCCCTACAGAAGGATTTTAAGCTGCCATTGTTCCTATGGAACAGACTCATGGTGGTGTACCGTTTGTGATAACGAATGGTCGGGCATCTACCGGTGCCCTCAGATTCTCCTCCTTGTTTGTTGCTCTCGCACCCCAAGTCCACATCGGGGGTGCAATGCTGCCAGGCGAGGTAAACCTGCAAGTATGCCCCCTTTATGCTTCGGATAGTGTTTTCATCTGGCACTTACTTGGGAAGGATAATCAGCGGGGTGCTTTCGTTCGTGTCTTGGATTTCCTCCATACGAAGGTATGACAGGCGGTGAGTCCATTTCCTGAGAAGACAATGTCATGGTCTTGAGGGCACATAAGCCCAGCTGAAGCCGGGCGGGAGACGCGTCCGCAAATTGGACAGTCAACACGGAACACAAACAAGAACAAGGCCATTGCGCTGATCTGATGAATAGCGGATGCTTGCTCACTTATCATTGGACCAAGGATAATGTGGTTAAATAAAGTCTTCGTGACTGACTCGCCAGCAAAATAGCCAGTAATACGCTGCTGAGGTAGGCAGGCAGCAGCTATGTAGCCTCCCCTCTCTCCTTTTGCGGAAAACTCAACATCATCACATATCTTTTCTGTTCCGAGTTTTTCAGATTCTCCGATGCTTTTTTCACATACTCTGACTATGTAATCGAACAACGCAAGCTACAAATGGCTCTACCCTCGCCTCGGCGAAAGCAAAAGTAATGTCATGCCATCAAAGGAACCGCTGGGTCGGAAGCATGCATGTGTTCATCTTGCTGTTGCCCTCTGCGAGAACCCGCGAGGTATTAAACCCGTCACTAGAGAGGTTGCATGAGGTGAAGAGGTAAATTGATAAAGGCAATTCATCTCCTCATTCCAAGTATTCTGTCTACACAGCCCAAGAAATACATTTGCTATCGTCTAACATGAGCTCCTGGAAATGTACCGTCGCTTCTTGCAAACGTATCCTCCCTTTCACGAGGAAGCAAGATAGGGATCGACACGTATCTGATACGCATGGAACTCCGAAAAAGTGCCCCTGGTGTCCGAAGACATACGGCAGATACTACAAAGTTCGCGCTCACATCCACACAGAGCATAGGAGGGCAATAGAACAACCTATCTTTACATTCCAACAGTATCCTACGCCCAAGATCTGCCCTTGTTGTAACTTCGTAAGCTTCGATGACCATAACTTGCTCAATCATATCGACACTTGTCACAAACGACAATGCAAGAAAGGCTCCAGAACTAGTAAGTCGATCTTTACCAATAGACCCTAATCCAATTGTCTTTGACAGAATTATAGTGGCCAAAGGCTCACCGCAGAGTGCAGACTTCAGTAGCACGGATATGCGCCACTCCTCCCAACTGGGTCCCACCGTACTTGAACAGGTTGAACGTCGGTCAGCATAAATCCAACACAAATAGACATCTAGTGCTGTGCACAGAGGTCAACAATGACTCGGGAATCTCTGACAACTATCTATCCTTGAATAGGAACGGCACTCAAGCACTCCCTGCATACTATGTCAACCCTTACCCCATCGGCGGAGTCTCCGAAGTCACACCCGGCTATACCACACAGCCATATACTTCGTTCAATAGTCCACCAAATTACTTCCCGCCTCTGAGCAAGGGAAAGCACGCAGACTATCATCGGGTAGATTTGTATACAGAGCAGTACTCGCCAAATCAACTTTCAACTTTAAATCCGCTGGATTTGAGGAGTCATTCGGCACATGTATCATTTCCTTGTCCCGAATCTGGGGCCGGAAACGACATTAATCAGCCTCCATGTTACTTTGCAGTGGGCAATGTGCCTCCTTGTGCCGCAGAAAATCAACAAACGTATACACACGGCTCTTCGGCATCCTTTCAGTCCTTTACTTATGCAACCCTAGATTACTCACACACAACACCAAATCGCACCACATACCCTAGTGGCAATCTCAGCAATCATGGTAGTTTTACACATGAAGTAACTACATCGGCGGGTTCCAGCATCGGATATACCCTTTCGTCGGCAATTCAGAATGTAGCACTTCCTTCTCAACACGAAAGTCATGACTCCCTTGGATATCTCAAGATTAGTCCTTCAAGAAATATGGCATATTAGAACGTTACGAGACAGAGCTATGGAGGGGATTGGTGTGTTAGTGGCTACTAGTTGGCTCGATATAGTATTGTCTTGCCTGGGTCTCAAATGTTGGGTATCATGAATCGACGAGCAGATTCCTTTCGAATGCGAACTTAGTAATATGATAGGTCCCCAGAATTTGTACTTTCCTCACGTTGATATACTTTTCTCTGCGCAGTTGTTATGGTGGATCGGCGTTGCGGTATTGATGCTTTAAGGTCATAGTTGATACCGCTATTTGTGATTGGCAGGTTATGTTCTACTCTTGTCCTTCATAGATTAATTTGGGGGAGGTGTATTCAGCAATTCAATTTTGTACTTGGATATTCCAAGATTCATCGTTACTGTTATATAGGTTTCTGCAAACGACAACGGGTGTGATTTTTCCGAGATCTCCTAGTCGAAGTATATTTTACTTAGTATAGCAAACGCGAATCACACATGATCGAAGGCAGAGCTTGGGAGAATTATTAGTGGGCTCTGTACTGTAATGTTGGGAAATTTGATGATATGGTTTATATTTAGCGAGATGAGACACACGTAGCAATTTCCTTGGGCAAGCTTTAAATTTGAGTGGTACTTCGGGGATTCAACTGCCTAATTTTTTTGGGGGTGTTGTTGCTGCTCTCTTCGCCGCCTCAGAAATAAGCCGTGATTCGGTCGGCGGTTACGTTCAGGTCTTTGCAAAAACGGAACAACCCCAACAAAAGGTAAATCATAATAGCACTCATGGTTCTAGATATGTAATGAGGTTGTATTGTCAACCACACTTGTGGTTTGTTTGTTGTTATTCGGATAAACGAGGCGGAAAAGCGTGCTAAGCGAGCGATTCAGGGGCTGTCACGGTTAAATCATCTGCGCATGCAATAATCGGGTTCGGTAAAGGCCTAGAACATTGATATTGGTGAATGGCTAAAATGAACCGAAGGTTGTACTACTTGTATTTATCCTGGTTCATCCATTTGAAGGGTTACCCCAGATTCGGCTATCGATCTGTGATTCATTGCTGCCCAATCGGCCCAATCATGGAGGGAAAGCAATTCTAACTCAAACTTCATTATGAAGATGTTACCCAGGTGTGAAAGTTCACTCCATGAGCTCATAGCAAATAAACATGAATACTGCACAGCCCATATCATCTGATTGCCGGTATGTAGGCCATCCTCATGAATAAGACACCCAAGATGACTTGAGAAATACTTTAAGTATTTGTGACGGGCGAGCAGAAATTGGGCCTAAATATGGTACCCAAACAAGGTGCAGGGGATCTCACCGTCGCTACCCAAACTGTCCGGTATCTCTCTACATCCAACTCCGCCTCCCATCCCGGGATGATTCCAGAAGGTTGGGACCGGTTGGGCGGGACGGGAAGGCCCGAGGACAAGGTGACCAGAACCGCTTCACTTTATAGATCTGGAACATGTGGCTTTTCATGCCTGAAGACAAGACTTCTGCTCAGCCCTGAGAGACGAACTTGGCTGATCCGCAAATCCCACGTTGGGCAGATGACAATAATGCCGCCCAGGCAGGTATCTTAAGCTGGTCGGCTCGAGCACGGCGACGTCAACAGAGGGGTAATCCCAATCGCTGCACGTGACCTTATCAAACAGGGCAAACACGTCAGTCTTCTCTCTCACCCACCTCAAGTCCCACCAGCCCGCCCCAGCCAGCCAGCCAGCCACCTCTTTTCTTTCCTTTCCTTCCCCTCACCTCACTCCCCTCACTCATCTCGCTCACCTCACCAGGATCGGGCGGCCAGTCGAGTCCCCGTCGCTCACCTACCTCACTCTCACCCTCACCCCCCAATTATTGCCTGCCCACCAGGAACAGCCGCTGGTCAAGGGCCAAAACCGTCGCTCAGACCGCAAGCTTCTTCGACCTGTTTTGTCTTGATTGCGCAGAACTACCGTCCATTATATAGACCACGATACTATATCGAATGTCCCGGATTTCGCGTCGCCAGTCCCTCTTTTGGCCATTTCCATCCGGCTTGAGCGTGCTTCGTCCTGCATCCTGACATCACCCGCCGCCCTTTGCGACCGTATAAGGATACCTGGACACCCTGAACTTGGACATGCCTGCAGACACTGCAGCGTAGCGGACCACTCAGCAGCTGGCGGAGCAGTGGGTTTCACACAGAACATCCATGAAGTCGGCCTGTGACAGCGCACCATTCGCACCTCAATCACATTGCACCAGACCAGACCAGTCGAACAGAAGAAGAGCGAGAGAGACAGAGAGCCAGGGAGCTGAGCCTGCCCAGCCCAACCCAACCCCTCCACTCCACTGCGACAGTCGTCATCCCACCACGAGCTGAAGCAGAAGAAGATACGACTCGACTCGTACCGAGTAGCCTCATCGCTACATAACCCTTTTGCTGCTCCGGTCTCGACCCATCAACGACCGACTTCACTATCCTTCAATCTGATCTGCCGTTTGCTTACCGCCGTGACCCCGCACCTCACGAGCATAACCGACAAGAGCCATGTCTCGACGTGGTGAAGCCGTGTATGAGGAGCGCGATTACTACTCCCGTGAAGGACCACCTCCTGTCCGGACTCGAGAGCGAGAATATGAAGAGACAGATATCTACAGCAGGCGTGGGCCCGAGCGAGGATCTCGACCAGACTTCCTTCGCGACGATTACGGCAGAGGAGATCCTGGAACTCTGGTGCTGAGAGAGCGAGACACCGAGTCTTTCTCAAGACCCCTCGAGCGCAGGCCTCGATCCCCTTCTCCAGTGAGGATAGTGCGTGAGAGCCGTGAGAGGATCATTGAGAGATCTCCAACTCCGCCTCAACAACTCGAGCGGGTTCGAACTCGAGTTGTAGAACGAGAACGACGATCACCGTCTCCTGTGCATTCCGAACGAGTGAGAACTACGCGCATTGTAGAGAGACGAGAGCCATCTCCCCCTCCTCCAGAGAGACTCCGAGCCAGAGTGATCGAGACAAGAGAGCGATTCCGGGAACGGTCACCATCGCCAGTCCGTGTCCGTGAGCGGATTGTGGAGCGGGAGAGAGAAATCCGAGAGCGAACACCATCACCACATATTGATCGGGTCCGCATTCGAAACTTCGAAGAGAGAGAAGTCAGACAGCCAACACCCTCTCCATCTCCATCCCCTCCTCCACCACAGATTCGCGCTCCTCCCATCCACCAAGAAATCATCACTCACCACCGACACATCGATCATGGTACGTACCACCTCTCGTGATACAAGATCTGACTAACATCTCACAGGCTTTGAACTTGCTCGAGTCCCATCTCCTCCCCCACCTCCCCGTCGCACTGAGAACCGTGTCAAAGAAACCGATATCGACATACACACACACCGAGGTCATACCGACGTGGATATCAAGACGAAAACGACAAAATCGACCAACGCCCGATCATTGACCCCACCACCCCGCCATGAACATTACCACGACGATAGCTACCTGTACGAGCAAGAGCGGGACAAGCTACGAATCCGAGATACTAGACTTGATATCCATCACAGACGCAGTGTCAGTGCCAGACCTGAACATAGGGAGAGAAGCAAGAGCAGAACCCGGATTGATATCAGAGGTGACGACGATGAAGCTGATTACTATGCTCGCAAAGCTAGTGAGCGCGCATACATCGGAGAAGCCTACAATGGCGCCACAAAAGACTGGGCCATTGTTGATGTTCCCCCCGGAACCGAGCGGGTCAAGATGGAGGGAGTTGGCGGAGGAAGTCAAGAGATTACTTGGCAAAAGTACAATGGTGTACGCAGGAGCAAATTCATTCCCGAGCGAGAGCGCGAAAAAGATCGCATCAGTGAACGGAGTGAAAGAATTGAGATCCGGGATGAAGCCCCAAGACGAGAATCCAGCGGGCTGGAAATCGAAATCTCAAGTCGAAGCAGAAGACAAGGTGGTGGTGGCTCGTATGAGCGAGAGTATGAGAGAATTGAGGAGACCTCGAATCAACAAGTTGGATTCCCACGCGCTCCACCCAAACAGAGAGTCGGAGATCTCTGGACGGAGATCACCAAGGATCTTGTTGTACGGGAAGCTATTGAGGAGATGGGATATGATTTCGAAGAGACGGAGTTTTTCTACTACATCATTCAGTATCTACGTTATGTAAGTTTGCTACTGCCCAATACCCAAATCATGGTCAAGTACTAATGCCACGATAGGAGGATGTTCTTGAGTTAGTCTCACTCTCCGAAACCATCCGCCGCGAACGCCAAGAACGTATCCGCGAAATCCAACGCGAGCGAGACCGCATCGAGCGAAGAGACCGCGAGAGAGATGAATGGGAACGTAGAGAGCGACGGCGTGAGAGAGACTCTGGCTTTTCAGACGAGAGGATCATCGAGCGTGAGATCATATATGACGGCCGAGGACCACCACCCAGACGAGGCGGCTGGTAAATCAATACATGACAGACATACCGTGGCGTTACGAGACTGGAAGAATCATCGGTGATGGATATTACATGACACGGCACATCAACAGGTTGCACAGTTTACGACGATTATGAGAAACGGACGGCACGGCAGCATACTTTCCATATTTGCTAGCTTTGTTTGCATAGCGCGTGCAACTTGATGACTGTGCACTTGGACTTCGAATTCGAACTTGTTCATCTCATATCTTCTCTTCTTCGATTTGCTTTGAGCTATCTCCTCTTTGTTCTGCCTCGACCGATACCTATTCTTGAAGTTTTTCGAGCTTGTTAATCAAATCACTTGAAACTTTTGGGGACCAGGCCCGGAGCTCGTTTATAAGGCAGAGCTTGGCTTGTATGGATGGATTTTTGGACTTTTCTGGGCGTTTTGTTTTGTGTTGTGTGGGAGAGTTGGAGGAAGGAAGAGGTAGCGTGGGCGGAGGATTTGATTTGCTTGTCTTGGGCGGACTGTTATTGAGGGAAGGGTTGGGAAGGAGGCGGGTGATGGTGTAATGACTATAGATTCCATAGCTGCAATTATGAATGATGACGAAGAGATCAAAAAACAGTTGTCTGTCTTTACTGCATTGACTTCGTGGTTTTTCTTCTCCCAGCAATGGAGTGGACGCTGGAATTGGCGTTCTTTAGAAGCTGACGAATGAGTAGCACAACAGAAAGTCATAAAACGGGCGACGTAATGGAGTTTCGAAAGCCAGTTGGTAAGAGAAAAGGTCCCAGGAGGTATAAAGCCGAGTTGGGCTTTACTGTTTCCATTTTTCTTTGGTTCTCGACGGTAAATCGGGGCGGCTGGCTTGGGAGGATTTCTCTCAAAGCTGTGGTGTGCGGACCATTCTCTGTCGGAAAGAATCTGTTGTTTGTGGAGGTACTGTCATTCTCCCTCTCGTTGCCGAGACTTTTTTTGTCGTCAACTCCTGATCAAGGATTCTCTACAGCCTGCAACACAACACCTACACCTCCCCATCTTTCCCCACGGGGTCTCCTCAAAAGCTCAAAGTCTGTTCATCCTTCCTCGGCAAATTTCTCCTCTCCGGATTGTTTTCGCGGAACCTTGTAGACCTAGCTAGCTCGAGAATGTCGGCGTTCCTTTTAAGGTTTTGACACATATACAAATCCAGTGGCAGATTCTAACTTCCGGTTAGCGAATTTATTTACCCAAGATAGTCACATGGCGATGGTAATAAAATCACTAACTTCAAGCCTCGTAGGAAGGAATCGTTCGGACGTGTTTATTTATTTACACTTTTACTCTCGCTCTGCGGTTAAAGATGGCGGAAATCAACTTCGAGCGAACGGGATTTGAGGAATTTTGGCAAAGCTGAAGAGATGAAAAGTTTCACCACCAATCAGAGGAGAAGAGCTCATAAAACGGGGTGAAATAAGTTCTACAATGTTAAAGGGGAAGTTTACGAGTACTAGGGAAGAAGAATTCTGGTTTTCCTTGCGCTTTGATAGGTGGATCATCATATAGTTTGAATGGGTTTGTTGAGTGATAAATGAATGGCTGATATGTGAATTGTTGTCATTCTTTCTCTTCAATGTGGAAGCAGTCTCTATCACCTTTCGAGTGACAATATACTTTGCGAACCTTGCGACATGACCACAAATTCCACTATCACCTTATACTTCCTTCCTATCTAACAGCTCTAGATTTTTGTATACCTCACTTCCTACCGCTGGCTCGTACGTCTTTCTGTTACAATTACGTAATATTCCTAATGGATCCTTCTTCTTTTTCCGCACAAAGTTCATCAAATGCTACCCCTAGTCCTTTGTATAACGCTCTTTCAGTTCGCCCTCCTCCTATCATGGAGCTATTCAGAAAGTAGGAAATGAAAAGTTTGCTGTGTAGTGAAGAGGGAGCATACCTAGGTATTGGTAATGATGAAATTGACTTTTTGGTTTCAAAGTATGGTATTCTGGCGATGCGGTGACTGGTGAGCTTCACTGCAGCGTGAAGACTTACTGGCCTCACATATTCGTATGTATAAGCTCTAATACCTTCTTTTCCAGACCGCAGTAGACTCTAAAATCATCAAGATACATTTGGCCGCAGGCTTGGGGAATGGAGTAGTTTCTTGAGGGTTTTTTCTTAGCGTAAGGTATAAATTATTGAGGTTATAAACTCCTCTATATTATAGCCAATCAGGAGAAAACTCAGATTTCTGAAAGTTGTTCAAACGACCAATAATTCACTGTTAATGTATAAATTGGGTTTGTTGACTACCATGTGTTTCGACGTGTAATAGTTGTCAAAAAACGGTCTTTGGGGAAGTCGAATGTATTTTGTAGAGTTGGATAATAATATGATCTTCAATCGATGGAAATTCTACTGGCAAGATTATAACCCTGCTGGCGTCTGAAACGAGGCTGTCAATGGACCTGAGTAGATGTCCTGCTATTCAATCATATTTATCTTAATAGCACGAGGTCGATTCAATTTTGGAATCTCTAGGACATGACTTACTTCTGAAGACTTACCGACTGCGGCCGACGTGGCATCCCGTTTTCTCAGCTGCTATAAACGACGGCTTGGAGAAGTTCAAAGATTTATTGACTATGGTTACATGATCTGTGCTCATCGGATCCACTCTTGTACATTTAAGGGAAGCTGCGGTTTCTTTCCTCATCAAGTCGTTAACTTGACCTTCACAGCGCGGCCTCCTTTGACGCTTTAAACTAACTTGCATTGCTCCTTGCCGCAGACACCAATCCTCCCCGCCCCTCCTCACTGCACACTGTAATGGTAAAGCTGCAGTTGACACCGTCTTATACTGGAGTATATAATGCTTTCCAATTACAATG
The DNA here is from genome assembly GCA_020746875.1 of Rhexocercosporidium sp. MPI-PUGE-AT-0058. Lineage (NCBI taxonomy): Eukaryota > Fungi > Ascomycota > Leotiomycetes > Helotiales > Rhexocercosporidium > Rhexocercosporidium sp. MPI-PUGE-AT-0058. The sequence continues at coordinate 166,272 of JAGTJL010000022.1, forward strand.
GTACTCGCGTCGAGAACTATCTAGGCTCTGATGTTCGGGTTGTCTTCGTCGGAGATAGAGTTGAGCTTCTTATTTGAAAAGTAAAGTAATGCAACGGACTCACGGAATAGCCAGTTTGATTTACCACAGGGTTCAGTATGGTAATATCCGGACAGAAATGATCGATCTGGAGAGTGGTGGACTCACTTTTTACGCCATGGTATTATCGCTCGCTGAGCCTTATTACCCCCCTTTTCTACTTGGAAGCAACGATCTCCTACCAAAGCATTGCTCCTAGAAGTTCAAATCCACCCGCGATTTACATCCCGGTGCTACGACGTGGGTAATCTTGATCGAGGGTATTTTGTCTCTTTGTTCTTCTCGTTGAATCTAAACGATGTTGCAATCCAAAAGGTGCAAGATCGCTCTCGTAAATTTCAAAAGTCTGAGGAGATCAAGTTGCTGAAAGAGTGCGGGTTTTGTACAACAAAACATCCTAAAGCTGCATCATCATGACTTGTCCTGTGAAGTTTTGTTTAGTCTGTTACCTTTTACGCTGAAAGAGCCTAGTGAGAAGCGAGCGCCCGTAGACAGCGGCATATATCTTGTACTTATCAAAACTTGACCATTAGATATTAGAAGGCTCTAAATGTTTATATAAGTCTATTATCATCTAGTGCATAATGTCGCTAGGCCGTCCGTTACTGTCACTGGGGGTTGTCCAATGTATCTGATTGGCCATGCGTAGTCAGATCTCTTCAAGACTCTGAGAGACTAATCATGCAGCTCGCACTCCATTGAACATGGGTAAGTGAGACTGTCTGACTGTGCTAAATGCACCGAAGGCGGCCGCTAAAGCCTTTAGTAATCTTAATGTCGAGACAGCCTGACTGATCACTACCAGAACTGCATAGCACCACCGACTAATAATCCCCGAGACATACCTTCTGTTATCTCCACCGGAGAATTATGAGGGCCGATTATGTGAAGCTTATAGTTAATTATTATTTCATGACTTTTGAAATACTTGTGAGGGACTGGGAGAGGCCTGGAAGTAAACCTCAAACTCAGGGTTTATGCAAGAATCAAAGAGCAAGATAGATTAATGGTCTAATTTTAATTTTTGAATCATGGCTCGGTTGCTGAATTTATTTATATAACACCAAGAAATCAAGTATACCTTTTGGAATTGCAGAAACTCCCGTCCGAACAACCGATATATCTGATCGAGGAAGGTCGAAAGTTTATCTGCTCGCCGACTTTAAAGCATGGATGCATTAATGAAGGGTTTGAAGTGAGAAATAAAAAAAAACATTAAAAGAGTACAAACACAGCCACTATCTTCTTAAATCATCGATGCCGAATTGCCAAGGGAAAACAACCATTTGAGGTGGTGATAATTGAGTAATGCCAAACCTCAGTCACTAAGGCTAACTAGGACATCGTCGTCACTTCCGAAGTTGTTTAGAAATGCTCACCCTCATATAACCGTCCGGACTCCGGATCCTGGAATCCCTCGACAAGATGCAGGATCAGCATCCTGCAGTAAACAAAGGAGCAAAAGGAGAGATATTTCAAGCATATAATTACAAATACCACAATCCTGGTTGGCATGCAGGGTGACTCTCTACTTACCTACCCTTTGCAGGTAGCTCCGGTTGGACATGCAACGTCTAATTAGCTACACTATTTTGTCTGTGCGAAGCGCTGTGCTACTGCAAGGGCGCCCCGGGGCATTCGGTTTCAATCCGAAGTTCCTCGGTAGTGCGCTCGGCACTGTTTGCGGAGGAATTGAATCTAGGGGTGTGCACTTTGTGGCGACTGCACAGCGTTAAAACTACGAAGTGATCGACGAGCGCAATCCATCGCAATCCATCGCAATCCATCGGTGATATCGGGGGGAGGGATGCCCTCAACTCCTGCCTCATTGTCCTCATGTGAAAGTATGCGTTTGTACTTGCTTATTTGAGCCACAGAAACTATGAGTGTCGCATTCGACTAAGATGTGCGTTCTTGCGCCCCTCGAACGGGTCCTCCTCCGCACCTAGCAAGGGGCTGTAAGTGGATTTCCATTAAGCGAGACAAAATACAAGGCAGATTGGCTCGCTTACAGTGTTTCTACATCCTGGGTTCATGTCACGCAAGTACTACCTAGCGTGGCATTTAATCTGCTTGTGGGCAGTCTTTGTTTGAGTTCAATATTAAGTTCAACATAAGAACTTCCACGAGTCTTTTTGTTTCAATGCATTTTCATCCCCGCGTTGAAGGTCCACCTTTCATCTCATCTTTCGGAGAGCAGGGAGGGGTATCGTATGACAGCTTTGACAACCGCAGCGCATCACCGCATATCAATTTCCTACTTGATCTTATTTCCCCATACGGGAGAAGCTTGTATCTCATAGAGGTACATCGCCTTGTCATCCGTATTCAGTCGAATGTGCTTGGTTGGCTGACATACTCACTCCTCCACGGTCGCTGACGTGAGGGTATAAAGACCACACGCCGCCACGGCAATGGACAGCTTTTCACCACCACCACCACCATCATAACTCAAGTCGTAGTTTGACGTCCGCGGCCTTTGCACGCAATCATTACACAGGCTCTCATCATGTGGTCTTCATTGATCTTGCTCCTGCCATTGGTCTCGGCTCAATGTCCAATGGCCGGGATGAACAAGAGAGATCTCTTGGGCCCGCGGGCCGATGGACCTTCCTCTCTCCAAACCCTCAGCAGCTCCTTCGGCAAGTGTTCTCGCTTCAGCGATGCAGCAGGCGGTGGTTCTAGAAGCAGCGATATGTGGCCATGCCAGCTCAAGCTCGATGTTCTGCGTCAATTCTCGCCTGAGCAGAACCCGCTTGGACGAAACTTCGACTACCCAGCTGCATTTGCAAAGCTGGATTGTAAGTATTACCTCTACAGGGGGGAAACAACATCATTCATATCAAAAGAAGGCACATGGCTAACGTAATACAGACAATGCGCTCAAAGCCGATTTGAAGGCTCTAATGAGAAAGTCCCAACCTTGGTGGCCGGCAGATTTTGGCCACTATGGCCCATTCTTTATTCGGATGGCCTGGCACAGCGCGGGAACTTATCGAGCTCATGATGGTCGTGGGGGTGGAGGCATGGTAAATTATTCCAAATCCCAATCAGATTTACCCTTACTCCATACCACTCATGCTAACCCTCGGTTCACGAATAGGGACAACAACGCTTTGCACCACTCAACAGTTGGCCCGATAATGGAAATCTCGACAAGGCACGACGACTGCTGTTGCCTATCAAGCAAAAGTATGGTCGATCTATCTCGTGGGCTGACCTAATTATTCTCACTGGTAATGTAGCCCTAGAGGATATGGGATTTCCGGTACTTGGCTTCGGCGCTGGACGAGTCGATACTTGGCAGGCTGATGAGAGTGTCTTTTGGGGAGCTGAAACAACTTTCGTACCCCAAGGAAACGATATCAGATACAATGGGAGTACTGATTTTGCTGCTCGTGCCAACAAGCTCCAAGAGCCCTTGGGTGCCACCCACCATGGTCTCATCTATGTCAATCCTGAAGGCCCCAATGGCAATGGCGATCCTAAGACGTCAGCCCTCGATATTCGAGAGACATTTGGTCGTATGGGTATGAACGACTCTGAGACCGTAGCCCTGGTCGCTGGTGGCCACGGTTTCGGAAAGACCCACGGCGCGGGAGTTGGAAGTGAGTAAACTATTCCCCTCAGACTCTATGTACTAACTGCGGGTTCTCTTAGCCTCCGGTTCCGGCCCTGCAGGATCTCCTATGGAGCTGCAAGATTTCGGCTTCATGAGCACTTTTGGATCTGGTAGTGGGCCCGATGCTGTTACCAGCGGTCTTGAGGTCATCTGGTCGAAGACTCCTACTAAATGGAGTAACGGTAATTTCAACACCATCCTCTAAGGCTCAAAGATGCTGACTTTATTCTACTCAGACTTCTTGCAAAGTCTATTTGGCAATACTTGGAGCCCATCCAAAAGTCCAGCAGGAGCACACCAGTTCGAAGCTTTGAATGGCACTGTTGACTACCCAAATCCTTTCAATGCCTCTTTCCGCCGTGCCACCATGCTGGTCAGCGATCTTGCTCTGCGAGATGACCCTATATACAGTGCAATCGCAAAGTCATGGGTTGGGGACTTGCCAGCCCTCACAAATGCATTTGCTGCCGCATGGTGTTAGTTCTCCCCAGTCCTTCAACGTCCTTGCAAAGTCTTCCACTGACTATTTGCACCACCACAGTCAAGCTTACCCACAGAGATATGGGACCAATCGCCCGTTATCTAGGTCCAGAAATACCAGCAAGGCGATTTCCGTGGCAGGATCCTCTCCCCACTGTGAAGTACACTCAGATTACCACAGATGATCAGACTAAATTGAAAGCTCAAATCCTCGCGACCGCCGGTCTCACTGTTTCGAACTTGGTCTCCGTAGCATGGGCCTCTGCATCAACATTTCGAAGTGGTGACAAACGTGGAGGCGCAAATGGTGCTAGGATCGCTATGCCGCCCCAGGTCTCATGGGAAGTGAACAATCCCAAGCAACTTCAGACCGTCCTGTCAGCTGTACGTATCCTCCCAACGTCCATTATTTGTTGCGATTCGAGCCGAGGCTGATATTGCGATGCAGTTGAACAAGGTCAAAGCAGACTTCAACTCCAAGAATGGCAACAAGCAAGTCTCGCTAGCCGATCTCATCGTGCTTGGTGGTAATGCTGCAATCGAGTCAGCTACAGGTACAGCAGGCTATGGAGGTGTCGTCGTCCCTTTCACAGCCGGCCGCGTCGATGCTACTCAAAGCGATACAGATATCGCGGGATTTGAAGTCCTCAATCCCCAGGCAGACGGCTTCCGCAACTTCCGCAACGCCTCGGGCTGGTCGGTCGCCCGTACAGAGGAGCTACTTATCGACAAAGCTCAACAGTTGACTCTGACAGCACCAGAGATGACCGTGCTTGTTGGTGGCTTACGCGTGCTCGGCGCCAATTACGATGGCTCTTCTAAGGGTGTCTTGACTTCCAGGCCTGGAAAGCTCACCAATGACTTCTTCGTCAACTTGCTCGACATGAACACGAAGTGGACAGTTGACTCAACTGGTGAGCTCTTTAGTGGTAAAGATCGTGCAACAGGCGCACAGAAGTGGACCGCCACTCGTGCTGACTTGGTCTTCGGCTCGCATGCTGAGTTGAGGGCCATCGCTGAAGTCTACTCTGAGGTTGGTGGTGAGCAACAGCTTGTCCAAGATTTTGCTGCCGCCTGGGCTAAGGTTATGAATTTGGACCGATTTGACGTGAAGAAGTAAAGCGAAAAATTGAACGACATTGAACGGAGATAATGCCAGTAGCTTCTTGTACATATATTAGGATCAATAAATGTATGTCGATATAGACATCACTTACAGCACCTTGACGAATATGATCAGAGTTCAATCTACTGTTGGAGAATAAATGTGAATTTCTGAGGTCGACGTAGTTGCTTTCGAGTTGTACTTTAGTTATTAGGCGTGTACACGACCCCATCCGTTAGCGCTTCAAAGGCTGGAACTCCTCAACCAGGCTACAGCATTCCCATCCACAGAATCGATCAAAGTTGACACTTGAATCTTGTAGACGATATCAGTTTCCAAGTATGTTTCCAAACTTTCAAAATCGAGGCCAAGTGCCGACGAAGATACTGTAGGAAATCTATCAAATCCAGCCACCATATCTTCTACCCGACAAAAGACCCTTGTAGTTACGCCTCTAGCCTCCAAGATAAGATAGAAGTCAAAATGTCCGGGAATATAGCAATCAATCACAGTATTCCTCCCTTCCTTTACTCGATTCCTCCTCCAGAAAAGTGCCATATTATCTTAAATCAGTCCATGTCTGAAAACCAGAATTTTACACTCGCAAAGTCCATACCTAACGCATCTTGACCATACCCTTCCGAGTAGATTGAGACCAGCAAACACACCCGCACAATATCGCAACCAGTAACAGCACACACACTCTGACGATGCTCAAAAAATCGCCTATGATGACAAGTGATCCCATGGCCAGTCTCTCTAGTTGTGGTCTCAGGACTTGAAACCTGATTCTTTGATAGTCAGTTATGTGACTTACATTATGACATGACTTGAATATTCGTCGAGAGAGCTTTGCAGGTGGGGAGGAAAACTCACTCTTTAAAATTCCAGAGGACGTCTTCGATGGTGTATATCAAGAACCCTATTTTTGCTTTGGAAGATGATGGATGTAGATGAGTAAATAACCATATATGGATTTGAGTAATATAAAAGAATGAAGGTTTGAAAAATTGAAATAGTAAAAGGTCCAATGATCAGGAACTCGGAAATATCTAGATATGTGAAGATATAGCATTTGGACTGGGCTCGGTGGTTGTGGGTCCTGGACGGGAGTGGCCCGGACATAGTGAGGCAAGAGAAATAGCTGTGAAGCTAGAGCGCAAAAGCACAACACCAGGCCACTGAGGCCGGGTTCCATTTCTCTTAATTTGATACATACACACGATAGCTCTTTAGGCATACCTACTCTCAGCAAGTGACGTGAGCGTGAGCCTGCACAGCGAAGCGAGTAGTTGGTAACTCGCATCAAGATATATGAAAATCTCCTAAAAGAAAAGAGAGAAATCAAAAATCTTAAGGCAGATGTCTAACAATCTAAGCCCCTCTCCCATTCCTCCCCTCCCACGTCCATTGCCTATCAGTGATATCCTTCCCGCTTCTACCATAGGCACAAAAATAACCTCCCCTCTCCTCCCGCCCAAGGACACTCTCCTCCGGCCTCCTCTGTGCCTGTACCTCCGTCTCATCCCTCAGTATCACCGACCCGACCCTCGTCTCCTCACTCGCCCTCGTGTCGTGCGGCCCACATCTCTTCAACCACCAACTCCACCTCCTACCAAAAGCCCCTCCCTCTTCCTCATCCGCAGGAACCAACCTCACCAGCCTCTCATTCCTCCTTATGTATAAATTTCGATCTACGAGCTGGAATAGTTGTGCATTAGACTCCAATGTCCTATCGTTTCGTGGTTTCTTAGCGCAGATATCCAGGAAGGAGATGGCAAGTCCGATGAACATGATGACGGCAAGAGTTAGGAGGACGGAGATGAATATTGCGCGGCGTTTTTGGTGGGTGCAGTATTGTTGTTGTAGGATGAATCTGATGCTGCTGTTAGCGGATGGGGATTCTGAGCGTTGGTTTATGGGTGCTTGATGGACGTACTCCTCTCTTGTGTATGTTTGTTTCTCCATGCTGTATACTCTTTGTCTTCTCTTTAAGAAACGAATAGTTCCCCTGCGTTTGAAATCAATACCTGGAATTGACTACAAGTTTATACTACCGAGTGATATGACATGATGTCACCGAACCGCTCTGTCCATGCTTCACTAGAAGTTCTAGAAGACTGCCAAGTACGGCTGCCAATTTAGAATTCATTGTTTGAAATGCTTGGCCATGGAAGAGTAGCAAGTGACTAGAGCTTACCGTCTCGATACATCTTGGGTACTGTGACTTTGTCAGAGACGGTGGGAGTCCGACTTTCCTTGGCGCTGAAAGGGGTGAAGCGAGAGAGGCAACAACTTGATTTATCCGAGGTCTGTATTGTGTTCTGGGTGTCTAGATCGCATGTTCGATACAGCCAGCTGATCTTTCGCCTTGAAATTCTTCGATTCGGGCTATCTAGTCTAATTAAGGTGCCGATTATCAGATCTCATTGTTAATCGTGAGTAAATCTCCTATCGCATCTATCATCCGTTTGCGTTTAAATATAAGTCGGGGCTCCAAGATAGCTCCCCATGACAATTGTCACTTTCTCCGTAAACATCACCATCGTACTTGTGTACAATCAAAGATCAAATGAACCGTAAGGAAGACTGTGTGACACTCATGACTGCAATTGAAGACAAATAAAGGAGTCAGATTCTCAATCACGAAGTGAACTTGGATTCCAGGCGACATATTTCAAGTAGTAAGCACATATCATTGAAGAAGAAAACAACCATCTAGTAATACGGGGAACCAAGTACGAAACTATTCCTAACCCACTCAAAGCACCCAAGAATCCGAAGCTGACAACGCCATGCCTAATAATCCAAAGCCCAAGCTCAACCCCAACAAGGATGAACATAATTTGAAAAAAATGGTACAAGATCTTACAACACTCTACCCACTCTGTCCCTCCTTCTCTCCATCACCCTTAACCAAGTCCCCAAACCAACCCTTAACTCTGTCCAGCCTCGACTTAAACCACGCCCAGAAATCCTTTTCCTCATCAGTCATCTCACTCTCGTCTGGTACGACAGGCCTTTCTGGTTCGGGCTCAGGTGGATCGACGCCGACGAGAGCCGGGGAGAGTTCTTCTGGGTCGGCGGCTGAGCTGGCTTCGATGGGGGAGATAGATATTACGGCGTCAGGAGCGGGTGGTGGGATTGATGAGGGGAGCTCTGGGATTGGTGCTGTGGGTGTAGATTCTGGTGCCGGAGAAGAAGTTGTTGTGATTTGGGTCGCGATTTGTGATTGAACGACTACTGGTGCTGGGGTAGATGCTGCGCTGGGAGTTAGTTCAGGGTCGCTGGGTTCCTCGAGAGATGTTTCGGGTGTGTGTGTTCCGACCGGTTTAAGGGGGAGACGAATCGTTCCATTGTTAGGTTTTGGGACGATATTCAAAGAGTCGCAAATGATGTTGTACACCTCGATGTTTTCTGCAAACCATTAGCTGAGCTCCTTGAAAGATATCATTCAAACTTACGGAATGGCTCGACACGACTATTAGGAGCGTGAGGGAAAGCTGGGCCTCTTGCAACAAAGATAGCTCTCATCAATGGATGCTCGTGATCATAACCATGCAGACCTCGCGGGTGGTAAGTAACCCCTTCCTCAAGACCAACTGCAACGTTGAAGTCATCCTTGGTGACGATAGCCCAGCCAGTTTTCGGCACAATCCAGAGAGGGGCGATGCGCTCATTCTTCGAGAAGTGGTATCTCTCAGGCATATTTTCATCCCGGAGATAGACTTCAAAGCCGGGATGAATTGACGCTTGTTTTTGGAGCGTGTCATAGAGAGAATGGAGATCAGCGAGATTCTTTGGGCGGAGACCGTATAGAGGCCATCCATCGGTATGCTCGATCAAACTCGTGTCGATAAGAGTCTCCAATTGAATCAGGCGGGAAGTATCAGTAGTAGCCATGCCATGATCCGAGACGACTACCACATTGACGATGTTCGTCAAATTTCTTGCCTCAAGGCCATTGAATAAGTGATCCAACATAGTATCAACATCGTTGATGGTTACCCGAATCTCAGTGCTATTTGGACCATATCGATGGCCATCCGCATCGACATTTGGAACATAAGCAGCAATGAGCTGAGGCCTCATATCAACGATTTCAGCCAATTTGTTTTCCTGTCCGGGTTTATCCAACAACTCCAGAATCCTTCGGACCTTGTTATCCAGAGGTTCCTCTCCATTGTATTTGTCCATGAATGCAGGCTCCACATCCATGATATGTGCTTCACTTCCTGGCCACATATGAATCGCAGTCCTGATCCCCTGGTTCTCAGCAGTCACCCATAGAGGTTCTCCACCCCACCACTTCGGCTGCATGGCAATAGGATGTGTGTAGAAGAACTCCTCTTTCAAATCTGCATCCCAGAATGTATTCCCAACAATACCATGCGACTCGGGATAGAGACCAGTGACCAGGGTATAGTGATTAGGGAACGTAACCGAAGGAAAGCTCGGGTTCATGTAAATCGGCGAGACCCCTTCCTCGATAAAAGCACTCAAACGGGGCGTAATTCCTCGCTTTAAGAAATCCGCCCGGAATCCATCCAGGCTGATCAAAATCGTTGTCGGCGCAAATACTGCTGAGCCATTGCTGAGCAGTGTCTGTATCGGTATAGCACTTTTCCGATGCAGCGAGAGTTTCCATGCTCCCAACACCAATATCGAAAACCCAACCGCAATCAACAGGTGTATGAAGCACCACCTCCGCCAACTTCTCCTCCTCTTCAGCTTATCATCGTGCAGTCCCCTCAATCCCTGTCGATCAATCTCATCACTACCTTCCGTCTCGCTGCTCGCACCCGTTATACTGCCTTCCTTCAATCCCCCTTCCTCCATCTCATACATCAACTGCCCATCCTCTCCTCGTTCTGCCTCGCCCATCAATCTCGCTTTCTTCTTACTCCTCCTCTCCCTCCTCCTCTGCCTCGTAACATCTCTCGCCGAACTCGAACCAGGTCTTCTAACTTCCTCCATCTCCTTCTCCGCGCCAGCACTCGATCCCACCATCGGTAGCTCCGCATAACTTTTTGAAAACAACCCTTTCAGTGGATTCCGCATCGCAGCAATAGCACTCCCACGCCGACCTCTTCGTCTGCTCTCCTCGAGTAATTTGTCCCTCTCTTCCTCCTCGAGTAACACGCTCCGGTCATGCGCTCGTATATCTGCGCTCGTCCGCGCGCCCATCAATACCTCGTCGTCAGCGCTGTCGCTGTCCTGGTCGCTTCTTTCGCTGTGGATGCTTGATGCATCGTCGTCGTAATGAGAGGGTGAGAGGAGCGATGCATCGCGCGTTGGGGGTGGCGGCGCCATGGTAGGGAATGCGTCTTGGAACTTTCACTTCATTAGGATTGGGAAGGTTCGGAATGCTGTACTGAATTGTACTGTAAGGAGGTTTCCTTGAGGTTGAATAAACCTTGGACCCCTACTCGCTAAGATTCATCCAGAGTGGTTTTCTTGGCATCAGCCTCGTCTGCAGGGCTGTTGTTCTGGAACCGACTACGTCTTATCAGGAACTTTTCCCGATATGACTAGTTTTTGGCTGAAATCGTGCATGTCGGGTCAATTCCTCAAACTACTCTGACGTTGAATTTCTGCACCCTTCATAGCCTCTTCAAACTACTTGGTTGCATGTGTTTAGCAACCGAAACGAAGGAGCTCGAAAACTCTCTAAATTTAGTAGGCCCCTTTTCCAAGGAGCAGCAAAGAACAACCATAAGGCAGGATCTTATCCAGTGCGTCGTTCTTTGTTGGAAGTCCAGGCTAATTAATATCATCGCATTATACTTTCGGTAGCCTAACGCTCTTACTGTCAGCTGCTCTGTGAGTTGAATCCCACAAAGAAACCAGCTCCTCATGTCCACTTGTTGATGTCAACTAATCGGCTCTTATACTCTATATCTACCGAGATATCTTCCTGTATACGAAATTACATCCAACATCCAACATCCTCAAATTATCAACTCGCCGTTGTCATGTGTTGTCCTCCTCAAAGTCACAATCTAGTTCTCTCACATTATTCTCTCGCAATCCAATCGCCTCGACTATTCTATCCAACCCTCCCTACCATCCGATCACAACGCCAAACATCCATCCCAGAATCCCAACCATAACAACAACACACCTCATGAAATCCAATCCCACCGTCCCAAACAGTCTTCGCCCAGTTCAGAAAGGCAGAAACCAAACATAGCACATGACAGGGTCCCTCCTTTTTGTGACATCTTACAAGAATATGGTGTCGAAAAAAATCCCTCATATAAGCGAGATCTCCCCAAAACCCGAAAACCAACTCCTTTCGACCTTCATCAGCTAGCGAAATGTATCGTGTTGGAGCTGATATCGCTGATCGCGCTGGAATTGGACATGTCTTGGCGTTGAGGGATTAACCTGAGGGTAGAGGAAGAGGCTGTGCTGCGCTCTACTTTGTACATGTAGAGTTGTATGTATCAAAAATGCCGCAACGGACCCGCTATTTTGGGTTGGTGCTGTGTTGTTGTAGGCGAAAGGAGGGGAGAGCAGGTCGGATCTGCCACGGTAAGTAGAGGAGAGGGGGAAGTACTTTACTTCCTTACCTCCTCCGTAGCAGTTACCTTCGAAAGGGTCTACAATCCTTGAAGACCTGCGACTTGAATTCTTGTACATAGCTCAAGGAGACGAGACAGAGTTCGACAAGATCAGCCAAGAAAGCACCTGCGACAAGGAAATCAACATGGAGCCAATCACATGTATCATCCTAGGCCTTAGCCTCGTCTTCGGCATGGTGATAGTGCCATTTCTCTGAAAATAAGAGTAAAATTGGTATCATATCATATCACATCACAAACAAAACCATCTACGGCAACCACACGCCGTCGACATCTTCAAACCAATGCCTCCAAACACAGGTACAGCCAGCACCTCCCCAAAACCAAATATAAATAGCAAACCTAACGAATAAAAGACAGCGGATCTAGAAGACGACCTGCAGAATCACAGAACTACTTAATTTCCGTAGTCGGCATAGACTCGTCTACAATCTCCGCTTTCTTGCTAGGATAGCTGTGCGTCTCGCTGTCGGAGCTGCCTTCGACGCCTTCTACGATACCTTCATCACGGCCGAGCATGTGGTGCTAGGAAAGGATGTCAGTGTGCGGACTCTAGAGGGAGTGAAGGGGTTAAGAGGAAGAGGAGAGGGAGCTAAGGAGAAGGATAGAATCTACCTCGACGTTGATCTTAGGTCCTTTGAACCACTTGTGTGCTGAGATGAGCCACCAGATTGTCACCATTATCATTCTGCGGTCTAGTCAGCTACTACTCGGTCTCGCACTCGCTTGGAAGTGAACGATTTCGGTAGAGGGGGAAAGGGAGCTTACGGTCCACCATAAACAACGATCGTCCAATTCATCAACTCCGCCGTCAAATTATTCCCTCTCACAGAAGGGAAACACAGGATCGGCATCATGACCAAGATAAAAGCACAAGCGCAACATCCAATTGGCTTGCTGAATTTACCCAGATGCCACGGTCCGCGTCTGAAGCGATCACCAACGAAGAATACGCGGATGAAGATAGGGATCGTGAAAGCGACCATTGCAGCGATTGCACCAACCGAGAAAATCGCACCGATAGCTACGGAGCCACCGAAGATGAGGAGGAGGAGCAGGATGCCGATGACGGTGTTGAACCAGACGGCATTGACGGGCGTGTAGGTGTGTTTGTTGACTTGTTTGATCCAGGAGGAGAAGGGGAAGCAATCGTCGCGAGCGTATGCGAACGTCACTCGGGAAGCGGCGACCATGCAGCCTTGTCCCATGAAGAAACCGCAGACGATGGTGATGGATAGGATGGCGAGAGCAGTGTTTTTGGGCATGACTTCGATGAGGTACGAGGCCCATGGTTGGCCTAAGTCGGATTCTAGGACCCCGGGGATGTCGACGACCGTGTAGGCTACGACGAGTTGGAGAGCCCATCCTGCGAGGCCTCCTACTCCTGAGGTCATGACGATTGCGCGAGGAGCGGCTATGTTAGCGTTACTGCATTCTTCGGAGAGATGGAATGGTGCGTCGTAGCCAGACATGGTCCAGATAATTGCGATGAAGGACATGAGGACTGCAACTCCGTCTGGCCAATCTGTTCCGTTCTGGAGACCCCAGACTTGCTTTGAGGGGAAGAACTTGGGGTGTGTGTCTGATCCGGTAACGGACGCCGGGATCAAGATAATAACGATGAAGAGACAGATCATGTTCATGGTTGATCCGTATGCATTGAATCGGGCGATCCAAAGAGTTGGCATACTAGAGATGCAGCCGTGGATTATCATCACGAAGACTGTGAGGAGGAAGACTTGCCAGTCCTTAGGTATGTAGGATGGATGTGTGATTGATGCAGAGGCGAGGATCATAGCTGAGAGGGCATAGTCAACTGAAGGTGCTCCAGTGACTTGGACAATCCAATTCGACCACCCGGTTATCCAAGCTGCGAAAGGACCGTATCCGGGAGGAGCCAACACTGCCGCTGCATAATACAAACCTCCACTAACAAACAATTAGCTTTTCAATCTTTCCCAATTCTTGCCTATGTATGTACATACCTGGTTGGCATGCTCGAACACAACTCCGCCATACCCATAGCCACGCATTGGATAAAGAACCAACTGATCAACCAACCCCACACCATTCCACCCGTCCCCGCATATCCCATACCATAGTAAAGCGTACTCGCGAAACTAGGCAAAAGACCTAGCACGGCGAACGACACACAGAACGTCGTCCATAGCGAGAACTCTCTCTTGAATTCCTGCTTGTAACCAAGCGCTACCAGCGCTGCCTCATCTGCGCTGAGCCCTTCGAAGTTTGGGGAATCACCCTCGGGAAGGACGCTCGTGACCGAGGGTTTGCGGGGGTCGGGGTGGCTTTTGCCACTGTGGCTGCTCTTGATCGGCTTGAGTGAGGCCATCTCGAGTCTTACTCTTGTCGGTTGCTGTTGTTCGGTACAGTACAGCACTGTAGGTTGGTGTTCCCGGCGACGGTCCAGCTCAGCGAACACGAAATGCGAAATGAGGAGGCTGTTTACTTTATAAGTCAAGCCGCCAGATCATCGGCGACGTCCAGCCATGAGCTGCTAAGGTAGAGCTTTATCTTGCCCGCATTGCATCGCATCGCTCCATTCGTGAGCATGCATGGCAAGCAGGACAGGGCCCAGGGGACAAGCAGGTAAACGGCAGCTATCTCCCCCTTTGCCTGATTGGGAATGTGTAGCCTGAGCCGAGCTTGAGATGAGATGGCATAGTCCGGCCGTCTGGTCGTCGGTCGGCCTCTTTGCACTTTGACTTTGACCCAGGAGTAAATTTAGTTGCTTATCTCCCATCGCGAACGCCCGTTTGATGCCAAGCAGCCAATGATACGCAAGAATTTGCAAAGACCCTGCCACGTCTAGTACCCTTATCGCGAGGACAATAGGGGGCTGTAACTGTCAAACCATGCCAACGAATCTGGAAACAGAGATTATTTCTGGTCGTGAAGTCTACCCACCAATTTCCGTATCGTGTTTTTAAGAGTCTCCACAATATGATAGCCTTCTTTGCTGTGCTTCTTTTGAAAGACTGAAGTGCTGGGCATGATCTCGACCCCTCCCTCTCAAGCAAACATGCACTTGCGGGCACTAGCCTCACGCCTATCAGACTGGCGAACTGTGGGGAAGGAAACTGTTACGTAAGACCCGCTTTGCAAATCAACGAGAGCCAGACGTCAGGCTGCATGGGTTGGATTTGGGATGGATGCATACCTACTGTTTGTGGGCATTGGAATGGCCGGCCTGAGATGAGGTGAGGTGGAATTTCATATAGCCCCAAACTTGAAGTAGAGTAGACGGATCTCGGATCGGATGTCACCATAGCGAGTGATAGCCGAAGACACGTGAGGAATGTCTACTTTGGGGAAGTCCAACCTGGGTGATAAGGGGCTTCGATCTAGAAGAGGTTCATCTTCGGTGCGAACATCTTCTTCATAGAGACTTACACCCACTTTTGTATCTTTGAGTCGTCGGGAAGAATGGCATTGGGAATCTTCTGCTCATCCTGTCGTTCCCTTCCTTGATAGGAAAGCCCACCCGATATCCTCTAAAGCCATTCCACCTCCTCTGTCACTACGTACGTACTCTAAGAACAACAATGAAAGTCATCGACCCAGATTGTACAAGTCCTGAACTGCGCTACAAGATCAACAAATACGCTTGAGTAACGAGAGCTTGTTCTGATACCAACGAAAAGTCTTTTCATGTCCCCGTTTTTCCACCTGTACGTACAGTACACGGACGGGATGTTTGCTAAAGCTCTACCTGGCTTAAAAGACAACCTATTTGGATATGGAAAGCTAATTTCGTCGTGCCACCAATATCACAAGACCGCTGATCTGAAATAGGAGAGCATTCACACAATCCAAGTCAGGGAGTTCGTAAATCAACCTTGGCTGATGAGGCTGTGACACAGATATTACATGCATGTGATAAATAATCCTGTGACACCCAATGACGATACAATGCAGATTCGAATTTACTGCCTGAAAATGACACTCTTGGCGAATACGCAGCCTTGGGATGGTTATGACGAATCAGGGCGGGTTTTCCATGATTGAGGCGAGCAACATTCAGCTTGTCCTGTTTAATAGGTCAACGAAGACGCGTCCCCTGGAGCTTGGTTAGAGAAGAGGCCCACGTTCTGTTCAGTTGACCTCTACGACTTTATTGCCCATCCTCATAATTAGCAGCAGCTCTACATACTGTGAGTTCGTGTCATTCCCTTCACCAATCCGAAATTCTGACGGCATATGAGGATAGTACCCAAGGAAACTATCGCAAGTTCGTTTAACGTACGCCGTCATGGAAGATGATATTGGTTCCGAAAACTTGCCTTCAATGGGACTTGAAGATATCGAGAGTATGAAAGGTCTCTGGAAGTTCAAGATCAGACGTGCGGCTGTTGAAGAATGGGCTCTCAGGGACATCAGATTCTTGGTCTACGACGACACTGACGACCACGAGGATCTGAGAACACCTGGTATCGAATCCGACCAAACTTCCGAAATCTACGACAGTGAAGATGAAGAGACGCTTAAAAGAGCGATTGAAATGTCCTTACAGACAGATCTAATCACTTCCGAGAATCGCTCAAGCATCTCAGAAGGAGAGTCGTCTGATATCATCAGGCCTGTGCTACATCATCAAAATGGCAATGACGAGGATTCGAGCCTTCAGAGAGCTGTTAAACTGTCTTCGAAGGAATTGAACGTTCCCATAATGCCTGCTTTGCAGTCATCAGCGAAAGACCCACCTATACCAACACGTTCGCCATTATCTGGTCAGCTATCGGACAATCGCGGCGAGAAACCATGCGGAACTTGTTCTGTCCTCCCCGAGTTTCCTCACGATCGAAAAACACGCAAGTACCGCCTCATCTGTCCTGGACGCTCTGACCCAGCGCTTGAACTCCAAAGCATCAATGCCTGCACGCATTATGTCGCTGTCTCGTACTGCTGGCCAGAGCCGGTATTTGACGCGGATGGCCAAATTATCAGAACGCCGATTGCATCAAAAGTTCGAGATCTGAACGGAGAAATAAGAGAAGCCCGAGCTCTCGATGACGTCCTGGATAGAGCAGTTGACTTTGCCAATTGTTGCGGTCTTCGGATGATCTGGATTGACCAAGAGTGCTTACCTCAGCCAGAAGCACACAGCGCTGAGGAAGAAAAGGAGTACCAACAACTTGGAGTCCAAGCAATGGATATTGTCTACAATCGAGCTATTGCTACTGTCGGACTTCATGAAGCTAATATTACAAGCCAGCGGCAAGCAAACGCGCTCAAGATGTTGATCGGTCTCGACAGGTTTCGCAAACACGAATCACTTGAACTAATAAAGCCTGAGATCTTAGATCCTCTTTTCAGGTTTCTGGAAATGGTTATAGCTGATCGTTGGTATACACGTGCCTGGGTTATTCAAGAGGCGATCAGTGCCGGCAAAAAATTGTTTCTTGCCTTCCGGAGAGGAGTTGGAGTCAGTTATCCGCCATCCTTCCGGTTCTCGCGGAATCCAACAAAACATAGCCTAGACGCTCAAAAGGATCAGCTCTCATCTGGACTCATCAGCATGTATGTTGAGGAATTTCAAGGACTCATTAGAGTGGCACGAAGACTCTTGCAAGAGCGCAATCTCCAGCCAAGTCCGATTACGTACCACTCGGCCTATGGACCTTCGAACATCCTAGAATATGCAGAGCGACTGTACCCATCATTCAATAGCAGCAAATTCCAGTTTCAGATGGCTGCTCCTTTTCTATACGGGAACAGACAAAGTGTCAATGCAAGCACGGCAGTGACATTGTTGAGGAGTCGCCAATGCCGGGACACCCAGGACAAAGTTGCCATCGTTGCAAACCTGTGCAATTACGGCGTCCGCCTCAATACCAACGAGGTAGCTAAGCACTGCAAGTCACTCCGTGCAGCAATCCTCTCCCTTGCCCTCCTGAACGGAGATTGCTCTATACTTGTGCCAGAGATATATTCGCCTACAGTATACGA
The DNA here is from genome assembly GCA_020746875.1 of Rhexocercosporidium sp. MPI-PUGE-AT-0058. Classification (NCBI taxonomy): domain Eukaryota; kingdom Fungi; phylum Ascomycota; class Leotiomycetes; order Helotiales; genus Rhexocercosporidium; species Rhexocercosporidium sp. MPI-PUGE-AT-0058. Next base: position 184,111 of record JAGTJL010000022.1, read on the forward strand.
GATCAGCAACAAAGCCAAGGAGTCTTCCAGAGCAGGAGGACTCCTTTCCCCATACGACAACGCCCCTGGGGGGGTCCATGACCACACAATCCTTCCAAATGGGGCCCTAGCTCCAAGGGCATCCCTCCGTCCATCAACAGACATCTCGCAAAAAGGTATCCCACTACCAGCGTACACCTGGACCGTCGATCGAGAACTCGACTTCACTCCGGTCAAGGAACAATTTGCAGATGTCTGGCATGGCATGCAGGGTCTACGAATCATAGTAGATCGCTTCAAAGACGAGTCCACAACTTCTTTCAGAGCACGACAACTTGCTTTCACGCGCCACTTTTTAGATCGCAACATCATGCAGGAAGCCAAACGCGAGATCTCATCCCACGGACACATTGCTCGAGACTCAGCAATCTGGTCAGGACTGAACTCCGAAGGCGTGTATTGTATCGCAGATCTGGACTCCTCAGCTATAGAAGCCGATCCCGTGGCGAAGCAGAAGCTAGCTGGTATTATATTTGGTATTCTCGCCCATCTGAACAGGATAGCTCGTTGTGATCCCCAGGCAGCGGGCGTTGCAAACAGTATTTGGCAATCTGTCCGTACCGACTCTGTCAGAAGAAATGGAATGGAACTCCCGGATTTTGTCAGTGATGAGCTTTTCGTGCACCCAGACATTCTAATGGACAACTTCAGCGCGTTACAACTCGACAAAGGACCAGGCAACCGCTACCTCCAGACCTGGTTTGTTGATCGTATAATGAGGCATGGAAAACTTTGGGTCGGGAGGTACAATCGTTCTCGGGCCCCCATGCCAGATAATATACACAGGAAAGATCCTCGAGATCCAAACATCTCATCCACTCAAGTTCTCAGCAGGGAAGAGTCTGGATCCCCATCTTCATCACCTGAGACTCCACCAAAGAGTCCAAAAAACACGTATCCGCTTAACAATGCCCCAAAAACCATCCTCCGCCGACAAGAAAGGCTCCAGATCGTCTCAAATCTCGCGAACATGTTCATCCTACTCACCGCCTCCGGCAAAGACCTGTCGACGACCCACAACCCAGGCAGCTATACGTATCTCGCCGAAGCTCTCTCTCAAGGTATCTGGAGTCGTGAAGCGGATGAGGCGCGTGAGCGTGAGCTCGTGTCGGTGTTCGATGTTGACGGGCCTTGTGTTGTTGCTACGCCGTATAATTCCGAGTGGGAGGGCTTCCCGCGGTCAACGCTTCGGAGTATGAGTACGTGCTGGGTTGCTGAGTTGGTTGATGATAGCGCGGGTCGCGAAGATTCAAGCCCAGATGTATCGCCTCCTGTGGAAGAGGTTGGTGGTAAAGGAGAAAGAGAGGAGTCGGTTGAGGAAATTCCTGATGCTTCCACTGCAGAGGCAGAGCCCGAGGATGGTGTGGGTGACCAGGAGGTATCTTTGTATAGAGTGTTGAGTAAGGTAAGAGGTCTTCGGCAGGTGATGGACGTTCCTTTCGAAGTGTGTTTTTTTGTTTGAAATTTGGCGAAGCGACGGGGTCGAATTGTCATGGTCCTCTTCTTATATGAATCATACATCCTTATTCAATCCACATTGTGGTTCCGTAAGCTTTGCAGCCTGGAATTGTAGTACTGCTTCAATCTTCATGACAAAAAGCTCCCGGGTTGAGGTGTGTGGACACATATGGGTATCAGGTGTAAGTGAATTGCTACACGCACCGCCCGTCAACAATTGAACAAAGTGTTGATTCGCTTGAGCTCCATAACCCAACATGACAAGACTAAGCAAGCAAGAACGCCCCATGAAATTAAGCCAATTTATTTCCTACACAACATCCAGGCTGCTCTTCTTTCCCTAGCAGATTACAATCTCGCAGCCAATCTCTGCTCCGTATCACCCATAGCCCATTGACTCCTACAAGTGCGACTCCTCACTTTCTCCGCATCCTCCTTACTGATCCCCCTCGCCTCCACAGCAGCATTATACCCCAGCCAGCTCTTCCTCCTAATCTCCTCATCACTCATCTTCTCATTAACCCCACCATCAGCCCTCTTGTAAACATTCACAACGACAGCACCCCCAAGGCCAAGATTGTGCTGCAGCGCCACATCCGCCCCATCAACCAATCTATTATTCGCCCACCCCCTCAACTGCCAGCTCAACTCCGCACACTGCGCCAACCCAGTCGCTCCCAACGGGTGGCCTTTTGAAATCAACCCGCCAGACGGATTGACAACAACTTGTCCACCATACGTGATATCGCCATTCCGAACCATCTCATGCGCCTTCCCGGGTTCGGAGAATCCAAGACCATCGAGGAGGATAAGTTCGTTGGCTGAGAAGCAGTCGTGCACTTCGCAGACTTTGATGTCTTTGGGTGAGACGCCGGCTTCTTTCAATGCCGCTTGCGCGGCGCGCTTGGTCATGTCGTGGCCAACCAGTTGCATAGCGCTGCGGGAGTAGAGCTCGGGTGTGTCAGTCATCAAGCTTTGGCCGGCGATGAGTACGGCTTGTGATTTGAGGTGGGGTCGGGCGTCGAGGAAGGCTTGGGATACTATTACGGCTGCTCCGGCGCCATCTGAGGTCTTTCATTTTGCAAGGGTTAGCTTGAAATTCTTGAATCAAGTTAGGGGAATGGCAAAAGACTTTAAGTGAAAGCAATTTCTTAGAACATTTGAGGGAGGAGTTGAGATAACATACCGGGCTGCATTGAAGCTTAGTAAGTGGGTAGTGAATCATGGGCGAGTTCTCAATTTCCTCAAGAGAGTAGGCTTGATTAAACTGTGCGTATGGATTCTTCTGCGAGTGAACATGGGAGATACGCCCGATCTCAGCGAAATCTCGGGCCTCGGCTCCATATCTAATGAACATAAATTAGCAACACATACACATGCCTCATGTAGCTCGACAAGCAACCGCGAATTTTGGGACTGAGTACTCACTTCTCCATATACTCCCTACCCGCATTGGCGAAATATTGAGGGTTGGGCGGTCCTCTCTCTTTCCCACTGAGTTCATACATCATCTTTGCACTCAGACCCATGGGACTTGGCCGATCACTCCATTTGCTCTTGATGCTGCCGGGCTCCATTTTTTCGAAGCCAATTACCATCGCGCAGTCGATGGCGCCGTTCTTGATCAGGGTGCGTGCGAGATGCAAGCCTGTCGATCCGGTCGCGCATGCGTTGTTGGTGTTGTAAATTGGGATGGATGTCATCCCGAACCTGGGGAAAGAAATCAATGTTAGTTTTTTAAATTCTAGGATGGACTTTATAATTTCAGGCTCTTGTAAACAGGGTATTGCGTGGCTCTCGGATGAGGAAGGGCGATCCGGGCCACACCGAGAAGTGGACAGAGAAAAATCAAGCTTGAAATCACTTACTGATAAAAGACCCGCTGACCGGAAGTCGTATCCCCATAACAGAAACAGGCAATTCCAGTCTCAACATCATCATAGTTGATCTGAGCATCCAGCATTGCTTTGATGCCAGCTTCATAACCCATTTCTGGGTACTCACGCAAGCCACGTGGTTTGATGAATTTTGTCAATCCTACGCCGAGGACATAGGCTGGAATATCATTTTTCGGAGCCATGATGGGCAGTTAATCCGGATCCAGATACGGCGATTTCTGTGAAGCTGTTAGCTTTCTAGTGTGCAATGTCAGCATGTGGAACTGCAGGAAACGATTTTGCTTGTAAAAGAACTAACGGACCGTTCTTGATATCGAATTGATACGTCCTTCAGCTTCGTCTTGGTTTATGCTCTCCTATCGTTCCGATGTTTCTAGTTCCATGGAAGTTGGAAAGTTGTAGTGACGTTGAAGACATGAGGTTCTTGAAAGTTATATCCGGGTGGCTTGCCCCGCCCCCGCATTGAGCTAGAGCCCAGCCCAGACTAGACCTCGGCTTGCCGGCTTCGGCTACGAAGCTTTGACTAGGTAAACAAACAGACCATTAGGGGTGCGTATCTGCGCTCATATCATGTCAAACGCCCTCGATATCATTTGCCTGTCATCAGACTCACAGGTTTTACATCTACGTAATCAATATTTTCGAGCTGTTGCTGCTTGGAAACCTGGATGGGTCGAATGAATCTAGGTGATCATGAACAAAAGCAGCTATTTCCCATTGTGATACCATAACCTGGTATTGTTGCTAGAAATACAAAAGGAAGTTGAGAAGTAGGAGGAATTGTTGCTGGGCAGCCATTCGTCCCTATGGGGGTGCTGAACTCTCTAAACCTAAACCATTTTAAAGACACAATTATTCCAACAGGATGCAACATTTGGTAGACAAAACGAATAGACAATTGTGATTGAAATTAGTCTGTGCATGATTTAAAAGCATGCCAGGGAACGTTTTTGAAGCCTACGCACAGTTATCAAATCAAAATAATATAAGTCGAATTGATGTAAATGAATCAGGCATAATCCAGATAAGCCCTTCCACGTGGTACGGCCCGGAAGCCAGGTCACAGTCTACCATCCATGCTTATTCCCATTGAACGTGTAATATCACAGAACAAAGCAGCAGTTTCGGTCTCGCCTACACACCTCAAATAAAGCGATTGGTCGTTTGTTGGCAGTGTGTGTCTGCTGAAAGACATCACATGTGCCTCCTGCTTTGCTTTGATAACACTTTAACATCATGCAGTGCTGGAAAAATAGTTGAAGTGAGCATTTATTTCCTTCTTGTCTCTGCATATTCTCTTGTGAGATGCTATACCTAGCTCATCTCCGTTTATTCGAGAGACAATGCAATCTTTATGTCTGTTTATGTTACCCATCTCTTGTTAGTAGACAAGGTGGCCAATAAGTCAGTAAGTCAGTAAGTCAGTGATCAGCTGAGCCAATAAAAGCAACTTACTGACTTATAACAAAAACCTCAACTGATGGACTTAACTGATTGGCTGATAAGTTGCTGATAAGTTGAGGCTATCCCTTTTGGCGGTGATTCGCGTGCGACTTTTAGCGCCTTGGCATACCCAAAATGTGAGGGGATTTAGACTCCAACTACAACATCTTTATTATTAACTATAATACCGGGCAAAGCAAGTGCTGTCTTTACAAAAGGGAATATTACATATTTTACAGCCAAATCGTGTGCTTTTCTTATATCCGGATCCCTTTAGATTTAGTAGTATATTAGTAAAAAGCTCCCCTAAAATCCTCCGCTTAATTAGCCGGGAAATACCCTCGGTTTTGTATACTACGCAGTTTTGGGGGTATTCCCTTCTCTCTAAGGTATATTCCTCCTTAAGAACTTCTATTAAAGGTAAAATAAAGTTACTACTTACTCGTTTACGCTTTATACGTACTTCTCGCCTACGCCGTAAATATTCATATAGAATTTCCGTACGAAACTCTTCTGGATCGGTCTATTTCTCCTTATCGGATACATTCGAGTGAAAGGAGAGCTTATAGGCGTTTATAAGGGTTATATCGATGGCCCAATCTAAGAGCGAATAGTGGCTATTAAGTTTGACTCTTCGGGAGACGGTATTTTGCTTTTTGAGCTAATTTCCCTTATTTATAGCGTTCATATTATAGTTGTATTTGTAATCGAAGGACGGAATACTTAGCCAAGCTCTTACTTGATCTTTAAATAGAGCTCTAGCGGTTTTGGCGGAAGAAGAGGTCTTTAACGGCCGTTTTCTAAGTACTTCTACTTCTTCTTCGCCATCGTCGGCAGTCGATATAAACAATACTAAAGCGTTGTCTTTCTAGGCAAACATATTAATCAATTCGTTATCCGTTAGCTTAGCGTATAATGTTCCCCATAGTATTACGTCCTTCTTAGCGTCTTCCTTCTTCATATCGCAAAATCGCTTCAAAATACCGGATTTTGCTATACACGTGCCTGTGGCTCCTTATCCTCGCTCTCTACTATACCTTAATAACTTGACGTTAATAAAGAGGTTATTTAAATAGATAAGAAAGCCTTTGCCTTAGTTCGGAAGAGATTCTATTAAGTGAGCGACGACAGCGGAAGAGTTATTATCGCTAAGAGCTTTAAGTTAAATAACTTTCCAAGGGCCTCTAAGTCCTCCTTTTATTATAGGGTTTTTGATAATCCTTTTATAGTGGAATACCTAATTCAAGAAGTAGCCTTTTTAAGCAAGAACTCATATCTTATAGCCCTCCGGAATAAGCTTTCCCGGAATAATAATAATATCATAAGACCTGCCTTAGAATCGTGATATAACCTCGTCCACTGCAACGTCTCTTCTTGGAACCTAAAGTTGACGAAAGACTATACGAATATAGGTTATAAGAAGCCCTATCTAGATTAGTTAATAACCGAAAGCTTATTTAGATTTATATGGCAAACCCTATTAAATATAGACTCAAACTCATGGTCCAGTTCATCCGTCGCCAGTCGGAATGCCTTATAAATAGCCTTAAATCGCATAAGGCTCATAGTACTCTAAATATCAGGGTAACGAGGTTTATTAAGCTTATCCCTCTAATAATGAGAGAGTTGATTTTGCGGGTTGATTTTAATATATATACGTATTCCTAAGTAGGCATACGCCTCTCTTAACGTGATCGGTTTCCAATCATGCGCTCGCTTATGAGGTTTCCTTACGTAGTATGGCCGATTAGCGTAATCGTTCGTATTCTTAATAATAATATTCATTATTTCTTCCGGCTAAAATAATTCAAATATTTGCCAAGCGTCTCTCGGGGTAATACTAAAGGGCAAATTAATATAGAAGGGGAAATCGGGCAAATCCATAGCTTTAAACCGCCGACCGGTGGATGTTGCTTGCGGCAAGTCAAGGCGCAAAGTAATAAGGTTAGTGGAATCAGCAACAACGTTTTTCAATTGATTTAGTAGCATATTTGCAGTGTGGAATTGCGATTTATTAACGTTGTTTATATATTTTGTTTACTAGAATTTTGGTAGGGAGCCCGCTAAGACGCTAAAAGTCGCTGCACCGCCAAAAGGGATACTTAAATATCTAATAAAACTGCACCAAAAGCACCACCAATTTCAATAGCACCACGATTTTGCCAATTTTTCAAGCACTCTTGGTGCCACAGCATTAAACCAGACAAATTAGAACTCTCTGAAGTAGTCTGTTTAGCGCAGGAGGAAAAGACTCTTTCACACTCCGAGCTCATAGCAGGAATTGCTTTCGGCAATATTAAGCCAATCAAAAGCGATTTTCAAGAGGCTGCGGCCAATCAGAGGCTTAGAATCTGCTAAGCGAGCCTCCTCTCTTTCATCGATCACATCTAAGAGGCACCCAAACTCACTCTAAAATCGAGATATTTAATTCCTCCAGCTTATAAGCTGCTTATCAGTTGACTTTTTAATAACTGATTAAGAACTAGCCCTAGCCCTAACTGATGACTTACGTGGAAGAGCTCAACTTAATTAATCGACTTATCTCAGCTTACTTATTGGCCACCTTGTTAGTAGATAAGGAGCCTTGAATGACAAAAATATAATATATGCCCCAATTTCGAGTTAGATGCACTGCACCTTATATATACGATAACTTGATATGGGTTTATCGGATTTTAGACGATTGGACCAAATCTCCCTTCCCGAAATTTCTTCTACCACAATATACTGCGAGAACCAGCACCACAGAAAGTTCCATCAACCATCGCCTTCTATCTGTACGCGTTATATTATCTACTTCATCACAGTTCTCCACTTTAGTAGAGATCTCGGAGATACAGCTACAAAAATCTCGGGTCAACAAACGCAGAAGGGTATGCCTAGTGAAGAGTTCGAGTTCAACCTCAAACAATTCCCTCTAGCACCCTTGAGTTTTAGAGAGAAACACACCAATAAGTCTATCTTTCTAACGCAACGCACCAGGCTAATTTTTCAGTTTTCAGATTCCCGTACTCTTCTGCCAACTTTAAAGATGGGTTTCATCGTCATTGTTGATCATGATAAGGAGCAAATCTCGGTCACCCTCGATGGCAAAGTGGTTTCACTTTTCCCCCGAACAGGGATTGCGGAAGGTCTGGAAGCACAACGTGTTTGGGCTGGTGGTGATACCGTGGGGTAAGTGAAAGCATGCTTCAAACCCACCTCAATTTTCAACTTCACGGCAATAGCTTACTGGTGTGAAGTGCATACGCTCAACGTCTGATTGTCCATGAGGATATCCATGCCACCGTAGTGAAGGATGAGACTAGTGCGGCTCCAGCACACAACGAAGACCGTGGAACGACGACCTCGCGCAATCGGAAGGGCGGTAAGAAAGGCGCCAAGATCAGACGTAATCGCAACAGTAGTAACAAGGCAGAGGCCACGAAAAAGATGGGTGGCGACGCTGCCAAGTCAGTTGCCGACAGTGATGACAAGCGATCAGCTACGAGTGAGGACAAATTTTCAAAGACCGTTGACCCAATGAAGCATGCTATTGTTAACGTTTGTTGTAAGTTGGAGTAAAGTTAAAGACAAATGCATAAGCTGACCGAGATGTTTTCAAGGGCAAGCATACCACAACACTAATGTTGAAGTCCTTCAAGAGAAATTCGACACCTGCAAGTTCATATTTAAAACATCTCACCCGGATTTCGAGACTTGGAAGACCCGATCGATGGCCTTCAAATTGAACGGAGTCCCTATCACAAACGTTGTTGCTTTGGGCCTAGGAAGCCACCACCCAGCCGACAATGGAGTTCCCAAGGATCGTGCCGATGTCATTATGCCAATTCACACTGGTTTCCAGCTGGTAATAGTCAAGATGATCAGAGAGATCCTTGGTGGTGAGCACTGCCAGATTCCAGTTTCACAAGGCAACGCTGACTTCTCAATAGAGGAGAATCAACCACTTCCATGTGTCATTCAGGACATATGTTATTCTGGATTGGACAAGGAGTTCTTGACGACCTTGGACTTCACTGTTGTTGATGATCCTGATGCTTTCGGATTCATCAATACCAACACTTTGGTGTTCCACAGTAAGTAAACCAAATCCTGCGTCCTTCGGTGGCATAGTGCTAATAAAAGTGTAGTTGGTACCTATCTCCGAATTGCTTGTAAGTTGGTCGGAGTGATAACCATTTCGTATCTGTCGAATTACCCGGGAACTTTCAGTGCTCCTGAGTCCCAAGGTATAGATGTACGAGTACTTGCTGACTTTCAATATCTACAGGGTGGATCTGCGCCGGCACTTGGCCAGCTGCGATGATCACGGAAAACTTCTGGGCCAACCCCACAGGAAGTCTCGTTCATGAACCTCCCCCAAGCTATGTTTTCCCGGGACTTAAGGAGATGTTCACACACTATGAGACCGACAAGGAGTTTATTGAGAAGAGGCCCCGAAATGCAAGCATCCTTAACATCTACACCCTCAAGGATATGCAGGGTTCTGATGCAGATACCAAGGACAAGTTGGCTCAAGGCTGCTCCGATCTTGAGGTCTAACTTCTCGATAACACCATGGAAATATCTAGAGGATGAAGGAAGTTTTGAGGTCAGTCGCAACGACTGTCGTGTATTATGGGCCTATCTCCAGGTCGATACTGTCCCCTTTTCCTGGCAGATATGTTTGTATAATTTAAGATTGACTGCAGATTCCTTTGCAGTGCCTCTGCATTTGCAAGGAAGCATACACACACTTTGTCCTTTCTTTTCTTCTTTTCTGTCTGTATGTATTCAAGTTTGCTTCGCACCTTTAGGACAATGGGAAGCGAGCTTTGCACCCAACCTCAATGAATTGATGTGTCATAAGTTCTTACTTGACGAGGACCTTTGGTTTTATGTATCACACGAATAGACTAAAGTGATGATCAACAAGTTAAGGTGAGTGAATAACAACAAAGAAGGATCTTGATTGAAGTTCTTTCATCTTATTGAGTCAGTGATGACCTGACACTTTGTGTTCGGCTTTTACATTAACAACGACTGCCATTTGATTTGATGCTTCATTATTTTGTCTGCTTCGTTTAAATAGTTGGACACGTATTTCCTTCTGGACTCCACTCGGAAGAAACGGTTTTGGCCTCTACTAGACCATTAATCATCAACAATCGAGCTTGTTTCCTTCAGCATACTAGCTCCTTAGAAGTGGCCTGCAGACTGGTGTATGTGGGTAGTGCAAAAGCGCATGCAGGTTGTAGATCAATTCCCAGCTTTGCTCTGGCTCACAATAACCGCTCCGCAGATGCAAGTGCGATCAGGCGGTCACTTGGATATCTATTCATCCGAGTCAGTCTCAGCACTTACCATCAAAAATTTAACAATCTTGGAGTTCTCATCATCTCAATCTGATCTCACAGAAAAGATCTACATACCAAGCATTGGCAGACTTTCTCTTGCGGCATCGATTCAGAGTCTATCCAGCTTACTTGGCTTGGAACACGTACCAAGCTTTGGGGCCAGCATGCTGAAGCAATCCGACATCCTTACCATTAGCTCCTGCGCAGCTGAGCTCGGCTGCACTTACAATGCTGGGGGAGACTCACAACTTCCTCCACGGCCAGCAAATGGCTCATCAAACCCAGCCAAGATCAGTCAGTGCGCAGGTGGTACAGCACACAACATAGCGCTAGCTGCTCACTATGCAGATGCTTCAATCACCTTGTCAAGCATCGTGGCCGACGACGATCTAGGTGACTGTTCCTGTGAAAATCGAGAAAGAAGGCCGTTCTACAGATGGACTAATCGTTCTGTCTTCAGAAGCTGCTATGATTCAGCCAAAAGCCCCGATCTTCGGAATGGCAGATATTTCGCTCATAGAGCATGCCATGTTTAGCAAGAGGCAACATCGAGAGTCTTTGATTACAACAGTAGCCCCGAAATGGGTGTTAGATACCTGCTTCACTCCCAAAGTAGCTTCTTCGATTCTGGAATGTGCGAAGAAGTACGGAGCACAAATGTTCATCTAATGTGATTCGGTGCCTTTACCGACAAGCCTGATGAATCTTCATCCGGGTATCAATGATCAAGAATCGCTCTATCCATCTCACTTCTTCGATGTCATGGCGCCAAATCCTCTTGAATTGGAAGCAATGTACGATAGTGCTTCGGTAAAAGAACTATTCACTTCGAGTAACTATGAGAAGTTCATACAACAGTTAGCAGGGCGCCTGATCTCGAAGCTGCGTTGTTGACAATACCTTCACCTCAAAACAGCCGAAAAAGATCATTCAATCCATCACCCCCCTCCCTTACGCTCCAACCACCATCACCACTCTCGATGAAGAAGGCTGTTTATTGAGCATATTGATACCGGCAAATCATAAAGACCGTCATGCTTGTGAAGAGAACAGACCATATCTCATACGGAACGAACACTAGCCACGATATTCGTCAAAACCCACCCGTGTCCATCTGATCTCTCGGAAGAAAAAAATTGTCACCGTGGATGGTGCAGGGAATAGCTTCAATGGTGTCCTGATAGCGGAGGTCGCTCGCCCAGGCTGAAATTAGAAAGGGGAATATGGGATTCGAAGAAGAAGAGCTCCTTGGGTCTGCTCAGAATGCTGCTGCTTGGTCTTTTGAGTGTGTGAATGCTGTCAGTCTTGCTGTTAGATCTTTGCCTAGGGAATCTTAAGAGTACTGTATTGATATCGAAACCTAACGTCTGGTCGTCTTATCTGTCATGGCTGCTCTTCAGAAAGGAGAAAGAGTTCCAAGTCATCAAATGTCAGTGGCTTGGCAGATACGGCGCATGTGTGAACTCTCTCTAAATGTTGCCTGTTCCTGGATTATGTCCACACTATGTGCTGTCCATTCCTACCCTATATGCATCTTCTGGTGTGGTTCTGCAGCTTTCCTATCTCAAGACTGGCCCAGAACCCACAACTCCCCATCAGAAGAAATGTCACTCGTCATGTACATCCTCCCCGCCCTATCAAACCCCAGCCCAGCAGGTCTAAAGCAGCCAGAGCTAGCGCTCGGTCCATTACCCTTGCATTTCGAAACATCTGGATTCCAGAAGATGTCCTTATACCCCGTGTTCGTGGAGAGTGGAGATACGGGCTTGTACACTCCATCAGTACCTTTCGTGAACGCAACTTGCACTACCTTGAATCCTGTGGTTGGGACTCGGTTCCAAGATCCGTGGAAGGTGACGTAGAGGTTGCTGAAGGTGTCGTCGAACTTGCTGTCGATTGGAGCGGAATGGGGTTGGAAGACGAGGGATGGTGGTGTGGATAATTTCTTGCAGGTCTCGTCTTTGAAGGTGTTGTTGGGAGCAATCACGAATTGGTCTCCAACTTGGAATTTCTGATCCGTGAAGTCGCTTGGCTTCCATACAGCGTCTAGCGAACACAGAAAAGGTCAGCAGTAGCTTTGAGGGTATATAGTCGTCCAAATATACGGGGATACAGGTAGCTGGAATGCTTACAGCAAGTTGGATATCCAAACCATTTGTCGTTATTCTTAGTGACGTCTCCAATGTAGTTAAGCTTCTCAGCGGGATTTTCTTGATGAACGTCTTTGCCGCCACGTGAGAAGTTATCACCACTATTCTCAACGCCCCAGAGCCTACCAAATGGTCAGCTGTGTCCTCGGAAAGATGGGTACTGGAGAATATTTACATGCTGTTACCGTCAAAAGCAATCCCAACTTCATTACGCATTCCATAACCTGCCAACCACCCGCCAGAGATGTAGTTGTAGCCCCCACTTGGGATTGCGTTCAAGTCAAACACCTTGACGCATGCGCGAGCTGTCTTCGGGTTACCAGATGGGTAGTCGAAATTGTCATTCGATCCGTGCGACACAGCCAATAGATTGGGATTCTTTGGTGATAGCAAGAGCGTGCGAGTTGAATGCCCTCCACTATACATCCCAGTCACAATAGTTGCTCTAGTCCCTACAGATCCCGAGGAAGCTGTATATGGCCAGGAGTAAACCTGGGTCATGCTGCTGGCATACAGTGTTTTGCCATCGGAACTGAGCGCAATTCCATGGTTCAGGCTATTCAGTGCGACTAGAGTCTTGGTGGCAGATACACAGCCATCGGCAGTCATGGTGTGAAGGGTGATGCCTTTTCCAGATTGCACGACGAGCATGTTGCCTGCCGAGTCAAATATGATGCTACGAGGACTAGTCAAGCCACCGAGGACTTTCGTTGCTTTCCATCCGCTTGCCTGGAATCAAGGTATCGAATCAGTGGGAATAATCATATATTTGAGATGAGGAGATCTCAATGTGTGGTAAAGGCATAGATGTATCGCCCTTGCTCGGAATAAGAATTGACAGTCAGAAGTAGACTTACGAGAACAGAGGAGAACTTCGGTGCTCCAGCTCCGGAGCATGACGCAGGTACCTTCCCCTTCACAACTGTACTAACAGGCTTTGCGGATGAGGTCGTACTTGTCATGATTGTAGTCGGGGGCTTAGAGGTGATCACTGGGACGGACGTTGAGACTAGGCCCGTTGTAGTTGGTACTGCTGATAGAATATTGCTCGCAACCCAAGCCTCAAAAAGAGGACTTCGAGCAGCGTTCAAGTCATGGGTCCATTTTCCGTAAGAATCATGCATGTTAAATGCTGAGTTGTTGTTCGCTGGCTCTTGGACAGCTGTGGTTCCTTGAGCCCATGCAAATGGTGCAGTTCCTGTCCCATTCAAAACGGCTTGGGAACCGTCATTCGCTTGGTAGGATGTACATCCGGAACATTTTGCTGTCATTGTCCAATGCGTACTGTTCACCGAGGTACCTTTCAACAGAGTATACTCTGCGCCATCGTAGGACTGCGGGAGGCCCAAACCGCTATCTGAGTTAGTCTGATCCAAAATTGCAAGGGAGGTCTTACAATGCAAAGCGCGAAGATACCACAGAGGTCTTGCCATTTGGCCACCCGACTGTGAGGGGATTGAAAACCATCGTCCCTCCCCACGCGAACCCTGTCCAAGTCGTCGCCAGCGGTGCAGTGATGGAAATTATTGCATCATATGGATCTGTCACATTCATGGGAAGTGCGATACCAATGCTGATGCCCGACTCTGGGGCAAGATACGTCGAGTAACATATTTTCGTCACTGCGTCACAAGCAGTCTTGGAGTCTACCTGGGCAAGAACTGCATAACTTAGCATTGAAATTTCGTTGATGTTGTTATTACTTACCAGAGTTAGCAAGTGCTAAAGCACCGCAGAGGAACGTTATACGCATGGCGAATGTTTGAAAACTCCACGAGGGAAAATCGGTCCCAACCACTTCGAAAGCAAGTGATGGAGCATCTCACCTATATGTGGGGCTGAGGTACTCAAAGCCAGACAACTGCCATCAATAGGTACCCTGTTGAGTTAAGCTCTCCGTCTCCGAATACCACGTAGTTTAGATGAAAACATATTGAAAGCTTGAAACGTTCGATAGTGAATGGCCAACCTTGGCAGATGACACTCCGCAATCTCACCCAGCAGGGGCGATGGCAATCACAGGCAAAAATTGTCCACGACCACCAGGTACATGACTAGAGACTCCTATATTCAGATTGGCTTGGAGCTTTGGCTGAGGAATGTTGCTCAATGTGGATAATATATCGTACCCCACAGCTCTGCTCGTGCCACAGTACTCGATGCAAAGAAAGGAGGCTGCAAGCGAGCCCCACAAAGAGGGGTGGGGGGTCAATGAATCGACCGGGAGTTCTGAAGACGGTCCTCTGTTTTTCCACCTAGCGTCGGCAGCTTCTAACTCGTACCAACATCAGGCAGTTGTGCCCTGGCTTGTTGCGGATAAACATTCCCTGAAATAAGCGAATGAAGCGATGAAGCAGTGATCCATGACCATAACATGTGTGTCGTAGTCAGTCCTTGAAGCATCTGCTTTCACTTCTCCACTTCTGATAGGACCTATTCGTTATCTCAAAAACACATCTGATTTGAACAAGATTAAAAGGTGTAAATAACCAAATCCAGGAGACGAATTGTGGCTATAAGCAAGGTAAAGCAAACAGTAGAAATTATATATGAGATCACTCGAAATTGACGGTCATCGACCCTCCGATACTTTCAGGTGAACGAACCTCCACAACCACCCTTGCAGTGCCTAGATATACACTGTGTATCTGGTAAAGCTTCATTTTAATCAAAGTATATTGTAGCAAGGTGCCGACTCCCTGAGCCGCCACTTGGCTCTCTAGCATTCAATTTTAGACACTCGTCCCATCTTGCATTCCTGTTCTAGAAAGAACATTTCGACGTAGTGATATTGCCTAGGAATAGAAATTCAATTCCAAAACACTAGAAAGCATAGCGCAGTAACATTCATTGGCATAGAAGGAAATCTCCTGGATCCTAGTGGTACCAAAACTGCAAGAAACATCTGCTGTAAAGCTGCATGTAGATGGATGACATCTAAGATTGAGACGTGAAGACAGCTGTGTATTTGTCCAATAAGTCTTCTACTCCGATGACATGTTGCTGTTGGGAATCTAGAAGATTTTGAGCAGCTAAGACTCGGGAGGAACAAGACTGCAAGAGTACCATTTCCAAAGAACGGGGCAGGGAATCAAGGGAGTATAATTCCGAACGAAAAAGTTAAGAAAGATGAAAAGAATCTGCGCGATATACCGGTCTTACATCTGACTGACTTTCAGTGTCTCAAACGAGGCAATAGGTGCTTGGCCCAAATTTTTCATCTGTTCTGCTGTGACTTCCAGCGCAAGGGTTCAACAGGGTTGACCTCGGATCTCAGCGGGCGCGCTAAGTTCTCCACGCTGGAAGTTGCGGGGTTGGCTAGGTACGGCTTTAGTCGGCTTACAGGAACTGGAGAGCTGTTCCTGATCTTCTCTCCAGTTCCTATTTCTCATTAATGGAAAGTCTTTCAATGTGGCCACTGATTATGGTCGAAGATAACTATCCATGAAACTCCAGGACTTCAGTTTCTCAGATCCTAAACCCAACCTCGTCTTGTAAGCTGATCACTTGGTCAGCTAACATGTTCCCATCCAAGCTCCGAGCTCTTCCTCGAGCCTCCCATTATCGATTCTTCTCGACCTCTGCATCTCCGAGCACAGGCACGCCAATCACATCCGTACTCATTGCAAATCGAGGTGAAATTGCCCTGCGCGTTGGACGGACAGCTTCTGCTTTGGGAGTACGCTGTACGACGATCTACACAGACCCAGACGCACATTCCCAACATGCGCTTTCCAGCCCTTTCGCGGTAAACCTGGGCTCTGCAAATGCCTATCTTGACGGGGAACGAATCATAAAGGTCGCGAAAGAGCAGTCGTGCGAGGCGTTACATCCCGGGTATGGGTTTCTCAGCGAGAACTCGGCATTTGCGAAAAGATGTCTGGAGGAGGGGTTGGTGTTTATTGGACCCCCTTGGAAGGCGATTGAGGCAATGGGAAACAAGTCGAGAAGCAAGGATATCATGATCAAGGCGGGAGTTCCATGCATACCTGGCTATCATGGCGGAAATCAAGATCCAAACTACCTCCTGGAGGAAGCTCGAAGGATCGGGTTCCCTGTTATGGTCAAGGCTGTCAAGGGAGGCGGTGGAAAGGGCATGAGAATTGCAATGAACGAGCAGGAATTCCTGGATAAATTAGAAAGTGCCAAGAGTGAGGGCAGGAACTCCTTTGGAGACGATGAAATGCTGGTCGAGAAGTACATTTCAACACCAAGACATATTGAAGTGCAGATTTTCGCCGACAAGCATGGCAATGCTGTAGCTCTAGGAGAGCGGGATTGCAGTCTCCAAAGACGGCATCAGAAGATTTTGGAGGAAGCACCAGCACCAAATCTCGCGGAAGACATTCGTCAAGACTTATGGGGCAAGGCACGAGCTGCTGCTTTAGCTGTGGGCTATGAGGGAGCTGGCACAGTAGAATGTAAGTCGTTTGGTTCAGTGTCAACGAAGCTTTGCTAATTTAATTCCAGTCATCTTCGACAACGACACGAATGAGTTCTTTTTCATGGAAATGAACACCCGACTTCAAGTTGAACATCCTGTCACAGAAGAAATTACAGGAGAAGACCTTGTCTCCTGGCAGTTTAAGGTCGCTGCTGGTGAGCGGTTGCCGCTGGACCAGGAGACCATTGCTCAGAGGATAGCAGAGCGCGGATGGGCCATTGAAGCTCGAATCTACGCCGAGAACCCAAGTCAAAATTTCATGCCAGACTCAGGCAAGCTCATCCATCTGAAGACGCCTCAAATTTCAGAAAGTGTCCGCATCGATGCTGGTTTCATTGAAGGCGATACCGTTTCCTCGGCATACGACGGTATGATTGCAAAACTCATCGTCAGCGGCGAAAGTCGAGAAGTAGCAATCCGCAAACTCTACGCGGCGCTGCAGGAATACGAAGTTGTTGGTTTAAGCACCAATATCGAGTTCTTGAAGAAGATCTGTAAGAGCCCTGCTTTCATTAGGGGCGAGGTTGAGACTGGGTACATCCAGAAATACAACGATGAGCTGTTCGCTCCTGAAGTCATAGAACCAGAAAGGTTCGCTCAGGCCGCGCTGGGACTGCTCTCCAAAGAACTTTCGGCAGCCACACCAACGATTGGCCAAGGCCCTCATGGTGCAGCCGTTGGGTTTGGTGCAAGATCTCGACGACAGTTTACATTCATTCCAACCGATGCCGAGGAAAGTCCACATGTTACTGTCTCGGTAGAGCAGTTGGGTCGAAATCTGTTTGATGTAGAAGTCAAAGGCGGCGGTCTCGATCAGTCTTACAGCAATGTAGTCTGCGAACCAAAGTCTCCATCCATCTCGACGTTCTTCCCGCACACACGTGTCGAAAGCACAATTGTCACAGACGGTGATAAGATCACGCTTTTCCAACACGGCAAGCAAACACATCTCACGCTCGCAACGCCAAGTTGGTTCGAGAAAGCATTAGGGTTGAAGGATGTGGCGAATAGTGTTCTTGCACCGATGCCGTGTAAGGTTCTGAGGAACGAGGTTAAGGAAGGTGATCAAGTTGAGAAGGGACAGGCTCTAGTTGTGTAAGGACCCTAACGGGTTGAGATTGTAATAGCTAACTGTTTTTAGAATCGAGAGTATGAAGATGGAGACGGTTATTCGATCGCCGCAGACGGGGACAGTGGCTAAGCTGGTGCACAAGGAAGGAGTAAGTTCAACTGAAGCAAGTAACGATTCTAGCTAACAAATTTAGGATATCTGCAAGGCGGGCACGGTATTGGTGCTTTTTGAGGATGCTCAGGTGGACTGATGATTGATTGTGAGGCCTAAGCTTTTTGGTTTGATGACAAGTTATCAAGCCACAAATGAGCTATCCCCAAATCTCGAGAGCTATGAGTTACGAGTGTATGAGTAGGGAGGGTCGATGTCATTTCTTGCATTTGAGACGTGGCCAAAAAGCGAGACAAGTGTAGATTTCGCAAGATAGCAAGCTCTAGATAGTGCCAGACCCAGCAATCCGCAAGAATACAACCTCCATGATCAAAAAGCTCGGCTCAGAAGGAGACAAGCAAGTGCACCCTCCGCAGTCCACTCACAACTTCTGCCCATTACTTCCCACCTCCACAACCTGATCGATACCTTCATACTCCGGCAACTCTAAATCGTACTTTTTCTGAATATCCGGACTCACGAACCTATCCTCACAGTCAGAATCAAGATCAACAATGTCCCCTTCTCCAACCACACCGAAACTCAGCCCCCCCATTACCCCAGCCAAATCAACTCAAATCATCAACCAATCCACCAAAACAAAAGTAGACAGAACAAAAAAACAAAACAAACCAACTCACCTCCCCCCAATAAAATGCCTTCCTCCGAAAAACCTAACTAAAGGCTTCGGCGCAGTCAAGCTCACCAAAACAGCCGGTTTGAAACTCGATCCAGGTCCTGACGAAGGCGGTCCATCTTCGATATTCCAGGATGAGGGCGCGTCGACTGAGAGGACGGGAATGGACGTTTCTTGGAGGGCTTGGATGACGGCGGGGAAGGGCTCGCGGATGGAGCCGGTGAATGAGAAGCCTGTGGTAGGTGTTAGTTGGTGAGAGGGGGAAGAGGGGAAGACGAACCGAATATAGCGTCGACGATGTGATCGGTCTCTTTCAGTGCCGTGGGGAAGTCTTCTGTGAATGGGATGTTGAGGTTCTTGAGTTGTGTTGAGAGACGCTAGATCGGGGGAAGGGAAGTCAGGCTCAGCTCATCTCGTGTGATAAATATATACAGACAAAGTCGATCTGAGGAGACAGATGGCTTGAGCTATTTCTTAGGGAGAAGTTATTTTTTACATACCTGGTAGAGATCATTCTTGCTCTGTTTGGGATAGTAGATGGTGGGTTTATATCCGTAATGCCAGAGATGCCTTGCTGCTACTAAGCCATCGCCTCCTATTTTTCTCTTTAGTCAATGATAAAAACAAAACACCACAGTCCCATCATGCTGTACTCCACAAGGCCACATGCAAATTGCAAGTTTTAGTTCGAATCTCGAAAGGAAAGTATGAGGTTAAGAAAACTGGAATCAAGACTCACCATTATTCCCCGGCCCACAAGCGACGAGAATCCTCCTTCCCTTACTTGGAGGATGAACACGGTAGACTTCAGGTCCTCAAATTCAGCACTTAGTCGGATCTTAAAAGAGCTAAGGATTGGTAATACGTCTACGTATACTTACCAGCTTGAGAAACTGACAGACCAGCAAGTTCCATGAGCTGGTCGATGGAGAAGGCTCCGATGCTCATGAGGTCCTTGTCTAACGCAGCGGCGTTTTTGGCAGAGAGTGTCTATGGATGGAATGGTCAGTAAAAGTTGTATGTGAAAATAAATGGGGAGTAAAGGGTGTTGTGATGTTTGACTATGATTTACTTGCCTTCATCTTGATTTTGGGTAGCTGAGATATCAGTTAGGGTTACTCCGTATTTTGTGTTGTTTGGTCTGGAATCTTAGAGTTGGGAATTAAAGAACATCAAGTGAGGCAAATCAGGGGATGGATTTAAAATGCGTATTGACATTCGATTGAATCATACCTTGAGAAATTACGATCTGTTCAAAGCCAAAGATCATCCGATGGTAATCATCCGAACACAACAAACAGTTGACATCACCCACCAGTAGTCCCCTCTCCTCGCCGTCCGCTCCGCTCCGCCCCGCTCCATCAACGCCTCGACGGAGCGGACTCCTCCAATTCCGCCTCAACCTCAAAAAAGTCGCGATACCCAAGCATTAGTACCATCAACCACCAATCCCTCCTCCCTCTACTCCTCCCACACCACAACACCACAGCCGGAACTTCACAATGGTTGTGAAAATAAGACTAGCACGCTTCGGCCGCCGCAAAGCTCCGTTTTACAATATAGTTGTTGCGCAAGCTCGGTACGCCCTCCCCTTACCTACTTTACAAGACACTTCTTCCGCGGACGTCGTGCTGATATTAGTCTCGAATACAGGACAGCGAGGAATAGCAAGCCGATTGAAGTTTTAGGTTCGTCTACACACCACATATCGTACCAGAGTCTGTAGCAGACAAGGAGGTGGAGATCGATTGGGAGAGGAAAATGGAAAGGAAGAGGAACAGGGGAGCAAGAGAGCTTGAACTGATCCAATTGAACGAGGATAGGCACATACGACCCGATCCCCAAACCACCCGTCGACGGCGAAGGCAAGCCCTTCAAGGACATCAAGCTTGACTCTGCGCGCGCGAAGTATTGGCTCGGTGTTGGTGCGCAGCCGAGTGATCCTGCGTGGAGGTTGTTGGCTATGGTGAGTTATACTTATTTTTTTTTGGGGCGCTCGTTTGCTCTTGGCTTTTTTGTTTGGGCTGTTGGTTCTGGTGGATTGTGCTGGGCTGAGGGGCTGTGAAGGGAATGAAGGAGGAGGAGATGAAGGAGGAGATGGAGGTGCACCAGAGGGGTTGGAGTGCAGTGCTAACAAATGAATGACAGGCTGGATTACTAGAACCTAAATACCGCCCTAAAGCTACGAGTTGAGAGGCGATTGGGCTCGGATTGACGGGAGAGATGGAAGCGTGTGTACGAGAGAGATGTATACTGTAGCATATGGGGGCGTTTTGACACGATGAAAAGCACGCATGGCATAGAAGAAGAACACTGTATATCAACATGAATGGATGGGCGTTGATTGGAAAAGTAAGCCTTGCGGAGAAGATGGTGTGTGTTGCGTGTGTTGAGGAGAGAATGGCGAGGAGAGTGGCAAGATTAGTTCGGAAGGGACTGCATTATTCCTAGGACATCTTCACTCTAGAATGCGGCTAGAAATCAAAGAAAGGAAGATTGTATATCCAATCCATGGATTAAGAAACCTTTGTTGTGCCTAATTATATACCCAAATGCCACCCAACTCTATGTAACCTCATATCTACATGATGCGAACGACCTCGATTCCTCGAAGGTCAAAATGCTAATGAATCGTCATGCCGCACACAAACGCCTGTCGTGCCCTATCCCGAACTCCTCTCTATGCATCTTGAAGATCCCATTCCACACTCTTAACATGTCAGTGCGCAACGCCAGTAAAGAACATGTTCGTTCCCAAGCATAGAATCATTACAAACAGGCCATAGATCGCCAAAGCCAACGAGAGCTTCCGCAGGATAGTCTTGCGCCAATGGCTCGAAGCAAGGCCTCTCGTTCCCGTAAGGCCTTCGGTATCAGAATCACTCTCAGCCTCATCTTCGTCTTTCGCTAAACGCTGATGGTGGATCGAATCCGGCGCCGAGATCTTGTAGTAGAACAAGCCCGGCAGGATGAAGCTGATACTTGTACTGCCGGTGCTGCCGACATATGCAAGCACCTTATCGAGGGAAGACACGGTCATAGCAACGATGTAGCTGAGGACGATGATGACGGTGGTGATGAGCGCGAAGCGAAGCTCGCTAATGGTATCGTTCCGCGCAACGGGTTGAGCTGAAGAGCCTGTGAGCAAAGGCATTGAGCGTGCTGGTGAGCTGTTAGGAGAATTACGTGCGCTCCGCAGCCCATTTGGCCGCCACTTCAACACTGCATCGACGGATGCTCTGCATGGATGGACTTGCAGAGGGTACGAGAATGTGACAAGGACGACAATGGCTGCTTTGCCGATTGTGGAGGCGACAGAGGGAATGTCTAGACTGTCAGCTTAGGATACAGGGAAAGTTGAGGGGTTTCTTACACATCCCAACAATGTTTCCGGCCACGATGTTGCCGAATGACAGATAGCCAGTGATGGCAACCAAAACGTAGACTGAGGCAGCAGATCCGATACTTGCGGCAATGACGCTGGTGGTACTAGATTGAATTTGTAAGCATCTGACTTCAAGATCCGAGTAGGTACACCAACCTCTTTGGGGAGTTGTTCTTGATCTCGTTCAAAATAGAAAACATCTATACATGTTAGCTTCGGCTTTCATAGAGGAGGGAGCTAGTCTTACATTTTGATGGCATGTGTATGCAAACACAATGACCGGGAAACTCTGAAGTGTCTGAACAAGACCACCCCATCTAACCACTCGAATGACTCCCCTATCCGCCATAGTGTCCCCCTTGCAAAAGTGATAGACAACCAGAATAACTAGATACCCAATGGATATCAGAGCAACCACACTAGTATACTTGAGAGAATCAAGGCGACGAAGGAACGCAAGAGGAATGACAACAAGCCTGCTAAGGTTAGCAAAGTGAGACTGAGAAAGGGATGTAACATACATGAACACAGTAACCCAAAAATGTCTATCGACAAGAAACGGGACAGCATCAGCATTCTCATTAAACCCTCTCACAACCCCTGGCATCAAATCCCCAATAATGATCAGATAGCTCACTCCCACGCCAAAGCACTTAATAGCAATCGCAGCATCGAATATAACAGCTGCATTAGGGTACGTGATCTGCGACAGGGCGAAGAAGGATGCCGATCCACGTTCAAGATACCGAGCGCATCGAGTCTGGAGGTATAGTCCAAAAGACGCTGTCAGACCCGACCAGAGTATCACAAAGGTGCCTAGAAGGATTCCCATGTGCGACATGGCAAGGGGCATAGCTAGAGTCCCCGCTCCGATAACTGCGATTGTCAGAATCCGATAGATAGAAGGATGCCAAAGTCCAACTTCTGGTATGGCATTGGGGAAGGGGGCGTACTCGTATTGACCAGATTGATATTGCTACTTATCCAAGAGGCCTCCCCTCCTAGATTCTGGTCCTTCATAGCCCTACTAGATTTCCTCCTTTCAATGAATCTTGTCAGCTTCGTTCTAGAACCTCATTGGACTTTGTTATGGTTTGCCTCACCTCCGTCCTCGCCCTGTATCCGATGAGGAGTCACCGGGACCTCCCATCGCAGAATAGGACACCATCGCACACCAGGTCCCCTAGACCACTAAAACAATATCCGTAGATGGTACCTCTGATCTGCAGCCTGCCAGTCCTCGCACGTTGGTTATGGCGAGATGAGTCGATGGGCGCAATCGTACTGGCGCATTGAAGCCTAACAGCTCAGGAGTGGAGTGGAGTAGGTGGAATTGCGAAATCTCGGTCAATCGCAGCGCGCAAATGGGAGTCGTGTTATCGAAGCATGGAGAGATTTCTGAAGTTGTCGTCCTTTGGGCGTTAAGGTTTCGTGAATTCGTGAGTAATCTCGTTTGCAGAGGTTGCGAGCTCGTAAGATGGACAGTTTGTCGGTTGAGAAATAGAACCACTTTAGAGCCTCCTTTCCGCCTGTCAAGCCACATCGTTCTCCACTCAGCCTTCAGCCTTGTCCGGGCGTTCTCGGCTATCCTTAAGCTACATGTCAATCCGGGGAAACAAACTTTCCCTTCAAACCTCATGTCTTTTGAATGTGAATTTGAAGCTCTGCTCATTGATGAAATCCAAACCCGAATGAATTGCAAGAGAAGAAAGTTCATCTGCGTTGAGGCCATGCTATAGAGATTTACAATTGCAAATTCTGGCCAAGTAGTCGTTGATGCACCAGCAACGCAAGATGCGCAACCCAGAACTTTAGAAGAGTGCTGCACTTCGACAACGCTTCCTTCGCAAATTGGTCTAAAGATCTAGAGGGATCTCAGAGCTCTTGGAATCGCATGTGTGCTGGTTATTGAAATCAGAGAAGTCTGTCCAACTCTCCAGACACTAAATATCTATATGTGTTCGAAGCCCAGAATCATCAAGACTTATCCACAGCATTACATGCCTCGACTGTATATCTCGAATATTCTTTTATGTATTCATGGCATCCACCTGCCCTTCTTCACAGTTCCGTCTCATTTTGTGTCCATAATAGACATATCCTTTCAACCAGCCAACCATTGCATTCTAGCTCATCGATATCCAACCTCGACCAAGAAAAGCATCAATTCCAAACCGCACAGAATACTGAGATAGCATTAATTTATGGAGTAAAGTATTGCAGAGATTCCAAGTGACACAAAGTGAATATTCTAGAAGTTGGCGATGCGTTGGATGGAAGTTCGAGGGAAGACTCAAAACCTGGAGAAAAGACTCCAGCATAAGCTCACCAACAATAATGAACAGATGACATCGTCATACGATATGAAACTACCTAGGTACTCCACACACCTTCATCTACTTCATGTCGTCATGTTCCCTCTCACCGCTCCCATCAAAGTAGGAGAAGTCTCCCCGGTTTTGCAAACATTGCCAAACAAGGCACGCGAGAGGAATGAAACGACCGAGCAGAAACAAATCCAAAACACCAATGACGACAGAACATGCCTCTTCGAGAAAACATGAGGATGTTAGGGAGCCTGGAGCCACTATCTGTAGGGCTGAGAGCTGAGAGCTGAGTGGATATCTACTTCCTCGTGCTTCTTGTTTTAAGAAGAATGGGCTAGAGATGTGGATTAGCACGTGGCAAGCAAGATCAAGACCTAGAAACCTCGAACGGAAAGGCATGGCTGCATGAACGGAATCGTGATATCCGCGTCTCAGGAGATGATCTACGGTACTGATGCTTTGTGGTCATGTGGGGAGAGGGACGAAATGGCATTTTGTCAATGCGATGGGACTGCGGCGTGGAGAGCTAGGAGCGAGGAGGCTAATGATTGTAGTTAGGTGGAGATGTAGTGGATGGTTAGAAGGGAAGTGGTGTCTGCATGAAGAGAATCGAGGAAGCTGGTTTGAGCCTCTGCTTCTTCATGTTGGTTTCTATTCACTTATTGCAGGTGAACTATTGCATGAATAGATTGGCAGTGAGAAAAGCTCACGCCACTCCAGTCTGATACCGAAATGTTGGTGTTTTTATAAGCGGTTCACTTGTATACTTGTGTAGTAAAATTAAATGCAAGGAGACGGAGATTCGGAGACTCGGAGGTGGATGCTAGAATACTGAAGAAGATGGCATCCATCTACAACGTCCCTTTTGAATCTCTACGCATCCCCTTGAACTGAATTGTCCAAGCAGACGAAACATCAGTAAACAGAACATTCTCAATTGTCAGCATTGTGTAATCCAATATGATTTGCGTTCATGTCTTGATAGGTTCCCCTTTTCCCCTCCCCTCGCCTCTTGACCTCCCGAGTCGTAGGCTAATAAACATGCAGGGGGAAAACATGCAATTGACAAACTGCCAGCCAAGCCCTTCCAAGCCATACCAAGGCATGTCAAAGTGAGGGCCCGAGTTTGCATCGCACAGTCCAACAGTCCAACAAGTCTAACCGCTGTCCAACACAACGTGGAGAAATAAGCTGATGGGTAGGTACGGTTACTATTGTATCTTCGCCACTCCATGCCAGTCTATGACAAGTTTCCAAGAAGCTTAACCCCAACCTTCTGTCCAGAGCTGACGCTCAGGCTCAAGCTCAAGCAAGGGCCACTCTCGTAACCGAAACCCCTCCCCTCTCTTCTTCCATCTTTCGCTTTCCAGACCGACCAGAAGATCATGATCGTGGGGTAAATCCTACCTTCATTCAACCCAAGCCCGTCAGCACAGCCACACCCCCTCATTCCCTCATTGGTCGGTCGATTCGCCACACACGGCTCGGTAAAATCTAACTGTGGCTCACCCCTCCCGAACCAATCACACCAAAGCTCCTCCGCTATCTCAAGCCCTGCCCTGGTTTTCCTATCCTTTCAACGAACGACGATGTATCCATGATCCAGGAAGCTGCAGATGGGAGTCGTAATGCTTGGGCTGGACTCTTTTGACAGCTGTCGATCTCTTGGTTCTTGAAGAGAGAGCTAAATGGTCCTAAGAATTGAGAAAACCCCATCTTTTTCTGCTCCGCCCGTCTTTTGAAAGGAAGTGGCATGATTTGAAACTTCCTTGCGAACCCCTCGAAACATAGCACACACTCAACCAACACTTGGACTTCCGCTGCACTCAACTTGGACTTTTCCTCCTCTTCCCGCGCCAGAACTCGGTTTTATGCTTTTCCTGGCTGCATATTTTGACAGCAGAGGTATAATAGTATAACAGGTTTCTATCGCTATCATATTATCTTGGGGTCAAGAACAAGTCCAGTTTAGCCGCCATCAATCGTCAGATATTTGATTGTCTGTGGTACAGTACAGGAGTGGCACGACAGAGCCATCCCAGAACCAATCCAAGTACGTGCTGGATACCGATCCCCAAACACCAGATACCAAGCCTTTCTTTCCTCACCGCCGAAACATCAACGACATCATCGGATTTTCAGGAGTCCAGGGCCAGATGTACCAGGCCGAGACCTTTATCGCGTAACGGAACAGACGAACTGCCCTCCTCTGCCTCCTGCTCAGTCAAAACGCACGCACGTCAGCAAATCGTTCACCAACCCACCCACCCTACCTTGTCTCATCATCCCTCCTGATCTCCAACCTCCCGGGAAGTTGCTTGGCTTCCCTTCCCTTCCCTTCCCCTCACATCATATCACATCAATCACATCACAGCACATCGATTTCTCTTTCCTCGGCAAAATCAGCATTTCAGCACCGCACCATAGAAGAAAAAAAAAGGTCCGTGTCAAGGCGATTGATTGAGTGAGTGAGTGAGTGATTGCCAACCAGCACCTGAAACGACAGGTGTTAAGGCTGCCTGCCTTTGCGAGCTTGTGCTGTGCTTTTGCTGCGACTGCAAGAAGCTTGCGTGCAGACAACCAAAATCCAAAAAAGCGGACGGGAGTCAGTTAGTTGCCTGTGAAATTGGATTCGATTGGATTGGAATATCCAGGGGTACAAAGACAGACAGACAGACAGACAGACAGACAGACAGACACACACACACCAAAACATCCACACACACACACACACTCGCCCACGCAGACAGACGCCTATTCCGGACGGTTTGGCGGGAAAGCGTTGTATTGGCCCACACGCACCAGATAGGAACGGGTTTACCTCCAGGCACAAGACGAGTCGAGTCGAGTCGAGTCAAGTTAAAAGTTCAAGTCAATACGGACGGAGTAAGCACCAGCACCAAGCACCATCACCCAGATCCGGGTCCTACTCCGCGGTGCTCGCTTCATCAGACGCGAATGGAAGTGGCGAAGACGGTGGCTGCTTTGAAGAAAGAAAAAGTTTACAGTAAAGGGAAGAGTGACTGAGTGACTGAGTGACTGACTGACATTACTTACTGATTACTGCGGAGGGGAAATCAAGTCCTGCTGGGCCTACCCTTTCTTACAGTACCCTACCCTGCTCTGCTCTGCCCTGCCCTATCATTGCCGGGAGCCGCGTAATAATTCATTTCAGCAAGCCAGCCAGCCAGCCAGCCAACCACAGCCAGCCGATCATCCTCTATCCTGCTTTTCGCCGCCAACTGGACTGGACTGGACTGGCTCTCTCCTCCCCAGCCTCGTTCCAGACCAATCCAATCTCCATCTCCAGACTGGTTGACTTGGACTGGACTGGCCTGCACTTGCACTTACTTGCCTGCTCCGCCCCATTTGTTCAACCCGCCCAGGTCAAGAAAAGCTCCGGACCAGCTGCTGCAGTACCAGCACTACTCCTACGACTACTACGACTACGACTCCTCTAGCTCTGCACCCCAAGGAACTCGACATCCATCAACCTCCTTTATTTCTCCACACGAAAACAACATTACTCTACAACTCTACAACCCCACCACCTCACCACCTCACCACCTCGCAGAAGAGCAGCCGTCGAATTCGTCTCATCTCGTCTCCGTGCGGCATCACATCGGCTCACGGTCTTTGCGCATTTCTACTCTGCCCTGCCCTGCCCTCCCCTGCCCAGTTCTGCCCTGCGCCCGCGCCTTGACCATCCTACCGTACCCGTACCCGTACCCTTTCCCTCCACCACCCTCAACCCTCACCCTCGTCCTCGCCCTCACCCACCCTCTCTCCTCTCCGCCATCATCCACTCTAATCATCGACATCCACCCAATCCGCCTCCCTGGATTGATTGAGTGTTTGATTGATTCATTGATTGACTGAGGAGAGACCTGGATCCTTCTCTCTCTCTCTATCCTTCCCTCCCTCCCTTTCCACTCCTGCTCACACCTCCTCCCTCGTCCATCCCCACGACCGCACCGCACCGCATTATTCTCTCGTCTCGACGTCTCACATTCTCTTGCATTGCATCGCGACTGTCCGTTCCGACCGACGACCGACTACATACACACACTCCTTCACCGATCGTTCGACATTTCCATCCCCTCCCCTTCTTCCCCTTCCTTTGCTGGACAGGCTGTCAGCATCGCGAAGTCTGTTCACGACCAACGTCGCTTTCATTCGCATTCACTTCTGTTTCTTTGACGCACGGTACGGCCTCACCACCAACAACCCGGGTTCTCGTCGCGGAGTGAGCACCTTTGCTTCAGCCACGGCCACTTCAGCTGAAACCGTTATCCACCGCACCATACTTGGCCGCAATCTTTTTTACCTTTCCCGAACCGACCGACTGACTGATCGTCTGTTCCATACCTCAACACCCCGATTGAATCGAATTCGATCTTTGTCCTCGATACTTTCTACATAACCGCCCCCCCCTTTTCGCTTCTTCGTACCAAGGAATCACCGGTCTTCAACGCCGTTGTTCCCTATGCCATCGTACGGATCGCTGCATTCGCCATCGCTCCGCAAAATGAACGGCGGAATGGATATGAAGGGTCGGAGGACGGGTGGTATGAGGACGATGAGTATGGATAACATACTGGGTGATCCATTCGCACTGGCGACGGTATCTATTGCTATGGTACGTTGGGAATTATCGGGTGTCTCTCTCCAAAGGGGAGAACTTTAGACACGGACTAACAAATACACAGCTTGCCTGGTTTATTGCCTTCGTAGGATCGATAATTGCCACGGCACAGAAACTTGAAAATGACTTCCCAAATTACTCTTGGTTCGCCATCGGGTATATGTTGTGCTGCATCGCTGGGGTATTCGTGGTCATCGCATCCGATACAACCCAGACGTACCACGTTGCTATCGTTGGGTATCTTGCATGCGGATTGGTGTTGACGAGCTCTTCGGTCAACTCTTTGATTTATTCTTCGAACGGTGCTAAGGAGGCAACCTCTGCTGGACACATCCTGCTCTCTATAGTAAATGTATGCCATCACACTCCCTCTTTTCTTATCTTACTTGTACTGACAACAACAGATTGTGTGGATCTTTTATTTCGGATCAACCCCCTCCGCCGTACCCCGTGCATACCTTGACTCCTTCGCTCTCCACAAAGATCACCGAACCTCGCAAGGCGGAAGGGGAATGAGCTATGGAAATGGCATTGGAATCGGACGACCAGACACCTCGATCTCATCCAACGTCCCACCCCAGATGTACACATCAGCTCAACTTGGCGGATTCGAGACCTCGTCCCCCGTTGCAGGATTCCCAGGTGGACCCGTAGGAGCGGATCGCAACTCGTCCCAGCCACGATTTGGCAACGGCCCTTCCCCCAGCAATCTCGGACCCAGCCCCATGAATGGCGAGCAGCAGCAGCAACAACAACAACAACAAACGCCTGGGGAAGTCGTAGCGCCGACCGAGTACCCATACCGAGCGAAGGCCATCTACTCGTACGAGGCCAACCCAGACGATGCCAACGAGATCTCCTTCTCCAAGCACGAAATATTAGAAGTCTCCGACGTCAGCGGGAGGTGGTGGCAAGCGAAGAAAGAAAACGGAGACACGGGTATAGCACCATCGAATTACTTGATTCTGTTATAAGGTGTTTGAATCTTACTTTCTTCTTCTTCTATACCCACTCGCTCGAGACCGGAGGCTGAGGGACGAGATGCCCGTTGCTTGAGTGGCCTGGAATGGACTGTACTGGACTGGGTTTAAGATTCCAGTCAATCAAAACAGTCAGTCAGGCAGGTTACGGCAGGCTTCTGTAAACGGTCGGGGAAAGACATTACCTGCCTCTTTGTTTACTACTAGGGAAATATTCTGGGAAACGGGTCAAAGGGCAAACAAACCGGAGTGGGAGGAGTTCTTCTCTGAGTTCTTTGTCTTTGAGTTTGTGTTTTTTTATGTAATAAGTCAATGTGATACGATTGGTTCTTCTTTGCCTTACTCCTTTCCTTCACTGGTGTGAGATGAGATGCGATGAGATGAGATGGGATGGGATGAGGAAAGCTGGATTCGGTTGTGTGTATGTGAATCACTGCCAGGTAAACGCGGGAGAAGAACCTTTCGCTGTGAAAAAAAGACCATTCTTCATACTTTCAACAAGCTACAGTACAGGATTAGGGTTAGGGACATGATGGGATACTATCAGCTACCCACCCTCCACCTACTTGCATACCTACTCATTCCATCACATCACCAACCAGCAAATCAATCCAAACCAGTCTCTTCCCACCCATTCTTTCTTTCTTCTTCCCTCCCACCCTACTTCTCTCTATATTTCCTCCTCGCAAGCTCTAATCCATCTCATCTCTTCTTATCTCATCTCATCTCTTCAAGACCCTAGTCTATCTAAGTAAAAGGAAGGGGGGAAGAAAGACTTATTATTTTCATTTACTTCACTGAGCTATACGTACTAAATCAACACCAACACCAGCATCACCACTAACATCAATATTGACAGTACTTCAATGAGAAATACTTGCTAGATCTACATCTGCCGTATTTATATAGGGATATATATATTATTAGTAAATACATAAATGGAAAACTGTATAAGCTATAAAAATAAAAACACTTTTGAATTTTTCTTTGCATTGACATTTGGGGATTTATGTGGATAGGTAGGTGGTACGTCTCTTCTTCTTTCTTCACTTTTTCTCCTCTTCCTCTTCCTCTTCCTCGTCGCTTCTCATCTCATCTCGTCTTTCATGCCCATTTCTTATTCCCTTACATGCTTACTTACTTGTTGCGAACTCTTAAAATTGAAGCGGATGGTCAAATCGAAGTCCGCTCTACAAAGTGGAGGGTATTGGGTTGTTGTTTGTGCACTTATTCTTATCGTGCTATTACTTTCCTTCTCTTCCCCTCTCTTTTATTTAACTAACTAACTAGTGGATGATTGGTATTTCTTTTGGGTTAACGAATCGACAGATTAACAATGTCTGGATGTTTTCCCTCTCTTTCTCGTTCTCTTTTTCTACGTTTACTTCTTTACTTGGACTTTTGCCTTTTGATCTGGTGCGGTGCGGTGCGGTTTTTTCGTTAGGTATAGTTACAGCGTCCTCTGGTTGCTAGGCACCTAGGTTGGCATTGCCAAGGTGGTGGCGTACCCATGACTTTTTGCAATCGCGTACAAATTCGGCTTCCCTCCGTACTCGCCAAGGGACAGGGCCAAAGTGACTTATCATGTGACCGGCGAGGGTTATACTGCACGAGAATTCGAAATCGGCTTCAAATATGATCACTCAATGAAAATATTTTAAATACCTTTATAGTTACCCTCACTCCAAGCCTCCGTATTCGCTTATTCCTCCTCTGAAGCGTTGCATGTGAAATCCGAACTTCTGCCTGAGGATTCAATCAAGTCGCCGTGGCAGTAACGCGCTGACAAATCGGAAAACTGTGAGCACATTCTGGCTCATCGAATTGTGGCTCCACTTTTTGCTTTCCCCACATACTTAGATTCTAGTCGGCTACCTACTCTGGCGTGAGTTAAGTCTTCCTCTTTTCAATCGTAACTATTTAACCCATCCCGGCGATTTCGGATCATCGGAGAATGGGCCAAAGCGGGAGTTCACCCGCTGAAGAAGCGACCCGGGCAGAAGATTCGAAGCCTACAGATTCCCAGGCGACGAAGTCTCCGGAAATGAAGGCGGAAGATTTGTGAGCTCCCCTAGATTATGGAGGGTATCACTCAGAGCTGATTATGAGTATCTTTAGACCTTCAGCTAATGCGAAGCTCATTCTTGTCACCGGGGCGGCTAGGGCTGGAAAGACTGCTTTGATAAGGCTGGCTACGGGACTGAATCTCGCAGTGGCCAACGTCATACATGCTGGTATGCAAATCATGGACCCTCTGTTCTTCAAAGTTTGAACCTGAACCTTGAGTAGGCACTGTTGCATGCCAAATCTATACCGCTAATATCCAAGGCACTGAACTTGCCTTCATCGATTGCCCCGGCTTGAATGGCGACAATGACGACCTCCTCATCATAGGATCGATAGCTCGCTATCTTTGCAACCTCTTTCGCCAAGGTCGAAGCCTGCATGGCATTCTATATTTACACGATATCAGCAATGGACAGGTGACGACGGCTATGCGGCGCTGCCTTAGATTCATTGAGGTTATCACAGAAGAAGCAGGATACCCGAATATCGCATTTGTGACGACCAAGTGGGACGGTCTGACTGAAACCAGGCGCACCGCCTATGATGATGACCACAATAATCTGACGAATTGTCCGCAGTGGCAACCATTCAGGAGCAATGGAGCAAGAGACACTCGCCACTACGGCTTGGACGACTTGCCCAACCTTCCTAACGTTGCTTTACAGACCGCGGACGAAAGTCTTCTAAATGTCTTGCAGTTCTACTTGAACAACCCCAATCAAATGCCCTTACATCTCGAGACCAAGTTCAATCAGAGCAACCAGGATATGCAAAGCACGATCGAGTGGCTGCTCTCGTCCTTTAGCGACCAGCAGAACACCAACGGCGACGGCGTTCCCAAAGAGTTGATCACAATAGCAATACTTGCTGTTCTTACTGGCGCAACCTTATATCAAATGAAAAAGCCGAGCTACCTCCGCACCCGGCCCACTCTAGAAGGCAAGGACCAAATGGGATTCCGATTGTACTACGAGCCTAATAAGGACGCGAAAGTCTGCGAGAGCTGGACAAACGACATCTACCAGCAACAACGCAAGCAATACCCTCTTCTCCCAGAAGGAAGGCTATCGAACTTGCTTAAGGATTCTAACCCATTCTCCCAACCAAATACGTTTCGCCTGAACAATCCGACTACCTTTCCATTCGATCCAAACGCTGCTCGCTCTTTCAGCCAAAGGAGCACACCCAACATCGACAACCCTTCATACCTGAATCAAGGCGGTCGACAATCCGCAAGTGGCCTGAACTCCAATCCATCCTTGTTCAATTTTGACTCCGGTGGTCTGTCCCGCTTTAGCTCTTCGGATCGCTCGAACTTCTACAATTTGAACAGCGGCTCAAACTTCACCAGGTTCAATTCCGGTGATGGCGATCGATTTTCTTCGAATGGTCTAAATTTCTAACGAATGCTTCTAGGCTCTAGTTTTGTGCTCGAAATTGGGGGGTTTTCTCGTGGCGTTTTTATCTCTTTTAAATAATGTTTGAGATGACCATTCAATACTGCGATTTACTGTAGAAGTACACTCGAATTTGTGAACGACTCCTCCCTCAATTCTGCACCCGCCAAGATGCCTGACACGCTCTGTTCGTACATTGCCGCCATCGAGCTAGGACTATGAAAGGGAACTCAGATTTCTGAGGTTCCTATTCCTACAGCTCAGTTGGACATGCGCACGTGCTTTAGGACATGCTTGCTCAAAGCAGTCACTCTCCAGAATAGGACCGAGCCCTGCAGAGTCACAGAATGCGCACGGCAATATAATCCCCAATAACTGTCCTCATGCTAAAATCACTAACTTCATAGGTAGTAGGAGCGTTCCGTGTTTGTGATACAGTCAAATCTTCACTATTTTGACTCTACGAAAGACCCTTCAAATGGTATCAGATGGCCCAAAGCACACATCCGATGCTAGACGCTCTGTGCGAATACTTGCTAGATAAACTTGAACTGTACCGGGACGAGGTAGTTCTCTTCGTGCTGAACTCGTTCAACACGCACGATCTGCCAAGCGCAATATCTTCACTGCGTCATTTCGAAAACCAGGGATATTGACGCGATCATTTGCAGTATGGTGCCCTGAAGGCATTTTGGAACAGGACTTCCAATTACAGACGCTAGGTGCGGTATTGGGCCAGACAATGGCGGCAGCATGTTAGTAGTGAAAAAATAAGGGCAGTTCAATGGCGCGTGAAGATAAGCGAAGGTAGGGTTTGGCGATCCAAGTAGTTATAGAAGGTTAATGTGCATAAAATGTGGGTTCAAAATGGAGTGTTCCGAACTGAAGCCAATTTCGAATTCTTCTTTACAAACTGTAGGTTACCTTAAATTAATTCAGTTTGAATCTACTGACAGGTGATGTATTTCGCGCACCTGGCGGTGACGAGATGCTTGTTGAGATTTGCAATATATTGGCCATGTAAGCGAGAGCATATTATTCTTTGGATATGTTCGTAGGGAAGCCGATTTGCAAGCGACTGTAGTTCCTAGATGCTGCACTAGACTTTAATTATTCTAGCTAATATTACGTCGTATACGCTAGATAAACTCATAAGAAGATACTCGTTCAAGTATATTATGTATATTCCTTGACTCTGTTCCTGGGCACTTTAGGTTCTTTAGGGTCTGCTTAGATTGTATTATGAGATAGGAGGTGTTCTTCTGTTCTTCTGTTATTTAGTATGTGAGTTCTCTTAAGCTGTCAGTCAATTCGTGACCCGTAACTCAAATGGATTGCGTTGCTTGTGTATATAACATACTCCCATAATCTACGTACCCATTCTTCAGTTTTCCAGTCCCACTGTAAACGCAATGCCTCTCCTGCCTTGATCCATTCTTTTCTTCCCCTCCCCAGAACAGAAACGCCAAATATCCTATCTTCCCTCGACACCATAATCTAGAGTCCGGACTCCAGAGCTGAACGAAAGGTCTTGCCATCTAGTACGGAGCTTCACCTCGACCATGACATTCATCTCATCTTACTCTAACGCATGTTAAGTCTCTCCTCTACACAGCACTTTCACTCCCCATGCCTAGTCCATTACCCTCAATCCCATTAATTGAGGATCTTCACTTCAATATCTAACGTCCAAGGAGCCAGCTAGCTTCTTTACCAGTGGTCTACCAGACCGATCTACCTTCTAGCCCATGGAAATCCATAACCACAAATATCTATCTACAAAACCCAGCAAAACAGCCTCCAGACAGATAACGAACTCCCCACCTTACAATTACAGTCAGATCTCTCCTCACTTTAATGCATACGCTAGAAATCACATCGGTTCCATTGCAGTTAGACAGTCATACGCATAAGCCGCTCCGCAAATGTCTATCCACATGGACAAGTAAATCGTTACCTCATGTAAACTATCAAGCACGTTCAACACCCCTTCCTCACTTGTATTCCCTCGAGCATCACTAACCCGCACTGCACTTTCCCCTCCTGCCCTCTGACAAGAAAAAAAAAAGGGGGGGGGGGGGTCCAATGCTATAATTCATTCACTTCAAGAGTCCACGACAAGACTCCTAATCTATAACAAACCCATAATATCCTAATACTAGACTAAAAACCACAAACAATAACATCTCCTACCTCCACACCTCTCAAACACCACGCCGCATCCTCTTCCTCAATAAGACCAAAATAAGACTAAAAGAGGAAGAAAGTCTCAACGGTAAGGTCGACGTCTCAAACACAACCACAAATACAAGCACAAAGTGAACCCCATCTCCCCTTCCTCTCCCTCTCCCTACATCACAAATCCCAAATAACCCAACCTGAGGGATAGTAGATACATCCGCCAATAGTCACATAATCACCCATCCACATATTCACAGTCACCGTCTCCAAATCAAGATCCAAATCAAGATCCAAATCAAGATCCAAATCAAGATCCAAATCAAGAAACATTCACTCCATCCATCCATCCATTCAATCGATGCTTTTCAAAGGAGGAAAAAAAACAGCTTGGTATTGGTATAGGTACTATAGAGAGACTGAGAGAGAGGGAGAGCCAACAAAAAACCACCACACGGCGGGCGCCCATAAACTTTTTCTTCAATCCGTTTATCGGATCTTTCTTTCTTCCTTTCCCTTCTTTCTGTTCTTCCGTCTCTCTGTCCTGTGTTCGTAATATACCGTCTGGTCTGATCTGGTCTAGGGATGTAGGATATGCAATATGCATGCAAGAAACGCATGAGTGTAATCGCAGAAAGGACGACCTGGGAACAAACTCCTTCGCCGAGTCCAGCATAGCCTAGCCTTCATAGCCTGGCCTGGCCCATTCAAACAATATCAAACGACCAAACAGCCCTCTCAAACGCCTTTATCACACCCGATCCGTCCCAGCAACTCCTTCCTATCACTATGACCCGGCAAACTGACTCCGCTGGCACTGCTCGACGTCTTCTTATACTTATTAGTATTGAAACTCCTCCCCTTCAGATTGATAGATTCAACACCGACTTCCTCCTCATAGGGCGGCAACTCCATCTCCTCGATCTGTTCAATGGTCGAGATGATCTTCTCATCCAAGAGATCCTCCTCTTCGTCTTCACCTTCATCGTCGCTCCGCACATCATCTGCATCTCCGCCCTTGAGGACGCGGATTGCCACCTTGACGATCATGGAGAACCAGACGACAGTCAGGAATTGGAGGAAGAGGAGGGCGCTCAGGAATCCCCACTTGATCTTGTGGTTAAAGCAGACGACGCCCTCTGGGTTGCGGAATGGGTCGAGGAGATGTCCGAATCGATCGGGAGCTGGGAAGGGCCCTTTGATGGAGCCAGTTTTGCCACTGTAGCAGCCATAATCGATGGTTTCTGGGATGTCGGCCCAGACTGAGTAGCAAATCATGCAGAAGATTACATGGCGAGTAGCGAACCAAACAGTCATGAACAGTCCAAAGAGGACGTCACAAACGGTAGTGCAGCCCATGTACTTGAGACATTTCGCAAGCTGTGAAAGTATATTAGAAGCGAAACTTTCAAATTGGAGGGGTAACTTACTGGGAAGACAAGATCTACAGAATCCATAGTGCAGAGGATGAGATTAGCGACCTTGGTTTGGTGATAGCCATAACTCGTGAAAATCAATGCGGTCGTAACGATATGGTGGGCCAACATCTGCCAGTGGTCTTTTCTCCTTTCCTCGAGGTGGATAACCAGAATCTGCTGGAGCCAAAAAGCATATTGCACGAGGATATACCACTTCCGAAGTCCGTCCATCTCGCGATTTGGCCAATTGGTCCAGAGCTCCTTGAAATCCCACATGTAGTCGGAATTTGATAGGATGTACTGTGTCTGTTAGTAACAAGTATTTTCCTTCACAATTGCTGCAACTCACCAATCCCAAAGTCCAAGCAGTCGTAGCATAGATCCAGAGCCAAGCCTGCTCGGCGAATCTTGTCTGATCTCTCTGGGTTTTTACTCCCCCCTTTTTCGCCAGAGGGGTGAGGATGTACTCCATTACTGCGGCGCGAAGACCAGTAAAGACAACAATCCAAAAGAACACCATCCAAGCATCATTCCACCCCGCACGATATGCGCCCGAGTCGGCATTGTAGTAGGAGAGCTCAAAGAACTTGCGAGCATGTCTGCGGGCTCGAGGAAAGCACATATGGGTCAGGGAGAGGAGCATCAGGAGGTTGACAGAAAGACCTAGAGAATTTGTGTTAGCAGTGTTTTATTTATTTCTTTACTTCAATTGAAGGAATTGGTGAGGTCGCATACCAATCTGATGTTGAAAAATCCACCCGCAAATTATCTCTCGAGGCCCATCTTCTTTCCTCTTGGTTTTCCTCCTGACAGTCATTGTGTGCGCAGTGTACCCGTCCTCAGCATCCCCAACAGCTGGTGTGTACTCAATGCCGCCCACATTGTCGCCATTCTGATGTAGCCACTCCTGCGCAGCCTCAAGCTTCTCCTTTTGGATCTCTATAGCCGCCGGGGTACCAGTCATTGTGTCTTTTTGCCGTTGCGCGCAAGTTAAAAAGGAGGGAGGGTTGGAGAGAGGTAGTTCGAGGGAGGAGGGAGGTAACGAGCGAATTGACCTCGATTGGAGGGCAGAAAAGACTCCCAAGCTCTTTCGATGATTTAGGAGTCGACGGGCATGAATTCTAGGGTATAATTGGGCTGAAAGAAATGGAATGAGCGTGGTGTTGAGGACCTGGGGGCCGGGGACCTTGTTGCTTGGGCTTCGGCTTGTTCGAGCAAGGCGGTGTGGAGTTGGATATTTTTCTGGTGAGAGGTGCCGGGTTGGTTGGCTGTCGAGTGGCGCTCGCGACAGGAGGTGATCTGGTGTGAACTGGAAGTGATCGACGAACAATATGAAGAACAAGGAAGGCAGGTATTGATAGTAGAGAAGGTAGCAGGAGAGAATCTCAGCTTCTTTTCGCGATCGATCTTGGTCTAGGAAGTATGCGACGTCAACAAGAGAGGAAGGGTAAGTTGGAAAATTGTGTGGATTGCCATCTGTTCTTGTCACACGTCCAGGAGGTCTCTCAAGTCCCTCCTTCTCCCCATATATAACAAGGGGTCCGTCCGTTACGCCTTCTTGCGCTGGCTTGCATTTCCTTGCCCTGCCGCACTTGCCTGCACATTCCTTTACTTTACTTTACTTTATCTTGTCTTCACGGGCTCCTTGCGGGTGTACCTTTTTTGGCTGACCTCGGGAGCTGAGCCTCTTCCCCTGATGCACCTCGACCCGAGAAAGCTTAACGAGTGTTAGTCTGCTGCTGACATGCAGCAATAAGCTTCCTCTGATAGGCATACTGTACTGTAGATAGAACATTTCACTTCACTAATCCGACGACTATGTCGTGCTGACGATGAGAACTCGGGGAAAGCTTCATGTGGTATGGACCCGAGGTTTACTTTCGAGACGAGATTCAGGGGTAGGAGGAGGAGTCTGGATCCAGCCTCCCACTCCACCAGCCCCACTAATGAAATGTTGAATGATTGGACTCTGAGTGGATGTTGGACAAAATATTTGAAGGCGGGTAATTTCATTCAAAAGATAACCAGAGTCCGTACGTTCCTATACATATCCTTCCATCCTACGCCTGCTATGGCGGGGCCAAATTCATTGAACGCCTGAAGAATACAAGTCCACTTGGACACCCTGCCTTCAACATCCTCCCATATGTCATATCCCATCCACTCTGTGACCGACATCCTAGTTGTTCTGCTGGCTGTTGAGGATCCGGAGAATGTTGAGGAACAAGTTGATAATATCAAGGTAAAGACTGATCGCAGCGGCAATCTCCTCCTCAACATGATAATGTCTCATAATAAGCTGCGTATCAACCAGGATATAAGCCGAGAAGATGAGCGCCCCAATGCCGGAATATGCCAACTCGACCGTGCTGCTGTGAGGGAAGAAAGCAGCCATGAATCCGAATAGGACCAAGGCCCACAGTCCTCCAAACAGGTATGGCATCCACGATGTGAAGTCATACTTGGTCTGGCATGCAAATAGAGTGAGAGCGACAAAGATTCCGGCTGTGAGGAGGACGGCTTGGAGGACGATTCGTGACTGGTAGAAGGATACGATGACCGAGATTGAGTATGCTTCGAAAGCTGTAAAGCCACTATGGATGGATTAGTCCATGTCATCGTCTGCTTTAGAGACGTTGAAGTACGTACCTGAGGAAGAGAAGATTGGTAGGATAGGACTTGCGCTTCCAGTATGTAAGGATCAGGAAACCGATAGCACCGAAGAGCTAGAGGACTTAGTTAGCATAGAAAAATAGACTCGAAGGATGGATAGGACAAACCGAAAGCCACATCATCCACTGATTACTCTGGATCCATGTTCGGTAAGAGTCGCTGAAGAAAGAGACAGAGCTCAAGACCGCAGTTGCGATGAGTTGGACGGAGAGGATAGCATAGACCTTTCGGACAAAGGCCATACGGATATCTATCGAAGCCTCAGACACCGAACCGCCGAACTAGAGAGCTGTTAGATTTATCGCAACGTCCTTAGGGTTCCCAGCCTGCTCACCTTGAAGTCATCTGGTATGTTGTCCTCGCTGCTTCTGGGGGCACCTCCGAGGAGAGCCTCTTGATCTGTCGACGAGCTGGATGGTTGATCTGCGTAGGAGGGGGGAGCTTGGCTGTAGTTCGCAGTGTCATCGAAGGAGTCGCGCTGCGGCGCTGCCGTGTACTTTGTAGTTTTGGACATCGTGTTTGGTGGGGTTGATAGCGGAAACTGTGATGTATTGGATGCTGTGGTTGAAGATATTGGAAGGAGAGAGATGGGTGGCGCGGCTGGGTTGTAGCTGATGAC
The DNA here is from genome assembly GCA_020746875.1 of Rhexocercosporidium sp. MPI-PUGE-AT-0058. NCBI lineage: Eukaryota > Fungi > Ascomycota > Leotiomycetes > Helotiales > Rhexocercosporidium > Rhexocercosporidium sp. MPI-PUGE-AT-0058. The sequence goes on from JAGTJL010000022.1 coordinate 224,430, forward strand.
CACCTGTGAGTGGCGGCGGGATGATGGTCATGTCATCTGAGGGGCGACGCTAGCGGGCCGCCCTCTTTGATACCACAGGCAAACTTACATCCTCACCCAACAGCCCTCTGGAATGGAATGCGAGGCAATCTTACATCTGCATTTTCTACATCTACTTTGGCAGAAATATAAAGTGAAATTGGAAGTCTCATGAGATGTCCACACATCTGGGAGAGAAGCGTCCCTACCAAGAGGAAACGCTGAAGAAGTCTGGGGAAGGAATAAGTGGGTGTCTGGATCTTGCAAGTAAACTGAGTTAGGTACTAAACCTAAGGTATCCAGAATGGTTATTGTGCTGTTCAGAATCGCTATCATGGCTCGAGGCTCGGCCGGGTTGAGTAATTCTTAGTGAACATGGTATTTCCTCTGTCTCGGGATTTTAGGCTCTCAGGCACTCTTTGACATTTTCATTGCTATAACCACAAAAATAATATAGAACCACAAAGAGTTCACAGCCGTCCACTTGTGCCTCTATCACAAGAAGGTTGGAGAAGGAAAAAAGTAATTTAGCTGCGCATTAGAAGATTGATAAGAAAACACGTTATTAGCTTTTCAAAGCCAGAATAGTTCTTGCAAATGCCGTCAAGGACCCGCAAAAGAATTTCCTCATCAACAACTTGGATCTCAAGCAACAGACCATTTGTTGCCAAGCCATGCTTTGTCCTTCCAAAGTCCACTAGCCATTCGCAAGGTATCATTCACCGCATCTCTATGCCTCGGAGTCAGTGTGCGCTCCATTCGTGGCTTCCAGATGTGCGCTCTGCTCTCGGTGCATTCTAGCCTCGATCTCCTTAAGTTGACTCTCACGAGCCAACAACTCCTGTCTCTTCTCGTTGATTTCTCTTTGGACCTTAACTTCGATTTCTCGGAGCTTCTCCTCTTCACGGCGGAGTTGCTCTTCCTTTAGGCGAACAGATTGGGATGCAAGGTCCTCTGGGTTCATCGAAGAATCGCTGTAACTCTAGTTAGCATTCGTATAAAAAGTTCAGGTAGTTGCACTTACGCTCCAGCACCACCCTCAACACTCTTGCTAAGCTTCTCGGTACGGTAATTTTCGTAGAGGAAATCGTGTGTGATCTCCTTCAAATCTGCCAAATGGCTGTGGAGAAGGGCGCTGCGAATGGCGAGGAAGTCGGAATGTCTTGGGTTGTCCACCTCTACAACACCCCATGGATATTGTCTAGCTCTGACCTTGCGGCCTCCAATCTCAACAACCTCCTCAGAACCAACAATGGCGAATGGCATCAGTCCACGGAGCTCAGCGTTTTCCTCAACAGTATCCTCGTCATCCTCCTCGATGTCGTATGGGAAGTTGTAGACGGGGATTCTGTAGTGTTCGATGTCCTCCATAACAAGCTTCTTCGATTCAGCAAGCTCAGCTGGTGTAAGAGAATCGGCCTTGCCAATGACGGGGATGACGTTAACACGAGGAGAGAGGCGCTTCATGAGTTCGATGTCCAGCTCGCGGAGACTGTAGTTTGTCAGAGGGCTGTGATCCGTTTGTAGCACGAGATGTACTCACCCATGGCCAGTGGGGGTGATGAAGTAGAGAAGAGCATGAACACGGTTGTCGCGGAAGCGGGGGTTACGCTTGATACGAGACTCCTCCGCGAGAATATCATCGTACTGTCGTTCAAGATAGCCTACGATTTCACCAAAGCTACAGGCCTTGTCAGCACCCCTGTAGGTCCAATCTCCAGAGCAATTCTTACCTTGCCTCATTGTCAATCTGGTCTCCAAAGCCTGGCGTGTCTACGATGGTCAGAGAGATGCGGGTTCCTTCTTCGTCCAATTCAAGCTCTGCAGTGTTGTTAGTTGGTATGCTCGACGTATGTAGGATTTGGTTCGTAATGCGCACCAACAGTGATGGGCTTGATCCGGACTCCTTCCTCGAGGTGAGCATTTGTCGCATCATCAGCATCCTTTCCAGCCAGCACTTTCTTTCCGCACAGAGTGTTCACGAAGGTTGTTCGGCCTGGCGCAATGAGTCAATTGTCTCGTGAGGGTGTCGTAGGTGTCGTCCGACGTACCTGTGCCCGAGGCACCACAAACCATCAAACAAAACTGGATACCCTTCTTGACATTCTTCTTTCTGCGGATCTTGATCTGTAGTGAAGCTAACATTAGTACTGGCTCAGCAGCTTGTCGATGTGCGGAAAACAAACCCCAGCATGGTACTGCCAGGCAACGCTGTGGTCAGAACAGGCAAAAGGGGGTGGCCAAGAGGGAGTATCAACATACTGCGCTCAATGGAGAAGACATGGTTGTAGATGTACGAGCAAAACAATAGATGGCGTCTCGATTCAAAGTCGTCTCGTCGTGATGGGTATCAAAGAAGAGGGCGAGGTTGGTTGTCCGATTGCGAGTTGGGGGGGAAAGATACGGGTACGGTACTGCAAGTAAAGTATCACGAAATTGAGAGTCGCGGTCCGGAGTAATAAATTTGAGTCTCAGGGTTAGCGAAATGCGGGAAGGGGGAGAGGCTGCAAGTGCAAGTGCAAGTGCAAGTCCCAGTGCAAGTCGAGCAGGTGGACCGATAGGGGTCAGGGGGAAAGAGGGAAGGAGCGAGGGAGCTAACCAGTCACGCTACTGGCCGAGGCTGCATGGGCGGGCGCCGCCTGATAAGCTCGAGCTCATCGTGAGCCAGCCTTGCGACTTTGGACGGCGACAACATCTAGGCCAGTATTTATTTACCTGCGTCCTGCGTATCTGCTATCGTGAGAGCGGTAGACTCACAAACAATATGCGCACGACCCCATAGCATATACCATCTTCTTCTAAAATTATTCTCTCTTCTACCTACAAAGCTTCTCCGGACCACCCCCCTCAACACTTCCCACCATGAACACCAGACCAGCTATTGAGAGCGAAAGCTCGAGTATCGCTCTGTCGGCCAGCTTCAACCACGATGCCAGCTGCTTCTCTGTTGGACTCAATACCGGCTTTTGCAGTTAGTTTTCTTTCTCCGGCTCCACAGGAGATCCTGTTACTGACGTCTCCTCGCAGTATTCAATTCAGAGCCGTGCCAGCTCCGAGTCTCTCGAGGTACTGCTCCACCGAATCAACATTCTAGCAACACATACTGAAGGGATCGCAGATTTCAACGCTGGCATAGGGTCTGCCCAGATGCTTGGAAAGGCAAACTTCATCGCGCTGATCGGCGGGGGAGGCAGCCCAAGTTTCCGCAGAACAAAGTCAGTTCCGATGCGCCGGGTGTTCTGGAAGAAGCTGGTCCTGATACAAATACAGGTCGTCATCTGGGATGATGCGAAGCAACAGGTTGCTATCCAAATACCCGTCCTTACGACCGTTCGTGGTGTACGACTATCGAGGACTCATGTCGTCGTCGCCCTTCAAAATAGCGTCCGGGTCTACAAATTCAAGAGTCCGGCAGAGCTCTGGTCCGTCTTCGAAACTGCCGACAACCCACTCGGTCTGTGTTGTTTGACCGCAACGTCTCTTGCTTTCCCCGGAAGAACACCGGGACAAGTCCAGCTCGTTGAACTCTCCACGGGCAATGTCAGCATCATACCAGCTCATGGCTCAGCACTGAGAGCTATTGACATCAGCCGTGACGGAGAGACTTTAGCAACAGCAAGCGAGACAGTAGGGGAAGATTTCCCACCTCCGTATAATTCTGCTGACATTCCTAGGGAACCTTGATTCGAGTATTTGCAACCAGTAACTGTGCTCGCATTGCAGAACTAAGACGTGGTGTTGACCACGCGACCATTTTTTCAATATCGATTGCTCCATCCGGCCAGCTGTTGGCAGTCACTTCCGACAAATCGACACTTCACGTATTCGACATTCCTCATCCTTCGAAGCCACCAAGGACCGAAAGTCCGACACTAAATCGAAGACTGACCACCATGGGAAGTGGAGCAGGCAGCCCTGGCCCGAGCGATGTTGACACCAGTCAGAAATGGGGAATTTTGGGACGTATTCCTCTTCTACCGAGAGTTTTCTCTGATGTTTACTCTTTTGCTTCCGCTCATTTCGAGATTGGCGACGAACCACTCTACGGAAGTTCAACTCCCCTAAATAGTGACACTGCCTTCCGACCGCCAAAAGGAATTCTAGGATGGACGAGTGATCACAGCATCATAGTCATTGGAGCTGGACAAGATGGTAGGTGGGAGAAGTTTGTGATTGCAGAAGGCGAAGACGGTCGGCGGTATTGTGTACGAGATGGCTGGAAACGGTATCTCGGCGCGAACTGATTTTTACGATTGATTGTCATTTTAGCGTGGCGTGTCTGGGCATCACTGGCATAAGGGCGCCGGGATTTGATTTTAGTTATCGTTGGTCATTTGGGTCAACAAAATGGCAGAGGTAAGGTTTGCTCTTGATATGCTTGCTGTTCATAGACAGAGCAACACACTCCAGGGAGATAGATGAGCTGAATACAGCCTTGTTGTTTTTGATTTTGGGCTCTGAATATTCCGCATTTTAGCGGGCTCTGCCTAGAGCAAAACTTTACGGGCATAATTTTGTGATCGACTTTTGCTTCCAAAATACGACTTGACATTACTTGTCGCCTAAGAGTACCGTCTAGAAGGGTGGCGCCTATCTTCAACAGAACCTTCCCTCCTTCTCGGTCGTTCCTTAGACCTATCGGGCCCTCCTCGATCCCGACCATCTCTCCTAGGACTGTCCCTTCGGTGTTTAGACTCCCCACGCTCATCCGTCTTCCCAGACTTCCTGCTCCTCTCCCCTCTAGACTCATCAACCCTCTCTGTAGTCCGCTCTCTCTCCCGCGACCGTCTCCTCTCTCGGTGTTCACTTCGATGATGAGAACGACGACTCACACTCTCCTTCGCATCTTCCTCCTTCGGCCGTCGTGACCTATGATGATGATGCCTCGACTTCTCCTTCTCCTTCCCAGACTTCTTCCCCTCCTTCAACCTAGCCAAAGCCATCGTAACCTCCTCCTTCTTCTCCTGCACCAAATACGCCTTCATCGGATCCTCATCATCATGATCCTGGATAAGTTTCGCCAGTTCGCGCTCCTCTTTCAGCATAGGTCTCTCCTCCTCACTCTCACTCTCATCTGTCCGCCTTCTTTTCCTCCTGCCTTCTCCGTCGTCATCTACTTCTGGCGGCCGTTGCGTGAGATCGTGTCCTTCTTCAGCTTCGTCGTCTTTTTTCTTATATCTTGTATGATCAACTTTCAACGTTCTTCCCATAATAACTGTCCCTCCCAGGTTATCAACCGCCAAATCTGTGCTGCGTTGATCCTCGTATTTTAGGAATGCAAAACCCTTGGATTTTCCTGTCTCCTTGTCGCGGATCAGGTTGATGTATGTCGGCTCGCCGTACTGGGAGAATATTGTAACAACGTCACCTTCGGAGAGCTCGAATGGGAGACCTCCAATGTAGATGTAGGCCGTGTCGCGATAGTCTACATGCCATGATGCGTCTGGGGAGCTATGAGAAGTTAGTATAATTGAATTGAAACGAGTTAGAGATGTACTTACACTCCAGCCTCAAGCTCACGCTTGTTCAGCTCCTGGATTTGCCTGATACTCTGCATCGTGAGGTGGTGGGAGTTGAAAGTTGTCGCAGTCTCAGCGCAATCCTTGGTGGGTGGTTGGCGCAAGGCTGCGAAGCTCAAAAAATAATGCCCGCCGCCCTGGTCTAGCCTGGCCCTTGCCTCGCGTGTTGACCGAACGGAACGCGTTCACAACTTTATGCCCGACTTTCTTAGGGAGAAGAGAGGAGAGTTACAGGTACCATGGGAATCGAACAACCTCTGATACCCGAATCGCAAGCTCGTCGCAGATGAATCCAAGAGCACGAATGGTCAAGCTGCGATAGCTCTGAAAAGCAAGCAATCCCAATTAAATACCGATTCTGCTGGACGGACTGGACCTCCTGAACCCGCAATCGCAGCTATACCTCTACTCCGCCATGGCGTCCAACAACAGAACTTCCACATATACGCAGGTCTCGACCTCGAGCGACCATGATAGACCGAAGAGTGCAGATGAGAAGAAGAACTTGTGGTCCTCTCTACTGGATAGTGTGGCTAGTGGAAAGCGACTGCCAGAGAAGAATATCCTCGTACTAGGTATGCTAGGCTGGATGGGCAAATGTGTAGCAAGCAGCAGTTCTGACATTGAAATAGGAGGGTCTACAGAATCGCAGAGGGAATTCCTAGAAGCTCTTTCGACGGATAATACTAGGAGGACGCAGGATCGGCAGAGCAGCAAACAGCCCCCTATAGCGAACAATTTCGCCCTGGGATACACATACCATGATGTTCTGGATGCGGATCATGAAGGTACGACTACCCATTTGGTATTTCGTGCAGCTATGGGATCTAGCTGATTGACTACAGATATTCTCGCTCGACTTTCAATTTACCTCCTCTCAGACCCCTCACCATCTTTCACCCCTCTCCTACAACCCCTTTTAACGCCGCAAACGATCCCGAATACACTTATTGTTGTGCTTCTAGACTGGTCACAACCATGGTTCTGGCTCAGGCAGCTGAGGGATTGGATACGTCTCCTACGGACACTGCTCGTCTCGCTGGATGAAGACTGTAAGGAGAAAATGGAGGAGGTTATGATTAGTTGGCGAGATAGGGGTCGAGGTGGGAATAGTCTTGATGGCGGAGGGGTTAGCAACTCCACAGAGGGCGACGTTAGTCTACCGTTGGGACCTGGAGAGTGGGAGGAGGCTTTGGGGCTCCCACTATGCGTTGTGTGCCAAAATGTGAGTTCATCTGGAAATTCAAGGAACTCGTACTTACACATTCAGTCTGACCATATCGAAAATTTGGAAAAGGAGCGGTCTTGGAAGGAGGAAGAATTTGATTTCGTTTTGCAGTTTTTGAGGACTGTTCTACTGAAGCGTAAGCCTTCCGAACAGATTTGACGGTATTCAAGCACTAACAGAAGTCCAGATGGCGCATCTCTCATCTACACAGCACCCTCTGTCACAAGTCCACTACAGAGCCTTGTTCACTCATCTCTGGGAATACATTCTCTCCTGAAACGTCAACCTCTCAAGCACAACGTCATCGACCGTGACAAGGTGCTTGTTCCACCGAACTGGGACTCTTGGGGCAAAATCAGAGTTCTTCGGGATGGGTTCGACGTTGAAGCTATCAACAAAGGTTGGTCGGTGGATATCGAGGAATCTTACGATGCATTAGCGGTACAGAATGGTACCAATGGTGTAAATAGCCATGCATTACCAGAAGAAGATGCCCCACCTGTTCCTGGGGCTGCTGTCGAAGCATATCAAGAAACCATCCGCGACCCAAGCCTGGATGCTCTTCAGGCTACCGCCTCGGAAAGCAATGGTCTTAAATTAGAAGTCTCGAGCCTGGACGCCCAGAGCTTCTTAGCTACGCAAGTGGAAATCCTCGAGAAGATCAGACAAGGAGCTGAACCCAGCGCTATGGACAGCAGCCGTGTGGTTCGTGGCCGGCAATTGTCCCAATCGAGAGTTGAAGAAGGTGATGATGACCAGTATGATGAGGGGCGTGTCAATGAACATATTGGCCCCGTACAGTTCAATATGGGTGGCATCCAGGTAGATGCGGATGATATGCTCCAGCGGCTGAGAGTAAGTTATCCTCAGCACCTTGATTGATATGCGAGTACTGATAGACTTCACAGGACCGACAAACCTACCAAACGCCAGAACCAACATCACCAGGCAACGTAGGCACTCCAGACGGCAAGAATCAAAACGAAGCCCTCGCATCCTTCTTCGCAGGGCTCATGAAGAGAGGCGGCGGGAGCGCAGCCAATAGTCCCAAACCGGGAGCTTCATAGTTTTATAGCTTCATAGCTTCTCCAATCCACTTCTAGGCATAGGTAGAGAAGTGGATACTTTGTATTCGATGGACCGTGAATCTTGAGATTAAAGAATGGATGGATGAAAGGAAGGAAGGAGGAATGTATTCAAAATTCAATGGCTCGGATTTCGGCCTGGATTCAATGATGGGGATTTGCTACTGTAGTTGGCCGCACTCAGAAAGGGAAAGGATCGCGGCTCTCGCATGATACCCAGCGGCTTGGTGTATGAGTAAATAGCTTTTTAGGGAGAATTTGATACCAGTGGTAGTAAATGTTTGGGTTCTTGGTGATATTGATCGAAGCTGGCTTCTTGGTGGATTGCACGAGAGAAGCAAAGAAACTAGGTTTTGTTTGTTCGCTTGTGCCTGTGTACCTGGTCCTGAAGCCTTCATTGTGCCTCTCTTGCTTGTTATGGCTCTCGGAAGGTGTCATGAACATTCTCCTGAGCACATCATGTGGACTTAGGGTTAAGTGACAAAAGACTCACAACATCGCCTACTTGTGAACCCACCGCGGTAGCAAATACGAACCCAAATCGCTTCATGATATGGTCAACTCTAGACTGAAGTAATTGAAAGTTTTCTTCCTGACTTTCGAGAACAAATTGGGGTATCTTCAATTTCTAGGCATCGTACTGATCCTGAAGAAACGAACCAACGAAAATCCACCTCAGCGCCTCAAAGGAACCAATCCTACCCATACCTTTAGTAATTTCGGTTCTCCGGAATAGAGGCTCTCATTGAAGTTTGTTGAACCGCAGTTTCTACTTTCAGACTGTGGTTATTCCTTCTCGACTCCGATGTGCACCTCAATTCATTGGGGCTGAGCTAAACAATCTCGCTTGACAATAATACGGACGCAGCCGCAGCAAACAGACCCAGAGTCTGCGAACCTATAAATAAATGCGGCACCAACATTTGCGGGGTATCATGAAACTCCCTGCAGGTACTACATGCTTTTAAAATGTTAGCCGAGTGATCAAGTGCATGGCATTTTCGTCGCTTTCAAGTGCTGGTCTCTGAAATCTGTGCGTCAAGAAACTTAAGTCCCATCTCAACCTCTGCTCTAAAATCAAACCACCAAACATCACACCAAAACCTTCCAACCTAGCTCGAGCATCTCAATGATCAGCTCACCATCCCAATCCAGTCATTTCAAGTTTCAAACCTTCCCGCCTCCATGCACAATAACTAAAAATCAACATGGATGGCAGTGCGCCTCCCCCGCTGTGCCGCACAAGGCAGACTTTCCCGACAGAAATTGTTGGTAAATGAACGCTGTGAATCACACCTTGATCCTTCGATCCTGGGCGCGTCGACATTCCTCATTCAAGTACAAGTATCCCTACCCCTCCATTTCAAGACTTCCATTTTCTTAATATCTTGTCCTCGATATACACACGCGACACCCGAACCGTGCAAATCTCGATCCCAATCATCCCAGCAACCAAACAAGCGAAGCTCCTGGATCTGAGAACAGAATCGAGCAGAACAAGAGACTCGACCCTACACACCCACCCCTACGGAAAATAAGAAATGTTCTTCTTCCTGCCCCTTCGCGAGTCCTCGCAAGGCGGCCGCATCGAGCCTGACATCCTCCCCTCCTCCTCCTCAACAACCGGTCTCATCCCCCCTCCCTCCAACAACAAACCCTCGTCCGCCTCCCGCTTCTCGACCTCCGCCTTCCGGGCCTACATAACCGAATGGGACCTCAGCGACAAACCGGCGTTCGCGCGCCGCTGCACCTGCACACTAGCGTTCTTCCTGCATTTACCGATTAATGTCTTGTCGATTATGAGTTATGGGTTTAGCTGGGGAGTAGTGCTGGGCGTTTTGTTCAGTGTGCTGAATCTTTTTTGTGTGGGGTACGCGTTGTGGAAGTTGGATGTTATGAGGGGGCAGAGGGTTTTCTTTAATTCGCTGTGGGTTTTGACCTTTCTATTATCTCTCCTTTGCTTGTTCGGTCGATGCATCGTCTAGCTGTTTTGTGAGAGAGAGAGAGGAAATATGCTGATTTGACTTTTTGGCCAATAGTTACAAACGCCATCATTTCGACTACATAATCCTGGGACTTATCATCGTATATGGAGGATTCTTCACGGCTTTACTTATGCTGAGAATGACTCAGACGCGTTGTAGGTTTTCCATTCCTCAATTACTCGTTTCACCCCCATTCAAAATCCAGAATCTATAATTCAAAAGCAAGACGAGATGCGTCACGCAAACTCGATCAATGGTGTTAGTATGGTGGAATAGCGAGACTGACTTTCAATGCAAGGGGTCTACTTCATCCGTATCGTCTGGCCGTGCGTAATTGCTGCCGATATTGTGTGCTTTGTTTCTGGTTGGGTGGCTACGTGGAGGGATATCAGTTTAGGGTGAAGCGATGAAAGTGCCGGAGGAACAGAATAATGGTACTTGGGAAGCTGCAGAGTATGAGAGAGAAGAGTCAACATCTTGGCAAGCAGCCTTCTATTTCGAACTCTTTTCCTGTCGTGTGACAAGAATACTGCCGCGACGTAGCAGTATTTTGGAATAACAACTGAGAGTTGGTAATGGTGGTCTTCGTTGTATGGCAGGGCTTTGTTTACTTTGAGCGGGAAATCAAGACTTCGCCTTGCAGAAGCGTCGGGAAAAAGCAGGTAGACAAAAATGGAAATCAATCAATCAGACGAGGGAATATAACGCAAAAGTGCTTAGTTCAGTGTCTCTTCATCCCATTGCATCTTCATGCTTCGGCACCGTAGATGTGACCTGCTCAACTCGCTTCAGGTCCTCGCTAAAAGGCCCTCGCCCCTTTCTGCTCGCTTACAACGGATGGAAGTACACAGTTAAACAGTTTGAAAAAGAAATAAACTAGCTCGCGAACTCGCTTCGAGCTGAAATCACTACTGCTTTCAGATCTTAGCTGCACATCAACCTGGTGGATCTGAGTAAATTTCACAGTGCGTTCTAGTAAAACAAGTACATTGGATTTAATATGAGAAAGGAGCTACAAAAGAATCGAGCTGATCTAAACCGAGCCAAGCCACCATCTCGACAGTCACGAGAACCGGGAAAAAGGAGAAGAAGATAGCCGCCCAAATATCTGCCATGTCTGGTACACTGTCGCATTCACTTCTGGAAGTAGCTCAGCTGTTCAAGATAAGATGAGGTGAGACGAGATCTGATATATTGATTGATCTATATTCCGTGCCAAGAGACCCCGAGACCTAGAGAGGAAGTTGGAAACGCGCACTGTGTATTTGAATTGAGATGAGCTATCGATTGACCCGGTACCATGGCTCGAATTCCTCTTTGGATTTCTAAGCACAAGGTGCAAGGGAAGAGAAGAGGTGCTTTGTTCTGAGACAGAGAGAGGGATGGAAGACCCTGGAAATGGGATTTTTAATACATAGCATTTTAGGAGTGTTTCCTTGTGCTCCTCAGGGTGGGTGTTGGTGGTGGTGGTGGTGCGTGCCGTGCCCGTGCCGTCTGCTAGCCCTGGCATTTCAGTAAACGTGGGGTTGGGTCGGGCTGGGTTGGTGGGGGTCGGTGAGGATCACACCGAATTGTGATGGGTTGTGCATGGCATCCTAAGGGACAGTGAGAGGCGACGCAAGGCGAGGCAAGGCGAGGCAAAAGAAAACGTTCTAGAAGCCCCTGAGACCATTGGTTGTTGGTGCGAGCTATCAGATGATAGACTGGTGGCTTGAGTTGTTTGAGGGGCCCCTTTGGCACATGGGAGTTGACCCCTGGTTTGGCATTGGCAAAGGCAAAGGTAATGCGGCTGACCTGGTTGATGGATGGATAGGTGGATAGGGAGGGGAGGGAGGGAGATAGGAGATAGGATTTTGCATGTGTAATGAGAATAGGATGGGTGAGGATGGGTGAGAGGGCTGGAGATGGCGTGATAGGCTTGTTTGCCTATCAAATTCTAGAGTTGTGACTTGTGAAAGGGCGTTCTTTACTGCAGGGAAGTTCATGTGAATTTCCGAAAAGCATGTGCAGTTGAGACTCAAGCGAAGAAGTCAGGAGCCAAAAGCTAGAGCTCAGTCGGCAACAGGAAGTCCTCTCAATTTTACTCGTGTAGTACGGAAGAGGTCCGTCCTGCATCGTAATATCCAGAGTACCAACAAATCAGGAACAGCGGTCGAACTGTTAAGTTTTGGACGGAGGAAAGGATGATTTGAGTTCAGTGAATTGAGCTCAGTTAGTTGAACGAACGAGCGAGCGAGGGGTCTGGAGACGAGACTATCGTATCGGCTATATATCATCAATCTCTTGAGCGTCACACGACGTGCTTTACGACCTTCAAACGGTGTGTAGTTCGCTTCGCGAAGAAGAGAGGAGAGGTCAGCAGTGCAGTTCATGTCAGTTTACTCGTCAGTTCAGAGAGATCTGGGCTCGGAAGCGACCCGCACAGAGCGTGTGGTTATTAGAGGACGGAAGGATGAAAGTTCTGTCTTGCCGTCTTCAACCCCACTTTGTCATGTACTGTAGACCTGTTAACCTGTAGGCTGGGTTCTGGGACTGTCCGAAAGACAGGGGAAATAGCCAGAGGCGTTGACTTTTCGTAAGGGTGGCTTATTGCTAGTCGGGCTTGTGATCAGAACAAGACAAATTGTCCTCCTCAGCTTGAGTTCTGAACCCTACCTAAGTGGAGGGATTGGTGGGATCCATCACCACTGACTGGGTGAGGGGAGATATTTTGTTGCGAGGTAAGAACGCCGCCGGGGAGTTGTTTGGAACTTGGCGGAGAGATGCGAGAGGCGGTGAGAAGATGAGGGAAAGGAGGAAAGGGGAAGGAAGGGATTTGATGTCTCAAGGTGAAGCAAGAGCCGGGAGAGCTAGAACGAACTAGAAATCGAGTAAACGGAGCAGAAGAAGCAAACGAGAGCAAGGGACGGACTAAGAGTCTGGGAGTATGGGCACGGTAGAGCAGTGCGGTATGGCAGAGTATGGTAGAGCATGGCAACGAACGCATCGGCAGAAGATCATGCAAGCCCGTTTCGGTAAGATTTGTTGGCTGGCACGAGGCTTTCGCATATTTTGGACTTGTCATACAGTAAGTACCATCATTTCTTCGTAATGACTTCGTAACGTAAGTCAAGTACTACTTACTACCCGAGTACCAGCGGTAAGGATGTGGTGCGGGGAGAGGAAGAGCTTGACAAGCTCTGACGGCACTCGATGTCAACCGAGGGTGAGGAGGGAGTGAGACCCGATGTGACTGACCGCAGGTGGTGTTTTATATCGAGCAGCCAGCCAGCCTCCAGCCCAGCATTCCAATATTCTGTTCCCAGGGTATGACCACCATGCGCTGAAACAAACAGACAGCCATGCCCGTAAAGTGATGCCCTGAGATCCTGAGATGATGCTGACGACGTAATCAAGCAGCCTGTCTCTTTTCTTCTTATGCTTCGCCAGGGCTGGATGTGCCCTGTATCACATTGAGTCCCTGCCGCCACTGACACTGACGCTGACACTACTACTACTACTGCTGTTACTGACTCTGACAAAGTCAGGCCCCGATATGCAAGCCCTGACTGACGGGTGACCGCCAAGAGTGGTGCTTTTCTGGAAGCCCTGGAAGCCCTAGAAGCCGGAGAGCAGTCGTAAAACATGGCTCTCGCCGCGTGTTATTGATCCGCAATGCAAGGACCCTCCTGGTATATAGGTAGTCAGGTAGCATACTGGAGCTACCTGGCCATTCTGACCACCTGCTCCTTTGTGCCTGCTTGCTGCTCAATATATCTCATATATCCATCTGTACTGTACTGCGCCGTACATCTCTCTTGTCCGTCCGTACCTGACCTAAATTGCCACTACTGCGTACCTACGGATCTTCTTCTTGACGCCTGATCATCGAATCCTTCTCAAAGACCAGACGAAAGAGTGGAACCCATTCATCCATCCTTGTGCTTGGGCTTGGGCTTGGGCTTCCCCTCACTAGCAGATTAGGGACCTTCCGGTACTGTACACAGCAGCCCAGGCCAGCTCAGCTCAGCTCAGCTCCGTTCAGTTCAACGGAGTACGAAGTAAATCTAATTACTAGGCCACAGCTCCTGCGCTACCATTACAAGACTAGAAAGCTGTCCTCCGAGACCCGAGGCCCGTTCTTCACTACAATTTGAGTTTGAGTTTGAGCCAACAGGACAGGACAGAGCAGAGAAGAGCAGGGCAGAGCAGAACAGAACAGGATAGGAGAAGATAGAATAGGATAGGGCGGCTCAGAATACCGGTAGGACAAGGAAGACAAAGCCCGACAGACAGGGCAAAGAAACCCGACAGGACCTGACTTGATCTGAGCTTTGGCTTTAGCTCTAGCTTAGCTTATTTTCTTATTTTCTGGTGAGCAAGAGGATGGATCTTCTTTACATCAATCATTCTTCCATCATTCCTTTTCTTTGCTTTTGACTTGACTTGTCTTTCTTCTCACGCCGCACACCAAGCCAGACCAGATATACCAAGTGCTCACTTCTCTCTCCAGCCACCGACCGACCGTACGTACTCTCACAACACCTTCCTATTACAACTCCCTCGTGGGTATCTACGGTACAGAATCTGGTCAGCACCCCTCCTTCGAGTCCCGTCTAGACGTCCCTCCCACGTTCCACGCCACAGACTTCTTCCCTTCAAGGTTGTTTTCCCATCTTTCCAGCTTCCCCACTTTCGCCCAGAACAAAACGGATCAGTTCCATCACCTGCAGCTGCATTTCGTCTGGTCTGTCTCTACCTTGCCACTCCAAAGTAAGCTTGGTACTTGGATACTTCTTCTCTTGTCTTCCTCTTTTATTCTTCAGACATGTGCACCTTGTCTTACAGCCGTTGTCCCACGCCTATTTGTTACAGTGCAGCCAAACATTAGCTAATACCTTCTTCCTCTCGTCCAGACGCTGTCCCCTTCCGACCCCACTCAAAAACAGCTCTTTTTCATATCCGGTTTCACAAGCTTTCTATACAGTAACAAAATTGTCTTTTCTATCTTGGTCGGCCGCATAAATCGAGTCCTGTGTTACCTTGCCGACTCACTTCTGAATCGCAAATAAGCGGGTGGTACTTCCTATTTTTCTCTTCTCATGAGAAGTACTTGTCATTGGTCTAGGGAGCACACGGCTTAAAGTGTCGAAAAGTTCCTTGAGAAAAAACGTTTGGGTGGTGGTGGTCCATGGACAGCTCTTTCCTCGCATTCCGGATATCTTGTACCCCCTCGACCAAGGAAACCCGAGTCGCAATACCGTAACTTCCTCGCTTTGATCTGATATCATTGCCCGGATGCGGAATCCTTGATTCCTAGGCGCAGCATCTTTCTCGGTAGGTGTTTTCCACCTGCCTTGAAAGTGCTGCTGTCAACACAACATTCGTCCGCCTTGGCCCTGCTACGAGGATGGCGCTGATCCTACCCAAAGGTATTGTGGTCAACAGTGATCAGATCAACAAGAGCATCGAGAGGATTGCGACGGAACCATTGGATCAAGCACAGATTGCCGAGTTCTGGAAAGGTAGCTCAACTCTGTTGTCTTGCCGGGACCAACTAACTTTAACTTGATAGTTTATACCACGACGAAGCGGAGACTCTTGGATCCTACTGCAGAGCGCCTGGAGAACTATTGGTGGCGCATATGGTACAGTGACAAGAAATACCTAGATGGTGCAACTGTTGCCCGACTCTTTGATCATATTTCCAATGGACCAACCGTCGTACCACTGCGTGGACCTCCAAACCGTGTAGAAGGGCCAACCCCACCGGTATGAACTGCCTATCCGCACAAGCCATACCGTACTGAATTTGGGATATTAGAACAGAAGTATCCAGCATGGACCTGGAGCTGCGAGCACGACGGCTCTTCAGCAGCATCGCCCGAGTGGACCGTCAACAAGTAGTGGAACGACAACGACCACCTCTTCGGTATCTAGAGCGCCGGCCCCTATGCCACATCCAATTTTGAAGAAGACAAGAGGACCTTCCACTGGGGGACCACGCCCAACTGCTCGATTCATCTCACCCCACGAGTCAGAACATGAGGGCGACCAAAACTCGTCTGTTAGTCCGAACTCTCATGTCGTGGTACAGCCCCCTTCTCCAGACCCGCAGTATGAGAAGTCCGACAAGAAGACCATCGGGACAGTAGGTAGGAAGAAGACTGGATTTTCGGCCTCAAAAAAGAAACGTCCTGTGATTGTCAGGCGGCAAAGCTCGCAAACCTCTCAATCTTCAGCAGATGCGGCTGCTAAGGAAGCGGAAGCTGCACAAGCGGCCTCAGAGACTCGTTCCTCGGTAGATGGACCACCTACAAGGACGCAATCTCGATTTCAAGAGAACTTCACCCCATCTCCTGATAGGTCGGCTAGCAGCCAGATGTCGAAGAGGCGAGTTTCTGATAGAAAGCAATCGCCCCGCAAATTATCTGGTGGAAAGGGACGTACCACTTCCAGCAAAGGGTCAGAGGAAGTAGCTTCGTCCGGCGATCCAGGTCCCTCTACCCATCTTTCCCGTATCGAGAACCTTCCGGAGCAAGAGGAGGGAGAAAAGTCGACTCCGGAACAAGTCGAGGAACTAGAAATGCAGAGGATCATGCTAGCTGAGGCCAACGCGCGTCTCCAACGGAATACCAAAGGAGTTTCAGAAAGGATCAGTGACCCCGAAACAGAGCGAAAGACGACGTCCAAATCGCCGCGATCAAAATCAGCGAGAACTTCCGAATCGCCAGGAGTGGACGCTATGCGACTTGTGCAACATGATCCCAAGGGTGCTCCGAGTTTGGCCCCAACTTTGGCCGCTGCAACTGGAAAAGTAGAGTTAGGAGGCGTTGATATCGATCCGCCTCGATTACCGACAAAACCAGCGCCATCTCCCAAAGAAACGAAAGGCAAAGGACGAGCCACAGAGGAATCAGATCCGGTCGACCTATTTGCCAAACGACCAGTCCAACCAGTAAAGCCCGCACCCGTTGCAGATTCCCTAAGCAGAAGCAAGAGTCAGCTCACTCTACTGCTCAAGCAAGACAAAGAGAAAAGTAACCGGAACGAGAAAGAGGTTAAGAGGAGGAAGTGAACAGCACACATATGTGGAGCCTCGATTATCAGCTATGTACTGGCCAACACAAGCGTTGGGTGTGTTGTGTGGGTGTTCTGGGAGGGTGAAGAAAAAGTTCCGAAGCGAGTGTTTTTGAGCTCGTACCTGCTTTACTGTTGACGAAGCAATTGTGCTGTGCTTCAGTGCGGAACTGCAAGCCGCAAGCGACGGCTGCTCTCGCAGCATTGCTATGGCGTCGAGAGGAAAAGCAAGGGGGAAAAGCAGGCATGTCATCGAGCAGGTGATGAAGCGATGAATGAGCAACTCGGAATCCGTATGTACGTATGACTTTATGGATGTGAGTATGGCAGAACAAGTCAAGAATCGAACAATAAATAAATAAGTAAATAGTAAATGTATAATACCCAGGCACTGTATAACTTAGAGCACTTTGAGGGTATTTGAAGGGTTCTGATATCCACTAATAACATCTTCATTTGCTTAAACAGGCGAGGACTAAGTGAACAGAGAGGGGGGGTTCAGGATATTTATTTCTTGAATTCGAGAGCGAAGCGAGGAAAGATGGATGATGAGTGGAGGGAGGCTGAATCGGATCAGATCAACAACAGAGCTGGAAACGCTTGCTCGATGGGCTTCTTGATTGCTTCTGATCATCTCATATTGAATATCTATATGCTCTGCTCTCCTCTGCTGTGCTCTACTCTGCTGTGAAGATAACGACCGCCAAAATGCCATGCCATACCATGCCACGCCGTACCACACCATGTCCCGCGCCCTATTTACGTGATGGTGTATCCGCCATCGACACGGAGATCGGCACCTGTTGCGTTCATGTTAGAGATAATGCCAAGAAAGGTTTGTGACTTGTTTTTCTTTTTCTTTTTCTTTTTGTGGTAGGGGTGTTTTGGTGGGCGTGGAGGAAGTCTGAGCTTACCAGTGACATATGCAGACGCGTCAGAGGACAAGAAGGTCACAGCGCCCATCAGATCTTCTGGCTGGCCCATCTTACCCTGGGGAATGAGGGAAGTCCACTGCTTCTTCAGATCTGGGTTATCATCGAGGATCTTCTTCGTACTGGTATGAATGTTAGAAATCATCTCGAATATTGATCGAGTTACTGGTTGAGGTGGAAACCTTACAGAGCAGTGAGCATGTATCCAGGAGAGATACAGTTAACTCTAATATTGGCATGCGCCCACTCAACCGCCAGACTGGAAGCCAGATGTCTGACTGCCGCCTTGGCCGCATTATACGGCGCCTGCGGCTGCGGGACATTGACGATAGCTCCCGACATGCTACCGATGAAGACCATGCTGCCAGGGGCCTTCCTCTCCATCAAGTGCTTCGCGACCGCGATGGCGAATAGGTATGTGCCGTCGACGTTGACGCCCCAGAGTTTGCGCACACGCTCGATCGGGTAGTTGATGGCTTCGAAGTTCTCGGTGAAGCCGGCGGAGGTGACGAGGTTGTCGATCTTGCCGTGCTGGGAGATGATCTCGGCGATGGCTGCTTCGACGGATTCTTGGGAGGAGACGTCCGCGTAGTGGGCGGTGACTTTGGGGACTCTAGTAGGTTGTCAATTGGTTGGTCCTGATCTATTGCGTGGAAGGAAGGGGGTAAATTGAGAGGGTTAGAGAGGGAGCTTACTTGTCTGCTCCTGGGTTCTCTTTTACAAACGCTGCTACTAATTGCTCTGCTTGTTTTTGTGCCTCCTCCTCTGTTCAAGGTTAGCTAGATTTCCTTGTTATTATCTCAATTTGGAATCAAATCATACTGTTCAAATCCACAATAGCCACATCTGCACCACTGATAACCATAGCCTGACTCATGACCAACCCCAAACCACGAGCACCTCCAGTCACCACACCGACTCTCCCCTCCAGCGAGAAAGAAGGCAGCGTGCGTCTAAAATGCATTCCACCTCTCCCCTGCACAGGGGCACTCGAAGGAAGATCCCCCTCATCGGGATACTCTACCTCGACTGTAGGATCGGTTCGGGCGAATGAACCCTCGTGCTCTTCTGTAGGTTTATTATCATCCTGTCGGAGGGAAGAAGTGTTGTGAATGGACCTCGAGCTGGAGATGGAGATTGCTGGGAGTGTACTTCGCGGGGCAATTGGTTGTGGGAGGGAAGCTGTTGAAGCTCGAACAGCACGGGCTGTCTGGCGGAGGAGCTGTGAGCGGAACATGTTTTGAAGCTTTCTTTTGGTTGAGAGAGCTCGAGAACGAGCAGAGAAAAGACGCTGGAAAAGCAGGAAATGAAAGGCCTGCAGACTCAATTGAAGAGGTGCAAGTATAGACAATTCGCGTGGTTCAAATTGTCTTTTGGAAAGAGGTTGATTGATTCTTGGTACAGTACAATTGTATGGAAACGGTGAGGAAAGAATCTTTCCTTCGTGTTTTGACAGCTTGGCGGCTCCGGGTCCAGTGTTGACTAAGTCGCGGCAGCATGACGTTCTAAAGTGGCGATCTGCTCCATCTGAAGGAGAAGGGTCTCGTCGGTCTGGCTAGAAATGTGGGGGTCCTGCCTCATCAAATTGGATTGGGGCTTTGAAAACCTAAAAGGCGATTGTGGAAATAGGGGAAATATGATTAGATGAGGGTGAGGGGAAGCAATATCACAATAACCCAAAGGCAGACAGACTTACAACCCGATGATTTCTTCGTTAAAAAAAATAATTATATAGATATATATATATTAACAGCTGTATGACTTTCTTTTGTCTCGTCTCGAGGTTATGCCATCATACTTGTGGATAGCTGTATGGAAGTGGAGTGGACAGGAGTGGAGTGGAGTGAAGTGGAGTGGAATACTTAAAATGGCGGGGTGAAATGGTCGGAGTTTCGCAATTTGGGTCCGACATCTGCGCTTCGGGCTTTCCCCACTTGCCGTACTGGATCTCGCCTGTGAATGGATGGATGGACAGGGATCAACAAAGGACTCGGCCTCGAATCCGCGTCACTCCCAGCCGGCTAAGCTGTGACATAATTGGGCGGGACCAGCTGAGCTGCGGGGCGTTGTTTCGGAAGGCGTCGTATCTCAACCTAAAGTAAGTAAACGAATCGACTCGAATCCCAACTCCTCCTTGGAACTTAAACTGGACTTACAACCACGCCACGTCGAAGCTGGTCTTCTCGCAAAACAAAGACTACAACATTCTTCTCACCAATAACACCTCACTACGTACATTCAAACTATCAACTCGACTTTGAGACTTCGATTCGATTAACCGCAATCATGTATTTCGCTCAGCTGGGAGCCGTAGCCGCTCTGGCTGGACTCTCCCAAGGCTTCCTCGTGCCACCCGAGCTATCTTCAGCAGACATCGATACCATCAAGACGCTCCCCTTCGAAGATGCAGTTGGAATGGAAGGACGGGTCATGGAGATTGACTGCCCTGGCTGTCCCGTCTCGACGAACTTCGACGGCCTGGCACACTCGGTGCAGGTCGAATCCATCCTCCAACTCAAGTTCAGCCTCTCCCACCAAAATGGAGCCGATCAACTCCTCCTGAATGGTCTTCAAATCTATCCTATCGATCCCACATCCCAGAGCTTCATGGAACCACTTACTGCTCCGCAGATGGTGAAGACTGCCGATGATTCCTGGCAATACGCTTCAAACCCTAAACTGGGCTACTCGCTCGCCATCAAGCGTCCCGCAACATCACCCCAGGATCAACTAGACCTCGTCTCCATCCATTTGGAAATAGTCGAAGTAGCCGACAAGTTCGTCACCGGCCTCCCTACCATCGACCTCCAACTACTCGAAACCCCATCCGGCAAGTTGATGCTTGGAAACAGCGGGATCACCGCCCCAGCCAGCCTTTCCAACCCCACAGACGACGACCGTGAATGCACAACCCTCCTCTGCAAATGGCGAGCCATCGTCGCAGACCGTCTTGCAGCACTGAAGAAGGGCTGCGGATCCAAGCGCCCAACTCCGGAAGTCAGACCCGTCTTCGTACCAAAGCCTCACCACAACAAGCACCCACATAACAAGCATCCCGCTCACGGCCGCCCTCGTCCTCATGGAACTCACCGCCCATGGCGCCACCACCACCAACAAGGTGGCCTTGCTCGATTCCTTCGAAGCATCGTTCTCCATGTCTTGGTACCTGTTCTTATCGGTGTTATGGTTGGTATCACTGCCAGCCTGATCGGTATGGTAGTTGGACATATCGTTGTCTTCACGTGGCGCATGCTCTTCCGTCGGGGCCAGAACAAGTACGCCGAAGTCAAGCAGGAGGAGGCCGATGAGGAGACCGAGGATGAATCAAAGAGCTTCCTTGAGAGTCAAGGTCCACCTCCACAGTATGAGGATGCTTTGGTTGAGAAGAAGGAGGTCGAATAAACGAACGTATTTGAATCGGATTGGATTGGATGTACAGGGAATATGAACAAACGAACGTGATGGAGGAAGGGAGTCAACGGTGGATAGGTAGCGGGGTTGGAGGAGTTATCATAGGCTGGATTGGGTTGGGTATCTGATTGCAAGCAATACAGACTGTCCTTTTATCTCTTTTTGTACTACCACTACTTTCCACATACACACCTATACAGGCATCGGGAATACAACGAGTGATTCTTCTCCTGTCTTCTCTGGATGTACTCCTATGACAGTATAGCGTAATACACAGTCATTGATGCCTCATGAACCTTTCATCTATCCAGATAGATATGTGTCTTAATATCCGAGACTCGCCCTCGATTTCGAGGAGAACATTAAGATTTCAAATACCAACCGAAATCAAGTATTCAAGTGAACGCTACGTACTTTGCGAAGGTACGTTACTATTCTGCTCCGTGCTATCGAAGTGGGTATGTAAATGGAGTGGAGTAGAGTAGAGTGGAGTGAAGGGAAGGGCTCTGCCGCTGTATGCGATATACTGTGCTGTTATTCTATAAGGTAGGAAGGAAGGAAAGAATTCGTCTGGGTGGAGGGGGGGGGGGGGAGCTACTGTAGCTACTTGTCGATTCTTATCGTACCGGGCTTCCTGTTTTGTCTCATCTCTCTCCGTCCGGCTGGATAGGCAGCGAATGGGGAAGGGTTGGTGGGTATAGGTAGGCAGGTGATAGTGTAGAAGGAATATCAGTTTGAAATATCTATTCTCGAGTGTCAAATGTCAATAACAAATAAGCGAGTTAGCTGGGCAGTAAGTACATGTTTTCACTTCGTGTTCGGTGCAATGAGAAGAAACCCGCATTTCGACGATGAAATGATGCGGGGGTTGAGATCGGTATTTCATGTCATCATGTAATGCGAGACCCTCTAATCAAGTCATGCTTTTATTCTTTGCTTCGAGGTACAGTACAGTACAACTACATTCTAAAGACGCCGAATTTCGTAGGCTCTGGTTCGTTCTTCCCGCCCAATGCGGCCCTTAATCCCAATCCTAGAACACGGCGCGTGTGGCTTGGGGGTATAACACCGTCGTCCTATTGCAGTTTGTCAGTACATCTCTCTATCATCTTTCAAGACTTCTTTCTCAAAGATAGTAGGGGCTAGGAAAGGGGCAGCTACTAACCCACAACCTCGCCGACGAGAAAACCGCCTCACTCTCCCTCTCAATTCTCTCCTTCAACTCGGGATCAACTGCCTTCCCAACCGTCTCCATAACCGCCGTCAACTGCTCACTCCCCATAACACCAATCTTCGCGTTCGGCCACATCCACAAGAACCTTGGCCCGTACGCCCTACCACACATCCCATAGTTCCCCGCTCCATTACTAGCACCCACGACGACGGTGAATTTTGGCACGTTGGCACACGCCACGGCAGTCACGAGCTTTGCGCCGTTCTTCGCGATACCTTCACGCTCGGCGTCAGTGCCGACCATGAATCCGCTGATATTCTGTAGGAAGATGAGCGGGATTTGGCGCTGGCAGCAGAGTTCTATGAAATGTGCTCCTTTTAAGGAGGAGGTGCTGAATAAAATGCCATTGTTTGCAATGATACCGACTTTCTGACCGTAGATGTGCGCGAAGCCTGTGACGAGACTGCTGCCGTAATCACGCTTGAACTCGGAGAAGACGCTGCCGTCTACGATGCGTGCGATGATTTCGTGGATGGGTAGTGGTTTCCGTAGGTTTGTGCTCGCGATGCCGATCAGTTCTTCGGGGTCGTAGAGGGGCTCTTCGTAGGTTGTTGGAGCGGGGAAGGTCTTTTTGGGCCAGTTGAGGTTGCTGATTGAGCGTCTGGCGAGGACGAGGGCGTGGGCATCGTCGACAGCCAGGTAGTCTGTGACGCCGGAGACGGTGGTGTGCATTTTACCACCTCCTAAGTCTTCGGCGCTGACTACTTCTCCAGTGGCTGCTTTGACGAGGGGAGGGCCGGCGAGGAAGATGTGCCCTTGGCCGTCGACGATAATGCTTTCGTCGGACATGGCTGGCATGTAGGCTCCTCCTGCTGTGCAAGGGCCCATCACAACGGCTATTTGAGGGATCCCCATTGAGCTCATTCTAGCTTGGTTGAAGAAGATCCGTCCGAAGTGATCTCGGTCTGGGAACACATCTGCTTGGTGGGGGAGATTGGCTCCGCCTGAATCAACAAGGTACACACAACTATTTCTTGTTAGATCTATATCAATATATTTTATTCGAACTTACGGGAGATTGTTCTCTTGGGCGATAGCCTGCGCTCTCAAGTGCTTCTTGATTGTAATGGGATAATACGTTCCTCCCTTCACAGTACTGTCATTCGCAACGATCATGCAAGTAACGCCCTCAATAACACCCACACCAGTGATGATTCCACCAGCCGGAATGTCAGCTTCGGGGTACATCTCATGACCAGCCAAAGCAGATAGCTCCAAGAATGAAGTTCCTGGATCAATCAAAGCCGTGACTCGATCTCTGGGCAGCATCTTCTTCCTAGCAAGATGCTTCTCCCGGGCCTTTGGTGGTCCGCCCTGATGTATCTTCTTCGTCAGCTCCTCTAGCTTCCCCATGACTTCCCCCATCTGTCTCGCATTTTCTTTGTATTCTTCTGACGAAGGGTCGACGATCGTAGGAAGCACTGATATGGCATTGGCTTGGTTGGGAGGGCAGTACGTTGCGATACCTCGAGAGCCCAGCCGAGGGAGGGGGGAAGTTCGTAGAGAAGACCTCGGTATGCGCCGTGAGAGCTTCAATGCCTGTCGAGAGGCCCTGAAAGTAGACATTGTGTTTCGTAGAAATGTGCCGCAGCTGCAGCAGCAGTATTGAGAATCTACATCAAGTTCGACGGAGTTTGTTTGTCTCTTCAAAGTCCTGAGAGTCCGGCTGTCCGCGGTTTAAAAACCTGGGGTTGACAGGGATGTGATTTCGGCTCAAGGAAAGTTGGGGTAATCATGGCCGAGGTGCGGCTTAAGGAACTACAATGTTAGGAAAACAGGAACGGGACTTGCGTTCTTCATTCTCTTTCCTCTCGATATAAATTTTTAGACAAAATGGCGACAGCAAGGTGCATTCGATCTTTGGCGACCCGCCCAACATTACAACTTCGAGTTAAGCCTCAAGTCCCAATATCAGCCATCCAGCACCGGAATGCATCATCCAAACATCCCAAGGGCTTCGAAGCGCCCTCCTCCGCAGACCTGGACGAGCTTCGAGAACGAGTCCAGGAATTCACCCGTCGGGAAATACCAGAGGAGGTGGCTGCCAAAACAGACAAAACCAATGCCTTCCCCAATGAGATGTGGCAGAAGCTCGGAGACGCGGGGTTCCTGGGGATAACTGCGGATGAGGATGTCGGAGGGCTGTCTATGGGATACCAGGCACATTGTGTTGTTATGGAGGAGATATCGAGGGCTTCTGGTTCAATTGGACTGAGTTATGCGGCACATTCTCAATTGTGCGTGAACCAACTCCAATTGAATGGAAACCCGGAGCAGAAGAAGAGGTTCTTGCCAGGCCTGATCGCCGGGACGAGTGTAGGTGCTTTGGCAATGTCGGAGAGTGGAGCAGGAAGCGATGTTGTCAGTATGCGGACGACAGCGAAGGCTGTTGATGGCGGATACGTTCTGAATGGAACGAAGATGTGGATCACAAACGGGCCCGATGCAGACCTTATTGTGGTATACGCGAAGACGGAACCAGACAAAGGTTCAAAAGGGATCACGGCTTTCCTTGTTCAGAAAGACTTTGAGGGTTTCAGCTGTGCCCGCAAGCTGGACAAGATGGGCATGCGTGGAAGCAATACGGGAGAGCTGGTATTCGAAGCCGTCTTCGTGCCGAAGGAAAATGTCCTCGGGGAGATCAATCGTGGTGTCAAAGTCTTGATGGAGGGTCTGGACTTAGAGCGTCTTGTGCTCAGTGCTGGACCACTGGGTATCATGCAAGCAGCTATGGACGTCACTCTCCCATTTACACACCAGAGGAAACAATTTGGTTCTCCCATCGCCCATAATCAGCTTGTGCAAGGAAAGCTTGCGGATATGTACACGAAACTTCAAGCTTCTAGAGCATATACCTACGATACTGCGAGGAAAGTTGACGAGGTTGGTCAGATACGGACACAGGATTGTGCAGGTGCTATTATGTATGCTGCAGAGAGGGCGACTGAGTGTACGCTCGATTGCATTCAGTTACTAGGCGGTATGGGCTACGTGGAAGAAATGCCGGCTTCGAGGTTACTGAGAGAGTAAGTGCCTTAACCTAGCCTCCGTTGTGTAAATTTAAAATACTAACTTCGAAAGTGCCAAATTGTACGAAATTGGCGCAGGAACGACCGAGATCAGGAAGATGGTGATCGGAAGGGTCAGTTTGAGCTCTCCATTGATGTTTCATGACTTGGGCTAATTCTTCTAGGCGTTCAACAAAGAGTATAGTAGCTTTGCACAGTAACCGCGCTCATAATCCGCGTGGGAAGGATCGAGACTGTTGGATAGGATGGGATGAGAACTTAAGATGAATCAAGTCTCTAGAGCAAGGCACGATTTTAGGGTAGACAAAACCATACAATACCAAACAACAATTACATTGCCATTAATCCACTTCGGCACTCACCAGTTTATTCCAAACCATCAGCCGCCACCCGTTCAATATGCTTTTCTCCACAACTCAACACTCTTCAACACTTGCCCGTCCCCTTATTCGCAATACCTACTTAACAGCAAACCTACTCCTTCCCCTCAACTCCTTCCCAAAGAAAAACAACCCATAAAACATCACCGTACACCCCACCGTCAACCCACCCAACAAACTACACCCCCTCGCAACTCCTAGTTTCTCGAACATTGGCCCCGAGAACTCTGTCGCCCCAGCCGCGAAAGCTGACCTTGCGAAATCGTTGGCAGCAAATAGCGATGCCGCGTATTGCGGGTATGTGAATGGCAGGTAGAGGAAGATGGCTTGCATGATCGTGTAACAGCCTATCATCACTAGGAAGACGCCTATCGTAGGGGCGATCCAGTAGATTGAGGGATTGGATGTCCATGCTTCGATTGATTGATGTTAGCGAGAAGTATAAATAGGAGATATATAAATATTCGCAACAGAAGGTGGTACGACAGGTATGAGATTTTAGACATACCGAAGAGAAATAATCCAGCAGGCACGAAGAACGTAGCTATCAACCCAGGAATTAACCTCTCCTCGGGTGGTCCAAACCCGCTTATCTTTACCCGGGGCTCGACGATGTAGTAATAATAGTAACAATACGGCGGTATGCAAACCAACAGTGAAACGACGACTGCTAGGAACGGTAATTGTGATTCTCCAAGATTAAAACCATACATGACTGGGAACACTAAGGGGAAAGATTCGAAAAACGAGTAGAAGATTCCATAGACAAGAGCTGTATAGATGGTTGTGAAGGCCTGGAAATTCACCGCAAAGTCAGTACTCGGACAAACAGCTCGGTTAACATTAAGCGAAGGAAAAGGGGAAGTTGAGGGATGGAGGGTCAATTTTGACTCACCACGGCTGGATCCAAGAAGTTTATCTGCCACGGCTTGATGAGCGCATCATATGCGACATCACTAGCTGTCATGCCTTCTTGGTCAATCTCAGATTGCGAGCGGAGGTTCGCTCTGTCTGTAAGTTTGCGAAGACGCTGGGCGCGGCGGAGGAGGATATTGGGGGCGGAGGTTTCCGGGAGAGAGATGAACATCATGATGCAGATTGGACCGGTAAGCCAGAGTTCTTCCCATGCTGTATGTAGAGAAGTATGAGGATGTTTTTCTTCTAGGATATATTTTTAAAAGGGAGACTTACCGAACCAGTGCCAGTCTTTAGCTGAGATGCTGAAGCCTGCGATGATAGGAGCCAGGGCCGGACCTAATGTTACTGAATAATGTCAGTAAAGCAGAAACAGTTTTAGATAGGTTGAAATTACCAGCACCTGCCCAGAAGGCCAATAAATGAGGCATCTTCACCATAGAGTACTGGAAATAGTTAGTGACATGTCATGCAGAAGATGTTCGGGAGTTTTACCATGTCCTGGAATGTCGCAGCACCAGTAGCCAAGCATGGAGATCCTAGAGAAAAATAAGGCTCAACCAACAAGCTCTAATCTCGACACTGTGTACTTACCAAAGAATCCTGCCAGAAACCGAAGGACCAACAACCCAGCAAAATTATCCACCAGTGCAGTCGGGACTTGCAGGATGACAAAGAGTACAAATGTCCAGACATATATTGGAGTTCGGCCGATAGCAGGTATTCTATTCCACAATCAGTAAATATTTGAGCTGAGGCATAGCTCGACGTACTCGCTCAACGGAGCGAACAGCATTGGGCCAACGCCATCTGCCAATTTGTTAGTTGTTGACCACTCATGGAAAAGGTAGTCACTTACATGCAAGTACATACAATGCGAGTCCTAGAAGTCCAGTCACAGCGCTGACGTTGAAATCATCCATTACTCCACCAAGAGCAGGCGAGTAGATCGACGATCCGACATAAACGGCAAATGAGTATATGCTACAGATGTTAATTGAATTCAGAGATATCTCAAGGTGTGGTGACAAGATTACCAGATCTGGAAAGACACATAGAGTTTCTTCCCCGCGCTCCAATTCTGAGGATACTCTGGATCATCTGGCAAATATTAGCGTGTAAATATAGGCTAAGAGATTGAACCACTTACCGGTCATATACCAATCCACCAATATGGTACCATCTGCCGACTTGGATGGGAGAATAGGTCGACTCTTTGTTCGTACGAGCTTCATCGTAGTGGTACGTTCGAGATCCACATTTTCGGCCTTACCAACACTCTGTTCTCCAGAATTTCCTTCGGTCTTTGATTCTGGCGTAGTGGTCACTTCTTCGTCGTCGACATACGAGCTGTAATGATCGCTTGCTGTTGAGAAGAATGAACGGGTTCTCTCTCGGACCACGGCTTCGGGTAGCTTTGCATTGTCATCGTAGCCTTTCGGGCATTTGAAATTGATCTCTTCTTCAGGGTAGAGGAGGAGTTTGTTCCTGCTTACGAGGCGGATGATTTGGCCGAGTGTTGAGTCTCGGATGATGTCTTTCATAGTGTAAGATGATGATAGAAAAACCAGGGAAACTTCAAGCGCATTGCTCAATTTCCAAGATATTATAAGAGAATTCGAGGGGTGAAAGAGGGCTTTGTATGGGAAGATCAGTGAGAAGTCTGACGCAATGGCTTTCGAAGTACCGATGAGTTCTCCTCATAGGGTCTGTTTACCCTTGCCAAGACGAAATAAACTGGAAGGATCGCAATTAAGATGACCAAGAACGCCCACAAAGTTTCAGCAACACAGATTCATAAGCAGCGTGCATTTCTATCCATTCAGATGCAGCAATGTAGAGTTCCTAGGATGTTTTGAGGTATTCGGAGGCATCAATAAACCCCCCGCTAGCCCCTGTCTCGCTTAGCGAGCCATCCAAAAAAGCCCTGAACTTACAGCCATTTCTGAATTTCCCGAAAGAGCATACAGAGGCTTGGAAATCGTGTGCCACAAGAAGACGGAACTATCAAATCTCATTCGTGGTATCTTACCAATGCGATTCTGAATAAGCAGGCGTGCTGAAGTTGATGCGCTTTCACCTTGGCTGGCTGGGAATCGATGCTTCAGTGATTGCTGGAGGAATGAAATAGAAAGATGGAAGATGACAAACAAAGGTAGCAACCTTAGATATATAATGAAGGTGAGTGCAAGCCATTCTTCATTCTTTCCAGACACATCAAATCAGCGTCGCTTCATTTAACAAATTCCTCGAACCCATCTCATCCACACCAGATCAACCACAGCTCAAAATGGAGTTCCCATCACCAGTCAATACCTACCATCGTAATACCTACCCAGCTATAGACCCAAAATCTCCGCATCTATCCACAGCTGGCAAGAACATCGTCATTACCGGCGGCGGCGCCGGAATCGGTGTTGGTCTCGCCCGCTCATTCGCCCAGTCCGGAGCGTCGACTATCTCTCTCCTCGGACGAACCGAGAAAACGCTCATCGACACCAAGACCCAACTTGAGAAAGAATTTCCCAACACCAAGATCTACACCTACGTCGCCGACATCGTCAACAAGAGCGCACTCGTCACCGCTTTCGAGTCCATAAAAGCTACAGTCGGACCCATCGACGTCCTTGTCGCCAATGCAGGCTTCTTGCCTAACCTCAACCCAATCGCCAAAGTTGAGATCGAAGATTGGTATAATGGTTTCGAGGTTAACGTGAAGGGTAATTTCAACGTCGTGACTGCATTCGTCCCGGTTGCTGCTGTGGGAGCGGCTATCATCAATATCAGCACGGGAGTCACGCACTTGAAGTATCTACCTGGGTACTCTGGATATCATACGTCTAAGCTGGCTGCTGCTAAGTTCTTTGAATATGTTCATCATGAGTATCCTGAGTTCTTCGTCTTGAATGTCCATCCTGGAGTTATCATGACTGCAAGTAAGTAATCCTATTCTCCATCATAACCCAGAACAGGTGTCCCCATCCATTTTGATCCACTAGTAAAGTGTACTGATTTTTGGTCAAATAGTGAACGACAAAACTTCCCAATCCGGCATCGAGCTTCCATATGACGCCAGTAAGTTCGAACTCTAGTCAGACTTGTTTTGACAGCTACTGACTCTCAATAAAGTGGAACTGCCAACCGACTTCGTCGTCTGGGCAGTCAGTCCCGAAGCGAAGTTCCTGAATGGAAAGTTCGTCTGGGCACATTGGGATGTTGATGATCTCAAGAAGATGTCGAAGGAGATTGAAACCACTGACAAGTTTACTTTCGGACTTCTCGGCTGGCCATGAGCTAAGTGAGAATGAGATATTTTGCAAAGTTGATTTGCGGGTATTGAAACCAGCAGTTTATGTCATTTGAAAAAGTGTATGAATTTCTGAATTTTGACTGCAGTTTGGCTTGTTGAACTCTCTTATTGATGTTGAATCGAAAGAAACCATCCCATTAAAGCCAGGACTTGACACAATTCATCTCCCCATCATACTTTCACAAGAATCTTGACTACATTTCTGCTGCTTGCCGTTCTTCTTTCAGTATGCGATCCGCTTTAATTCATTAACGTGTTTTAACTGATCACTTGCTGTGTTCTTTCATTTCAGATCATTCATCAAATCGACCCTTTCTGGCAATAGGACAAAAGACTCAATCCCCAAAACTCCACGAGTATATGTGAGAAATGACAAGTATCTTGTGCCACAGCTTTCTTGAATTAGCTGGGTAGCATCTCACTAGGAAAGCTGACATCACGGTAAGCCCCCCTACCACATGTATTTGGCTTGACTCGTACGTCAGCGTTCACCTTCTCAGTACCTATTGTACGAAACTCATACGTACCGTCTGGTAACCATCAGTAGATCAGACCGAGCGGATCGCATCACGGAAATGGCCAAACTATGAGATTTTTGATATCAGGACCAAGGGACGTTTATCGGAGCATGTTTATTTCGAACGCCTCGTTCCTTGTACTTCCTCTATCATTAATTAGTCGACTTAACACCACGGCCATATTGACCGTTCTGTTTTTTTTTGTTTTGTTTTTGTTTTTTTTTTTTTTTTTGAGCGGTTCGAATCTAGCAACCTGTAGGATACGGATTAGGCTTTACAAGGATGCGCGAATAGGCCCGAACTGTACAGACAAGAGCAAAGTCTAACCCAGCATAAGATGATAGTATACTACGTACTGACTTTTAATCGTCCTGTTAGATATCCAGGTTATCGAAATGGTTGATGAAGGCACCATGGAACCAAACAGTCAAGGCGATGATGAGTGGTCAGCGACGTTACACAAACAATGATCACTAATCTCTTTGCATGACGAGAAGTTTCGCTTAATAATTGAGCATTGGACCCCTAAACAAGTAAATACAACTGAGCATATGTCTGGAAAGCTACTCTTCAGATCTAGAATTGTCATCCAAAATTCGGGTTTCGACACAAACCCACTGAACAAACTGAAATTAGAGCAAGCATCCACAACAGAGTATGGATCAAGAACCCACTTCAGGACCAGGACGTTCTCGCGGCCGTCCACGAAAAGGAACAAAAGATGATCCGCAAGAAGAAGTGAGATATCCCTATAGTCAAAATTCGCGTCCTAACACGTTCTCACAGAAACGCGCCAAAGGGCGCCAAGCCCAACGAACATACATGCAAAGAAAGCAAGCTGAGACAGACAAACTCCGGAAGCGTATCATCTCACTGGAAGACGCCATCGAGGGTATGAGTGAAGAGTTTCTTAGTTTTGGGGAGAGGGTTGTGAATACTTCGCAAGTTCCGGAGCGGACTCAGGCTTTGAGTGATTTGAAGGGTACGACAGAGAGGTTTTTGAGTATTGCACGTGTTGCTGAAGCTGTTGCTGTCGATGAGGCGGAAGATGGAGCAAGTGAAGATAAATTGGGAGCTGGATCACCGAGTCTATCTGCAGGAGGAGCCGGAGCATTGCAGCAAGCTATTGTAAGGCCAGCATCGCCGAAACTACAGTCCTACATATCCTCAAGCAAAGACATCGAGACGCCCTTCCAATTGAACACCATGCTCTCACCGTTCACCTCCGCAACAATTCCTCACATGGGAATTCAACCCCAGATCCAACCGACTCACGGACGATTCAGTCCCCGCCTCACCCACGGCCTCCTCAGCACCTCCTCCCTCCAAAACTCCGCCCTCTCAAGCCTGTGGACGCACTACCTAATCGCGGGCCCCAATTCCTTCGCCCTGCGTCTCTACAAAGACACGCTACATCTTATGTTCCGCGTTCTCCGCGGCGAGCTCTCCAATCCAGGTTTTATCCCCAGCATCGGGCGCTTCCGATTCAAGTATGAAAGTATAGCCACATTCATATCTCTAGCTCAGGGTCAATTATCACGGATGAGCATCGGCGATGGGGAGGTCGAGATGGGAGGGAATCCGAATCAAACGCCAGCTGCTGCTGCTGATGTGCAGAGTAGTCTGGTGTTGTTTGGACCCAGGCATCCGGTTATGGTGGCGCCGCTGAGGAAGATGATTCATGGTGAGGTTAATGAGGAGATTGGCTCGATGAATGAGTGGCTTGATCCGTGGAATACGCAGCAGTATTTGATGAGGAGGTGGGGACTAAGATGTTCGTATGAGACGGCAAATATTTCAGCAGAGCGATGGGCGGCTGTTACAAGTGATTATTCGGCTGTTGGAGATTTTTCGGGTATTCCAGCAATGCTACCTGGAAGTGGCACTGGCACTGGCATCCAGGATTCATATCCTTGGGATGCTCCAAATCGAGAGTCGGGTGTTGATGTGAGTGATTTCTTTGGAGACGCTGGCCTCCCTGGGCTGGCATCGAGAACCCCTGATTTTGTTTTCAACTCCCAGCCGCTAGCCGAGAAATTGATTCAGGAGGCTGTTTGTTTTGGCGAGGGCCCGAGGTTCTTTAAAGAACATATCGATGATGCGGTAAAGCAGTTCCTAGGACGTGTTCCTTAGTGTAACTTGACCCTGATATAAGTTAACACACGCCACGCCCAAAATTGGGACGATTCCGAAGCGAGAAACAAAAACAACGATGATGCATGATAGAAAGCTTGGAGAGCGAGTCAAAATTTGCTTTGGAGGGCGGCGTAATATGTTATACACTTAGTACCTAGAGTACCGTTGCCTAGTACCGTCTAGGGATACCTGCCATCATAAGATGAGAATGGTATCATCATGTCCCAATGTTTGACCTGAGCGCCTGTCCGCATTTCCCTTATGAACCAACTCCTCATGCCTAGCATATCCGTATTAACATCTAAACCTTCATGCAAACTCATCCTGCCACTTTAACAGTTGCTTCGTCAGATCCACAATCATCTCCTTACAAGAGAGGTCTTTAAAATCCCGCGATGACGATGCTTCCCCAGCCTCGCCATCTTTAGAGCCATTGCCACTTTCGCCATTTACTTTAATCATCGGTAGGCCGTCTGCCAGGCCTCGTATCATCTTCTCCGTCGCATCTCCTGTGGTGGGGGATATCGAATCTCCCAATTCGTACTCCGTCTGGGAGATAAAAGCGAGAATGGCTGTTACTCGCTTTTTCATATCCATCATGGTGACCTTGCTGTTGAGACTCTTGGATTTTCCAACTTTGCCTTCATGATTCGACGTTTTATTAGACACTGGATGTCCGATTTCGTCTGCTTTAGACACATCTCGGGATTGTGATCGGTTTGGAGACGGATCGTCGGTTTCTGGGACGTCTCGATCCTTGGTATACTGGTTCTTCCCAAGTTTCCCCTTTCGAGCATTTGGCGGCCTGCCGCCCTTTTTATGAGATACTGGAGGTGGGTTTGGCGGGGGAGTGTCAGGGGCAGCAGGTTGGGATGAGGGTGGTGGTGGATCTAGGGGTTGAGGAGCAACCTCTGTAGTCCTAGTCACAGAATTCCTGGTCGCAAGTGGAAGTTCCTCGGTAGGCTCCGAGTCTGAACTGGCAATCAGCATATTTGGCAACGATTTTACGACTCGAGAAAAACTGACCTTCAACTCTTCGACGCTCGGCGCGGCCTTTGCGCTTGTTTGCTGCTTCCTGCCTCGACTTCTCTCGTTCCTCTCTCAATTCCTTCTCTTTGTGATTGCGCGCTGCAGCGCCTCGAATCTTCTTTGCGCCAGATGGCTTCCCGTTAGTACCATCATCAGAGTCGGGTTGAGATTCGAGAGGTTGCGGTTCCCGAATTGGCGAAGGAGATGGCGAAGCTGATGCAGTTCGTTGCCGTTTTGGCCCTTCGGGTTTTCTGGACATGTCAACATTAAACTAACCTTCTAAAAATAAGACTGCTTACTCTTCACTGTCGCTCCGTCCGCGCTTCCCACGTCTCGTTGTTCCACCGTCGGTACTTTCACCACTCTTCTCTCCTTTACTAGCCTCGATAGCCCTTTGCAACTCAGCAGCCTCATCATATGCAGCATCTCTGCTGTTCATGGTCGACCTCCTCTTTGCGTTGCTTTGTAGGCTGGAAGATGGTCGACCACTTTTGCTGCCTCTGGGAGATCGTGTGCCATCCTTCGAGAAGGATGCTGCTCGAGAGGTCGTTCGGGATAAGGTTTGGTACAGAGGAAGGTAATGCGAATAGCGTTGCCTGCGTTCCATCATATTAGCGACTGTTTCGAAGTTTATGTATAAGTAGAGTTCATTGTGGGCATCAAAGGCATCTGAAGGAGCCCAGCCTTTTGAGATTGATCTGCGCCACGTTCTCGCATCGGGGGCTGATGGGCAAGTCGTTTGTATGACGAACGAATTGAGAGGTCGTGAACAATGGGATCGTCACTTACCCATTGGAGGCAGTAAATATTTTGTGTAGGTCCTTTCGACACTCTTCACAGAAGTACTCCTCGGGACTTGTATCCTCGTTCATAATTCCCACGCAGCCACCATGTTGCCAGACCTTGCACATGTCGCATTGTAGAAAGAATCCGGCCAAGTCTTCTGTGACATCTGCCGATGTGATTATAGGTTCCTCTATTCCTTCCTTTATGCCAATTTTGCTATCCTCGTCGGCAATTTGAGGTGGGCCTGGGTATTCTTCGAAGCCGCAAATGCAACGAACGGCCTCATCATCTTCTCCCACCTCCTCTGCGCCATTCGTAACCTCGGCCTGGACAGGTTGCGCTTTCGTAGATTTGAGCTGCTCTTCGCCCCGGCCGCGCTTTCGACGTGTTTGAATGGAATCCTCGACAGCACTCCTGACGCTGTCGTCCAGAGGTTCGGAGGACAATGAGCCCGAGGGCGTTGATTTGCGCGGCGATTCCGCTTTGTTATGTGATCGAGTGGCTCTTTCTGCGCGACCAGAGGAGTTGGAAGAAGTCGAAGAGTGTTGTGACGTCGATTGTAGAGGTTGGCTGGCTCGGGCAGCTCTGGAGGAACGCCTGGCTGTATCCATTGTGCCAATAGACTGACTTGTAAACGTAACTAGTTCCAGTAGATTTGTGTTCTGACGCCCAATTGCCACGTCGAAAAGGTTGGGAGGCGGATGGTAGATCGAGTCGAGGGTTGAAGCAGCCAAGTGAAGAGCTTCCTTCAGTCGCGGATCGAAGGGCAGAAAGAGAGCGAGATTCAAAGCCGCTGCTTGATTCTTAAAGAGTTTTGCGGAAAGGCGCGATCAAAGAACGAGAGGCCGCAGACGTTGGAATGATCATGACTGCTGCTGTGAATGGTTCGTGAAGAATGACGGGTGTGGGTGCGAGAACTCGAAAGAGCGAGAGAGAGTGAGGGGGATTTGGAGCTTTACTTCGCGGACAATTCTGCCACCGACCAGCAGCCAGCCAGCCAGCCAGCCAGCCAGCGAGTGCCAAGCCAGGTTCACGTGCCCTCGCTGCTTTATTAATTCGAAGTGCCAAGACTGTCTCTGATTGGACGAGAGACACAGGGCAAGGCAATATTCGAGTGGAGACTGAGTTAGCACACACTGGACCAGCCTAAGCCCAAGATCCATCCACCTCATCCATCTTCATGAGCCAAACGAGTACAGACCCTATTCGCACCAAACCACATCCCCTTACTACCAACACTGGCTGGCTTGTTGCTGCGGGCTTGATTAACTTCCATTGACGGCGTCCTTTCGAACATTCTTTGGTTTCCCTTTTGTGATACCCGGTGGGTTTTGGCTGCTCACCTTTGGCCTGTTGTCCTCCTTCAACACACTGAGCAATCAGAGAGAGGTACGAATCCTCCACAGCACATTCTGTCCAACCCAACCCTCCGAACCTGTGCACGGAATTAGTTCGAACCTCCACGGGGCCTCTTCACAGGAGCGTCCGCATACATCTGCTTGGAAGAAAGGGCTGGCGAGCAGGGGATTTGGCTGATTTGCTTCAGCAGGAATAGGAGAGTCTCTTGCACAGTCACTTTGGATTTCCTTTTTGGATTCGCCCTACAACGAAACGGTCAAATACACCCAGACACTGGTCAGTGTTGTAAGAGAGGAGGGGACAGACCTGTTGGCAGGAACACCTGCCATGTCTGCGTCTGTGATGGGTATGCTGCATTTCGCCGTTGGGCTCCTTGTCCCCCTATCCGCCACTTACTTTCTTTCAACAACGGCATATAATCTCCATATGCCCAGATGACACCGCCATGTTTTGCTAGTACTTTGCATTGGCTGATTTGCCGTTTTCCACCCATTCTAGGTTACTCCCCCGAATCACCACGAGACATGTCTCCAGATGCAAGCTCTCCATACCCCGATCGACCCATTCGGCCCCTACCCAAACGCCGTCTGCGTGAAAGACTCTCTCCAGATGTTGCCGACACGATCAAGTACCCTCCAGCACCTAAGACAACCACCCCCCTATTCTACCATCCGTACAACCCTCGAGAAGAAACTGGTGCGAATAGATTAGTAGAGTCGCAGCATCCGAGCGAGCGGGAGAGAGCCGATGAGATTGAGCGTAACTACATTTCGAGACGGCATGTGGAAGAGTTAGATAGTGAGGACGATGAGGCTGCGTATCGAAGCCGGATCTATTCGAGGCACTCAGCAGACAACACTGGTAGATCATTCCGCTACGTTCAGAAGCCAGACTCTAAGCACCCCAAACCTCATCCTCCTGGCTCTGCAGGATCTTCAGCAGATGGCTATGACTCCTTTGAAAATACAAACAACAAGAAGAAGAGAAAGATCCCCACTCCCGGAGATTCGAATCTGAACGGGGTTCATCTTTCAAGTGATATCGCTGGTGCAGTTGGGCCAGAAGATCTGGGTGAAGACGTTGGGGTTGGAGCGTATCAAACGTCGGGTGGTGTCAGTAGCGGTAGCGGTCAAGGTATTTCGGGTCCCGGGCGAGGAAGGTATGGTCGAGTGAGAAACGGAAGGAGCCCTCTGAGAACTTTGTCGGACACCTCGAGTAATTGGGGCAACGGAAGAACAGCCAAGCAAAGACAACCTCAATGGTCACCTTCAAGTAAGCCGCACCAATATTGAATACGAGAATGGAGTTCAGTTCGCTAACGCGGCCGCAAGCCGAATCGCCAGGAATCATCTCTAGATCAATTGCCAATGCAAACGCCGAGAAGAGTCCAATCACTCCCGCCCGAGGCCAAGAGAACGTCAGCCTCCTGGAGCAACAAGCTTCTAAGAAGTCAAGTCCCACCTCCGCCCAGTTCACTTTCACCTGCGATTCTCAAGTCCCCGGTACAGTTGCGTGGCCTGGCCCCAGCAGCTCAGCAGCCATGCACCCAGCTCCAGCAGCCGCTCGAATGAGCACGCATGGAACCCAAACAAGCCCCAACATGCCAGCTGGTCATACACCCAACCCGGTTTCACAGGCTAGACAAGGTCTGGCAGCTTCTCAGCACGCGCCCAATGCCCAGAAGCAAGCCCCAGCTCAAGAGCCCAAGAAGAAGAATCGCCGCCGAACAGGCAAGGAGTACCTGCTTGCAGCACGTCAACGTCGTCAGCAACAAGAGTTCCGGAACTTCCACCATCCTCCTGCTCCACAAGACATTTGGATCTGCGAGTTCTGCGAGTATGAGCGTATCTTTGGCACACCACCCGAGGCTTTGATAAAGCAGTACGAGATCAAGGATAGGCGTGTGAGGAAGCAGGAGGCTGAGAGACGGAGATTGTTAGAGAAGGCAAAGATGAAGGGACGGAAGGGAAAGAAGGGAAATAAGGCCGCACCGAAGCCCTCTGCTGCTCCACAGGATCGACAAGCACAACACCAGCAGCCAGCTGCGATGAATCAAAGCCAAAGCCAGGGTACGCAGAGCGAGGAGTACTACGAGGATGAGTACGATGATGAATACGCCCAGGATGACCCTCCTCCACCATCGCCTGTTGCGCCACCATCCGCTCGTCGAACTGAAGTCCAACCTGATCCAGGCAAGCCACCACTGTTAGGAGGAATCGACAATCGGATTGCGGCATAATGAGAATGTCAAATACGGTTCTTCTTTCAACACTGCTTCTGGAAGCTAGGCTTGGACTTAGCATGTAGGCACATCCATTACAGCTCATATGACACGCAAATGGGTTGAGCTAGCATCGCAAATTCAGTTCCCTTTCGACAGCCACACCTTTTTCCTTTTTCGATAATCACCTGCACAAGCATCGAGCGTTGACGCATTGCGGCGTATTCCCCACCGTCACCAGCACCAACTACCCTTCATTGTACCTCCCCCTTTTCATTCGCGTCGCACTCCCCTCATAAAGAATTGCATAAATGGTCTGGTGCTGGAAAAGGCCGACTCATGGTGTTCACTGGACTGGTCCTAGGTTAGTTACTGGGCGGCTTCGGCTTCTGCTTGGGAAGTTACCTATCTGGATTGTACTGTACATTCAATAGCTAGATTGATCAGGAACCACGTCACTGCATCACAACTTCTTCTTCTCCTCCTCAGACCATACCACATGCACGGTGAGATCATGACGTGAGGCTCTTTCGTTATTACCGAACAGCGGCTGGCCCCTTATCCTCTTGCATCGGAGAATATCCATGGGGCCTGTCTAGCTCGTCATTTAGCGATGTCATGATAAACAATCTAACTTAGTGAAGCTGTCAGGTTAATCATCATATTAACCATCCTATATACCTCCGGTCTAGGCTGACGCGAACTAAGCTGGACTGGATGGTCTTTCCCCCCCTGCAGTCATGCCCCTTCTCCAGTTATCGTGAACCAATATCACAGCTTATGGTTCTTCTTCCCTTCGCCAATTTCTTCTTCCTTGCTTCTACTTGTATGCTAAAAACTGTGCTAGGTGCTCTTTATGGCTTCTAATATAGTTGGTATCTGGGAAGTTTGGGCTAGGAAAATGAATTTAAAATAAAAACGGCTTTCCCTGAAATCACATACCTTTTTAAACTTGGATCCTTCATTGATGATAGGACAGACGTAGGTGCCAAGTCAAGTCACGGATGAGTTTCGTAAGTTTACGGGAAATGTATAAGAAGTATGTTCCTAGTACGTAGAACTACTACAGTGGGTCATAGAACTGTCTCCCCCTCGATCATGTAAACGTTCAGAGAAAATCTGTAACTCTACACGCCAGTTTCGAAACCTCTTCCCCTTAGTAGGTAGGTTTTCCTTCCGCAAGTGTTTATTCCCCGTCGAACTGAACAACTTACATCGCTAAAATAATCTTCTCCCACTCTTATGCTGCTCTACTCACTCTGGCTATTCATAGCTATTCTCCTCTACCTCCCCCTTTTCCGCTCCTCTGCCCTCTTCAGCGCCATCTTAGCAGGCTTGCTCAAGCGTCTAGTAGACCTATCATCTCGATCCCCATCACCACTCTCGCCCCCCTCACCACCCTCACCCTCAGCCATCACCCTCCCCCTCCCAGGAAAAATATGCACCTCATCCTTCTGTACCCACAAATCCACCACCTCCTGCGTCAACTCCAGCAGACCTCCCAAGTCCTCTCTTCGAACCCTTGCAATCTCCTCTAAATTAGCACTGCTGCAGAGAGCTAGCCGCTGAGGAAGACTTAGATCCGCTCCCGTGATCCTGGAGGAGAATTTCTTGGTCGTCTTCTGCAGTTCCTCGCAGTCTCGAATCTGCTTCGTTTCTTGTCCTGGGGTTCTATTCAGGCGTGTGAGCAAGGCGACGTCGAGTTCGTATATCGCGCGGTCAAGGGCTGTGACGAGTGAGGCGCGTAGGTCTATGAGTTCTTGGATCTGAAAAGTTGCGTCAATTTCAAGGAAGGTGGAAGCTAGAAGCTAGAAGGTAGATGCGTAGATTAAGTGAGTGACTGCGTGGGGGTTTATATCGTTACGGAGGGAATGGATGAAGTAGGATGGGCGAGGAGAAGCTGGAGATATGTAAGCGTACTGTCTTGTCTTCTAGTCTTTCCTTGAGCCTCTGTCGGTTTTGCGATATGTTTAATGCTGTAGTGGTGGCTCCTACTACTGATGCAACTGCCGGACCCAATGCTCCTATGATGGTTGCCTCGATTTCATCCATCTCCTAAGCGGTTTTATAGATTGACCTTTGGCTTCAGGATAAATGGATGTTGAGATATTGAGAAAATGAGAAGTTGAGCGATCTGGCGTACCGGAGAAGGGAAATCGCAGATGGGCTTGAACTCAGAGATTGCGCTCCTTATATGCTATGCCGTTGTGGATGGGCTGGCATCGATCGGGCAGTAATGCAGATGTCAGCCCTCCTTCATGATATCATGTGTGCAATGAAGTGCAGCTGGTCGCAAGGCTGGCCAACTAGAGAAGAGAAACTGAAGGAGGTGCAACATGTACAGTCGGAGAAAAACTATTCTTCTTCCAAAAAATGACCGGGTATTCCGCATCTTAGGTGCTTTGGGAGTGAGCTTTTTCCTCCTACGATGGTGTGGTGTCGTCGGTAGGTAACATGAGAGAAGGCCCGTTCACGTGATGTTTACTTCTGTACTTCACGGAAGCAGGAAGCAGAAGGATGCATTGATTTCAATGAATCATACCTACCTTTGATCGAAATCTGATGTGACAAATTTAATCATTGGAGATGGTCGTTAAATTTTTTTGCTATAGAAAATAAGACAGAGTAGCTAAGTGACTAACTGACTTGTAACGTCATTTCAACAAGCGAAAGATGAATTTTAGAGTTCCTGAGGGGACCGAAACGACATTATCAGATAATCTTAGAGAACGATGTATTTACAGTCGAGTGTGCAATTTGGAGGAGAGATCTAAGGCACAATATAAGTGCTTAGACACGACTCATGGGTCAGAGAGTGTATGTCCAGCTTTCTTTCTGATCTACCGAAGTACAAGCACAGGTCCGACAATCCATGATATCCGTATCCTCTTTTGAGAATGTCCGATTTCGGAAGAACATTGATTGATATAGTTCAACTTGAATACAACATACCAATGCTACATGAAGAACCTCAAACACATGCTTTCAGGTAGTCTGGCAGATTCCATCTGCATCGTCGAGCACCAACCCGCTTTCGCTCCTTTTCCTTTACTTTCTAGACCACGCACTAGAATGGAGCTTGATATCGACGAACACAGATCCAAGACGCCAAATATCGAATTCCTAACCACTGCCACTTGCTTTTTCCCTGAATCATCCTTCGGGCTGCCTAATCAACGATCTGCGCCCCTTCAACAGAAACCTCCCATTTCTCGGCCCTTCTCCAGAAAGTCTCTACAGCTGGCTTTGGCAAGCCAACACCTTTTGCGAAAAGTCCGCCTTTGACGTATGCTACCTCTGGCTCCTTCTCGGTTACCGAGTAGACAGCTCTGTGTTGTTGATTAGTAGTTAACTTCAAGATCACGAACCAAAACCAGAATCCAGAATCCGGATCCTTAGAACCGTAAATAAACAGTTCTTCCCTTCAAAGCCCGCCACTGGCCA
Organism: Rhexocercosporidium sp. MPI-PUGE-AT-0058; assembly: GCA_020746875.1. Taxonomy (NCBI): domain Eukaryota; kingdom Fungi; phylum Ascomycota; class Leotiomycetes; order Helotiales; genus Rhexocercosporidium; species Rhexocercosporidium sp. MPI-PUGE-AT-0058. The sequence goes on from JAGTJL010000022.1 coordinate 266,028, forward strand.
AGAAAAAAAGGGAAAGGAAGAAAAGGACATAAAGAGAGGCAATAGGTTGTTTCAAAGAGGAAGGAGAAGAACAAACTCACGAGCCGCACTCCCCACAAAACCAGCGATTCAACAGATTCCCACTAGTAGTCTCATAATCCTTATATAACTTCGGCTCTCCAACAATCGTCAAGTGTTTCGTCGGCATCACGACGAACGACGAATACCTGCCAAAAAAGTCCACATCAGCTCGACTTGACCTAGCTTAACTCAACTTCCCAAGTCCCTCTTCTCTTTGCTGCACCAAAAGCGAGACAATAGATATCAAATTTAGACAGGAAAGAGAGAAGTTTGATGACTGCTAGTAAACATCTGAGGGGGATAGAGGAAGGCAAGAAAGTAGATAGGAGGACTTACATCCCACCACTCGAAGCCCGACAGTTCAAACAGTGGCACAGAACACTATAGGCTGGGAATTTGGCTTTCGGGAACTCAACGCCTGCTTTTCCGCAATTGCAGAGGCCTTTGATGAGTTCTTCTCCTGTCACTCCTCCTCCTTCTCCTTCTCTTGCTGCTGTCGATGCTGTCGGTGCCTGTGCTAATTCAAGTCCTGTGCCTGCCATCCTTCCCAACCTTTCTGTCTTCCTAACCTCGCCTCTCCCTATCAATTCTCGCCCCTTCCAAAAACGGAAAAATCTAGAATAAATGATGTAGAAATAATACGACAATCTCAACCCGAGTGTACAAAATCCAGAATTATAACAAGAAGACTTCTTTTTCGGCTATAACTTGAAAGACAGATAAATCAAGAGCGAGGTAGGTCTTCATATACCAATTCAATGACCTGCACAACCCCCCTGCACCCTGCACCCCGTACCTCATACCTGTTACGATCCTCCATATTACGTAGAATGTTCGGATGTACTTGCTTATTGAGCCCTCTTGAGAATATAACACATCATAACACACCGTATATCCGAATGGGGATGTCGTGAGATGCCACTCACACCAAGCCGGTGATAGGAGATAAAAGCTTAATCCGAAGGCGCCAATGGGGCGTGTGTAGAGGTGTACAGACTGTACAATAGGTGTGGACCGTTTGGAGGCTTTTAGTGGCTCTTGGTCGGAGTTAGGAGGCAGAGGGGGTGCAGTGTGGGACAGCAAGGGTTGATGGGAGGAATGACTTTGAATGCATTGAGTCATATTTTAGTTACGAGGGGGAAAATGGTGGGGAAGACTACGGAATTTCATTGATATGTATCATCTACTCAACATCAAAGTATCTACCTACCTTTGTTTCTGCCTGGTCGCCCAAAGCCTATCTTCGTCTCAATCTCGAAATTTTCGTTCCTTGCTTGCCGTGCCTGATTTCCTGATGTCCCGCTTTCATACGTTCATACTTTCGTTCTCGCCTTTACTCTTTCCTCTCCTCCTCGATCGTTCGAGCAAATTGCCGACCAGAAATGAAGTAAGAGAAAAGAGGGAGATATCCACAAAATACCACACAGACGACGCTGAGGAGTGCCCACCACTTAAGAACGCCGGCCATGCAACACAACGCACGCTTACTTCACGACCTGACCCGTTTGAAATGCCCCTACCCCGGTTCACTGTCCCGCTTGTTATGTCCTAGATCAAGGTGCTCCGTTTGTGACGGGGTTTTGCGTAGCTTGTGTCGCAGCGGCGACGGCTGCCGCGGCGTTGATCTCGGCTTGATTCACGACGCCTTGGACGATGATTTGTTCGTTGGGATTAAGTGTCGTTGTGAGGGATTCGTAGAGTTGTGGTTGTTCGTGTTGGAGTTCTAGAAAGAGTTAATGGGTGGCTTTAAGGCAAGCGAGGTGGTACTTACTCATGAGGGCGTCTCGGAAGAGTTGATATGGCTCAACCTTGTCTAGAGGGGTCTCTAAGAGACTCTCTTCTCCTAATTCATCATCTGAATCGTTGTCCTCGAGGTTCTGGAATTTTTGTGCCTGTGAGGTGTCAGTGACTGGAAAAGAAACATGTGACGACAACATACCTCTTCGTTTAGGAACTCAAGATAAGCAGTACTCTCATCTTTTCCATCGGGTTCATCTTCTGGCTCAGTTTCGTCATTCCAAGCAGTATCATCGCCAGCCCACTCATCGTCCTCGTCGTCGTCGTAGGCATCGCCATCCACTGGGTAGTCCTCCTTGAGAGCTTCCTCGCGGTCTTCAAACATTAGTAAAAGACCAGATAAATTTTTGATTGAGACTTACTCTTCGTAGCTGCTGGAAGCGTCTGGAATAGTCGCACGATACCCTGAGTAATATTAGCAACTGGAGTTGTTTTTCAGGTCGACAATACATACCTGAAGTAATCTTGGCCATCCTTGTTGAACACTGGTAGGGACCTGATCGGCGTTGAGTGTGAGCAATGCCACAATAGCGGCAATCGATAGCTTCTTGTCATGGACTCTGGTAAAGCTGTCGATGTTTGAAAACCACAAGCTAAAGAACTTATTTGTCCATCCATTTGACTCCAAAATATGAATAGCCAAAACCTGGGAAATCATGTTAGAGCGAACATACACTATGGATGAAGCATAGGCACGTACTGGGTTGTAGTAAATGGCATTGATGACCATTTCCATCAGATGGATTTTGTATGATTTGACCTTGACCTCGGCATTTGTCAAAGTGCGCATTGCAATTCCGATCTAAAATATATTAGCGCATGAATTGTAGCAGGACCGGTGCAACTCACGAAGTGCTGAACGTATTGATCCGCATGACCACGAAGACTTAACATGATGCCTTCAGCAAGCTTGCAAGCACATATTCTGTCAACTCCACCAACCTTCTCATCCCCAAACATGTCCTGTACCATACCGAATAATGCATCGAGGTACGAAGGAGTCTGGACCAGGTGTGCAGCGCCATACTGGACGAAGTTGTCTAGCGCTGGGAGCATATCCTCGAGGTAAAGCTCGGCACCAGCCTTGAATGTAGCGTGAATGAGCTCAAATGCTTGCCACATCGTTGCAGAAATCGACTTCGCAGCAAATGTGCAGCTATCGATAATCTCAAAGACCTCGTTGTACAGATCTTCTCTGAATTAGTTATTTCACGTTGAAGAGGATGCTGACAACTTACCATAAAGCTTATTCTCCAAAGTAACCTTGATCACTGGCATCAAAATTGCCTCCATGTGAAGCAGAACGTCTGGTGAGGCCTCGAGAGTCAGGATCAAAGTGCCGATTGTTTGCAAGACGCCCAAAGCGGTGATGCTCTTATCATCCAAGTAATCTCCGTAGCCTTCATCGTCATCCCGCTTGTCGTTCTTCTCTAGGAGCTCTCTGACAATTCGCAGGTATGTATCTCGCAATTGCTCACTCAGTGCAACAGCAAATGGAGTCAATTCGGTGGCAAAAACCTCAACAAAGTCCTCCATAACATTTGACAAAGCATCAACGTCGACTTCGTTTGCGAGCTTGAGAAGTTGTTGCATGATTTGAGGGATATTTTGTTGCATGTTTGTGCGGATGATGTCGTGTCTGATGAGAGGTTGAAGTGCAAGAGCAGCCTCTACACGGACTGGAAGATCTGGGTCTGCCATACATTCTAGGATGTTACGGTAAATGAGGAGGAGGTTGTTGGTATCCTTGAAATCAAGCTGCTCAAACTTCTCTACAGTATCACAAGCTCTGGCACGGAGATATCCTTGGGAGCTTCGGAAGTCTGGGAACACAAATCGAACGAGGAAGTATTCCACCTGCTCAGCGATTGGACTCTTCTTTCCCAAGATGACGCTGGATAGGGTTCCAATCATGCGTAGAGCACCTTCCTTTGCGATGTGATCCTTGCTGGCATCTGGTGCCTCCTCATATGCGCTGACAATCGTGTTCACGAAAGCCAAGATGGTAAACGTATGCTTTCTTCGGACCTTAGTGAGAGTAACCAAGAAGTTTGTGGCAGCAATGTCTGGCGCAGAGACCTCTTCGTAAAAATTGAGCTTGTGGTGGAGATACTCTTCTGGATCCGACTCAAACTTCTCGATATCGTCCTCGGTTAGACACATAACAGGGAAGAGGAAATGGGTGACGAGGGTATCGAGATGTGGTTTGAGATGGGTCCACATTTGCTTTGGTCGGATGCATTCGTCTAAGAAAACGAGTGTGTATGATAGACACGGTCTGCTGAGCCAAGTGGTTTTGGCTACCCATTGTTCGATTTGTATGAGGTATCCCTTGAGGATTTCGGGAGCGAAGTTGGCTGTGAAGTTCTTCGCGAATTCGGTGTAGTCGTCTCCGTTGCCTTTTTGTAACGAGGATGGATTGCCATAGCTGCAGGAGATCAGTATTCGGCTCTGAAATGAAACAAAAGAAACACATACCGAACAAAGAGACGGTTGAGGTTGAAGTATGCCCATTTCTTAGCCTTCCACCAGTGGTTTGCCTCACGCTCAGTCAAATCTTCTGGCAGAGCAGACGCTGGAGCAGCTTTTGCTACAGTTCCGAGGAAGACCTCCAGCCATCCAATCACCACAGACTGTTCTCTCAAGGAAGCCGCCAGCTCGAACTAATTTTGTCAGCACTTCTACTCTTTGGTCACTAGGATTCCTCAAACGTACGAAAGTCGCATGCTTATATGCCTTCAGTACAACATGGAGCATCTCCCCTGCCTCCTCACTTGTCTCATTCGCTAAACCCTTTCCAATAGCTAACAGTCTTGGGAAAGTCAACTCAATAACCTTGTCGAAGTCTGCTCGGTTTTCACCAGATTTGAAGCGGTAAACGCGACAAATGGCAAGAAGGCACTGTAGGCCGGCGAAAATCGTAGTGGCCTCGTTTGTATTGAGCAGTTGCACAGTGATGTCTATAAAGGCGGGCCATTTCTCGGGGAAGTCGAAATGGAGGATCTTTTGGAGGACTGGGACGAGTTGTTGTCGAATCTGGGGTGGGGAGGATGCCAGGACGGGCAGGAGACGTTCTCGAAACCTCTGCTTCTCGTCATCGGCAATAGCTTTGTTCTGCGGGGATTCCTCGCTCGGCGACCAGCCTCTTGTGACTCGGTTCTTCAGGTAAACAACCGCTGCAGTCGCGCGTTAGTATGTGTGAGCAGCGGGGTAGTGGTTGGTGGGTGGGAGCCTGTGGTTTTGCGTACTCGACATTCGCACGGAAGCTTCCTGCTCAGCTTGGAGGATCTCGAGGAGAGCATCTGTAAATCCCGCATGTTCCTCAGCCTGCGAGTAAAGTATCAGCGTCGATATTCCTTCCTGCTATGCCTGCCCTGAGATGCTTACGGCCTTCAAGTCGAGTTCTGCGCGGCGTCGAAGGTCGGCCTCGGGGCTGAGCGTCGCAACGATGCGACCTCTCAATACAGCGACATCCATCTTTGGGCTACAGATGCGCCGTGCAATTCGGAGGGAGGTTTGACGTGTAGGAGACCAAACGCTGGGCTGAGCGGAGCGAAGGGTGTTGGGTGATAATTTTTGTGGACGAGGCCCGACGTTTTCTGCTGCGGGTCAAGCAAGGGCGGTCAGTGGTGGGTTGGAATCACGTTTCGAGGCGCGAGGCACGAGGTGAGGTGAGGTAAGTAAGGTATGTAAGGTAAGGTAACGAAGGGCAAGGCGAGGGAAGGGATACTTCAGCAAGCTGCAGGATCTTGGAAACGAGGGAGTACTGCGGTAAGGTAAAGTAAAGTAAAATCGAGTAGCACAGAAGATGCACGGGAGGAGAGAATTCCTGCAGGTGTATATCAAGTGAATTGCAGCCAGGCTAGCCCCTTGATGAAGGGAAGGGAGGACAATGCCATTGGCTGGCTCTCTGGGAAACCCAACCCAGCCCAAGGCTTTTCGAGGGACCCTCGACCCTTCCACTCGGTTCTGATACACAACGATAAAAGATAACGATACTGTAATACGGCACGAGTGATGAATGATGGTATCAAGCTGTTGCCGTAAAATCTTTATGTGGGAAGCTGATCCTGCTGTATCTGCAGACCTTGTTTCGTTACTTCTTGTGGAATTGACTAAATCACCACCAAAGGTAAAACAATGTGGTTCTCAGCTGCAAAGAGAGTGCTCGTAGCTGGCTGATGTTGCAACACGTCGAGGACAGCGAAGAGCCAACAAACACGCACATACTTCGTACATGTGAAAATGCCAATGCCAATGCTGCATCTGGATTCTGGACAATCCGGTCCATTCCCTCATATCTTCGTGGCAACCCTCGAACTAGGTACGGTAGAGCTCCACTTCCAGCTCCCTTCTCCACTGTTAAGAACCCCTCACACGTGATAAAGGCTTTGTGGAAGAGGGGCACTCCTCTTGGATTCTGATTTGTTGATTACATATGTAGGTTATCGAGAGGGAAGACAGCATCAACTTGAAGGTTGGTTGGAGCTGCGCAGCTAAACGTTTGATGGTGAAATCATGACTGGAGTTGCTTGACGTGACCTGGAGCAATTCTACTTTGGACCCTCGAACTCTCGCTTTGGCCACTACTCTAGCAACGTGACCCTACCCCGCTGTAACGGCAAACATAGGATTACCATTACTTACACGGTGTGTAATTTTGCAATAGATCTTGCCATTGCATTCCAAACTCCTCTTGTCTCTGGTTATGAGTGTGTAAATCATCTAATTCTCTACCTTCGTACCGTAATAGCAACCCAGACTTTGAGTGCGTGCCTAGATAGATGTAAAGATAAGCGGCAGAATCATGGCAAATCCATCTACCCCATGCACAAGGAAGTGTGCCGCCAATTCAGGCACATTTCTCCGACAAGATGCATTCCTTGCATTCCCTATTACTTCTACGCAAAGCCCATGTGATGATGTTGTACTGTCTTATCTGATCGTGTCCAAGGAAGTCTACTTCCACTACACTTTCTGTCCCCTCCCCTTGCACTTCGATGTCTCACTCCCTCCCGTTCTGTTTGTTTTGTTCGGCCCCTGGCTTGCCACAAAAGGTCTGGAGCTCCCATTAAGCTTCGCTCGTAATCGCCGCTCTCCGCCGGCTCTCACTGGCTCATCCTCGACTTCGCTTGTGCCGCTGGCTGGACCTGCTACATCGGGTCTTAGAGCAGTTGCTGCATCCCTGATGACCGACTTATCACGGCCGTGGAAGTGGGATGGAACACCAGACCGGCCGGCGTAACGTCTTTGTGCGGACTAAATTTCAAGATATAAGTATCATTCCCAATCACTTCGTCTTTCTTTCCCATTCCTATTCTCTCTTTCGCTCCCCCGATCTCAACACATCTTCTTTCTCTTCGATCGAGACTGCTGTGGACATCGTGTGAAATACCCTTAACCATTTTATCTATCATGTCTGCACAGCAATCGACCACAGGCCAGCTGCGACCTGACGGATCCAGACCAGCTCCTCATCCCCTCGACCAGCTTTCCATTCGGGAATCCGATTATGCCCGTGAAGTGATCCTCAAAGCGCGAGGTTCTCAAGTGGCAATCAACTTCAGATCTATCTATCTCGAAGAGCCTCCGAAGCACGAACTGTCCCGCTTTCTGGAGCTTGAGAATGCTGGCAGAGTAACGTCACGCACTTCCAGGCCAGCTCGCGTGGCAAAGGTTCAGTATGATGTGATCAGAGAGGATCGGAAGCATGAGTACATGGAGTCGTGTGTGGATGTTGTGTCCGGGAGGGAAACACATCAGCGTGTGGTTGAGAAGATGCATCAAGCCTCTTTAACAACGTAAGTTATGCCGGCTGAGGAATTTGCCATGGCTTGTTTGAAATTCTCTGCACTTGCTGTGATCATTCATCTTTGCTCTGCCTTCTCACTTCACTATCTCTTATCTCATGACCAGATACTGACAAAACTAGTCATGAGTTTGGAGAATTCAGTGTAGCATGCGTCGAATCACCACTGTTCAAGAAAGCTGTGGCTGAGTTTGATTTGCCAGAAGGATTCGTAGTTGCCATCGATCCAGTATGTTCTGATCATTGGGCCCCTAGATTTTAGAGCTGATATTTCCCAGTGGCCATATGGTGGACCAGACCCTTCTGAGGTCGCCCCTCGCTATACCCAGGGCCTGTGCTTCGCAAGAGACACACGCAATGGAAATGAAGATTCAAACCATTACGGTTATCCATTACCTATTATTCCAATCATGGATACGTACAGCAAAGAAATTGTTCGGATAGATCGACTGGCGACTGGTGGCAAAGAAGATGGTTTGACTTACGGAACGCACAGGAGAGACATTCTTTCCCATTGTGCACCGGCTGAATACGTACCTGAGCTTCTTTCACAGCCTCTTCGTACCGATGTCAAGCCATTGAATGTTACTCAACCCGAAGGTCCGTCCTTCAAGGTTGATGGGAACTTGATCGAGTGGCAAAAGTGGAGATTCAGGGTCGGTTTCAACCCTCGAGAAGGTGCAACTCTACACGATGTCCGATATGATGGCCGTAGTGTCCTATACAGACTAAGTCTTTCGGAGATGACTGTCCCATATGGAGATCCGAGACCTCCTTTCCAAAGAAAGCAAGCTTTCGATTTTGGTGACGCTGGTGCTGGCCGAGCAGCAAACAACCTCGCTCTTGGCTGCGATTGTCTCGGAACTATCAAATACTTTGATGCTGTCCTGACAGAACCTGATGGAAAGGCAAGTCTAAGCAAGAATGTGGTATGTCTGCACGAACAAGACAACGGGATCGGATGGAAGCACACCAACTTCAGGACCAGCAGAGCTGTTGTGACCCGACTTCGAGAGCTGGTGGTACAATTCATCATTACTCTAGCCAACTATGAGTACATCTTTGCGTACAAGCTTGACCAAGCAGGTGGAATCACTGTCGAGACAAGAGCCACTGGAATCGTCAGCGTGGTAAACATTGATCCAGGAAAGACCAGTCCTTGGGGGAACGTGGTATCTGCGGGAGCTCTGGCTCAGAACCATCAACACCTCTTCTGTATTCGCATTGATCCTGCGATTGATGGACTCAACAATACAATTGTGGCAGAGGAGAGTCTTCCCATGCCAATGTCGAAAGAGATTAACCCGTATGGTAGTGGATACGAGGCAAGCAGAGCATGAATTCCATGAAAAAGCACAAACTAACTCCCTCCAGGTCAGACAAACGCCCATCAAAAGCTCACAATACCTCGATGCCTCACCGTGGACAAACCTAACGGTCAAGATGACGAACCCTTCCAAGTTAAACCCAGTCTCTGGAAAGCCTGTAGCATACAAGTTCATTCCGTCTGCCACCCAATTACTACTCGCACACCCAGACAGCATCATGGCCAAGCGAGCCCAATTCGCAACCCATCACGTCTGGGTCACAAAATACAAGGATGGAGAACTGTGGGCGGGTGGAGAGTTTACGAACCAAAGTCAAAAGGAGATCGATGGTGTTTCTGATGCGGTTGCAAGGAATGAGAATACCGAAAATGACGATGTGGTCGTTTGGAATGTTTTCGGATTAACAGTACGTCTTTTCCCAAGATCCGTGGATGAGAACTAACAATTCCGCAGCACAATCCAAGAGTCGAAGACTGGCCTGTCATGTAAGTACCCACTAGACAAACCAATTGACCTCTGCTTATCTTTATCAGGCCTGTTGAGATCCATCAACTTCATCTCCGACCAGCAGATTTCTTCTCGGCAAACCCTGCTATCGATGTTCCTGGATCGAAAAACACAGCTTCTGTTCTTGCTCCTTCTGAGTCTTGTTGTGAGAGTGGCTCTGTTCAGAAGGCTCCTACATCGCATATGCAGGGCACTGGACCTGATTTAGATCCTAAAAGCAAGTTGTGAACATTGCGAGTTAGCTAGCGGTGTACTGCGGGAGTCGGCTAGTTGGCTTGGGTTGGATATGGAGGCAATTGTCCGGCTCGAGCCACCTGACACAACTACAGTTAGGAATGTTGGATTTCTTTTCCTACGATTCCATCATGCAAATTATACGATTTAGTCTTCAAAGCCTGCTTTCGGAGTCCTGGTCTAGCATGCAGTTCCAAAACAACAAACCAAGTAGCCAATCAACAACATGTATCTGTCCAAGCAAAGCAACGAACACGAGATCTTAATCAATGATCCACCCAAGGCACAATTCATGTGCAACCAGCCAAAATCACAGTCCCTCCATTCCTCCAACAAGATTGAAAACAACAGCGCCGAAAATCTTTGTAGTTCGGAAAGGTGCCATAGATTCCCACCACTCGCTCACTCACTTGCGCACACCTTTCTACCCTCATCTCATCTGATGATCGCGCATCGTACTGGAAACATGTACCGGGTATATGCATATCATCAATCTATCTCCCCTTGCATGAAGGACCTAATATACCGGTTGAACTTCCCTCCTTTCCCGGTCTGCGTCAGCTGGCTAAATTCTACTCGTCCTATAAATCCTAGATTCAATACGAGGTTTTAAGCGAGTGGTGCTACGCGAGCCCCTCCTCCGCCTTTCCTTTGAGCTACCTTACTTGGACGGATGCACTGTGCGGAGCTGTACAGCACTGGATTTGAAGGAGGAAGTGGCTAGTATTCGGAACGCAGAAATCTCGCACCGAGGATCTAGCCTTTCCTGATGTGATATTCGGACCGTGGATGTATAACGATCCTGTTCGTTTGTGTTCATACAAGCAGCATTTAGCACAAGCGAAGGGGACGGACCGATTCGTGGAACTTCCTTCTCTTGCAGTACTTGATCATCTGCATGACTTGAGAATGATGGGATCTGTTTCTTTTTATAGCTCGACCGGACACTTGAGCCGGCTTGGGAGTTGGAGCTTGTTCTTTGAGGGGTTGGGGAATTTGGGATTGGAATTTGGGGATGGATTGGGACGTATAAAGTGTGGTGTTTCTGCTTGAGTTTTGAGAGGATGGGTTGAGCAGAGATTAAGACATATTCTCGATTTCTGAGAAGTTTAGCTGGAAGTTGAATATTGGTACTACGTACTTCGTCATGGCGCCTCTCTCACTTCTCACCGGGCTTGGGCTTATTTTCAGGTCCGTACATCCCCTCTTCCCATATTCAACATTAAACTTCCAAAATACACTGCTGTGTAGTACAAGATCATAACGCAACTAACCTCCGACCCACAGCCTCACAACCCCCCTCCTCGCCATCCCTAACGTCCTCCCCTCCCCTCCCCCCTCACCCACATCCCTCCAAACATGCCCAACAATAACCAAAACCACAAACTCCGCCTCCTGCCCTCAACCAACACCCACCTCCCATCCCTGCCCAGCCCCAGACTGCATCTACCTCTCCTCAGTCCACATCCCATGCGGCTGTCCCACGAGCGTCGCAACGCAAAACGTGTATACGCCTTGTCCAAAGGGATGTGATGGCGGGTGCGCTACGCAGTGGGTTTTTGGGACGGAGAGCGGATGTACGTCGAAGACGAAGACGACCTCGAAATCGAGTTCAAAAGTTATAACCTCAACGAAAATACCGACTACAAGCCCAATATACTCATACACTCCTCCGACAATCACCACGACCATCATCACGACCATCACGTCAAGAACCTCCTCCATTACAAGCACGACGAAACCGCCAACGACGACGATGAAGACTCAACCGGCGAGCTGCGCTACGATTACGGCTTCTGAAGGACCGGAGTGCTGGACGGCGGGGTGTCCGTTCACGTATAGTCGGTGCGCGAGACGGGCTTCTGTGACGCTGAGTTGTGGGTGTGCGAGTATCCCGACGGTGACGGCTTGTTTGAGGACGTGTGATGGGGGGTGCTGGACTGATTATGCGGTGAGTTTTTTATCTTTTTTTCTTCCCTCTTGTTAGATCCCCTGGGTAGAGGAATGGAGGAGCGGTGATGGGCTCTGAGACTTGTTTTTGTGTGTTTCTGTGGTTGTGGGTCGGGCTTTTTCTGGGAGGGTGTGTGGAAGATGGGAAGAGAGGAGTTGAGCTGACTCTCTGACCAATAGACGAAATACCTGCCTTGTCCTATGACGCCGTCTTTCAGCTGGGAAACGAGAACAGGTGGTATTCTGACGGTGCCGACTTTGGGGTAGGCGGTGGTTACCACCTTTCTTGGGATGGGATAGGACGGGATGAGAGAGGATGAGAAAATGAGAAAAGAAGGAGGCGGAAAAGGAGGAGAGAAAAGCACAGAGAGGAGAAGGGAGGGAGACTGGATCTGTTTGTTGCCAATGTGACTTGGAGCGGTATAGTTAGGGGATCTGATGTATTCAATTGTTGTGGCTATGTAGCGTACTGCTGAAAATGTTGAATCAAAAGTGGTTTGTTTGATGAGAGGGTGTTGAGTGCGATAGCAGGATCTTGCTTTTGTTGATTTTGTGATTGCGGACGAAGCGAGAATGAAAAACCACGTAGAGTCGAGCTCGAATTCGGGGGTCAATATTGATTATCCATTCCCTGCCCTGGATACATAAATCGCAGCAGCAATGGCTTCGAATCCGAGTGTAACACGTGGCTGTTGGTCTGAATAGGTTTTCTGAAAGATTTCAGTGCATGTTTGAGATACATCTTGTTATGAGGTTGGTGTCTTACCAGCTCTGTTGCTCTCCTCAAATGTTCGCCTTTGTGCTCGAGTGATAATTGGTTTGACCTGCTTGTCTGGTGGCCATTGAAGGTTGACCTGCTGCTGTTGGAGCTTGGATTCCGCTCTGTACACTCTGAACCCTCAATCTATGGTGTGTGATAGCTTCTTGCAAGTTTGCAAACTGTGCTCCTGCCTGTGGTTCTACACCAGAGTCGGCTAGCTGAAGCTCGGTTAAAAAGTGTTTGTATTGTGGAAATTGGATCAGTGTATCTGTCAATGAACGTGAACACTGAACGAGCTGTAGTGTACCGTGGACTGACAGATTTTCATTCATCTACCTATTCATCTTCCTCTTCATCCTCGCTGACTTCCTCTCCAGCTTCAATAGCCTTCTCCCTCCTCCTCGCCGCCCTCTCCCTCTTCTTATCCAGCAACTTCTTCAAATTCTTCGCCACATTAAACACACCACCCGTCCCAGCCCCACAAATAGCACAACTAGGATCCTTCCTATACCTCTTCAACGCACAGCTCTCGCAAAAGTAATGTCCGCACTTCGTAATAATCGGATCCTTATACTTGTCCTTGCAAATGACACACGCAAAAGGTATACCCTCTAACGCCGCATCCTCGTCCCCGGAATCTTCTTCCTCCGCATTCCGGTTCGCACTCGCTATCTTCGTCCCACCAATGACTTTCTTCCCCTTCGTGACGTTCTCCCATTCCTTATCCAGTTGCCACCCGGCTTTATAATCTTCTCGAGCGTGCAGGTATTTGCAATTGTCTCCGAACCCGCAGAAGCCTGTTTGTTTGTAGTCTTTGCAGACGTCGGGCGCGAAGTCTGTTACGGTGATGGTTCGTATGTTCGTGGGTGCTTTCACGGGCCCGACGACTCGGTTTGGTGCATCTGGATTCTTCTGGATGAAGGATGTGGCGTTCGCTAGACCTTTATATGTGCCGTCTGGCGCAGCTCTTGTCGATCCGAGAAGGTTCTTGCTAGATAATGCATCTGTGGCATTCTCGTCGTACCAATTTGTCTGCTTGGTTGCATCATTGGAACTCTTGATTGTGGTGCTGCGGTCTGCTGTGTATTTGGTTGTTGTGTGATCCGCCTTTAAGGTGGCGTTGCTTTTAGATGATACGGTTACGGCGCCGGTGTTCTTCTTTCTTCGTTTGATCTTGTGTCCAGCTTCATCTTCCGAGGAGGAGTAATCGCCTGAATCGCTGTCTGAGGCCGGGGGTGGAGTGGCGGCTCTTTTGCGGAAATTGGATTTGCCTGCACGTTTCTTGAAGAGTGCTACTGGAGCGGCGGGGGCTGATTCTGTAGATTCCATAGTTTACGATTGTCCTAAGGTCTTGTTGCTAAGAGGCGGTGATGCTGTGAAGTTGCAGGTGTTGAGCTTGAAAAGGCTGAAGTTCTGGTCTCCCAAGGCTGAGCCAACAATTCTATGAGAGCTCCCGCTGACTAATCAAGCCTTAGAAATCGAAGCCTTGTAATCCAGGTTGGAAGGTCAAAGAGTCACCAGAACGCGTTTTCTAGAACAACATTCCTCTTGACTAGGATGAACCTCGGACTCCTTGCGACAAAGTTTATCTCTCCAAATTACGTCGTCAATGCAAGCCCCCCGTCTGATTCATCGGGGATCCATTCTGTGTTGTTGTTTTGGGACACGGACAGCCAATCAAACCCGAAGCGGAGAGGGAGGAGAAAACAACAAGAGAGCTCGTCTGTCCACTCACATTGCTGCATCAGCATCCCCAGCATGCTGTCGTACACTGCAGTAGCTGCCAGCCCGCACTTGCTGTATTTATCGTGATCAACACCAGATCGTTCGTTCTCCTCACTCATTCGCCTCGTCACCCTTTCTAACCTTGCTCGTCGTTTACTTTCGACTTTCTTTTCCTCCTACAAGACCCCAGCCTGGGTCGCAGTCGCACGTACAAATCCATTGGTCGCATTGACGATCGATAATAAGTACTTTACCTTCTGCCTCAGTGGGGACCGGTCAGAATCCAGGAACGCGCCCCCTTAGTCCAATCAACACGACCACTTCGGGAACCTCACCACAACACAGCCAACATTCCAGTGAAACCAAGAACTCTTTGTGCTCAGCACGGAGTCGCACAGGGGCGGATTTTCGAATTGCAAAATTTCTACTCTCTATTCCCGCACGACGGACTGCACGTCTCGAACGAGACCCAATATTGGCAGGTGGAGTGAAAGAGGAGAAGCGGAGAGCAGGACCAGAGCGTGTTGTGTACCTTTTCAACGCCTGGAGCAACACTCCCACGTTAGGAGCCACCTGCGTGGTAGCTCTCTGATTGCTGATCGCCAACATGGCTTCATCTCTGGCTTCTCAACCAGACTTGATGTCTCCAGATCAACAAGACCCGTTCTCTGCATCGACCAGCTCAGGGCACCATCGATTCTCGCATTTCGACAACCAGCTGTTTGCCCTCGGTCCGACAGCATCTCCTGATCAAGCAAAGCGCGCTCTAGAAGCCCATCTAGCCGAGACAGAACGACGTATACAAGAAGCCTCAAAGCTGGGAACCACGCTCGTACAACAGAGAAAAGATTTGGCAGAGCGTCTGAAGGATGTCGAGAAGCAGCAGAGCGAAGGGGACATCACACCAGAATTACGCCAGAAGCTTGTTGAGGTGGAAAAAGAGTACAATGAGGTGGGCCGGGAGTCGGCAAGGGCGTTTCTCCCGAAATCAAGAGTATCGAGTGCTGAGATGGCTGGTGGATCCCCATTTGTAGGTGATGCAAAGGTAGCACGGTTATGTTAACCAGGTAATGATCTCCACTGACGTGTTACAGCGATCTGTCAGTCCCTCGAAGTTTGAAAGTCAAGCTACAAACTCCCCTTCCAAGCTCAGCGTGCCAAACCGGAAGCAACGAAACCAGCCTTCAAATCGAGTCCATGATATCGAATTCGCAACCGAAATCAGCACATCACTCCTATCCCAAGTACGACATCTGCAGGCTTTATTGGCAGAGAAGGAGGAATCCCTAAAGACGGTTACTTTGGAGAAGTCAAGGTTAGAAATTGAGGCGGAAGGCTTCAATCAGCGACTCCGGAGCCTTGATGAGAGCGAACATCGATACAAAGACGAGAATTGGAATCTGGAAACCCAAATTCACGAACATCTAGCAGCCGCAAAGGATTCAGCAGACCGAGAGAAGAGATTGAACCAGAATCTTAGTGTCTTACAAGCCGAGAAGAGTGCTGCACAGAAGGAACTGGATGAGATCAAGCTGAGCCATGCAAAGCTTTCCGAGGACCATGTAGCAGCTCTCAAGCACCATGAAGTGGAATTGGGCAGTGTCAAGCGAAGCATGGCAATGGCTGATAACGAACGCGGTGCTCTGCAACGAAAAGTTGAGGATTTGACGGGCCAGAACCAGGAACTTGCAAGGGCTGTTGCGCACCAAAGAGGCAGACTAGAAGACCAACAACAATCTCGAGGACTCAGTGATGAGGATTTTGAGACAGCTCCTGACAACGCCACACCAGAGCACTCACCTCCACCATCTCCTACCAAAGGAACCCCAAGGCACAGCATGCTCGAATCCGAGACTCTCAAGAGCTCTCTGCACCATGCTCACCGAATGATTCAAAATTTGAAGGGTAACATCCATCGAGAGAAGACCGAAAAATTGGAGTTGAAACGTATGCTTCAAGATGCCAGAGATGAGTTGGATTCTCGGAGAACCGAGTTTGGGTCAGGAAATGGAAAGAGAAGCCGCAAGGTTGATTCTAGAGAGTTCAAAAAGCCATTGAAGCCTGGTCAACTCGGAGGATTGAGGAACAGCAGAAGCGAGATATTCATCGAGGATGCAAATTGGGAGGAAGACGACGGGCAAAGAAGTCCAAGTCAAACTGCTGCCCGAGCTGCTGTGGGCGCTGGTACCGTTGACCGATCTGTAAACGACTCCAGTGATGTTTTTGAGACTGCCAACGAACAGGAAACCACTGATGCTTTTGAGACGGCGAATGAGCGCGGTACAGAAACAGAGGATTTCCAAACTGGAGTGGAGGACATGAGCGGAAGTGATGAGCTCACAGAGACCGAAGGACCCGCCGCCACTGTACGACAAAAACCGGCACCTCTTGCTCTGACTAAGCCAGGAAATCGTAACTCATTCCAGAGTACTGCATCAACGTCTGGTGATGAATATAGTTATGAAGAAGTAAAGACACCAACTTCGCAACAACCTCAACGTCTACGTCTTCGTGTCAGCCGTGGTCTCAACCGACGCTCGAGAGCTGTCAGCGAAGAGCCCAATTTCCAAAGCAGTCCTGCTAGCTTCGCCAATAGTAGCCAGAATGGAACACCTCAAGCTGCCGGCCAGAGCTTATTTGCTGAACTTGGGGACATGAGCGACGAAGAAGACTCGATGCAAGACACTCCAAGCCGCATCAACTTCATGTCCCAATCCGCAACACCCACATCAAGACCTGGAACTGCAAAGCCGGTTTTGGGAGAAACCCCTGTTCTACTGCCCTCGACGCCACCTGTTCCAAGACTTCCGATGGTTGATTCCGCCATGATGACCGAGCCATGGCAACCGGAACCAGCCACCCCTCAAACCGCTGTCCCCATGATCGGAGCTGGATTGGCAGGCGCTGCTCTGACGGAGGCAGCACACTTGGTCACCGGAAAGGACTCTTTGGCAGGCTCAAATGCTCGACCAGCAATGAGTGACAATCACACTTTGACCGAACCCGAGCCAAAACGTTCGATGAGTGATAGCCACACATCGACCGAGCCTGAACCCGTCCGAATCATGAGTGATAGTCATACATTGACTGAACCCGAGCCAGTTCGTATTATGAGTGACAACCATACATCGACTGAGCCTGAGCCAGTCCGTGTCATGAGCGACAAGCACACCACAACAGACACTCCAGTGAAGGCGAAGATGTCAGATGCTGCAGTTCAATGGCACGATGAGCAATTGAACGATCAGGTGGACACCTATCTTACCGTTGGTGCCGAAGATCGCGGAAGACCAATCTCCGACTCTACCTATAGTGATATGAGTTCTCAGTACGATCCAGAGATCATGGAAGAGAAGCTTGCCAAGTTCCCATCTCCACCAGCCTCTCGGGCTCATACTCCCATGGCTAGCCTCGCTAGCCTGGAAGCTCTGGCTGCTCCTCTGACGATGTCTCATATTGTTTCCGAACACATTGAACCTACCGAAGCTGAGTCCCCTATTTTGCCAGAGAGTACGAAGGACGTGTTGCCAAGTACACCTAAGGCTGCCCCATTACCTGCACCTTTGGCATTCTCTTCTCTTCAGTTCCTCGATACAGAGCCCGTCTCACCTCGAAGTCCTAGACGGGATGCAGTCATTATTCCAAGAGATGATTCGGATGATGATGATGTAGTAGAGAAGGATCAACCACAGACTCCTAAGAATAATTTCATGGGCTCCGTGTTTGGCTGGAACAAGGGCAAAGCACCTGCCACACCAATTATTGCCGAAGATGACACACGTCAATCACTAAGCAACTCTCCTTTAGTAGAAACACCCGAATCTCAACGTCCGTTCAAGGAGGTCTCAAGTAATCCTCATGAACGTTCTCCAAGGAAGGCTCGCGTGGAAACCATCGATGAGAGTTCGCAGACTGCATTGACAGCGACCCAGATCGATGAGATGCTTCGTACAAAGAGACAGGATGCTATACTTGCAGAAGATGGCAACAAGTCGCCATCTTCCCCACGCGTACCTCTAATTCCCGTGTCCCTGCGAGGCAAGAGATCACAAGAGAGCATTGGAAGTGTTGGTAGAGCTAGGTCCAAGATGGCTGACCCCGACTTTGTTCACGATGCTGTTGTTCTGAAGCGACCCGGAAGTGCTGGAAGTGCAAGAAACAACTCCATCACTAGTGTCCATCCACCCTTGCCAATGGATCACAAGCAAGTCATTGCTGCTGCTGCTCAACGCTCTGGATCTTCATCTGGCGGAGCTGGTAGCATGGGTCCTCCACCACTGCCTGCGTCTGCTCAGCGATCCAACTCTTCTTCTGGGGGAACTGGAAGCATGGGGCCTCCATCCTTACCCGCATCTGCATACAAGAACCCGTCTTTCAGACCTAGAACCCCAAGTTCTCAACCACCAATGAGCCCTCTTTCTATGAGAGCCGGTACCACTCCACGACCAATTCACTCATCTGCTGGAACTGCGGAGATCCATTCGCCGAGCAGAACTGGCAGATCAAGAGCATCATCGGTTTCATCGTTCGTATCTGAGATTGATACGCGCTTCAACATGAAGTCTGGCCTACCTAATGGTCTTGATCCTGGGACTGACCCTCGCATGATCAATGCCATCACTCAGACTATGATTGGAGAATACCTCTGGAAGTATACTAGGAAGGCTGGACGTGGCGCCATGTCTGAGAACAGACACAGACGCTATTTCTGGGTTCATCCGTACACCAGAACACTCTACTGGAGCGATCGTGATCCATCTGGAGCAGGCCGAGCCGAGTTGAAGGCGAAGAGTGTTCCAATCGAGGCAGTCAGAGTGGTGACTGATGACAACCCAATGCCTCCTGGTCTTCACCGCAAGAGTTTGGTCATAATGACACCTGGCCGAGCTGTCAAGTTCACTGCCACTACCGGACAACGCCATGAAACATGGTTCAACGCTCTGTCTTATCTACTTCTTCGGACTGGAGAGGATGCTGTTGGAGACACTGAATCTGTCGCTAACGGCGCCTTGACACAAGAAGATGTTGACGAGTTCAATCCAGGAACCGGCACCCGTACCCACAGCACCCGCCCTGGTCCAGCATCTCTCTCCTCATATAATAGCCGCACCACCCGTAATGATTCTCCATCCAAACCTACTCAAATCGATGAACAGCCACGCCTAGTTTCCACAACTGCTACTCGCCCCACTCTCGGCTCGTTCTCTTCGCGGTTGAGTAGTTACTGGAAGCCAGGAGAGCCTTCAAAGTCATACTCCAGTCGTCGAAGCAGACACAGCGTGAGCGAGAGCGGCCAGATATACGAAGCGAGCGAGGTCCACGACAGCGCTGAAGATCTGAGGGAACAGTATGAAAAGCAAGACCGCGAATCTGACAGACTCGAAAATGTCAGAGCATGCTGTGATGGTAAGTTCCAGAATCCTTAATCACAATTCTCTTCTAATCTTTACCCAGGCAAACACGACGTTGGTCATCTTCACAACCACTCTGTCAAGAGCCGTCATTCTTCAACCATTGGTGCCGCATCCGGGTCGAGACCTAGCCCTGCGCAGCAACGGACTAAGAGTCGAAACAGCGTCCTGCGACGAACAGACTGAATGAGACGATTTTAGCATCACCTCCACAATCTCCAACCACGGATTCTCCTTATGACTGTCATGTCTTTCCTTTTTCTTAGCATTTCCAGCAACCAAAACATCGCGTCTCTACGGAGAGCGAGTAATCAATCACTCACGGCCTATGATCCAGAACAATGATCACCATCAACTGCACTAAACCAAATCAATCCTCTTTCTCCTTTTTTGTGTAATGATCGAGTATGTCTGTGTGGGAGTTTGTTGAAGATAATTACATGTTGAACATGAAACATGGATGCATACCTCATCCTATTCCCCTTTTTCTTCTTGTATGCTTTTTTCGGCGGGGTGAGGAGTGGGGAGGGAATTGGAAGGGAATGGAGGGGAAAGGGGAAGGGAAGAAGGAAAGGAAATGTGGTGTGTTGATTTTGTTTGATAAATTGGTGCGAGGCAGGGAGCGTGGATTGTGTGTGCAGATGTGGTAGTTGATGAATAATACCAAGGAAGACATTCTGATTTTAAGCCGACAACTTAATGCCTATTGAAGTGCTGAAGTGTGAGAAACAAGAAGTTGATTGGCTTTGTTTCCGCGATACACTTCTGTTTGATCCTTTGCCCAGGCACTGTTGAACTTAGTTTTTAGTGCACAGCAAGCAATAGCCTCCCCTTTACTGGCAAACTTCTCGGCTCCGGTGGCTCTCTCTTACTCAAGGCAGCTTCTAAGATCTAATCCAATCCCCAATCCCCAATGCTGCACAAATATCTCCAAACACTAATCAAAGACGCAAAGTTCATCCACAAGATAAACATGAAAAGAATGACTGAATTAAATCGTGTGTACACAACCTCGCCAAGTGGCATTTCCTCCCAGTCCATGGCGGAGATGATCAAATAAGAGATAGGTAGGATGTGAGGAGGGGAAAGAGGAGGGTGCTGAGCGGGGTTGATGTGATGATCTTGGTTGTTTTGGAGGGAGAGGGGAGTGGTTGGAGGAGAAGGCTGTTGAGGAAGGGGTTTCGTGGATGGCATATGTATGTACGGAAGAGGTGGGATTCTCGGGGGGGCGTTCGGGGTGTGGTGATTTGTGGTGTTTATATGGTATTAGTTTCAATTTCCCTATCGTGTAGTTTTATAGAGAAGGAAGAGTCGAGTTGAGTTATTGAATTACTGGAACCTGCTAGGCGTTGCAATAATATGGGGGTAAAGATTCAAGTAGCGACTCATCAAGCGGTTTTACTTATATCATAAAACATTAAAGAAGCTCCAAAAACAACAGTGGTTGCCTCATCTTTTCAATTCAGAAATTCGACTTTAGATTCTCGAAAGTGGACAATCCACATTGACGTGACGAGCACTAGCAGCAAGACAAGCACTTGCCATTCTACCTTTCTGCTGTTGAGCGCTAACCATGACACCGACTGTCCTTGAGGATTCGTGCTCATCGCCTATGAATGTTTGCTTCTCGGCGAATAGAGTGCGAATAATTGTCAATTTGAAGTCTTTTCTCTTTAGATTTTTCTAACTGACTCAACCTTCTGCTTTATTCATAGTATGGCATAGTCTACTCACAACCCCTCCTCCTCCTCCTTCTACCTTGCAATGTGCAGAGGTACATAACGCCGCGATTCTTTCCTTTCTCGTGGCTTTCTCTCCTCATCAACAGCTCAAATACTCAGGGACAGAAGTAGCCAACAAAACCCCAAAGTCGAAGCAAAGCCTCCAAAACAGCACACACAACAAGACAAACTAACCCCAACAAAAATGGACAGCTACACAGAATACTGCCGCAAAGACCTTGGAGGCTGCGGTGCTGAGTCCTACAAGAAAGCCCATAAGCTCGTCAACGGACTGTGTCCTGCGTGCCGGAGTGGAGACAAGCCTGCTTTTATTTAGAGTTAGATAGAATTCGGAGAGGAGGGAGGATGTTTATGAGAGCTAGACTCTTGAGAGACTGGGGTATGGGATATGGTGTGAAGGAGAAGTGGTTATGTAAGCTTAGAGCGTTGGATAATGAATGAGAAACATTGGTGTTTTAGACGTAAATCTTTTTTTCGTTGCCGCGATCTGGAAGGAATGAGCCTTCGTGTCAATAATGCCCTTGAATTTTAGCGAGACCCACCCATTACGCCAGATTTCTCCACGACCGTGTTCCACAATGAAAGAGTGACGACGCTTCGGCTTTGCAAAGTGTACCTATCTCCTTGTAGATTATCAAGTAGAAGTCAGTCTCAAGTAAGTTGAGATATCAAAACGATGAATAATTTAGTTTTATGTTGTATGAAATCATATCTGGCTCTCCAAACTCAGCGATAGTCAAAGCGGGAAAGAGTGGCCAGCATCATGTCACAGAACTTCTTCCGAAATTCTCACAGAATCGTTCCCCCGCTGTCACAAACCTAGCTCAGGATGGTGTCTTTACGACAACGGAAAGATGCCGCCTTAAAATATCATTGATAGTAATGGCCGCTCATAGTGTCTAAGGGTAAACGTCACCTGCGCACCTCGAGGTCTGAAAACACGAGCAAGAGATGACCGTTGTGCTACCGCACGGATGCGGAAGACTTATTACTATCTTTACAACAGAGTTCTGTGTGTGTCTCTTTGACAGGAATAGCCAAAGATACTTACTATTTACTTGAGCGTGAAAAGTTGGTTCATAGCCTTATGCTTAGTCGATGATGGGAGAATTAGAACGGAACTACGAACCTCAGATCGTGGAAAGAGACTGTTGATTCACGATCTTTGGGAACTTGACAAGCATAAACTGTCTGATTCTTTGCATCGACCTTATGCTCTCTTTAGACACTTTCAGACCCCGTACCAGAAGTCTTGACTACAGGAGCATAAGCAGTTTATCGCCAGCAGCACTTCGCCGTCAGCGTCAACTGCTCTGAGTTTGAGGCTAGCTTGTATTTTACCATTGATTTTTACTCCGCTGCTTGTTGCTTTGTTTCTCCAGGGCAATATGTTACCTCTCTTGATATCTGCACCTTTTTGTCTAGACACGAAACGACGAGATTACAGAGTGTCTAAACGCCCCCGCGCTACAGTACATAGAATCCAGCGATTTGCTCGTGTCTCTGCAGTGAATGTTCGGTTTCGAGTAGTCTAAAGCATTTCGCTCCCGAACTCCAGCACGTGGAACAATGGTGATGGTCTCTCAGGCTATAATGGTGACTTTTATGAATCACGGCTGTGTTCAAATGCGAGTGTCAAGTTACGCCTAGTTAATTGGGCTTATGCAACAAATTTCAAATATCAATCACGAAGGTAAGCAGTCGATGTAAATTTTCACACCCTGATTCAGAAGAGTCCTCAAAGTATGGTCATTCGACATTATTCATCGTACTGTACGATTGCCAGCCAATCAAAAAGTGCTGATGCAGGGCTGAGCGACGCATTTAGATGCAACAGACTCACCACGCACCTACATGACCCCGCCTCTCTCCTTTTTGGTCTCTTTCATTCTCCTTTCTACGTCCAATAATGGCGACCACATCGTACCGGTACAAGCCCATCACCTCCCCAGACACAATCAGACTCATCCACCTTCACCCCTCGCCCAGCCTCGAGGCTGAGATCGAATGCTCCATTGCCCATGTCACTCTCAAAACGTGTGCCCATGACATTGCGGAGAACTATGTCGCACTCTCCTACGTATGGGGTGACGCATCTCTTGAACGTGTAGTATCGGTGGATGGTCAATCCCTTGCTATCACAGCATCTTTACACTGCGCCCTTCGCTACCTAAGAGACGAATCTAGAGACCTCCGCGTCTGGGTCGACGGCGTCTGTATCGATCAAAAGAGCACAGAGGACCGCAATATCCAGGTCGCTATGATGGGTTCTATCTACTCCATCGCTACGCACACCGTAATTTTTCTCGGTGAGCCCACGCCTGAATTGGAGCTTACCATGGAATTACTCGGCTCAATGCTTTCTGATATCGAACCGATCTCTAAGAGTGGCGAGGAACAATTGGTACCTTTGATACAGGCCAATATACTTACCCGCCCATGGTTCACGCGAGTTTGGGTTCTGCAAGAGCTTGTTCTCTCGATTTCTCCTTGGATACAAGGTGGAAGTTTTCGAGTGAAGTGGGATTCTTTCTCGCGCTACGTTCGCACATCAGATTCAGCCCTATGGAATCCCAAGAGCCGTGATCTTTTGACTGGCATGAGTAAAACTCGATGGGACTTCAAGACTCGACATCTCGAAGATCTTTCTGAACATATCCGGGAGTCACCACCCTTCTCCTTACCACTTGCCGATCTTTTCCAAATGCTGGAGTCACGCAGAGGTTCTGGTGTTTCTGATCCAAGAGATATGATATTTGCACACCTTGGATTGACATCACAATTCACGCAGAATCTAATTCGCGTCGATTACGACAAGTCACTCACAGAGCTGTACGAGGAAGTTGCCCGAAAGCATATTAAAACCCATGGCAACATATCGATCCTATCTTATGTTGAAAACATAGACCCTTGCCATCGTCGGGAACGCCTTCCGTCCTGGGTACCAGATGTATGTGATATTCTCACCTGTTTCTCTCGAAGACTTGAGATCCCGGGTCTCAAGATTTGTGCTTAGAAACCTATATCCACGGTTTGGATACTGTATGATGTACAGTGCTAATATTTGTTTTTAAGTGGGAGAGAGTTGGTCCGGCCAAAGCCAGCAACTCGAGTCTCAAGAAAATTTACAGAGCACGTTATTTTTCTCCTGAAAGGTTTCTCTTCCATACAAAACCTCAACCTGGATGCATAGGCTGCGCTGAACAGACCCCTGGCTCCCTCGGTCTCGTTGGATGGGATCTAGGTCCTATATCCTCGATCATATCTGCATCCTCTTTACCAATCATTCCTACACTTGATCGACAGACTGATTCCTCGGCCGATTTCTGGTCGGTATCAAGGACCGAGGGTATCGCAAGGATTATCACAACATGGATAGGAGATACCGAAAATTCAATGCCAGAGATAGTACGGTCTATACTAGAGCCATACAAAGCAGTTGCACTACTAATCTGGGCCAATTTTCAGCCTTCGGAACAGCAGCAAGAAAGTTATGCTCGTTTCGGGGACGGAAGTGACCATTCCGCAAAGCGAAGGATTGATATGAGATCTTGCGCCTATCTTGAAGATGTTGTGACAGCTTGGTTCCCGCTGAGGAGAAGAACAAGGCCCAGTCACGGACCTCCGCACCAGAGCAGGAAATCGAAGCCCAATTATCAGCAAGACAAACAAGATGAGATTGTATCTGCAACTTTCACTCATATCATGAGCGCCATAGAGAGGCTGGCAACCTGTGGCTCTTCAGATCAACGACCTGTCATCCTAGAATCTGGACACTTCGTTGTAGTTCCGTCCCTTGCCCGCGCTGGTCATCATATTTTCCGAATTCTAGGGGACGACAAGCTCCTTCTCCTGGAAGAACACCATGCCACGCAAGCCCACGATGATAGATTCTCAACCTGGCTCGGAGCCTGCGGCAAGGAACTCAGGGACTACCACACGCAAGAAAATAGGCAGACACCCATCAAAGCATTTAAGTTTGTAGCTACTAACGCGTCGAGTGAGGTTTATGATGGTAACACGGATGAGGATTTCGACGAGCTGAATACTGAGGCGATTGACTTTAAGTCGCGGCACGATAGGGAGTTGAACACATTAGGAATCATCTCTCTGCACTGAATATTCAAGGAGTAGGCGTACATCGCACCTGTACAGAAACTTATTTTCGAGCACTCCAGATGTTGTGCTATCGCAGTATTCAATAATCATCAAAGAAAGTGAGGGCCGCTTTCGGGCATATAGTAGCCATATGTTCTTGTCATTTGAGGATCTCTCATAGAGCTTTAGTATTTCGTTCCATTCTCTGACGATGGGCGGGTTGCTTACCCCTCGCTTATTCTGTGCATCCTCGTATCTTGGAAAGGAGATTCTAGAAATTGACTTTTGCGCTGTATTTAATGAATATATGCAAAGAAGTCGAGAGAAACAGGAAGATATATAACGTGAATTGTAACAGAGAAGAACGAGATAAATAGGCGCTCAATGGGACTTCGAAGATTATGGATGGAATCGAGTCGAGTCGAGTTACGTTGAGTCGAGAAAAGATGTTTATTTTACTTGCTGTGTAGCCGAGGTTGTAGAAAGAGAAAAGTACACAAACTAGAAGATTAGATAATTTGGGCACAAAGGTAGCTCAGAGGTTGGAGCCTGCAAGTGCTTGGGCGAACTTCTAAGGGTCTAGAGGACTCAAGGAGTGCTGTAACTTAAGAGGGGCTATTTTGGAAATCACTCGCGACGAAGCGATCGCGATACCTGTAGAGCTGAGAGATCCTCCAGTGGAAAGTCAGCCAATCTCGGGGATTCTAAGAGAATATGGTATTAGCTTAAAGGGAGGCAAGAACGTATCACTGAGGAGGAGGTAAAGGTGATACAAGATGTAAATCGGAGACGGATAAAGTGTACTGCTAGTTGAAAACAAGAACCACATCCCTGTAAGTGTAATAAATCGAGCTCGTAAATATATCAAGAGGTGGATTACGGGAAGCGCAGGCTATGGAAATTTGCGAGGATGAGAGGGCGGTACTTTGAACGGTAATTAGGCGAAAGCAAATAAGACTTTAAGTTGTGAGAATCACTAGCCTTGAAAACCTGTGCAGCACAAAAGCTCTCTTCTAGAATAACTAAATGAACTAGAGCCAGGGTCTACTATCAATAATCACAGTCACGATTCACAGAAACTACTAGTGATCTTCCAGTGGGTGTATTCACGAGGCATACTAGGTGGTAATTCAAAACCTAGAGGAAAGACAATCGCAAAGCTATAGATTAGGAATAGACAATGACTCCAGTTCCGGGAGACATTCATAGCAACATTAAGAAATTCTAGAGAAGTATAAAATACTACCATTCATCACTTTCAATCTGCTATTACTGCACACCAAGATCAGCATCATCTAGACAACCGGCCCTGGAAACTCAAACCTCGAGTACAAACCTGAAGCAAAGTGTTTAAAAGGCTACCTAAGTACAAAACATCATTCTCTTTACTTCAAAACAATCGGTTCATCAACATGAGCAGCGGTATAAAGCAAGGGAGTTCTTCTAGAGGTGGATCGGGATCCAAAGGAACATCTGCCACCGCAGGAAGTTCTAAAAGTGGATCTGGATCAAAAGGGTCCTCTTCTACCACAGCAAGCTCTTCCAAAGGACGATCGGGATCCAAAGACAAGAAAGACCCTCCCATCGACACCGGTTTCAAGATTCCAAGCAATGCCAAGTACCAATGCTACTTCTTCGGCGTGGCTCGCAAAAGTGCGGAAAGGCCCGACGGTTGCGCGAACTGGCTTGACTTCGAGGGCAAGGCTTGCCTTTCATGCCAAGTAAGACCCCCAACATGCTTTCCACTTGCTGTCATGTATGCGCTGCTGATGAATACTTCTGCGTGCACCAGGGAGAGAGTCACTATTCTGAAAGAGACCGTAATTGTACAAGAGGTGAATGAAGCCGTACATATGGGGGGCCACTTTGGTTGGATGGCGCATTACCCGCGCAATAGCTTTGATTTGCGTTCTATCACAGCTCGGTTATAGACTCGCTTGGTTTAATAGTGATAGTTATGGACTTCAAGGGTGTCTGTCCTGCTTTTACGTTGGTCTTGCGTTGTTCTTGGTAGTACTGGAGGAACCGTGGTGGTTTGACATGGAACTTTCATCGATGATTCTTGTACCATATTGCGTTTGCTTAGAAACACCTTTCAATAATGTATTGAATTTGCAAACTTCTGCTGACCAAGGATGTGAATTAGAGATCAAAGGCTGAGTACCGGGTGAAAGTTTACTTTGTTGTAAAAAAATAAGGAGGAATAATCGAAGGGTCGGATTCGGATTGTCGTGATTATGCGGCAAGGGCTTATAACAATATGTTGAAGAAGGTCTGAAAGGAGAAAATTCTTTCTGTCCCACAATGTGTAGCTTCCTGTATATTTTGCAGGAAGGATGGTAGGGCCCTGACAACCGATGTAAACATCACGTGCGGTGTGCTGACACTGCCGCGATGAGTATCACTTACCTAAATACGAGTCTGTTAAGCATACACTGTGCCGCACGAGCTTGGTATAGTAAGCCCTTACCCTTTTAGAATCAACCATCCCCAGTAAAGTTGCGGGGACTGGTGTCGGGAAATGTCGGGCTTGCGAAACGGCCAAGTAGATCAATATGTTGAGGAGGGATCTAGACGAGCTACTTCTGGGTCAAGTCATTGGCTTCCAATGGATATCGTTTGATGATCGGATTACTAGTGATATATGCGATGAGCTTTTGATGCTGATTGACTGGGTGTCAGAAGTGATGGGTAAAGCTAGTGAGGGGGCGGTTGAATGACTGACTGACTGTGCTTACTGTGGCAATGACGGGTTTATGGCCCGCAAGTCGTTGATAGCGTATGGACTATAGCTGGGTATGATGAAATGGTGTCAAGTTCGGAGTCACGTCACTTCAGCGCTTGCTTTATGAATGATACGAGCGGTTACGTTGTGGGTATGGGGATGTAGGTGTGGAGGGGCTGAAAAGTGAGACGAGTATGAGTGCGCGAAGATCTTTGGGGTTCTGAATCGAGAGGAGCGGGAAGGAGTGTTGCTGATTGACTTACTCCGTTGAAAACAGTAACCAGAGAATTACCGTCTAGGAAGTACGAGGTGATGTCAAGTAAGGAAATGATGTAAATTAGTCATTGTGCACACATAAGATACAGCCAAGTTGAGACTTGGAGTTGGGAATCGGGGAGCGGCGGATGGACTGCTGTTAGCTGTGAGGATCGGTAGTATCTACTGCAATCGCCCAAACCTCAACAGCCCAAGAATCCTCCCCCTCGGCTGTTTGAGTCCGTTCACAGCGGTAATGATACTCGATCGGTTTGGACGAGAGGGATTATGTGAGAATGAGGGAGAAACGCTGACTCGTCTCTGCAAGACCAAAACATGACGGAGTCACGATTCCGTCGTCTAGCGATTAGGAGATGTTCCAGGAATTTCGTGGTCGGAATGGAGCTACAGGAATGGAACGATGATAGGTCGTTGTGACGAGCCTCGGAGGTCTCAAGCGAGGTGTGTGTTGACATTATGACATGTCAGTTTTCGAAAACCGAAACACAAGTTGACGCGCTGGGTCAATACGAACAAATTCTGAGGTGTATAGGATATTTCTTGGTAGGAGAGAGTAATAAGAAGGAGCACATTTACAGCAGTTCTCCGGTAGGTGGCAAGGGAACGGCTGTCTTGGTTCTGCAAGGCTTGCGCGATTTTCAATGAATGGACGCGCTGGTTAAAGGAAACAAAGAATTGTTCATGAGAGCACCAGTATTTAATTGTGAGAAGGGAATATGTTGCAGAAGTTGCTTTTATGGGACTTGAGAAATGGGAAACGTAGAAAGGTTTCTAGGGCTGGTAATGGACTTTGGGACGGAGCGAAGATGACAAAAGTTCGACGGAATTAGCAGAGCTGGCCATGTCGGGCCTTTGCAAGGTTTCTCTACATGAAGAGAAGGGATTGTGTCTTTTTAAAAGTGCATTCTGAAAAGGTCGAAAGAAGGTGTATATAGGGTTAAGATTTTAAGCCCGTACCGGTTGACCACTGGCCAAGTGGAAGTGAGAAAGGAGGATTGCAGAACTGCAGAGCAAGAATTATCAATAAAAAACGGAATATCTAGCTTGGTTGCGAGATTCTCTTCTCACCTTTCATTCTACGCAAGCTCAGCAAGCATCAACAAACTCCCTCAACCTCATATCTAATCACGTGGCTCAACCCGCCACGTGAACTCCAATGAATTGAGTTTTCAAACGGTTGCGTCCCGATCGGAGAATTCTATCAATCTGTCTTATTAGACTCAAACCATTCCGGACATCGGTAGAAGCATGACAAACATGTCTCATGCTTATCCAAGCGCGCCCTTCATCCCCTCTCCCCTCTCCCCTCCCCTCCCCTCCTCTCAAGAGAAGAAACCAGGGCGGCTCGAAACTCTCTCAACCAAAAAAGAAAGAGGGGTACACATATCACATGACCAACCACTCAACCAAAAACCAAAACGAGAAAAGAGGCAAGAGCCTCACGGCTTCTGTACCGATAGGACGACCTGAGACATGAATAAGCACTAGGCGGTTTCGTGTGCCTGGCCGGCCATTCAGACAGACGGCTGTCTGGTTCCTTGTGGGTGGAAGAAGCAGAAGCAGGAAGCTAATGTGTTCGTAGCGCGTCCGTTACTGTCCTGTACTGTACGTAGCGTGGCGTGCGTCCTGTAATTATACTTTCGCGGCTATGCAGGAGGGAGAGCCGGCAGGTAAGAGGAGGGGGAGGAGGGCATGCAGGAAGCTAGCTAGGTGGGCAGCTAAGTAAGTGGTCAGCCCGCCCAAGATGATCGATCTTCTACTGTACAGTATTGTCATCTGGATCGGAAGGCGGATAGTTGAAAAAGTTTAAATAAAAGTTGGCCAAAAGCCTCGTTTTTTGGGGGGGATGTCTGCGATAAGAGAGTGAAGGAAAGTAATGGGAGTACAGTACGACGTGGTAGAAGTATGTGGTTGCTTTTGCCTTTTCTTTTGCTTTTTTGTGTGTATGGATGTGATGTTTTAGGCGGCCTGGGTAGCCTGATACTGTTAAGTGCCGGTGTTCAGATATAGGGCACGCAAGCGGGTTGGGCGTGGCGTGTGTAACTGACGATGCGATGCGACACGTCCTGGTTCTGTTGTTTGGACGTACGTAGCCTTGTCTGTCTATGTGTTTGGTGAATGGTGGGATGGGGATGGGTGGATGGAGGCAGCCACACCACGCTACTTCAAAGGAGGCAAACACATCTTTAGATCCTCTGACCTGGCTGTTGGAGAGGGGCGTTTAGATGCGGTGGAATGCTGGTGGCGGTTGGGTGTCTTTTTTTGGTCCTTGTGTTTCCTTTTTCGCTTATTTGTTCGATTGTTTGATGCTTGTTGAATGGTTCGTTGGGGAACTGCCTGGGTAGAGCTAGAAATATCATATGACGATAGGGCTGCAAATGTTTGGATCGGCTTCTTGGAGGGAAGCGAGCCGACTTAAAAGGGTGTGGAGGATCTCACTCCCCGAACCGTTTGGCTCGTCTGGCTACTACTCGCTGTACCCTACGAAACTCTATCGGAGTCATGAGCCTCGAGGTAGTCTTGTCCAGTCCTGAGTCCCGACTCAAAGCGCGTTGAAGGGAGGAAAGAGGGTAGGTAGCTGCCATGTCATGCCAGGGCACCCTCCCTTTTGCCTTCACACCTGTACCCTACGAGCAAGGAGAAAATGGCGCCTGCGGTTAGTTATTGTTGCATCTGCTTCTGCATCTGCATTTGAGTTGCGTCTGCATTGCAGTTGGAAGAATAATATGCAGGGCATCGAGGCACTGCGAATGGCTGCGTCTACGAGGGGAGAATAGACGGGATGAGCTTGAAGGGAGACAGCAAGAAGCAAACCTTGGGTTGCTATTTGGATCGTTATCGATGTTATCAACAGCTTCTTACCAGGATCCATCTATCTAATTATCTAGCAGTTGACATGGTACGATATCAAGAATGGTGATGGCTTGACCCCACATGGATAGGACAGCCGCACGCTTGCAGCTTGCTCGAAACGACGTCAAATCAAGTCGAGTCTAAAGCCGAGCGAGTACATGCATTACAGCGCTTTCTTCCGTACCTGTCTTCACCATGACTGCATCTACGTCTTTCCCCCGTCGTGGCATCGGAAAGGAAAAACCTCATCTCCCGTGTCTATCCAGCCAGGCCAGACCAGGCCATCTCCATTAGTATCCATGTCAATATCCCATCCCATCCCATCCCCTCCCCTCGCTATCACTGCCGATCCTCGAGATTTTCGGGGAGAGCTGTCGCATGGCAGCGTCAGGTCCTCCTCGCCCGCAACGCACGCACGCACGCACCGACCGTACCCGCCAGCACGGTGAAGATAAGCCCCTCCTCTCCTTACGGAGAGGTCCTTTGCCCACTCTTAGACCGACGCCGACCCAAAAGACAGCCCCCGGTTCGAGCACGGTCGGCGGCCTATGAAAAGGCCACTTCCGGCGTGAGATCCTTGATCCCAGCTGCCCTCGTCTTTTAGCGTAACGGAACGGAGTAAGCTTGGAGCTTGGATCTTGAGGAGGGGAGGCGAGGGGGAGGGGAGGGCGTCAAAGCTTCTGGGAGGGCTGGCCAATGGGATTATTCAGGTGGGAGAAGTGTTCTACTGGTGCAGTAAAGTATTTGAGAAGATGGATGTATATGGCAATAGACAGAACTGGATGGGTTGGATGGGAGTCTAAGAAGTTCGTAAAGACGGTCAGGATCTTGATTCTAACCTGGACTTGGAATGTATGTGTGTCTCTCGATATTGAATACCAATATCAGACCCGGAACCTACTGATACCGAAGACATGCATACTCCCTCCCAAGAAGACACAATCCCATAGGTACAAGGACGGAGCGGTGTGACGGGCATATATACTCCCTCCAGAAGAATAAATGACGGACGAGTGAGAAGCCAGCTATCCATCGATTAGCTTTTGCCAACCATCCAGTAGCATACGTCCCTCTGTTTCTAGAAGGCTGTCTTCTTTCGGGGGGCTGCTCCTCTCCGTCCTCTGAATGATTGAACTACTGTACCGCCGCAGCGTCGCATCGGGGAATTGAACAATCTTAGACGTGGCCAGCGGATTCTGAGCAGTCACTTTGCTTTGTCAGTGCGGTACTGTCCTGTAGGGGACGGCAGGTAGATTGATGCATTCGCTACAGTATGCCATGTGGTTCTGTCTTTTTAAGGACCGTACGTACAGATACCAGCTTTCAGGCCTGCATGATGGGATGGATGGAGGGGATGGCGTGGAATGGGATGGCGATGCGCCAACGCTGGAGGCTTTTATCTGAGACACTCTCGAAGCTGCATTTACCAGCTTTTGTGTGTGTGTGTGTGCTGTTCTGTCCTAGTTAGGACACGACATTAGCCGTCCATGGAGTCGAATGTGTATGTGTGTGTGTGGTGTCCCCCTGCTTCCCGAAGAGCGAGGAGACCAATGGTGAGAGTGGAAACGTTCGACGTCTTCATCTGCAGCATTTGCGTGGAGGTCAGTGTAGCGGTACCTGGGGAAATGGATTTGGGGGTCAACTTGGAAGAAGGAGGAGGGGAGGGGGGAGGGATCTGATTCAGGGACGAGGGGATGAGGAACTGATAAGAAAGACATGGACTGAGGAGGGATTACTTACACGCGACCAGGACCTCCTTGCTGCATGCATTTCTCCCCTTCCTGCCTCAACAAAAGTCATCATTGCCATGTGAAATGCGAATGCAAATAGAGACTTTTTGTCCACCCCTCCTCTAAGTTCTAACTCGGTCCTCAGCGACACGACTGGGCTTATCACATAGTTCAGGATCTTCCGAGGGGTGGATTCAGCCAATATAGCTCAATTGTTTCTTGAGATCTGTCGCATGCTGGCATTCCTCCCCCCGTTGCATCAATATTATATCAAATCCCATTTCAATTCCACGTCCCAGCCGAACCCAATTCCACGTCGCCGGCCGGTTCGGCTGGGACGTGGAAGGAGGAGGAGGAGGACCCTGAAGTCTCACTTACAGTACGAGTACCCTGATCAAAAATCACGATGACGAAAGAAGGGAAGGGTTCAAACGAACTTGAGACAAGGACATTGCTGGTTGCAGGCCCTGGGATTTTTGGACCTATTTTTGAAGCCTGGAAGCTTGGAAAGCATATGATACGGCTCTGCAGGTGTACTGTATGTACATCATCCACCCTTTATGACCGCTGTCCCCCTCTACTTCGGCTTGTGCTAGGATTTGCATGCCATATGCTGGGCCGGCTTGCAGTGCGGACTTCTTCCCAGGGAAGATTGAATAGC
The DNA here is from genome assembly GCA_020746875.1 of Rhexocercosporidium sp. MPI-PUGE-AT-0058. Classification (NCBI taxonomy): domain Eukaryota; kingdom Fungi; phylum Ascomycota; class Leotiomycetes; order Helotiales; genus Rhexocercosporidium; species Rhexocercosporidium sp. MPI-PUGE-AT-0058. The sequence goes on from JAGTJL010000022.1 coordinate 299,694, forward strand.
ATGTGTGGTGGGCATATCGCGTGTGGAGTTGGAAGTGTACGGAGATGGATCCTGATTCCCGATTATCTGCTGATGGACCTATCAGATGGCTTTCAAGCCATCAATTACGGAGTCCGTAGGTATCTCACCTATGCCGCCTTTTCGTGGAAATATCCTGCCTGGCCTGGGCTCCCTCGTTCGCGTCTCCGACAGCCGAAAGTTTACATGTCGAGGGGTAAAACATGGATGGCTTCTCAGCCGTAGAATTCAATTACTTGCCACTTCTATTTGAGGTTTGGGGGGTTTGTGTCCTTTTTTTTCTTTTTTCCTTTTTTGGATTCTCGAGCGCATCTCGACTTCCTCAGTCCATAGGTATTGGACTTGGGAGGAAAGAAGGGCCGTTGCGTGGCCTGTGTTCCGGTCCTATCTTTATCTATCCTATCTATCTCTCTATCTATCTATCCATCCTCTTCCCGCGTGCAGCATGCAGCCGTCTAGGTGTGGAGTCTCCACTCGAACGGCAGGCAGGCAGTCGCACTGACTGGCGTTCTCCGGTATAGAAGGTTGGAACTATTCGCTTCAGAATAGAATTAATTGGCAACGTGATGATCAACACGACAATCCGGAGAGAAGCGATCATCCAGGGCCAACACATCGGGGTTTGCAGAAGAGCTACTGTAAGCAAGGCAAGCCCAGGAAGTTGGAGGCTCCAAGAGACGACTCGGTACTGTACGGTACTACTGTAGGTACTGCTGCACGGGGCTGGATGGAGCTGTTGATCAGGTTCAGCTGCGGCATTATCACGCTAAGTTCCAGTTGTCCCGCGCGCGATGCTGATATCGACGAGGACTAGAACTCTCGAAGATGAGCTTGCTCAATGGTACTTTGTTCTTAGTCGCGGCTTAGTTTTAAGGTGCTTGACTTCTTCTGCTACCACCGATGCAATTTCCCATGCGCACCTGTCGTCTTTGTCCTGTTCCCTTCTCCCCTCTCCTCCCCTTCCTTCCCTTCTGCACGCAGTACGCAGTACGCAGCCTCTGTCCATCCTCCATCCGCCCAATCCACACTTCACCCACCCCTCCTCCACCTGCATCCACACCCATGCCTGTCCACATCCGCATCCGTATCCATATAAATCTCTATCCACATCTAAACGACCGCCAACCACTCGAGCCACTCCGGTCTCCTCTCCTCTCCTCTCCTCTCCTCTCCTCTCCTCTCCTCTCCTCTCCTCTCCTCTCCTCTCCTCCTCTCCTCTCCACTTCTACTCCACCACCTGCTACTCCTGCCTGTCCCTCCCTCCAAAAGCACGCACCACCTGCATCTTCCCTGTCCCAGCCAAGACCAAGGTACAACAGGGATCCTGAGACTGGGATCACCCTGACTCTACTAGCACCCTCTGCCCCCCCGTACGTAGCGGCACTAAGACTGCAGACGGGTGTTAGCGCTGCCTTAGCGTGCTCTGCCTTATCGCTCGAGCCAATCCCCCTGCAGCTTCCAGCTTCCTGCTCTCCTCTCTCTCCTCCTCCTCCTTGCAAGATGTTCCTTCCTTCTCCTCGCAGCAGCAGAGTGGCAGAGAGAAAGAACGAACGAACAGTTCGAGGCGCCGCTTGTCGCCTCCCCCCATAATTTCCCTTGTCTCTACCAATCAGAAACTCTGAAAACATTCCGACCAGTCTCCCCCCGTCCAGCCCAGTCCAATGCAGTCCAGTCCAGTCACAGTCTAGTTCTAGACCTTCCCCCCAACAGTCCCATCCCTCCCTTCCCCCTTGTCCTTGTCCTTGTCCCTGTCCCTCTCGACCTTGACTGGACCGCGACCGCGACCTCGACCTCGACAACTTCTGCGACACCGAAACCCATACCCCATCCATCATCCATCATCCATCCACCACCCACTCATCCACTCATCCACTCATCCACCCATTCACTCATCCACTCATCAAACTTCCAGACCTCACCCACTCATTCACACACTACCAAGTACAAACTACTACTACACGACCTCCACCAGTTCCACTTCCACAACCTCCTCCACCTACCACCACTACTCACCACCACCACCACCACCACCGCCGCCGCCGCCATCATCCATCCTCCACTCATCCCATCCTCCCGACGCTCCTTCGAAATTATATCCTCATCAACAAGCACAAACGACTTGATTGAGCCTCAACCACCCGCGCATATCCCACTCCCGCTGACCTCCACGCCCACGCCCCATTGCGCACCCGAGTATCAAAGCGAGCGAGCGAGCATTTATCCCTCCCTCCCCCCCTCGCAACTCCCGCCGCCATTGTCTCTGCCACCACCACCACTCTCTCTACTGCCAGACGCGGGTCGCACGGCCACTCAGCACAGCCAGCCAGCCATCCAGCCAGCCAGCCTACTACTCTACTCGACTGTACCTGGATTCTGGGATCACATATTCGACTGCTCACCTCTCACAATCATTGCGACAACATATCTGCACCGCAACCTCGACTCTCCCACTTCCACTTCCACTTCCACTCCCACTCCGCCATTCCAGCGTTCTGACCCCCATTCGCGCGCCCTCGAGTCATCCCGTCCCCCCTCCTCCCCCCCCCATCTGCGCCCGGCTTCTGCTCTGATACTTGATACCTCCCATTTCTTCGGGCTCTGCAGCATCTTCGTCACGTCACGCCCTGTACCGTGAGCGCGTCCTTACATTCGACTGCCTCAGCGCCACGGTCGCATTCGTCCTCGATCTTCACTTTTGTACAACAGAGGCATGAACGCGGTTCAACAATTTCCTGGCGCGAGCACCGCATTTTCACATCCTCACGCTCAACACTACTCGCTGTCAGATCGCGCAAAGCCTTTTACACCGCAGCATGCCATGAACCCTTCTACCTTTTCCCAACCTGGCCAGGCCTTTCGCCCGTCCAATACTTCGCAACCACCGTATCAGTCACTATCAATGGCTACCATGAACCCTTTCACTGGAGAAGGTGGAGCCAACGGTGCGCAAGCATCATCCGGCGCATTCACAGCAGGACCATGCTCTGTTCAGATTAGACGATTGCCATTAAATACAACCGAGGATACTTTACGATTGATGGTGGTTTGGTCCAAGGAATTTACGGATGCTGAGGTGTTGTCGCCCGAGAGGTCCGACGACCCTGGATTTCGTTCCGCTATCTTGCGCTTCAAATCCCATGCAGGTGCCCTCGAAGCCAAGAATATGCTGGATGGGAAACCAAATGTCGCGAACGATGCACAGATGATCGTCGAGATCTTCTATGGTAGCCCTACCGCATCCCGACGATACACCGTGGACAACACATCGAATCCTGGTCCCTCCAGTTCCACTTCGTCAACGGCATCGTCTGCTGGCCCACCCCCTCGTCAATCCTCCAGATTCAACGGCTCTTTCCAAACAGCGCAAAGAGTCTCTCCGACCAATAACGGCGCATATTCAAGTAATGAACTTCCCAATCCCGAGAACAGTACCCACTACCAGAGCCTGTTTTCTCCGCAATCCCCGATTGGAAATCATTTAAACGAGCGGACCAGAATCACAGGCAAGTCACTGATCAACAACGATACCGTTGACGATGACGAGACTGGAGAGCTTCTCAAGGACCCAGTCGCATATGCCGAGAACGGGCCCGTTCAAGGACGCCGGCAAACACTCCCCCAGCTTCCTATCTCTCGTATGGCTGGATTGTCCCTCAATACAAATGCTGCGGTTCCGGCATCCATCTCATCTACATTTGCTACTCCGACTCCACATGCCATGGCCTCTCACACCAATCCGATGTCTCCAACACTAACGAATGGTGGGCCACCCGTGAATTATCAGCTTGGAAGCCAGCACTATCAACGACATAATTTTCCTCCAGTTAATCCTGCCGATCAGAATCCTCCATGCAACACCCTGTATGTTGGCAATCTTCCGATCGACACCTCTGAGGATGAATTGAAGGCTATGTTCTCGAAGCAACGTGGCTACAAGCGCCTTTGTTTCAGAACCAAGCAGAACGGTCCGATGTGTTTTGTTGAATTCGAGGACGTGTCTTTCGCAACCAAGGCTCTTCATGAGTTGTACGGCCATCCTCTTCACAACAGCATCAAGGGAGGCATCAGACTGAGCTTTTCCAAGAATCCTCTTGGTGTTCGGTCAGGACAAGGTATGACTTCACCGGGCCCTTCGAATGTCCCAATGCAGGGTATGAACGGGGCAATGTTAGGTGGACCAGGAGGAGCATTTAGCACCGCCAGTGGCCCTCCACCAGGTCTTGCTGCTCCTCCAGGACTTGCCCCAAATAGAATGGGCTATGCAGGTGCTATGAGTCCTATGAATGGAGCAGCAACACAATATACAGCGAATTCATTTCCAGGGAATAGCAACGGATGGACCGGACCAGGTTACAATGGGACCATGGCCGCAGGAGGTCCAGCAGCAATGTTGAATGGCGCAAACAATGGGTTCCCTCCAGCATACATGATGGGAAGATAGATTCTCTCAGTCAACGGACCGGCGTTTTCGACAAGATCATCGTTTCTGGGTGGCTTTACATTCTACAGCACTCATTCGATTTGCCAGGCATTGTACACGGCATCTACGTTTTTCTTCTTTGATTTTCTTGTCACTAGGGTACATGGATGGGAGTTGGGTTGGGTTTGGGTTGGGTTGTGCTTCGGTTTTCAGCATTGCGGCATTGGTCGGGATTGGCATTTCTCGCAGCATTTCACATACTTGTAGCGTGGTGTTTGTTTCATGATCATGAGATTCCCCCCTACGCGTTTGGTTGGTTGGAGCTAAATCGGTGGACTTGAAATGAACTGCAGCCGGACGGACATCGGATCGAATCGGGATCAAATCTGGGAAAGGAAAGAAGGCACGGCAAAGCAATGGAAATGCAAGGCAAGGCAAAGGGTGGACGGGCATGTTAAACTGGTGTTTTGTTACTTTTGGCCTGCATTGGAGCGAGCGGGCTTGTCTGGCTGACTGGCTGGGTTTGATTGTCTGCATTTTTCGGCATGCATGGACTTTCATCATCGATCTAGCGCTTACGGTATCGGATGTGGATTGCTCCCATTTTCCAACTGGCGTTCTCTTGTCACTGTCATTTTCGCCTTTGGGGCTTTTCTTTGTTTTCGTCCCTTCTACTTAAGCGTGGGCATCATCTGATGTCCTTGCTTTTTTTATTCATTTTTTTTGTTCGTTGCAAAATCCCGTCGAGACGGACGGATTGGCGGAGCGGGTGCAGAACATGGCTTGTACGATGATCGATTGACTGGACTGGCATTTTTGCAGCATTCAATCAGCTTTCTCTCTGCGGGGGTTTGGGAAGATAGTTTGCAAAGGAGCAAAGCGGGAGCATTATGGAAATGGGGAATTCGGGAAATGGCAAACGGAAATGGAATACATTGGCTGGCATAACATACCTTTTGTTTGTTTGTTTGTTGTTGTTGTTGATTCAGCGTTGCGTTGTTTTGATTCGATTCGATGTGGAACAAAGAAAGATGAGCGAGCAAGCAAGCAAGCAGTCAAGAATTAGGGGGCGGAAAAGGCGACTCTTTCGACGTTCGGACTTTTCTTCTTCTAGGCATTGAATGGCAGGCAAGGCATAGCATAGCACAAGCTCAAGCTCGAGGGGCCATTATAGCGTAGTGCATGCATGTAAGCAAGCAGCCAAGCAAGCGAGCGAGCGAGCAACATTTGAATCTCACTAATTTCTTTCGTGCCTGCTTCTTCTTCCTCTCCTTCTTATTCTTCTTCTCCCCCCTTTACCAACCCGCAGCCTCATCCCCCTCACCGTATAAGTAGGTATGGTATGGTATGATATGATGACCTTTTTCTTGACTATTGGTACAGTACGCGGATCTAGATCATCTACCTAGTAACCTAACTGGGCCGGTACGTTACGTACTCGTACTTGAAGGTTTTTTGTTAGATGTTTCTTTCCTCACTTTCTCCCTTTCTCCCCTTCTCCTCTTCTCGTCCTTGAGTTGGAGTTGGTAATGGCGATGGAGATGGTGGTGGTGATGGCGATGGTGATGGTGGTGAGATATCCTTTTACTCTTTTGTGTGTTTGTGTGTGTGCGCTGGCTTGGCTGGATCTAGGATTGGTATGGTATGGTATGTTTTGATTTCTGTTCGTGTTTATGCCTTGCTTCTGCCTTTCATTTTTTCCCCTCGTTGTTGGGGGGGGGGGGGGGGGGGGCGGATCTCTATTAGTTCAGATATCACGTTTTGGTATGTATCTGATGCGCTCTGCTTTGATGCGCGTGTTTGAGGTTTGGGGCCGGTTTTATGGTTGTGAATGTGGATACGGGTTGTGGAGGTGCTTCCTTCTCGTGGTGGTGTGTTCGCTGGGGGGTTAAGTGTTTGTGTGAGTTGAAGTTTTTGAAGGGATGTGTTTACAGGCAAGTGTTTACAGGTATGCGTTTACAGGTATGTGTTTTTAGGGCCGAGAGTTGGATGGTGTTGGATCGGAGGTGGGAGGTGAGCGGGTCAGGCTCAGGGTGGTGTTTACCTTTATGTCACTGTGTCTACTTGTGTCAAGCTAAATCTGGTTGTTTGGTTGATTGGTTGATTTTTATGTGAGGACCTGTTGTGTTGGTCGTGGAGGGAGAGGTAGTTTATTTTTGGAGTTGCGTCTGGGTTTCAGGAGTTCGTAAATGTGGAAGGATGCGCCGAGTGTGCTGAAAGAGGATGAGGAGGAGGGGGAGGCCAGGAGGGTGAGAAAAGACAGGAAGTGAAAGTCAGCTAGCTTAATAGAGCTAGGGCTACGGTAGTGCTGGGTTCGATGAGGACGGAAAAGTAAGAGGGAAGTGGAGGGGACTTATCTTTGGATCGAGGGCTTGTGGAGTTAGGATTGTGGGGAGAGCTATTGAAGACCGAGTCGTGGTGGTATGCTGAGATGAGATAAGACAATAGCAGTTGCTGAATTACCCAATGTACTCAAAATGATTTGATATGATTTGTTTCGATTAATGGCTGTTAATCAAAACAAAATCGAACATTTACTGCAATCAGGGGTAATTATGAGCAAGATAAAACCTTGTTGCAACGGAACACATCATGATGCCAGTTGTCCTTATCAATCTAAGTTATTTAGCACGTTCTTTAGTTCGCACTGTTAACCTGCCTTGTTTCTATTGAGAGCACGCTGGGTGCTCTGTATCGCTTGTTTGTACAGCCGCTTACATAACATACATAACATTCTTAGCGACATAATACACGTGCGTTTGTGAACCCGCTGCTCTCCTGGCGGGGTAAGAGCTCCTCATTGTAAGTTGTTCGACCATCTGGCTTCACCGTTCTTTGGCTACACAGTTCTCCTGAACAATCCATAATAATTACTCGGAAACAAACATGACCAACTCCAACTTAGCCCTGCTAATTGACGGGGACAATGTTTCGCCCAAGATCATCGCTGGCCTTTTGGTCGAGATTGCCAACTACGGGACCGCTAGCGTGAGGCGGATATATGGGGACTGGACCAGTCCAAACCTCAAGGGTTGGAAAGCATGTCTTCTGGATCACTCGATAACGCCTATGCAACAGTTCGCCTACACGACTGGAAAGAATGCCACCGATGGGGCCATGATCATCGACGCTATGGATCTCCTATATACTGGCCGCTTCTCAAGTTTCTGTCTCGTATCAAGCGACAGCGACTTCACGCGGCTCGCGTCCCGCATCCGTGAACAGGGTGTCACAGTCTATGGCTTCGGGGAACGCAAGACCAGCAACGCTTTCATTGCTGCCTGTGATAAGTTCATATACTTTGATGTACTAAACGAAGAGTCGGAGGAACTGGGAGTGCCGCCGCCCGCCGCCGAGTCATCAAAGCCAGGAATGGGACCGATTGTAGTGCGGGACGGACCGATGAATAGGAGACCCATCGACTCCAGAGCACGCGCTATGATGGTTCTGGCAATCAAGAACTCCAGGGATTATGGGGATAGCTGGGTAAATCTGGCGGAGGTCGGAGGCTATCTCAACAAGTTGGCGCCCAACGTACACGCGCGCAATTACGGCTACGAACGGCTTCGCGAATTCATTGAAGCAAGTGGCATCGTCGATGTCAAGTATAAATCAATGGGTGATAAGCCTCCAATCGTCTTGGTCTGCCTCAAAGAGAACAGGGAGAGCAGAGACGGCGGAGAGGAGGAACTTGGATTTTGAAGTATTCGACAGAGCACCCAGACGCTGTAGGGAAGTGGAGTGGTGGTGCTGTGGCGTTGGGTTGGACTCCTTTACTCTGATGAGATAGCAAAAGTCGAATACATTGATCGGGTTAACCAGAATATAACTCTTGCCGTGAATTCCAGTATGTACCGATCACTGCAAGTTGTGACCGAGGTTATGTTTACAATTACGGACTGCGGAGTCGCAATCGTCTTCTTCTCTCGTCACATTTACCAAGCACGTAGGACGATTGTGTATCAGATTCAAAACAACTACACAATACTTTCGTGGTAAGGAAACGGAGAAAGAAGTGACGAAATACAAGGTTATTCTATCAAAATGAAACGAGCAAGGCAAGGAAAGAAATTCAGCAAAAGATGTCCGAGTACAACGCAGATGATGCTCCAAGAATGTGACATGCAGAATTTCAGAGCTTGACAATGCCGACTTGAGACCTGGAATAGCTACAAGACTTTTTGCAAGTATGTCAGAACTAGGAGTTAAGCTATTGAATTCTATTTGGCTGTTGCTTGACGGGAACAGATCATTCCTACTGCATCTCATCCCGAGTCAGGCTAACTATTGACGATGCGTGAAGGCTTTCCTTTCGCGATTCACATCGAAAATATGAATCGAAATGAGATTTCACACAATGTTCTAGGCTTTCTTATTATTTCCTTGGAATCTGGTCCTAGTTACTGATGAAAGTCCATAGATTATTCATTTCGGTGCAGAACGCTAACGAGGCTGGACCGCTTGCTGGACGAGGCTGCGATAGTGGGGCGAGGGACACGGGGCGCGCCAGCTCAGACCAAAAGCAGCTAGCGGAATTTCTAGCGCCAAAAGTTTCTTGACCTTCGCTTTTTTCTCTTAAGAGCTTCCTTCTTCATCATCTACTCGACATTGTGCAACACCACCACCTTTCGCACGCACTGGCCGCGATACATTGCGATGCGATGGCTTCTTCTGCTAGATGCTTGAATGCTCTAGATAAATTCTTTCCATCCGCCAGCTCTGCTGCGCGGCGTCTACGGTTGGTAATTGTGTGTGTGAATATGTCTCTGGTAAGCTCGATTCCTTCTTCAATCCAATCACCCTCTCCAATTCCGATTTCAATGATGAACTTTCGTGTCGCCCCTATCTTAAAGAGCCCCTCAACCAGGCTCCGTGGTGATTAACCTGTCTAAACCAAACGGACTATCTGATCAATCTCCAACTCACATCCGCACATCACCTCACTTCTGCAGAAGAGAATCAAAGCTAACATTGCTTGCTTCAAGACAGATTCAGGTCGATTTGGATCAACTCTATTGTGAGTATACCTGTGCTTCATTGGAGAGAGGCAAGACGAGTCCACGACATCAACATGATGACTAAAACATATACTATCAAATGCCGACTATCAATGACGAGCAAACTGGTTCGATTACCTGATATTGTTGTCGTGGACTCTGTTGTCATCTCACATCATACACACCCTCATCAGTACTCTTACTGACGAGATCCTCGACGATACAGAACCTTGCAGTTTTGCTACAATTACTCGCCTGTACTCTAACAAATGGTATGTTCACAACACTTTCTTTCTTTCTCTTGGAGACTGGGGATTTGAATTGGGGAAGGAGTGTGTGTGCGCGGCCTATGATGTAACAAATCCATGCTAATGCTGACGGTACTTTACGTGCCGGATGCTGAAAATACTTCAGACTTTTCATCTTTCAACTGAGGCTTCCTTTATATGCGCATACTTTCTGTCTTTTGGTTCCTTGTTGCGCGGAATGAGGCTAACTTTGTTCGCGAAGACTTTTAGGGAATTCGATGACCTTTGCTACAGGTTTACATGAATTGAGATGTACTGGTGTCTGGATGTCGGATATGGATTGGGAAGCACCGGTAGTATCGTGTGGTGGCCCTGATAACAATTTTCAAATACAAACAAATTTTGGTCGACAAGAACCCTTTGTCGATTTCTCTTTTCTGTGCCGGCACAATCTCCCCTTACCTTACTAAAGTTTCTTCGCTATCAGTAAACATGAATAAGCTCTCTCCTAACCTTCCCACCCTTCTTCCACACATCCAAGCCCATCCCACGAAGTTTGTGCCCAGTTCCACGTCCACCTCGTCGAGCAGTCTAGTAACCCAGTCATTGCATCACTTAAGTTCCATCCTAATACCCTCGAGGTGCTGTAGAACTATGTATACAGTACGTGTCATATTTACGTTTTAATATCTGATAGAATAGACTCTCTGTTACGGATCCCTTGATTCTAAAAGGGGAACGCAGTTAGTTTAGTGTAGAAGAGAAAGAGAGAGAGTAAAGTAATGGTGGGAGGAGGCGGATACAGAATGTAGACACCAACATTGCATCTCTCTTCTTCTTTACTTTGCCTTGCATCGAGCCTCAACTTACCTGCAAGTTGACCAAATTCATTCACGCTCATCGGAAATGAAAAGCGAAATGGAGGGGGCTGAAAAGGGAAGCAAGAAGAAAAGAGAGAGAAAGAGAGAATAATAAGCCACGATGGCATCAAACCACCAATCTCTTCAATCCGAGCAGAACTTGGCGGTGCTGAGAATCGAACACGGATTGAGATGGTCAGTTTAAGAATTCCTATCCCATTCCCCTTCTCATTTGAGGAAAAAAGAAAGAAAGAAATGGAAGACAGGTAAATTTGTTGCTGTTTAATTGTGTTTGTGAGGAGGTAGGGAGAGGGAAGGGAGAAGTTGGGAGAGGAGGAGAGATGTATTACCACGCCACCTGTCACGGGGGTCATGGGGTTGAGGTGCTTATTTGGGGGTTTGTGGAGGGATTGTTTTGAGGAGTTTGCTAGTTTCGAACGGGGCGTGTGGGATATGAATGGACTAGAGTGGGTTGATGGAAGTGAAGTGGAGTGAAGTTGAGAATCGAGGCAGTGAAGTCTTTGACGTGAGGTGGGTAGTCGGGGAGTGTTGATCTGTAAGTTGGCGAGTTGAAACTTTGAAGTGAGTCGGCCAAAATGTTGGTTTAAGCCGCTTCTATAGAGAACTCACTCGCTGCTTGAGTTGAAGGGGATCTGAATCAGAGCGAACAGGCTCCCCTCACTTCACTTGTGGAAAGCGACGGGAAAGAGATATGTCGATGTGAGATGAAGCTCCAGAATGGAGTGGAGAAATCATAGCTTAAGCTGTCTGCTGTGTAACATCCATCCCTGTGTGGCGAGACGCACCCCATAGCGAGACCGTTTCACGCTTTAGGCATCTCAACTCTCTTTATTACGAATCTAGGTAGGTATAGATAATATATCCTTATCTTCCAGCTATTTCTTCCTTAGAACCATTCTGCTTCGAGAAAATTACAGACTTGTTCGACATGCTGTCCATCGTTTTATTGTCACCGTCGATTGCCATTTCAGATGTGCCCCCTTGCTTGACTGCAACTATCAGAGTAAATTCTGATTTCGGGGGGCCTACGAAAGAAGCACTACCAAGAAAGAATATAGTTGCAAGCTTTGAGTTCATTCTGATATCAGGAAGATGCATTCCGGGGGTTTCACCGAAAGGAGACGGGCTCTCAACAGCGGCATCAATTTGAGTGCGTTAGCGTGGTTACATTACCCAATAATACAGTATCAATTGAACCACTATTCTCTTTCCAGAAAAGCGTGTGTGGCGCACCACTATAGATTTCTATGGAAGAGCTAAGTGAACTCGTTCGCTGCTGCCTAGTGTACTGGATCCTTACTTATAATTCAACTACTTTTCACCTTTTGCTTCTCTCCTTGCTCCCTGATTTTCCAGGACACATATCTCAAGTCATCATCTTATACAAGGATTGCAGCCTTCCTATACGTTAACTACCCTCAGAAAGCCGACACCTGAATATTTCTACATTAGTGATTGGATATTATTCATAAGTATGTTGACGTAGTACGTTCATATAGTTCTTATTTAATGATGTATAGGAGCTGCAAAACAGCAACATCAATGCCGAGCTCATCAGATAGTCCTCCCTTTGGGAGATACTTCGAAATAGTAGCCTTCACCGCTACCATTACCATATCCATCTCCGTCTCAGCAAGCCAAGGACTTGCTACAGGACAGAGCCTATTTGGGATACCCTTCGGTTCTAGCTCTGATTCGTCAACACCAGGTCTTTCTCAAAAAATCACGACATCTGCAAGAGTGTTTTCATGGTCTGCGGCGGCATCGACAGTGTCACTGATGATCTCCATGTTCCTTCAACTTCTTCTGACCGATCCAAGGTTTATAGAACCATTGACATCGACAAATCCAACACTTCGGGGCGGACTCTTTATGAAGATGTTATTTATTGGCAGTATGATTTCTTTAGTGCTACAAGCTGCTTCATTGGCATTGATAGGAGAGGGATTGAAAGTCATCAACGAGCAAAGTGGGGAAATGATACAGGTGAGTGCTCATAGCATTATCTGCTCGATCTAGGTCTAAATACGTTGGCAGTGGAGCTTACTTGGTACTGGAATTCTGCCTCTCGTTGTTTATGGCTATTTGTTTCTGTCCCCGAAACCTCCAGAAACCAAAATTCAAGCCAACGTTGAAGCCGCAATTACACCGCCACCTCCTTCCAATCCAGCAAGTGTGGCTATTTAAAAGTTTTATTTGTGATTTGAACTGGATGGTAGTCCGATAATGGAGAGGAGGTAATTTGATCTAAAACGAAGCTCTTGGCAAAACAGTGGGGCGGCGATGACATGATCATAAATTTTCCAACTGCTGAAGACAGAAGTATTGCGGAGTAGCAGCAATATAATATTAGTCGAAAACTTAGGTCATTTTGGGTTCTTTTGTAGATTTAGAGTCACTTGAAATCAAAGTACCCATGATGGGTCTCGCCACGCAGGGATAGACGTTAATTCTCCCAAGTTTTGTATGTGAGCTCTGAGACAATCATTGTGATTCAAGATAACCGTTTCTCGAACAGTCCCCTTTGTCTGCCAGAGATTCAAAAATTGCAGCCGCTGCTGAAGATCAGATTATCCGCAAATGCTTGACTTTCCTTTGTTTAGATTATACTTGCATCCGAGAAGGGACCTTGGGTTCAAGAAGCAAAAGAAGAGATCGCAATTTGGATCGGAAAAAGTCTTAGTTGTATGTATTGAAAAGTTTCCCGTGGCTCAGAGCCATGCACAAGGAACTCGGTTGACGATGCCGATGAAGTGGCAGATATCCATCTGCATCTCTAAGTGCTCCTTATCTCGGACGATTCTTCGATCTCGATGTTCTGTCATAACTCTTGCTTTGTCAAGCGGATACTTGTAGGATGCAGAATCTCTCTCCTCACTCCGAGGTTCTTCATCAAGATGGGTGGGCTTCAGCTCACTAGCCTGCAGCTGCAGCTGGACCTGGGCGCCACAATCACCAAGAGATATCTCAAGATTGAATTGAACGAAATCAAACGTTTAAACTATAGTCTGTTATTTCAGTTATAAAAGTCCCAAGTCCACTTTCTACTTCAGATTCTGATCTTTGGTAGGTTGGAGAATGAGAAGTGTTCACTGGCTCCGGCCAACCAGGGCTAGCCCCCACCCCCACTTACCTTAAGCCCTAACGAAAACGCACCTCGGCAAAGGCTCTCCAGTCTTTAGCAAGGCACAGGCGAGATCCGTCCTACATTTGCCTTAAAAAGAGAGAGAAGCCTTGCAGATAAGTAAATAATCCAAGTTGGAAGAAAAAAGATTCCAAAAAAATTCCTAGATGTGCAACTGCCGTGAATCGAACACGAACCTCCACCTTACTACGAAACAAGTTTCGAATGGAAGGGTGGAATCCTAACCATTGGACCACAGAAGCGTGTGATTAAGATGTCAGATGCCCAAAATGTCCTTATTTTATTATATACAGATAACAATGCTTTTGCCCTGATAGCCGAGCAAAAACTCCACTAATCGGCATACCATGGCCCTGAAGTGCTTGGCAACACATACCTCAAACTTCCAGCGCAAAGATGAGTAGCCATGTAGACACGAAAACTTGAGTACTGAATAGCCAATTGTTAGGACCCACCCTTCTATTCGGAACGTTTCATTTGGTAGTAAGGTGGAGTTTCGTGTTCGAATACCCTGCGGGGCCACCGCCAGCCTTGGCTGGCGGTTTAGAGGGTCTTCGATAGCAGGTCACTAGAGGATACAACAGTTAACCGACTACGTTAAATATACACCCCAGAATGTCAGAAGCGAATGGCGAGATGATACAACGCCGTCCGCACATCAGGCTGATATCGGACTGTTAAACCCAGGGTCAGATCTAGAGACCAGTTCTAGGTCAACACAAAGTGTTGATTCTGGAAAGACAAAGACAGATACGACACCTTTGCTTGGCAAAGAACACACCACTATTTTATCCCGCTCTGCATCAATAGCATCTTTAATGGACGGGACATTTTCCTCCATCCTCAGAAATTCATCTCAAACGTCCATTCACGCGTCCTAAGCACACACAGAACAATTTGCAAAATTCGTTTTCAAGGGCGCCGTTCTTCAACCTATTTGTTTCGCAATAGTGGGCGTAATCTCTTCTGAATATTTGAAAGGAGGTTAAGAAGGTCTCTACGATCGTTCTCGGCAGATCTTCTGCAGGAAGCGACAACAACCCACGAAAGACAGGCTGCAAAATCCGTGAAGCTACGGTCTAGAAACACGGCACATCTCATCTGCGACGAGTTGAATGCTTCTCGAAATTATTCAAGCAGAAGCAAAATGCTAACCCTCGATTCTGGGATCAGTCGTTAGACTCCAATTTTAGTGAGGATGAAGATGGCATGACCGATATTCGCGAGCTAGGGGCATTCATCCTACATCCGACTGCGTTCCAAAGCCCGTGGATCGAGCTGGAGCTATTCTTAACCTAGTAGCTATACGCACCGTTACCGTTTCCTGACTTAGACTTGGGGCTCTTGCAGGTGGGGTGCTCTCGGGAAGTTCTTCCAAATATTACCACTCGGAAGCTGTCATGGATTTCAATACTCAAGAGAAGATGGTACCATAGACCAAAACTCGAGTATGGAATGAAGCGGATGCACTGGAAGTGTGTAAGTATCCGCTCACCACTTGAGCGAGCCCGAGATATGCCCACTAATCAAAGATGTCACAGCTGTGGCATATCAATCACCGATATTTACGAAGAGTTGGAACCAGGAGCAGTGAGGAAATTTGATTGACAACTGCAAAAGCTTCATTGAACTCGAAAGCAATACAATCGTCTGGAATAATCGAGAGAGGTTGCGTTATCATTAAGTTTTTCTCATCTCTTCCCAGAAGAGTCGGCTCGCCCACTTTTCAACAGAATACTGAGGAAGGTGGGACGACGACTTGCAACCTGTCCCGAGAATGGAATCTCGCCTGGCTGGACTACACTTGGTCGAGGGTTGGAAATGGAAGAAAATATTGATTGGCTTAGCAATCACCTTAATCTTGAGCTCTGTGTTGGCTTTGGTGTTATGCCTCTGGAAAGGGAACAGTGTTCAGGATTCCGTTGGAATTGCTAGTTTCGTTCTCGCTGTTTTCGCGGGTGGTGTAGTGACTTTCCAGGCCTCGGTAAATATGACTTGAGGTTTGTGCCTCTTAACACTATCACCTCGCAGACATGCTGACATTACTAATCGGTCTCAGGATCTATCTTCACTACATAATTGGAAATTCCAACTCTCTTCTCATCCTCCTCTCTACCTCCAGTACTTCGCTATCCCTCTCCTCGTTAAGCAAACCTCTCCCTCTCAGCCAGTCAACCAGCACAGCCCCAGAGTTCCCCTTGAACATACCTCTCCTCAACATACCTTTAACCTCATCTACACTTCGCAATTCAAACCCCAACACCTCCCCATCACCTGGCCTCATTCCCCTACCTTCCTCAACATACATCTCAAACACCGTTCCTACCTCCGGACAACACAATCCTCTCTCACCACCAGCATGCTCCTCCAACCCATCACTCACCCCAAAATAATTCACCCTTCCTATCTCCCTCGCTCTCTCCTTCACAACATCCTCTGATAACGAAGCTTCTTCTCCCGCTTCACGAACCATACATTCCAGCGCCGAGGAGTCAGTATCGACCATCGCCCCAGCGACTGTCACATCGTACATGCCCGCGTAGGTCTGTTTACTCTTCGAGCGTTGAGACACCCAGATCTTCAATTCCGGTTCATCACTTTCTCCGCTCTTAGATTTGGTCGAAGTATAACAGATGAGGTAGACGCAATATGCAATGACTCCAAACAATGGAGCTGCAGCTCGTTCAATGGATGCGAATAAAGTACCGGAAGGACAGTATATTGCATATCGCTCGTCTCGCCAGCCTAATAGGACGCTGAATGTTTGGTGATCACGCCAGTGTTTGAGGATGGATGAGAGTGCTTCGGAACGAGTGGTGGAAGTATCAGCTATAAGTGAGATAGTCTGGTGAGAGGTATCGATCGAGAGTAAAGTGGATAAGTGAGGAGGGAGTTCTTGGATGGCGAGGACGACTGGAGGAGTGACGTAACCTAGGGCTGTGACTGAGGTAGGCGAGACATGTACAAAACGCCACAGATGTGGTATAGTATGAGCATACGAAGGCTCGGTAGGGTAGGGGAAGCTGGTTTAGGCTCAGTTGCGGGTCAAATAGCGGGGAGTAGGAAAGAAAGGCTAACTTGTCACATTCAGCAACTACGTCAAGTAGTGTCATTTCATTTGACATGCTGAAGCGAATTGGATTCCAGTGATGGTTGGTGGAGGTATCAATATATTAAAATCAAAGCTGCTGATGCCAATCATTAGAAGTGAGAGCAATATCTGCTGAAGGATGGATTGATGACACGTGGAGTCGGGATGATTTAACCCGAAAGGGAGCAGATGATAAGCATGTCGAAAACACCAAATCAAAAAATCTTCATAAAAATTATCATCAAATTGAACAAAGATCCTTGATCCTTCATTCCGGACACCGAGCAATTCCTCGCCTTCCTTGTAAATGCCCCTTTTCCACGCTGCAAATAATCTGTTAGTATAATTGGAGAGTGCAGATACGATTACTTTCCATTTAAAAGCGAATATGCTTCTGGAAAGTGAGTGCAGAAACAGGAATGAAACAATAAATATACATGAAAGGGAGGTCAAGATGAGGTGAGATGTTGGTGTTAATGATATCGTTGTAACCAGCAAGGGGAGAACTCTCCGCACTTTCCCCTTCCATCGTAACTTGCATACATCTCATCCTGTTACAAGCCTCCTTTATTCCAACGATGATCTGTGAAGTATCATCTGCAAATAATTTTGTTATGTCCTTGATCTGTATGCAGCTGAATAAGGGAAGAAGTGCGACTTAACGCGTAATAAGAGTCGTTGGTGCCTAATTTTAGGCAGCCACCATCTTCATCAGGACATGAAAACAAGACCTTGCCCTTTGAATAATTATACACTTATGTATCAGTCAAAGGTGTAGTACTAGAAAGCAAATCTTCTCGCCATCCAAACAAAGTCAATTCGAACGATTGGCAGGTGAAATTATAAATATTCTTCGACCTGGACATTTCGCAACTCCTCTTTACTTCACATCCGAATCCAAACAATGGTTTCAAGCGAAAACACCAAGAGTTATCTGAAGTCCCCACAAGAGGATATAAGAAACGGGAGAGAAGCAGAGAAATGGAGGCTCGCACACCTACCGCCAGCCCAAATACTATCACCTTCATCATCTAAACTAGCCACCCTCACCACCAAGTTAAAATCGTTCTTCATCTCCAAGGACAAGCAAACATCTACCCAAGACACCGACCCAACATTCCACCAATTCTCCCTCCTCCCAAACGAACTCCAACTTCAGATCTGGACCTACGCCGTCCAAGCCCCCCTGCGATCCAAACCGCTCTACATCATCATAACCTCGCACCTCATCACACCGACACCTACACCCCACCTCTCCCCACTCACAAAATGCCCCCTCCAGAAACCCACAACATTCTCCTCCAAAACGCTCTCACCATTTTTCTCCCTCTCCGATCCAATTCCCTCACCAAACCCCTCCAACAAGATCTTCTTCCCTATCGCACCGCTCTTACACGCCTGTTCTCTCTCGAGGCATGTTTTTCGAAAGGAGTGGGAGCCGATATTGCCGGTGCATTTGAGGGGTGTTATTGAGAGGACCGGGAGGTGGGTTGTGCTGATGACAAGGGTGCTTGAGAGGCAGGGTCAAGGGATCTTGGTGCTGGAGGAGGAGGTCGGGTGGGAGGGGGTGGGGAGTAGTAGGTGTGGTGGGCGGTTGGATAGGAGGGAGGGGAGGGTAGTTACTTATTATTTGTTTAATTATCTGTGAGAAAAGGAAATGAGGGACAATAAGAGCAAAAGCTCGGAAAAGGTAAGGCTGGGTTGATTCGGCGTCAGCTATTGGACAGTCTGAGGGGTCGCATAGGACTTGATGGCAATTGACTATATGCAAGAATTCACTTCCTCGAAGAGCCTGGTTACATATGACACACACGTATAAATAAGGGAGAAAAGTGGGGGATCTTTGGCAAGCAGTTCCAATCAAATACTCAGACATATTGTATGGTGAGCTGTTCTAGTAGACTGTAGATCTAATGTGGACTCCACCTCACATGTCTTAGCGAAGATCCCTTCGATTTCTCAATCTTGGTAACTTGAAAGCTCTTTATCGTTCCAGCTACAATTGTCAGCAACTTTATCCGAACAGAGCAAATCTCACTTACCTCAAAAACTTCCCACTAAACTCTTTCTCTGCCCCAACAGCCAGCCTAGCCATAACATTCCCAGGCTGTTCTGGCTTCAACAGCTTCCCCTCCTCATGCAGGCTCTTGAACTTCTCGGCATCCTTGCTATCCATCACTTCATTATTTCCTCTCACCTCAACCTGCATATCCGTATCCACAACACCAGGTCTCACAGATACCGTGGTGATGAGCGGTTCCTCGGTAGCGAGTGTACCGGCAAGATGGTTGAGTGCTGCTTTTGACGAGCCGTAGGCACCCCATGTTGAGTACGTGTTTGAGGATGCACCGGAGGATGTCAGGATTACTCTTCCTTTACTTGAGCGGAGTGCTGGGAGAGCGGGTTGGACCTATCGTCTGTCAGAGATATGGAGGGAGAGGAAGGAGAGAGAATGTACAAATCCGATCAAGCTGAAGAAGTTTACATCGAAGGCTTTGCGCCATTCAGCGGCTGTGCTGTCTGCTATCCGCTTGACGGGAGATAGGGTGCCATGATTGAGGATCAAAGCATCGAGAGTCTTGAAGAAGGAGAGGGCGAGGGAGATAGCTTTTGGTCCGACCTAGTACATGTGAGTTATGGCATGTATTAGAATTTGTAGTCTGCATGGGACACATGGTGACTGCTGAACGTGGACTACGATAGAATTATATCGACAAGAGTAGGGGTGCCTAAAGGAACGAAACAGAAGAGACCATGGAAGAACCTGTAGAGATTTCAAGCGCCCATATTAATGGTGTCTCTGTTCACGGACTTGGAGCACTTTCTTCGATCATCTCATTCCGTATTCTCCATGCAAAACGTGATCTTCAAGTTCGTGTAAACCACCAAAAGTTGGGACAACAACATAAACATGCCTTCCCATGTAAGCGAGAAAATAAGCTGGAAATTACCTCAAAATCCCCCAAATCCGCAGCCAAGAACTCAACTTGCCCCGGAAATTCCTTTTTGAGCTCCTCCATCGGCCCCGCCGTTCTCGCAACGAGGAAAACTTTATGGCTTTCCTTCAGCAAGAATCGAGCGATTGCAAGACCAATACCTCGGCTGGCGCCAGTTAGGAGGATGTTCTTCGTTGACATGACGGACTTTTTAAGATGGGTGAGGATTGGTGAGGACGGAATGTAAGACTGATGACGGATGACTGCCGTGGGGTGAAGAGGGGGAGTGTTTGAAGTGGGGCAGATCCTTGTTGGCGTTTGAGACGTTATGAGGAACTTCGCGTCGATGAATACTATTCTTCTCTCCTTCTCAACACAACATCACTCTCGACGAAGCCCGATGAAGCCACCGAATCATACCTGGACTATCTGAAGATAATGGTGGTGACCTTTACACACATGTCGAGGCTGCAGCTTGGCTGCTTGCACCCGTGAAGATATATTGGAGATCAACTACTTCTCCCCTCCCACACTCCCAGTCGGAGCGTTCTACCCTGTGTTTCTTCATTCAGTTGATATCTCTGTCATCAACTTCTAGCTCTTCGCATCTGGTTCTTCTGTGCAAGACGCAATAGCCACATTCTTTCTTCTGGCTAGCGTCCTGACGTTCTTGTATTTGGGGTGTCGAGCCTAACGGCGGCTCTTGGCAAGCAGGTGGAGTAAAAAACGCAGAATTTGATGCAAAATATCATTGGCGTTTGCTGTTGCATTTTCTGTTGCATTTTCTGTCTATTTCTATTATTCTGATGTCTATTCGCTGCATCATGTTTATTGACGCCTTGCTGAAGCCACAACCCACGCAGCTCCAAACAAAGTTTCAGCCGCCAGCGCGTGTGCGACCCCTTCCATTCCAGCCTCACAGCACAGTATCAAAATCTCCCCCAGAAAATTATGAGGAGATAATTCCTTCACAATTTCGTCAGTTTTCGAAATTACCTCTTAACAAGGCTGATGCAAGCAAGCCATGACTTTCTCCGGACCCCTTGGAGGGGAACCCGAGCCTGGATTGATCATCAATATTGCCGTACGAATCGCATCGTCGACATTACTTCTCAGAAACGTCACAGAAACGATACTGGGCAGCTGTCGCTGGGCTATGCTCCTGTACGTTACCAACCTACCCTTCTCCCACTTGGGGCACTTGTCGGACGCCAGAATTTACATCAGAACCACCGTAATCACCAAAATATACTAGCAATCCAATTTCACAGGCAAGGGGCTCAAGTGCACGATCGATTTCTTTCTAGCTGTGTGTAGCTATTCCTTGTTAAATATCGCTCTCCATTGGAATTCGTCTTCAGTTACCTCTTTACCTCGTTGGATTCTTGGCCCCTTCAAGAAGCTGATTCGCTCTTTCACATACACCACTTTTCATTACGCACTGGCCTTCTCATCTATGAGTAGTGTCAGTGTGGCAAACAGAGCACTTTGGATAGGAGGCACAATCAAGAGTTTTGACGAGTTTGTCGCCCGTCCAAGAAAAGAGTTTGTCGCTTGGCTCTTCGACCATATGCGATCGGAAATGGGAAATACGAGGGATTAATCGTCAGCTAGCGGGGCGGGCTTCCTTAGCTCGCATTCGCTCTCAGTCAGAATAAGCGAATGCGGATCGGAAGCGAATGCGGATTTTCGTCCGCCATTACCTTTGAAGTCACTTTTAAAGGTAAATTGATGTGAATTATAATTAAAAGTATATAAAGAGTGATGAATTAAATTAAATATCTTCCGAATCTTTATCGTTATTGATATTGTTAGATAAGACGCTGTCCTACCGATTAGAATCCGACTCTTCAGAATTAGTATTATTATTAATTTTACGTAAAGAATCGTCTGAATCTCTATTACTATCTGAATTAAAACCATTACTATTAATTCCGAGGTCTATAGAAAGTGAAGAAAAAGGTAAATAATTTAACTAAAGCTCTTTATCACTTATAATATCGGTGATTATTTCTAAATTATCGTTTCTAAGTATTAGGGCTAAGGCCGGTAATTTAAGCTTTGGAACGCCTCTCTTTCGCGGACGAGTAACCTGCCGTTTAAGAGGTTGTTAAGACTACTAAATTTCCTCTGTATTAAGAATAGGAGTTAATAAAGGATCACTGTCCTCGATAATCATGCCGTTCGTAAGACGCTCCCGAAGTGTTCTTTTTCGTATACGCTCAGCGGCACGGGAATCGACACCTTTTCGATATTTAATATCGCGCTCTTTTCTCCACAACTTGTTGATATAACGCTGAGCTTTTGATGCTTCGGAACGTTTTTCTTTAGCGTCTCTTTCAGCGATTAACTGATCGGTAACATTTATTATTAAACTATTTTTATAATGGAATCATTTTCTGCCTCTCTTCTTGTTTTCCATCTTATCCTTTCGTTGTTGAGATAAAATCTCGAGCTCTTCTGTTTGCAATACCGATTTAACTATAACTTGACGTATGCCACGTAAAAACGACTCAAATTCTGGTCGAGATGGACTGCTTAATAAATCCGTAATTTTATTATGCCATTACTATGTTGATTGCTCTACATGTACGGCTTTCTTTGGCGTGCGAGGTAAACCAGGCTTTTTAGTCTTTTGAGTATTAACTTCCGGTGGAGTAAATGTCTTTAAGTTCTTTAGATAGCGATTGCAATTAGCTAGGTACATGCCAGACTTCTTCCAGGCTTTCTTAATATTATGCCGGCTGAAAGTTTGCTTCCGAATTGCTTTTAAATCACGTAAGAACGAGTATATAATATATTCCAAATCAAGCCGAGTAAGGGCGTTCTTAATAGCCAAGTCGTGGTAGTGTTTATATAGTTGAAAAATGCCTACATTTAAAGGTTGCATATAATGCGTAAGGTGTAGAATTAGTAGGTAAGGCAAGATACGATTTCGATTCGCTAAGTTAATGAATTCCGGAGTTTTATAACTTTTATGATTATTTATAAGCATGAGTTTCTATGGTTTGCCTGGCTCACAATCGGAATTCCGAATGTAATGCTCCAGGTATAACATAGCAATTTAATTATTAGTAAAGCCGTTCTCGCTTTCCTTAATATATGTGCCTTGAGGAAGCTCTTTCTTAAACCACTTTTGCATAAGTCGTTTGCCTTAAATGAGAATTATAAGAAGAACGGGTTTCCGGCCGGTAGCATTAATTATTTTAATAATTGTTATAAATCGTCGGTTTTCGGGACTCACAGAGTAATATTATAATTAAAGATTAATTAATAAGTATATCCGGTATAAAGATATAAATGAATATACCTCTTTAATATACTGTAGAACCAGTACTTCCGAGCCTTTTAGACATTCAATTTTAAACCCGGTTTCGTCGAAATTAATAATATCGCAAGATTTGATCTTTATCTTCTTAAGAATACGTCTATAACTCTTGAACCACTTCTTAACCTCCTTTTCGTCTTATGCCGATATTCGTACTCTTATAAGAGGTTTCGTTTTAATTTTGTGTAAGCCACTCTCTTTCTACTACCTTGTGAACCAGCTCTACGACGGATTTGATATTACCTTATCGTATTGCCGCCGAATTGTATAGATAACCTTATATATTAACTGCGTAGATGGCTGGAGCCAGTGTGCGATTAATTAAAGTATAAATGCGTGTAAAGCATTAACGTGGTACGGCTATAGTATTTTATTCTGTCTTCTACGCTTATTTCCAGTGCTTGAACGCTTGAGAGAGCTATTTAGTGTTATAAGGCTGACTTTAAAGATCTTTGCCGCCGTGCTTTATTTCTCTAAAGGATGCTTTTGAAGCTATTTTTTTGCCTTACGTAAGCGCGTCTTTAAATCGTTTATAGCGTTAGAAGAGCCTGGCTCGGAGGTTTGCTATCGCTTTGGAGGTTTAGGAGGCTTTAGCTCTTTAATTAGACGAATTCGCTTGCGTGCCATCGTGAAGTTAAGCAAAAGTATATTAAATAATAATATAAAAGAGTCGCGAATTTAGTAGGGAACGCGTATAAAATCGCGAAAATCCGCATTCGCTTCCGATTCGCATTCGCTTATTCTGACTAAGACTGGAAGGATGTAGGAAGCCCACCGTAGGCGAGCTGACGATTATGTACAACTTGCGGATAAAGGTGCAGTGATAGCCCTTGTAACAATTTGGTTGAGCCTAACTGCAATGGATTACGCCAGGGATCTAGGGATTATTGCGCTTTCAACCTAGTTTATTAGGCTCGACTTGGAGATGTGGTTAGAAATCCCCTTACGCCATTTGCACTCTAGTCTCGTGGTCGACAAAAAGCTGCAGCAGACAAAGTGCCCTCGCATTCAAGAATTTCAATACAGATCTGTCAAAGAGGGGAATATACAGTCGCTAGCGAAATCGGCTTCTGCTTGAACACTTCTAATGCTATGCTGAGCTACAATGCTAAGGTGCTTGTTCGCACAGTAGACCTATTATGGCTAGACCGACTTCTTCAGCCACCAACGTGCACTAATATCCGTTGCTCAACACGTGATATTATCCTGGTGTCTGTCGATATACGCGTAAGAAATCAATATCTTTATTATTACATAACTAATGTGCCTTTTTTTTATATATATAATGGTAGGGCAATCCTATAGGCATAGCATTTTATTAGCCACGTATGAAAGCGGTTGTCACGCGGCGGACCCCCGCAATAAATGGAGAGATTTCAACCGCTATGGGGGCGGGGTGGTTTAGGCGAGCCTTTCAACGACGACTGTGTTGTCAACGAATCCCCTCAATGACTTGCTCTAACTTAACAGATGACTTCATGCGTTCTACGCCGCCTAACCTCGCGAGTGACCGATGAGTGGCTGCATTCTTGTCAGCTCAATAATCCCACCAAATCGAACAATTTCGATCCTTATTTATGACGCATCTTTAGTACCTCGAAGATGAAGAGCGTTTCGATTACTCCTGTTCGCCCTCCAAATCCAACGGCCACTGAAGAGAGCGAGCGTAGAGGCATAACAGTCTTGCCAAGCGAACTCATACAGCAAATCTTTGCGGACACGCGCATTTCTCGTGGGGACCTCAAGTCACTAAGACTTCTTTGCCGCGCTGTTACTGAGGAAGCAACCCAACTCCTCTTCTACCGCATCTGCTTATCCAAACTTACGACAGACCGCCATGCATTCCTTAACGTCGCTACAAGGCCACGCCTCGCGAGGGCCGTGAGAGTTCTCGCATGGTATGAGCTGGCAGAAGGCGAACTAAGTTTCAGTCCTCTCCCAAACACCTCTACCGCCAACCTTGATCTGGCCAACGATGACTACTGGAATAGTCCGCTAAGGGCCGAAGACAGCGAAGACAGCTACCCCGACCTCGTTATCCAAGCCCGCGATGTCTTCTGGATACCTACCCGGACTGTGCCTGAACCAGATGTAATCGATGAAACAATGGATGCGCAGATTGCCGCCATTGAAGAGTTCCGACCGCACTTCTACGCCGCGCTTGACGCCATGCCCAGTTTGCACACTGTTATCACACAGCCCATGCATCCATACCGCCGCCTCACCAAGTCTCTCACCGGCTATCCCTTAACTGCCCAGCTCCTCCAGCGCGGCATGATGACTACCCAATTTCAAATGAACGAGGGCTTTTACAGCCTCTTGGGCCCAGCCATGGCGCGCCGCTCTTCCACCAACACCCCGATCACCCACCTCCATTTCGCTGACGAAGGCCACAGCGCATCCCTCATCCGACTCCGCCCCAGCTTTCTCCCAGCATTTGCCCCCCTAACGCACATCGACTTCTGCATCAGCCACCTCGGTAATCCATTGGACCTCGACAGCCTGAGCGCCTGTCTCCGCGCCGCCGTGAACCTCACGCATCTGCGCCTGTGTTCCGAACGCGGCACGTCGTTCTTTGGGCATGGCGAAGAGAGGAAAGCCGTATTCGACATCCTGCTGTGCCACCCCGCCGCGCATTGGGTAAGACTGTACAGTTTGCACCTAGATGATTTGTGGTTCTCGACTGTGCAGTTGCTGCGATTCGTGAGGAAGCATGCGAGTTCGCTGAGGTGTCTGAGAGCTGACAGCTGCAGCCTGACTGCCGTCGCAGTGGCTAACCTGGCGGAGATTGCGGGTTTGAGGCTGAAGCGGTTCGCCGCCCTACCGTCTTCGGCGCATGAGGATAATATCTACATATCGGAAGCACGTGTCTTGGCATTCGTGAACAGCAGCGGGGCGGATATGGCGTTGGGCCAGGCGCTACGTGAGAATGCGTTAGCGCATGTGCGCACGCACGCTACTGTGTTTGACCTGGAGCGCTGGGCGACTGGTGCAATATGTGATAGTCGTGGCCGTGATGGACTGCGGCGGGGGTATAATGTTAACGAGATGGTTGTGTTGGATTTGGAAAATGGGGACGTGAGGGACGAAGATGGACACGTATACGAAGAGGGAGGCTGCTGGGAGATGCCGTTCGAAAGAGGGCGTTTTGAAATGCACGGCGTGGTAGAAGAGCATGAAGAATATGCCAACGAGCAAGCCTCGCACCTTAAACGCTGCCGGGAGGCACCGCACTGGATGTGGGGCCGTGGAAATGATGGCCGGGGCGACGTGTATTATTGGGCAGTCGAGGCCGAGGACGGGCCGCGTGGGATCGGACAACTGACGGAGATGTGGCGGTTTGAGCACCGCAATGGCGAGGTCGCCTTCGGGGAGGATCCGCTCGAGTTCTGGGAGGACTGGGAGGGAAGCGAGGCAGGAGATGTCGCGGAAGCGACCCCCTTCGGGTGGGAGTTCCAGAGCTATCTGTTAGGTCAAAGGTCGGGACAGTCGACGCCGAACCCCTGGAGGACGGTACCGGAAGAGAGGGCTGTACAATACTACGAGGACCAAGACGCGATGTACCCTACGGGTCAGTCGGGTTGGAGCGAGGTACTGGCCCCCCGGGGCCGAATTTGGCCGAATGGGGAGGATGATGAGTATCGTGAGCGGTCTGTGGAGATTGACGGGGAGGAGATGCACTGGAATGGTGGAGTGTATAGTCGCGATGATGGTTTGTGGTGAACGGCTAGGATAGACTTACGTGAACATCTTATTAAACTCTTTATTATCACGGCCTAGAGTCGTCCGGTTCATCTTGAAAGGTTTATGGTTAAGGTGAATTGCTGATATATTTGTGACTACATTTACCATACATGTAACGGGTAGTGCCAAAGGTTAAGCGAGGTGGCTAGCAGTCTCCTTCCTACACGTGGGGAAGCGAGGAAAATCCCTGTACGGCGATTATTGACGATAAATCTCTACAAATTATGAGAAAGCATCCCTTCGAGGGTGTGAGATGAGCTCACTCTATCTTCCTCGACATGTCTGGATCGACTCCATCTGCATCAATTAGTAAGACGGCTAGGAAAAGTGTGAGCAAATTCAGCTCATGCAGCAAATATATCAAAAAGCTCACCGCGTTACTGTATGGCTCGGTTACAACCCAGGTTCTACCAACAGTGCACAGCTAGGCACCGCCATGACTGATTCATGGATGGTCGCTTGACCGAACTTGGCTTGGATCGAAATTTCAACACCGGCACACCACAATCGATGTATCGCAAGTATTCCGACCAGATGTCAAGTGCGCGCTGGGACGCTTTACGTCATTTTCTCTGCCATCCCTGGTTCGCTCTCATATGGGGTTATTCAGGAAGTCGTACTCGCTCGATCACTAAGGGTTCTGTACTGTGGTGCCGAGATTCCTTGGGAAGTACTGGTCAGCGCAGTAGAGTTATTCCATCAGAATCAAATCTTAGTAGAGACTCTGCAAAGGCCCACGGCGTCCTGCATTGTACACACAGGTATTGTTGGGGTCACATTGATGCAGACTATACGCCTTAAGCCGCAAAGCTCAGGCTCACATCGCTTTGCTGAGCTGTTGATCCATTGCCGAGGATTTGAAGCCAAAGATTCTCGTGACAAGATCTATGGTATACTTGGAATATCAAGTCATATACCCGGTGGTTCGGGGGTGCCAGAAAACTACTAGCTGGAGCCGACTACCAATATGCAATTTCGTCCGCAGGTATTGGCGACACCGAACCACTAAAGCTGATGGATACTCCGTCATGGGTCACTGACTGGTCTCGAAAGTTTAGATATGCTCCTTTGGGTATGATTTATGCTGAGAAAGCGTACCGTGCCGGAGGAGAGCCCTACTTTCCAACCTCGCCGGTGCTCGTCAATGCCAAATCGATCAGTCTATCGGGTTGCTTTATCGACGTTGTAAGCTACGGAAGTCCTATTCTTGGATGCTCGAAGAACAACGATGGTAGTACAAAGATGGACATACACGAGGCTATCGATGTATGGCGAGCAATGCAGATGTCTCTCTAACACGTCATACAGAGACTTAGCACACACAATCCTCTAAATACAGGGGATCCATACCTTCATGCCAGAAAGCAACATTTACTTGAGGCTTTCTGGAGAACATTGATAGGCGATCGCACGAGGGAGGTGCGTCCGGCTCCAGCCACCTACCATCGTAAATTCGCGTCTTTTGTTGAACAATTTTCTAATCTCCCAGGCAGTCAGTAAGAGAATAAGACACAGCTTGGGTCGGAAGCTTTAGCTTTCTGGTGGGGTATCGGCGCCGCCAGCCTTGGTCGACGAATGTGCATCACAGATCGCGGATTCGTCGGTCTTATCCCACCGTATGCGAGGAAGGGAGATGTTATCTTCGTTGCGAGAGGGTTACAGGCACCATTGTTCTTAAGAAAAGCAGACGCCAAGCCTGGATCTGGAATCCAAGAAGGAGTGTCATGGTACTACATTCTTATAGGCGAATGTTACATTCACGGGATTATGGATGGAGTATATGGACCTGATGTGGATAATGAAATTTTCTGAGAGGCTGAGAGGACAATAACAGGCAGACTGCGATTTGAAGACAGTACAGAATGTTGAGTACTTTGAGGGCCTCCTCAATATTGAATATATGATGCAGCCATTTACATAAGCGTTGTGTGTCGAATGTCTGGTATCTACATCGTGCAGACATAGATCTGGACAGCGAGTAAGAACACATCACTCCAGGGAAAGGCTCGCGGGGAAAAAAAATCTATGAGGCTATCGACAGAGTGTTCAATAGAGCTTTACCTAGAAATAAACCTAGTCTACAACCAACTGACTTTCTTTCGTCTTTTTAGCCTGAGGTGAGCTAGCGGCACGTGTCACTTTCTGAAATCACCGTGTTTGTTTTCATGATCTCGCTTAATTAAAGGACAATCTAAGCGGCAATCGCACGCCGCTTCAAATCGCTACCAGAATCTACTACTTCCGTAGCTATTGTTAGTTCACTTACTTTTGCAACAATATCTCTCGCTAGCTCCTTAAGACAGTCGACATGATAATCGCGCACTTATGATTTACTTTTAAACAGCACTCGACGAGAACTTCTTCCCCTCCCCAACGAACATCCATATATCTACGACTGAATATCCTTTGCAAGACCCAACTTCAGTGCAGACTTCCCACATTTCAAAGAAGAACGCAAAACAAAAACTAACCTCGATATTTTTGGAGCTCTTTTTCCAAAATGGCGACCACAGGGTTCAAGCCCAATGTGTATATTCACCTCATCCGCCACGGACAGGTAAGTAATTCCCACATTCTTCACCTCATAACAATTCTAACACTACTCAAAAAGTCCGAACACAACTACCACGCTATCGGGTATTCAAAGGTCAGCACCTCTCTTCCATGAACCCATCCACATCCCACCAAAACCTGACAACCCCCCAGGATCCCGAAACTTACTGCCCCGAAGACGCAGACCCAGACGAAAAAATACGCCGGAAACAAATAAGAGACCCGCGTCTCACCCCTCACGGCATAAACGAAGCCCTCGACCTCCGCTACCGCTTCCCCTACATGAATGAACTAACACACATCCTCGTCTCGCCCCTCAGCCGAACACTACAAACAGCATTCCTTGCATTCGAACCAGCGATCAAACGTGGCGTAAGACCGATCGCACTCGATATCTTGCGAGAGACGGGGAAGGGGCCGAATTGTTGTGGTTCTGAAATATCAGGTCTTTTGAAAGGGTTTGGAGAGCTAGGCGAGAGTGTATTAACCACTGAGATAACACCCGGATGGGAGATCCCTCGACCGGATGCAAGCCCCATGGCGCTTCCCATGCGCAGGAACCTCGTCCTCTGCCGCTTGCGAGAGCTTGCCAATCTCGCTAGGATGTCCGGAGCAGAACTGACACAAGCCAGAAAGGATTTCGAAGATTTGGACCCTGACACGTGCATATGGTCACCTTTCAATACGTGGCTTATGAAGTACGACTTCCCGCCGCTGCAGCTAGGAAAAGATGTACATATCGCTGTAGTGACGCACGGGACGTTCCTGGAGTGGATGACGCTGGGGGAGGGGGGGCTGTTTGACAATGCGGAGTTTAGGACGTACATGTTTGAAGGGGAGGAAGAGGAAGGGCCCGATCCGAAGAATGGACGGAGTTTGTTGTTGATGGAGACGCAGGAGAGTAAGAGGAGGCCGGATGCGTGGTTGAGTGAGGAAGATCTTATGCGGAAGATGAGGGCGAGGGAGAGAGTTGCAGGAATGGGCGTGGATCATGACGAGGATGGTCTTTCTGGGAAGGGGAATCCTGTTATTGAGAATGTTCTGGAGGTGTCGGGGTCTGAGATAAAGGATTTAGATGTGGGGGATGCGAGAAGAGAAGAGAAGAGAAAATTGTAGTGTAGGACGGGGAGAGGTGGCGCAACAATATTGGAGCTGTATCTGCTGCAGGCTATCCTACTCGAAGCATAGCAGATTGACTTTAAGGGCGTAGAGGGTCCAAGTTTGACTTAGACTGTCATAAGAAGGATCTCAATACCTACCGCCTGCAAAATTCATCGTACTATTGTACGTGATTATCGAGAATTTCTACATCTATTTTGACTTTAACCCATTG
This sequence comes from Rhexocercosporidium sp. MPI-PUGE-AT-0058, assembly GCA_020746875.1. NCBI lineage: Eukaryota > Fungi > Ascomycota > Leotiomycetes > Helotiales > Rhexocercosporidium > Rhexocercosporidium sp. MPI-PUGE-AT-0058. The sequence goes on from JAGTJL010000022.1 coordinate 330,388, forward strand.
GACGACTCATCAAATCTTACCCTCAGCCGCTCACTCACTAAATAGTAAATCACACCATAATTCATTACCAGATCCACGCTTGCAATTCAGTAGTTGGTTTAATCCATCGAACGGTTCAACTGTAATGTATTCTGCAAAAGCAAAAGCAAAAGCATGAAAGCAGAAGCGCCAGCCAGTGATACGTCTGTCTGTCTGCCCACACTATTCATTATCCCATCTTCTGTGCTACAGTCCTATCTATCAATGCATGCACGCGCACGCAAGCAATTATTCGTAGTCTTTCCCAACAAGTACCAAACCTTCCAGCAATGAAACGTTTTCCCATCAAGCATCATCTTCTCAACTGATCAACCAACGCATCCCATCAACCCCGCAACCATCATTTCAGGGTACTCATCTTATGCCACAACTACCACCCAGAAAGAACAACGTCGCCAAAACGCCAGAAATCAAGAAATTACCCACCTCCCCAAGACAGCGCAACCCCCATCCACACCTCATTACGAAGATGATGCTAGAGGAGCAGGAGGAGCTACATAGTCCCCCTTGTCCTTCTCCTTCTCCTTTACCTCCGTCTCCTGCCCAATAGGAACAGGCTTAACCTTCTGCTCCTCTCCTAACTCAGGAAGTGCGGCCTTGACATCACTGACATTGATCTCCCTCGCCACCTCGATCCCCGCGCCAACAGGAACATTCGCAGGTCCAGAACCAGAAGAAGGACCAACAACCGCCCTCTCTCCACCAAGCACTCCCTCCTCAACGCAAACACCGCCCTCACAAACCATAATCCTCGGCACGCCATCCCTGCCCTTGAAATCCTTCAGCAACTCATTCCTCTCCCTCAACCATCCCCCCTCCTCATCCTTCAACCACGCGAACGTCCCAAGTCCCCCTCTAGGACTCCTCTCGAATTCTTTGACCTTGCTTATCCTCTCCCCCTCCACTTTCTGAGCCTCGCCACCTTCAGCATCAGAGCCACCAGCGACGACCACACCCCGAACACCTAGCTGGGTAGCAACAACCGACGGCATGAAACTAGCAAACAGCCACGGGTACTGCAGGGTCTCAGACTCGAAGCCCGCGATGGTGGTCTTGGCTTTCTCGGCGTACGAGGCGTCGTTGAGGAGCGAGGAGAGGCGGTAGAGGTTTGAGGCCGAGGTGCCGTTGGTAGAGGGCTCAGAGGTGTCCATCCCGTCTTTGAGGCGGAGGATGATGTGTGGTGCTGAGGCGGGGGTGGAGAAGAAACCGGATGTGCTATCTGAGTCATAAAAGAGAGATATCTGAGTTTCTGCATTTCATCGCGTTAGTAGCTAGATTCAGGTAAAGGGGATAGACGATTGAGAAGTAGGATAAGACGTACGTTGAAGCTCATCAGCCCATTGCAGCCATTTCTCATCGAACGTTGCCTCATACATATCAATGAGACCTTCAATCAAGAAGGCATAATCATCAGCGAAACCCTCCGTATCACCCCTTCCTTCTCTCCAGATCCGATACAAGATCTTCGAGGATTCATCATAGAGGTTTTCCTTGATAAATGTTGCAGCCTTGATAGCGAATCCGAGGTACTCTTCCGATTTAACAGGATCGAAACCCTTGATCACAGCTCCTGTTCTGGCCAAAGCACCGATAGCAATACCGTTCCAGCTGACGACGATCTTGTCGTCTAGCACGGGCCTGACGCGCTCTTTCTCTCTATGCGCTCGCAGAGCAGCTTTACCCTCCTTGATAATTCGTATGACTTCCTCTTCTTTCATGCCGAATTGACTAGCCAATGCACTTGGCGTGCTGACGATAGCGAGGACATTCTGGTCAAGGAACTCGTCATGGGCATCATTTTCCGGTTCGACATTTCCGTGACCGCTGACGTTAAAGAATGCAGACAAGATAGGTTCAGCCTGGGAGCCGAGAACATTTTCAAATTCCCGCTTCGTCCAGACGTAGAATGCTCCTTCACGCTTCTCAGAGTCTCCTTTCCTGTACAAACTGTCCGCATCCTCACTAGAGTAGAAACCTCCAGCAGGGTGTGCAAGATCGGTCGTCAAGTACGTCGAGATATCATACACAACACCTAGCAACTCCGCATCTCTCGAAAGCAGAAAAGCATCCAAGTAGACATGAAGCAGCTGAGCATTATCATACAGCATCTTCTCGAAATGCGGAAGTGACCAATCGGCCGTGACGGAGTATCTCGCGAAGCCATTTCCAATGTGGTCGTGGATACCACCTCTGGCCATCTTTCTCAAAGTCGTAACAGCCATGTTCTGAGCATTTCTGCAATCGGCTGCACCGACTACATCGATGACAACGGAAGGATACTGACCGAGTCTCAACAAGAAGGAGAGTTTGGAAGGCGTGGGGAATTTCGGCGCAGATCCAAACCCGCCATTCTTGCTATCAAACGTCGAAGCAAAATGCTGGTTCGCCTCCTCCAGCAGCTCGATATCGAGACCATCGGACCCCTCACCAAGCCTATCTCCAAACGTACCCTCCGCAGCAAAGCTCTTAAGCTGTTCCAGGATCTGCTTAGAATCGCTCCTACATCTCTGCTCCTGCTCCCTCCAAACCGTGCTCAACTTATCCAGAATACCCAAGAAATCAACCTGGTCTTCAAACGGTGTTTGTGAAGTTGGACCAGGCCAGTATGTGCCACCGAAGACAGGCTCGAGGTCGGGAGTGACGAAGACGTTGAGTGGCCAGCCGCCAGATCCGGTCGTCGCCTGGACGAAGTTCATGTAGATGCGGTCTATGTCGGGACGTTCCTCGCGGTCGATCTTGATGGGGATGAAGGCAGAGTTGAGGATCGAGGCTACTTCTTCGTTTTCGAAGGATTCGCGTTCCATGACATGGCACCCTATTCAAATCGTATTTGATCAGCTCTATCCTCAATCTACCACAAGACGATCTTCCTCCATTCCCTCTGTAATCTAGTCTTCCCCTAACATCTCCGTGCCCAGCCCTCTTCAAAGCTAAAGTAAAAGAAAGAGAAAGAACTCACAATGACAAGCCGCATACCCCACACTCAGGAACAACAACCTATTCTCCCTCCTCGCCATCTCAACAGCCTCATCCCCCCACAACTGCCACTTGACCGGATTATCCCTATGCGCCCTCACATACGGACTCCTACTCTCGCCCGCCCGATTTCTCAAGACGAGTTCCGGCTTGTCACCTCCGATATCCCCTCCACTCTCGCCTGGTGCAGTCCCAGACCCTGCAAGCCCGTTCTTGAGAGCCGTCGCGATGCCTTGACCAGCCACTGCCCCAGACCCCCGGAGTTGTGCTGCCATCATGACCGATTTCCCTCGCTGCTGCCCTGCCCTGCCCTCTCCTGTTGTGTCGTGCCGTGTCTTATTCACCTATCTGCTTCTCCTCCTATTTCCCCTCCTTCTCGTATCGTACCCGTATTCTCCTCTCCTTGATCTCCGATCTCCGATCTCTCAGCTCTGCCTGCTCTGTTGCGCTTCCTCCCAGCCCTTTCGCAAGCTCGAGGTTGAAGTTGAAGTTGAAGTTGAAGTAGCGGGGTAAAATTTCTAGGCGCTTCCACTCCTCGTATCGCGCCCTTCTACCTATCTATCTATCTCTCTCTTCTTTCCTGCCGCAACTTGCGCTGATGCTCAAAGTCAGGAGCCAGGAAATTTCTCTATTTCGTTCTTCGAGAGGAGAGAGGTGGCGGTGAGGTCGAGTCGGGTCTGTGGGGGTTGAAGATCGTTTTGATTTCGTGAGAGGGGTGAAGTGAGTGGGAGGGACTTTATCGCGAGCCCGGGATGTCGTTATCGCGATCTTCGAGATGGCTAAAGCCAAAGCCAATGCCACGCTACCTGACCGAGCCTACCGAGCACCGAGCACCCTACCAAAAGTAATCCCCAGCCGCAGAGTACGGTCGGTAATCAGCCTCAATGGCTCCCCGCCCAAGCATAACCTTCTTACTCCAACCCCATGGCATTAACGATCTAGAAAACTCTATAATTCAATAATAGATCCAAGCATCATAAATAAATCATACCTTTGATAGTATAGTGACTTATATTAGGAGAGTGAGATCAGATCAATATCAACGCGGCTGTTTCGGTTTCACGCTTATCTCAGCAACAACCATCTTCCAACATCTATCCATCAACGAGTTTATTCTCACTTCACCATCTCACATCATCGCCCTCATGTCACGACCAAGAACACACACAATCGCCCATCAGGATCTTTAGTCTTATTCATCGGTATCTTCATTTCCATGTGCTTGTGCCTTGGCTTCTGCTGACCTAGTCCAGGTATCGGTACTCCGTACAGACTACCAGTCAAGCCAGATAGACAGAGACACCATCCAAGCCCGCATGCATTTTCTTCCTTCCCTCCATAACGTCGTAAGAAAAAAACAAACCATGCTTCCGGATCACCACCTCCCATCGGGGAAAAAGAAACAAAACAACCAAATCCATGCAGATGCCTGACAGGCAAGGAACCTTTTCCATTTCTGGTAGTAGAAAAAGCTCATGTGTAAAAGTGTAGGTACAAAGAAGCGAAAATGCCCGCTCAGAAGTGTTCGCAGCAGAGACGAAGGTGTCAACGCCAGGGAAACCACCATGATCCTATCCCATTCCTCTCGAAGAAAACGAGTCGCAGATGCTGGAAAGGGGATGCACGGCGAAGAGCAGGGCCATAATGCAGAAGGATCGCAAGAAAATTCGTCACACCTCTGAAGGGACGATTCTATACCAACATGTGCAACCTTAATTTGTTTTGGATGAGAGAGTTGGGTCGAGGAGTTGTCAAGCGCGGACCAGCCACGACGCCAACTACCTCCTAAAATCGTACATGAAAGATAGCCGCTTTCCAGAGCCCATAATATGCCTCAAAACGCACGCGTCATGCTGCACAAGATACTCGAATATTTACGAGATGGTGGCGGTGATACCAGCAAGACCGATTGGCTCGGTGACCTCAGATGCGAAAGATCCAATGACATTACCGGTCTTGGCGTAGTTACAGACTAGAAATAGGTGAGCAAATACTCATAGAAAAGTGCCGCAAGATTACTTACCAGTGTACAAGCTTTGGTAGGAGAAGATGGTACCACCTCCGCATTTAACGGTGGCACATCCAACCTTGGTGGTGCTCTTCCATAGAACCTGGGAGAAGTGAAGGTACTCAGGAACGCCGGAAATAGCGGGGCTGTCTTGTCCGTATGGCATATTGGCAGCCTCACCATAGTACCATTGGTTGGTGATAGCATCGGCGGCAACGGTTGCCAAATCGATGGAGTCGATATCAGCAGTGCTACCGTAAGCAGCAAGGTTCTGTCCGTATCCACCGCCACCTTGGGTCCTAATTTGAGTCAGCCAATAGTCTCATGAATGTCAGAAGAGCGACTTACATGTCGTGAGCAAATACACAGCTCTTGGCAATAGTTTCAGCATAGCCAGCGAGAGTAGGGTCCCAGGTCAATCCAGCGGCGGTGTGGTTGGCACGGTGCAAGTCGTGGTGACGGAGGCAGGTGGATTGGTAGTCGGAACCCTGAGGGGCGGCGGGGGCAGCGGCGGGTTGAGTGGCCTCAGTCTTGGGAGCTGGAGCCGGGACAACAACTGGAGCGGGGGCCTCGACGACTGGTTCAGGAGATGGAGCGACAGGCGCAGGAGTCGAGGTGGTAGTTGGGGCGGGTGGTGGAGGAGGGGGAGGGGGAGGGGTTGTCGCCGCGGGCTTCGCAGTGGTCTTTGGCGTGTTTGAAGCATAGACGGTGTGCTTGACGACGACGGTGGTATCGGGGACGGACGAGGTGGAAGGAAGATCACCAGCAGTCACGGTCACGGTGACGACTTCAGTAACGATATCGGTGACATAGGCCTTCTTGTGCAGAGCCTGGTGGACCGGCGAAGCAATGGCGACAGTCGCACCGAAGAGAGCGAGGAGGGTTGAGGAACGCATCTTGGATTCGAGGTTGAATGAGTGACTAGGATGGTTCGTTGTGTGTGGTTTTTGTTTACTTTCTTCGAGAAAGGCTGGCTTGAGTACTTGTACTTTGGGACGGGGTCGACCGCGTAGATTGTAGTGTTTCGGAGGTGAGACCGTATGGATTGGCAGCACTGCTGTACTTGTGATTCTGTCGAAGAATGTAGGTGGGTGGGGGAAGAGGTGGTTTGGTGTTGGTGCGACGAACAGGGAGTCGTGAATGTGAATGGGAAGCGAGGATGGTATCAACAAACTGGAAGGAATGGACAGAAGTGTTGACCGCGGGTTCCTGAAGGAGTGTAAGTGTCACGAATGACGAGAATTGAAGGTGTTGAGGAAGTGGTGGTGGGTAGGAAGGAAAGGAAGGACGGAAAAGTCGACTGGCGATGGTGTTGTAAAGAGGAGAGTGTTGCGCGGGAAATGAAATGGGCACGAGCTGGGGAAGGGAAGGGCGCGCAGGGGGCGAGAAACGCACTAGGCTGATCCCGGCATAGCGCTCCGTCTAGTGCGCACTCTAATTTCATTTTCCCCTGGGCGCGCCGACGCCGACCGACCGACTACTCCGCTTTTCGACGGGGGCGGGCTCGGGTAGAGCTCTGGCGTTGCGCAGGTAGGGGAGCGTGTGTACTGTAATCAGATCAGTCAGTCAGGGGCAGACCAATCCAATCCAATCCACGCAGCCGACTCTTGAAACGATCATCCCTCCTCCCACGAACCAGAGCAGCGTGGCCGTGGATTCATCTCCTCATTTCCGATGACGAGGGAGGTGGAGGGAAGGGAGGGGGAAAAGTGAGGGAAGGTGAAGCCATCACGAGAACAAGAGAGATTGGGTGTGAGTTATTCAATACTACCTGCTCAATCACACAAACCACACCCGCAAGTGCAACACTACCCACAACAGCAATTCACGACTCATGGAGTTGGCGAGGGTGGGTAGGTGGCTGATTCAGGCATATCAATGGTGGCAAGGCTTGCCGCAATTGCAGCAGCTACTACAGGAAGGGTTGGCTGCTACATACAGGAATTTGTATGTCCTCGCAGGTCGAGTCACCTGTGGGTTACTGAGGAGCTGCGCGTGGTATATAAGGATGGGATGGGAGGGAGATAGCTGCCATCCGCCTCGCTGCAGCCAGAAATAAACAATCAACAATATTCACCGTTGTATTTTTGCACTCCTCGATTATTATTATTCCTACAGTATTACTTACTGTACCTGTATGGTAATTAATCTTCTACCATACCGTATCCTGCACGGATGGGGAGACTCCAGGCGATCGTCCGTCTGCATGCAACCCTCCATCGGCAATAGTCGATGGTCTCGTTGGTTCTAGAAGAGCTGACTGCAGGAGCATATAATTAGGCTGGCTGTACGGTAAGACGGAGTACGACCTAGGCAATTAATTGATCCAGCGAGTCTAGAATAGCAGAATCAGTAATTAGTAGCATCTGCAGTGTGAAAATCGAAAAAGTTCTACTGTAAATCCCTATGACGACCCCGAACATGCACCTCATGATTCAGAACAACGCAGCAGCGCTTTCGTGCAAGAGACGGGTGTTGTGTGTTATGGCATAACTTCGTCAAGCCCAAGCCTACAGCTCACAGCGCACAGAAGACCAGAGGAGAAGGCTTGCTTGGTTCAGTGAGGGTTCCGGCTTTCTTCGTCGATTCGTGAGGTGCGATGGATGCCAAATGCCAAATGCCAAGTTGTTCGAGGTGTCACATCGTGTCAAGACTCAAGAGGTCTCAAGTCCTTAGCCCACTCGCTTTTCAATGGTTCATCTGGATTCCTCCTTCATGCCATAGTATGCCATGGTACGCCATGCCAACGTACGCCAGCCATAGCTTCAGCAACAACACATTCTCTTCCCTTTCTCGTCATCCATTCTCACGATGTCTTGTTGGCATTGTAGGACTGGCTTGGTTTCAATTCAAACAAAACATTCTATTGTCATACAAGAAACAAACAAAACAAAAAACCCTCAAACACGTCGGCCACAGTGACGGCGGCCATGGCTAGCGTTCCACAGCCAGCACTTCTCTCCAAATCAGTTCATCCGAAGTCTATTCTCTTCAACATCACCATCACTCGCCACCAGGCCGCTCCACTCCCCTCCAGGCGGCCCCCTCAGATCCTTCGTCGCAAGTGAGATTGATACGACACGATAGGGGGAAGCCCGTATCCCTATCCGTATCCATATCCCTACCCCTATCACCCATCCCTACCCTTGCCCGTCCCTACCCATCCCAGATTTTCGCGGGGTCTGCAAAGGGCGGGAGGCGGTTCCCTCACGGGCGTTGCAGGGGCAACCTCTGGTCTGTGATTGGCCAACCATCCCAACACTTCCCGTTCCTGCATTTCGATCCAGGAACCGTCCCGTCCGGCGCCAATGAGGAATACGGGATGAGGCTTGGATGTGATAGGCCGATTTTGATGGGAGTGGGGAAATGATGGCGTCGTGAGAACGAGCACGAGAACAGATCTTCGTATTTATTTTGACCAGAGTAGCGATCCAGCGCGAAAAATCAATTGAGAAAAGAAGGCGGGGCGTATTTCTACTGTACGGTAACGCAAAATATCCATTTGTCAACAATGTACTTCGTAAACAGTCCGAAATGTACAGCCCGAGATCCTCCCCACCACATCATCATCCCTCCTTCTTCCCTTCCTCACAACTGTCAGTCTGTTGGGCTCAGGTCCGGACCATCCGCTCGCCGCCGTCGCTGTCCTGTTCGGTGGAGCCATCGCCAAACATCCAAGACGTTTGGCACAAGACGAGAGAGATAACCTCATCTCTCCTCCCCAAGGGCCCAAAACAATCAAACCCACCAAAACAAACGAAACCAAATCTTAAGCCACTCACTCGTCATCCTCAGCCTTGCAATTGAAGGGATTCACAATCACAACCCTCATCTCATCCGCCCCATCTGATTTCCGTGCGTACTGCAAGCAGATTGATTGATTGATTGCCCACCCACCCCCTTGCCACCCCGCTTGATTTGACGTGATGTGGTGTGATAGATACTGTACGCTTAACCCCCTGCCCCCTCGGGAAGATTTGCGAGCAAGGGTCTGTTTCGAGAAGAGTGCGGTGGGCACGTATCCAGGCACCACCAAGCAGCGTCAAATTTCAGAGTACGGGACGTGCCAATCTCTTGGCCGTAAATGCCGCGATGCAAGTGGATTCTCACTGCCGCCGTTCATCTCATCTCAAGATTCTCTCATCTCATCATGTCTTGCACGAAACGATACTTCGGATTTTCATGATTCAACATTCAACATTCAAGCTTTGCCCCCTCTCTTGATAACGATAAACTTATCTTCGACTAATTTCATTTTTTTGGGGGGACTTGCTTTGAGATCAAGATCTAAACTCTACCCTATGAAGGTAAATTACGGTAAATCTCAAAAGCTAAACCCGGTCCCTGTACGGAAACCAAGGACGTGCCTCGTCGAAGAAGAAGAAGGAAAACTCTAATCCTCTAGAACCGTTTCAGACTTATCGCTCTCCATTTCTTTTTCTCCATCAAAACTCCATTTTTTTAATACCTCTCGACGCATCGACCCGGGTTTGAAAATTTCGACTCCGGATTTCTGACTTCAGATGAGTTCAAATACAGCGGAGTGGAGTCGATGGAGTATAGATGCAGCCCATCGGATCGACAATACATCGCTTCCATCAGCCCTGTCCTGTCCTGTCATGTCCGAGCCCGACAAATTGAAGGCGAGTGGATAGGTTGTCTTGAATCTTGAAGAATTCTCCGCGCTTCATGAATCAGACCAACCTGGCTGGGCCGGGTCACGTTTATCGGGCCTAAAGTCTAGACCACGCGCTTGGAGGTGCCTTGTTTTTTTTCTTCTTGATTCTTTTTTCTTCTGTTTCGTTTCAACTCAGATCAATCCTACCCAATTCAAGGTCAACCTGGACATCTCGGTAGTCCGTTTCGTCTCTCAGATGAAGGGTTCATTTCAATCCAAACATCTCCACCGAGAGGTTCAAGGTTGATTCCCGTCGTCGTTTCATCAAGCCGCTGTTTCTCTTCCTCTTTAATTACTACTCTAAACATTTTTCTCCATCCTGGTTCCTGATAATCTTCAGAAATCAAGCTTTCAAAGTCAATACCCGTCATCGTTTCATCAACCCGCTCGCCTCACTCGTTACCTCCCTCCCGCCTGCACGCTGGAAGCATCAATCACATGGCACAGCATGACTTCCCTATTCTGACAGATATACAAGCACACGGAAACCATAGACGCATTTACTCCAACTCGAAAAATCTCTCCTTAAATCAAAGAAGAGTTTTCCCGCGTTCCAATACCCACCCCTTCGCTCCCACCCCGCCCCTTCATGCCTCACTGCAGAATCCGAGACATCTACATTCAATAGGCAATCTATACATGTTTCTTAAACCATCGGGTCTTCACATCGCATCCGCCTTGTACTCGTGTATACCTGCCAAGACCCGTCCGAGTAGAATGTATACAATGAACGAATGAACGAAACCTGCCACTGTATGCGAATCAGAACCAGGTAATGGGTTGCTTTTGTCACACACCTACCACCTTCTGTACTCAGTTCTGAAAACCAACCGCACCGGTGAAACGACATGCAAGAAACGAGCAGGTGAGGAACAAACATATCACTTACTTATGCAAACCTAAGTAGGATATAGCGGTTGTCATGGGATACTGCAGATTCGCGGTTACATCTTGGTTTCCCCAAGGATGTCTCAGTTCAGTGATCAGTCCTGCTGTGGGATTCCTGTAGATGGCATTTACATTGCCATCGCCCTACAATGCAATGTAGAAGGCAAGTCAAGGCGAGCGACCTCATTCTCTGCATCTTAGCTGAAGTAGTGAATTGTGGGGAGTCGCCTCGCCTCGCCTCACCTCGCATTTACTCTCACCTCAACATCATCTTCACCGCCCCAACCTCTCCCCTAACACCTACTCTCCACTTCAAGATCGCACATACCCAAACCAAAGCAAGCACTACTCTCCACGGGACACCATCTCACATATCTAACGCTCATATACTACAAAATCACAGAAAGAGTACGCACTGCATCACCCGCTTACTTACATGCCATCGTCAAGAATCAAGATCTGTGTCTGTCATAGACTCTGATCTGCGATTTTACGTAACATGAGAAGTCACCAGTCAGCTTTCACTTCTTCCCAACAAGTCAGGTGTGGGTAACAAACTCGGCTGGATATATTTAGAGCTATGATGCCGGCAGATATAAGTGCCGATCTATGTACGACGACGAGTAAGTAGGCGAGTGAGGATGTGAGCAAGTAGGCAATTATGAGGAGGATGTATGGTTACGTTGATATCGGTCAAATGGAATGCTGGAATACCACCCTCGCAGGTACGAGGACAATCAGTCGTTCAAGCTGATGCTTTCTATTGAACGGCGGACGCTCAAGGTTGGGGTGAGTATATTACATGTCTTCAAAGTTTTGTGATTTCCTTATCAAGCTCCCATCAAGATATGAGCAATACATAGTTTTCAACGTGATATATGCTCTAGCTATCGCAATTCAGGTCTTACATTTTCCGACTATTACCATGCCATTTTCGCAGTATCGTCTTGATCGAATAATGAGTCCTAGTGAGCCCTTCCTCACCAGCCCTTCAAACATCATTCACTTTATTTCTTCAATAACAGTGCCTAGCTTATATCTAATAGTTGGTCTCTTTTAAAGCATAGTTAGCATTTCGTTTCAACCAACGCATGCTTTGTATTCAAAACCTCTCGCGCGTGAAAACAAAAACAGCATCACAGCACTCCCTAGTCAAATCACTTTAAGGTTACATCTAGATATACCTTCTAACCTCCAACTTCCCACACACATCCGCCCGTCCACCGCCGAGACGTTATATCCACAACCACTCATTCCACTACTCGCTCACCAAACATGTACTATACAAAACCCCTGACGAGGTTCCAACCCCGCATCTCGGTACTTTACGCGAGCCGAGCAAGACAATTTATTTACACGTGGGTAAACAAAAACCACCTTACAAGCGAGCAGGATAAAAGGGAGAAAAACCCAATCTCAATCTCAATCTCAATTCGATCCTCCATCCATCAATCAATCAAGCAAGTAAGCAAGCAGCCCCTCAATCAATCGATCAAAAATATCCAGAAGCGATACGACCCTCTTCCTCTTCCGCTCTGCCTAAAAGCCATGCTTAACCCCGCCACAAAGACAGACAGACAGACATTCCCCCTTCCAACGCACCGCAACTGTATTATGTTGCATTTCAACGTATGAGTGAGAGGGGAGCGGGGTAGTGTACAAAAACGGGGATAGTAAATACCATCGCTCTCCCCTGCCTTCCTTTCGGCCAGATGGCTCGGACTTTTAGTTGGGGGAATGGCTATTTTCAGATACTCTGGACTGTTGTATATCTGCACTTGCTCCCCTCTAGTATTCTGGTCGGCGGATAAGGAACTTTGGATGCAGATTCGTGCAGTCACTACAGCTTGATTGTGCTAGGTTATTGAATATCTCGATCTATCTACCGCATCGCATTATGTTCTCTGTCAACACTCTTCTGGCTACGGCCTGTTTTCTTGGCTCGGTTCTCGGGCAGGCTAAGTTGAGAATTAGTATGTCCTTTTTTTTATAATCTCTCTTCTTTTTTTTTTTAAAAAAAAAACAAATATGAATATCACCGCTAAATTATATTTTCCCCAACTGTGTTCATTTGCCGTTGTTACTGAGTTTTTATATACTAACGACATCACATCTAGTGCCACTCGGTGACAGCATCACGGAAATAACATGCTGGCGCCCCATCGTCTGGGATAATCTCGCCGCCGCGAATCTCAGCTCTCGGATCGGTCAGTCTAACTCCCTCCTTTCTCTTCCCATTCAAATACCTCCCTTTCCTCGTTCCTCCCTTCCCTCGTTCCCTCCCTTCCCTCCCCCAAAACTCACACCCTCCCCAGAATTCGTCGGCAGCATGACGAACAACCCCCAGAACTGCGCCGGCAAGACCTCCACCTGGGACAAGCACCACGAAGGCCACTCCGGCTACCAAGCCGTCAGCATCGCCAACACGAACCTCGCCGGCTGGCTCAGCAGCGCCAAGCCCGACATCGTCATGTTCATGCTAGGCACGAACGACGTGCGGAGCTACGGGACGACGGACATCATCAACGCGTACACGAAGATGGTGGGCTTGATGAGGGCGAGTAATAAGGGGATGAAGATTATTGTAAGATTGCGTTTGAATTTTCGTTTTCGTTTCCGTTTTCGTGCCCTTCTGCTCTTCTCTCCTCTTCTCTTCTCTTTCCTCCGGATATCTAGCATAGGAAATTCTTTGACTTGTGAGAGTGGGAGCTTCGTATTAATCTGTTATGAGAATAGGTCGACCTCGTAATCCCCTTCCCCTCCTCAGACGCGAAGATCAAATCCCTCAACGCCGCCATCCCGGCGTGGGCTGCTGCGCAGAACACCACCGCTTCGCCAATCTACATCGCGGACTGCAGTACGGGCTATAATGGCCAGAGTATGTTGAGAGATGGCGTGCATCCCAATGCGGCGGGGGATAAGCTTATTGCGGACCGGTTGAGTCCGGTGTTGATTGATGCGGTTAGGAAGAGTTTGGGTGTCTCGGCATAAAGAGAGAGAGAGAGAGAGCTGTTTGGTGGGGATATGGAGGAAGGGAGTGGATTGTGTAAGAGCTGGGAAGTGCACTGTAGATGTGGAAAGGGTGTGAACTGTCAGGAACATAGGTGGAAGGATCAATAGCTTAAGCGCAAAAGGGAGTACGTGTCAGAAACCAATTTCTACTCATTATTGTATGGTAACTCTGCAAGGTTCTCTTTTGTTTCTACTCAAGTTAATGGGACATTCGATACCGAGAAAATTCTATGTTTTGTTCACGCCTGTCATCTCTTCTTCTTGCACTTGATTCTTTTAAAAATAGTATCTCGAGGGAATTGCTATCTATCTTTAAGTCGCTCTAGAAGTATCCCGTTTGCAAGCTGAGTGTGGTCAATCATACCCGGGGATTCATTGAGGTTTTAGATTCTGCGTCTTCCTTATCGCAGTAACCCCCTTTCCCTTTCCGAAAATTAAGTTATAGAAACTCTATTCAGGTTGTTCTGTATCTGTCATCCAGGTTACCCAGTTGACGCATAGCTCAAGCTGCTTCTTGTAGTTGGGGGAAAGTTAGTAAATCCCTTCAATTAAGCGAGATTTTATTCTCGATGGAAGGGATCCTAAGTGTACTTCGGTGATGCAAATACTGCGCCTAGCTTGATTGTATTGATAGTCCGTTATTTTGAAGAGTTAGCTCCAGACCACGGCACGTTGCAGGTTTGGTAGGTTAAATTCCTTATTGATTGGGTGGGTATCTAAGGAGTCTTTTCAAGGGCGTGTTTTCTGTGAGGGGTCTTCAAGAGCAGGTAGGAGACGGAAGATGGGAATTAGCACGATTGGTTTGCTGGGAATGTACACCGAAGATGTGTGAAGGACGTAAGTGTAAATTCGATCAAAATTTAATTCGAACCTGTGCCTAATTCTTGCTCAGAGAGAAGATCAGACAATTGTTTCCCCCAGAAGGAGAGTACCGAAATCTCTCCGACTTTGAAAAAGTAGCGTCGCTTGCAAAAGATGTGATTATTTTATGAGACAGTCGATTCTATCTAAACCTAAATTCAAACCATTAAAGTAGATAAGATTTCTCTCATATGTCCATCACGTATATTACCCATTGGAAGAAATCATTCGAAGTGAGGAGTCTCACCACATCCCCAAAACGAACACAAACACAAATCCAAGAAGACAAACAAGCAGTTCCCACACTCCCACCCGAATCCTTAATCCAACCGATTTTGGATCGTCACCAAGCGGACCAGTAGGCCCGGAATCACTAGGTGTACCTGCCGGATATTCCGGGCTAGTGGTGACCACATTCACAGGTATCGTCGTGGGATTCGCGATGACTACGAAAGTCTCGCTTCCAATAACAGTCGTCCGTCCAGTCAAACCAGACAGCCGATTATTCATGGGAACAGTGGTCGAGCCTGGTAGGACGACGTTCAAAGTTCCCGATATGAGGGTGGTACGTCCTGGAAGTGGAGTGGTGATGTGATTGACTGGCTTAGGAAGCGAGACTGCTAAGGTTGTAGGCTCAGAAAGTATCACGAAGGTTGAGGAGCCGATGACTGTTGTGCTGCCTTTCAAACCTGGCAGATAACTGTTGACTGGGATTGTTGTTGAGCCTGGGAGAATGACATCTAGGATTCCGGAGATTGATGTTAGGCGTCCGGGTAGTGAAGCCGTGAGACCATTTCCATGGACGGATCGAGTGATAGATAGTGCCACGGTTGTCGGATTTGGAACGACGACAAATGTCTGGCTGTTGACGACTGTGATGCTCCCTGTTAAAGAAGGCAGGAATGGATCCAGAGGTACCATAGTCGAGCCTGGTAACACTACACCCAATCCAGTCGCTAGAGATGTCACTCGACCAGGCAGCGTGTGAGCAATACTGCTTACCTGTCCAGGCGCCGGATTGGAGATGATGGTGGGCGGAATGCCATCCAGAGGGTCTGTAGCATCAAGAGCTGGTACCGAGATGAAGATGCCTTCATCATCAACGAGGACTGCTGGAGGAGTGTCATCTGAAATTCCAACGTTGGTGCCAGTGTCATCAACGAAGAAGGCTGGGGTAGAGTCGTCGACAAGTGAATCCGAGGGGCCAGGACCGGGACCAACCGTGTCATCTGTCGCATTTGTTTTGAAAGGGTCCCATCTGCCCGCGTCATCACCGTCTCCCTCTGGTTCAATGTCAACGGTGCCTGGCTCGAGGTTTGCGTCGCCTTCCGGTGCGCCTGCGACATCCTCATCTGGCTGGCCAGATGGTTCGCTTATCGTTCCCGGGGCTGCAAAGTTCCCTGGATCATCAGATGGGGACGGTGGCTTTGGGTCTAAGGTTGGATCAATGGATGGAACGCCGTTGTCTACCGGTTCAAGATCTATGAGTGCACCTGTGCTGGTGGGTGTTGTTGCTGTGACTGGCCCATTGAGCGATGGTGTTGGTCCGTTTTGAAGAACAGTAGTTGGGCTTGAGGATGGAATGTCCTCGCCAATATCACTCTGTGAAGGAAGATCGTCTCCTGGATCGGAGATGAACTCGGTTGGAACTGAAGGTAGATCTAGACTGATTGAAGTTGAAGTCCTTGTGCTTGTCGTTGGAAATGTGATGTTTCGGTAGTGTGTGGAGACTGGGGCATCGTTAGACCCTAGAACTAGAGTGTTACCCAATTCCACTCACCAGTGACAGCATCTACGCAAAAATGCAAAGTAACAAGCACGAAAATCAAGTTTAAGTAAGCCATCGAAGCAATCTTATGAGTTTTTGTCACTCAAAAGGATACAATAAGCCGGAGGATTCAGTGATACTTATATTAAGCAGCTTTCCTCAATCAGATACCCGACTTGCCTAGATTATTTCTACTTTGAATCAACATACTACGCTGTGCCTTCATTGAAGATTTGTGACAAAGGCCCCCAAAAGTGCTGCGGTCGAGTGCTATTCAGTCTCGATGGCTCGAAACGGATTGAAGGTGCCGAGGTTGAAGACTGAGTGGTTGAATTCGCAGTGGATGAACGCCAAGTTGGCAAAGGCATCGTTATTCAGCAGTGTGCGTATTGAAGAAGAGGGTGTCGTGAAGTATTTGTTTTGACGTGTGCCTCGAAGGTCATGTATGTCTCATCACATTATTGGAGCACGTTTTGGCAGGAATAATACTCGCTTTTTTCGACATCATCACTTCACTAGAACATGGGGAATTCATTATTGGATACAATGGAAACCTTGAATTGGACGGGAATGAATACTAGAATCTTCCAAATATGCATCTTAGAGCAGCCTACTTCGCGGCTGTATTGCTTCTTTCAAATGATGCTAAGAGCGTGCAATGACAAATATATTTCTAACAGTACAAGGGCATCGCCCGCTCGGCTGTCTGTCCACTGAATGATAACAACCTCCACGAAAATATCGATCAGCTGTACGTTAACTGAATCCCATCGATCCACAACTTCATGTTTTGGTGGTGGCAGTGACTGTGAAGTGGTTGGATATTTCGCCCATTTCGCCAAGCGAGTTTGGGGGCATCTGCACCCCATGATATTAATCACATCTAGCACGCAACCAGCACACCCTAAAAAGCAAACAACTGCCTTATCGCTCCAGATAAACAGCAGGTACCACTCCCCATCCCGTTCGTAAACTTGGGATGGGATAAGCTTCGGCCTCAGAAGCAGTGCGGCTGAGAGGGTGCTGCAGCTGGATTACAAACGATTAACCGTGTCTTAGAACGCCATACCAAGACTCCTCCATCCAAAATCCCACTTCGGTAGTCTAGAATAGTACCAGATATCGTATGGTATGATCCTTCTGCCAGCCAAGAACTGAGGCGAAGATAGCTTACAGTCTAACTTGGCACCCTATCATGTGTAAAACACAGATGCGGCGCCACTCCATTTCGCACGGAAAGAACGAAGAACTCGCAGTCATGCACAATTGAGATTACTCTTCTTTCTTTGAAATCACTAAGCCTTTCGCCTTGTACACTGAGATGTTTCAAACGAACCTGAAGATGAGTTCGCTTCATCAATCGCGACTTCTGACTTCGGTTATCCTCTTAGTCCTCTTGAATTTACCACCATGCTATACCAGTTCGTCCTCGCTTGAGCTTGATGAGAAGTCTAGCATCACCACTACAACCACGGATGCCAAACTAGTAGCACGCTCTACATCCTCAGCAGTTGAACCGCTTAGCGGAAAGCCAAACACTGCGGTCGCTGCTCCAGGCACATCGCTCTTGGAAACCCCGGCGGCATCAGAGGTTCCTACAGATGGCAATTATGCAGCTACGTTTCCATTGGGAATCTACCCGACTCAAGATTGGTATGTGTGTTCATCAAATGTCAATTTCTATTCTGATGTCTTGCCCGAATATCATTCTCAGAACTGGTGAATCGATTTGCGACACTTTTATGTTCATGACAGTTGTATGTTGTACAAGATGGAGAAATTATTACCAGGCAAAACACCGCATCTGTCGAGTTCCGCAACAAATGCTAAATAGACCAAGTGTTCGAACATTATTTTGGGAAATATGCTGAAAACATCCACAGGGATGGTAACGACGGGCCTTGGTCATCCTTCGCTATCAAAGTTGGCAAACCACCACAGACCCAAAAAGTTTTTGTCTCAACCTCGGCTCGCAATATCCTCCTCGTCAATCCTTCAGGCTGTTCCTCAGCAGATACAAGCAATTGCGCTACCTTACGCGGAGGCATTTTCAACTCATCAAGATCCATAACCTGGAAACCAAACACAGCGAGGGGTACCAATGCTACATATCCCATTTTGGATGACTCATCCCTGGGGTACAACGATAATGGAACCTTTGGGTATGATGATGTTGCTTTTCAGTTCTTTGAAAGTGATTTGGGTGCAGCTGCAAATCGAAGTATTGGTGTGTTTTCCAGTACGAGCAGCTACTTGGGGCTTTTTGGAATTTTACCACGTTCGACCACGTTCTCGAGCTCGGAGGGTCCGGTGGATGGCTATCTACAGTACATGTTCAATAGTGGTTCGATACCGAGTCTCACTTGGGCCTATACGGCTGGAACTCGTGAGTTGTTTCACACATCCGCAGTCATGATAAGTCTTGACCTCATGGATTGAAGCTGATTCATTCCAGGTGTTGGGAAATATCAAGCGAGTTTACTTTTTGGGGGTTACGACCAGGCGAAATTCAACGCCCACGAGATCACCTGGCAATTCAACACCAATGAGGTCCGAGACCTTACCGTCCAACTACAATCAATCAATGCTTACGGATGGAACGATGGCAGGGTACAGGCATCTCTACTTCCCAGTACAATCTCCGCATTTCTCGACTCATCTCTGCCATATATCTGGCTCCCGTTAGAATCCTGTCTGCTGTTTGAAAAAAGATTTGGCCTGATTTGGGACCCAAAAACGGAGCTATACCTAGTGAACGAGACCTTACACCAGTCACTCCTAGCCGATGATCCTAGTGTAATTTTCACGCTCAATAATGGCACTTCTGGATTCGTCGTCAACATCACCTTGACATATGCACTTTTAGATCTGACGGTCTCGAGTCCAATCGTCAGAGCCTCGACGCGCTACTTCCCATTGAAGCGAGCCAGTAGTCCATCACAGTATATCCTCGGCCGAACATTCTTCCAAGCAGCATACGTGATTGCGGATTACGAGCGTGGGAACTTCTCAGTCCACTCGGTCAACTCGGCCACGTATGATACGGAAGAAATCTCACCAATCTATTCACCAGGCTCGACAGGCCCGCGGTTTATTGACACGACTGGTGCTATCGAGCCTTCTTTCAATTCTTCTTCGAGTGTCGGTCCTGCTGTTGGTGGTACGATTGGTGGTGTCGCACTCGGAGGGATCCTGACTCTGATATACTTCTTCTACGTGAGGCCTCGCCAACAGAAGCTAGTTGACGAGGAGAAAACAGCTGAGATTTCGACACCACCTCCCCCTCCTGTAGAGGTGGTAGAAGATTCGACATTCATGAAGCCGGAGCTGGACAATGACGCGGTACAGATATACGAGACAAACGCTGATAGAGGGGCTGTTGAGACGGAAGTGCAGGAGCAGGCTCTTTATGAATTGGACTACAGAAGAGATATAGTGGAGTCGGATGCACAGGAAAGATGTCTGTATGAATTACCTGCGATGGAGGAAGTGAGGACCGAGCTGAGAGCTGAGGATCATACTATCGTTGAATTGGCAAGTCCCATTCCGCAGATGACCAATGATGAGGTATTTGTCGTCGCAGATAGCAACCCTGTTGCGGTCTCGCCAGATCATTCCTTCCTGCCAGAACATTCTATATCGGAACTCGACGCCAACAAAGACGTCAGGTATATCAGACTACGGAAGACCGAGGCAACAAACCCCAGCAATAGCTCATCCTCAAAATGGACTTGGATATCCTTCAGGCAGAAATGAATAGCACTGGATTAAATGAATTGGTTAAGAAACGGGTCGGTGGGTCGGGGCTTGTCAGGCCAAGGTTGCAAGACACCTCGCTGAGTCGATATGAATCCCATCACATTCCATATGATAAGATTACCGATGGAGGCAGAGGTTTTAGCAGTCGTGCAAACGTACATACCGCCTCGAGCCCCTTCTGTCTTGTTTGGACTCGCTTGATCCAGGGGCTCCAGGCGAGACGGAGTTACGAGCCTACCAACACGAGTCTGTGCGCTACAGGCTGTTTGGCGAGGCACTTTCAGGCTTTCCAAACCCAAAGTCAGTGACTTCACTTGACAATAACAGAATAACGATATAATCATTAGCTTTAAAACTAGAATGTAGTGTAAAGAAATAGTTCTTCTATCTTTTCCTCACCTAGCTTTATAAATTAAGCCTTTGCGCAAGAAATTCAACTTTACATTTGGCTGTGAAATGCCCTGTAGCGCACAGACCTGTGTTGGTAGGCTCGTTAAGCGACCTGGTGTTGTGATGGTTTTGGTGCTGTGTGTCGTCGACCAGCAGCTATCTGCATCTTCATTCACAAACAAAAGTCTAAATTGAAAGCCGTCAAATACCCGATCTCTTCTTCTTTCCGTCTTTCCGTTTCGATATTTGTTGCATGAATGCAAGTATCGTTGCCTCGCGAATGTCGTTTCACTAATGAGATGACAATTTTGTCGTTCCTACCACATTACATTCGAAACTTTTAGCTTTCCATAAGTTCTGGGGGCGGAATTGTTCTTATCCCTCGCCTACACACTCGCCTCTCTAAATGCCGCACCCCATCTCAGAAGCCGTGCCAAGTCTCTCGCATCTCAGGATCCTTACCCCGCACCCCACCACACGTGGTATATTTTGCTGTTCAAGCACATAGACGATCATAATTTGCAAAGCCAAGTCTACGAGAGTGCCTAAACTGGTCCTTTTATTGGCCCATCTACCCTAGTTTCGATTTCAGAGCTCGTTAAGCCTTCTATTGACTATTTGCCGCTGTAGACAAGTGCTGAATTTGCGCAGCCGTAACAAAACTTCTATGTGGGCATGTGGGCATGTGAGCATCGGCTTAGGTTACGCCGACGAATCATTTACAACATCTCAAAGATATCTACATCGAGATTCCTGGATATTGAGCTCTCAGGGCCATACATTCCATTCCGACGAACGCTTCAATTGAAAGTTCTGGTCGACCATCCTCCACATCTCTTGGCTTGAAGCACTACCTGAGTCTTGTCGTCTTTCATTATCTCTGAAGACACTGATAAGCTCGCCAGAGTACCTTAACTGAATTCTACAATGTCTCAAAACTTCGACGTTATAATCTGCGGCTCCGGCTCAGCAGGTCTCTGCGCCGCAGTCTGGCTCGCCCGTCATGGCATAACTTGCAAGATCCTCGAGAAGCGCTCTGGGCCTATGAAAATGGGCCAAGCAGATGGCGTACAATGCCGAACCGTCGAAATCTTTGAGAGTCTCGGGCTCTCAGAAGATCTCCTACGAGAAGCATATCACGTTCTTGAAGTGGCATTCTGGGCTTCTGATGATGATGGGAAGTTGGTCAGGACGAGTAGGACGGCTGATACGATGCCTGGATTGTCACATCAGCCGCATGTTATATTGAACCAGGCGATTGTTAACGGGTTCTTTTTAGAGGATATGAGGAAGTCTAATGGGCAGGGGGTAGATTATGGCTATTCGGTGAAGAGTGTGGACATTGAGGGTGAGAATATTGGAGACGCGAATGCGTATCCTGTGAGGGTTGTTGCGACGAAGAATGGGAAAGATGAGGTGTTGCAGGCAAAATATGTCTTGGTAGGTTAATGAATTAAAAAAGGATGTTGTGAGTAGGGCTGATGCCTTTAGGGATGCGATGGTGCTCATAGTGAAGTCCGACACTCGCTTGGCTTCAAGATGGTTGGTGATAGTACAGACACTGTGTGGGGTGTCATGGATATCTATCCCAGAACCAACTATCCAGATATCAGACGTAAAGCGTCGTTGCGATCGAAGGCTGGAAACCTGATGGTGAGTGGCAGCAAAAAAATCATCTAACTCAAATACCCCTCCACTTGCTTCGACAGAACCTTGAATTGAATTCTGACGCCACCCCAGATCATCCCCCGCGAAGGCGGTTCACTCGTCCGTTTTTATATCCAATTGCCAGCAGGCACCGTTGTAAAACAAGTCACATTAGACGATCTCCATCGCGCTGCTCGTCAAATATTCTATCCTTATACTATGGATTTCGCAGAAACAGTCTGGTGGTCAGCGTACGCAATCGGTCAACGTCTCGCGGATCACTTCTCAAAAGACAATCGGATATTCCTAACAGGTGATGCATGTCATACCCATTCACCAAAAGCTGGACAGGGTATGAATGTCAGTCTACAAGATGGGTTCAACATTGGTTGGAAGCTAGCTGCTGTCTTGCAAGGACGAGTAAGATCCCCCTAAATTTGACATCTCTCAAAAATAAAGGAACAACTTACAGAGGAATTATCAGGCTCCACCAGCCCTTCTAAAAACCTATAACATCGAGCGGGAAAAAGTAGCCGCCGACTTAATCGCCTTCGACCGCTCGTGGTCTAAACTCTTCTCCTCCCAAATCGACGACACGAACGGGCACACCGCCGAATATTTCAGCGAGCAGTTCATCAAAGGTGGGAAGTATACCGCCGGTTTAACGGCACGATACGACGACTCTATGGTTACGTCTAGCGAGAGGAGTACGAGTGCTCTGGCGAAGGATTTGACGGTTGGGATGCGCTTTCCTAGTGTACAGGTCGTGAGGTTTTGTGATGCGAGAGCGATGCAGCTTGTTAGGGCTCTGCCGGCGGATGGGAGGTGGAGGGTTCTAGTTTTTGCGGGGGATATGAAAGATGCGAAGAGTGCAGAGAGGTTGGAGAAGGTGAGTTTTTTATGTTGCTCCAGCAGTATTTCTTGTTCGAAGAAACGTGATGCTAACTTTTGCTCCCCAGCTGGCGACGTTCCTCCCATCAGACAACGGCCCAGTCCGCCGCTTCACTCTACAGGGCGCAGATATCGACAGTTTCATCGAACCCATCGTCATATTCCACGGGAAGAGAGTAGAGCTAGAGCAGGAACAGATCCCAGAATATTTCTGGCCCGCAACTGGGAAATGGGGGATGCGAGGTATGCTTTTCCTCTTCCCATTACATTTTACTTGCTGATAAGTATAATTCTAGATCTCCACAAGACTTTCGTCGATGATGAGAGCTATAACTCAGGCCATGGACACGCGTATGATAAATACGGCATCGATGTGAATGAGGGGGCTGCGGTCGTGGTTCGGCCTGATCAATGTAAGTACCTAACACTCTTTCGCATTATTTTGCAGACAGCTTACATGTGATTCAGATATTTCTTTGATCACATCGATTGATGACCATGAAGGCATCGGGAACTTTTTCGAAGGGTTCGTGTTGCGACCGTAGATATGTCGGTCACATAGGAAGATGGATGATTTATATCGAAAACTTTGAGACCTTTCTGATTTCATGCATGTGAGAGAATACATGCGTATACATATTGTGTAGATTCTGAGATAGGCAAACGTAGTACGAAAGTTACAATTGTGAGAGGTGAAATATGGGAGTTTTTTTTGGGGGTTTTTTTTGGAATATTTTGTTACCAACTGCCCCAACTGCTCCATTCTTTGCACGAGTTATGATTAGCTATAAAGGGTCGGAGACTCGGAAGTCTCGCTATTTAAACGAGAAGGAAGGGGCAGTCAAGCAAGCAGCATCAAGCGACTTCGAAGGTGAACAACTAGCAGTCTATATAAAGAATTACGAGAGTCTGTTAATAGATGAAATCAATGTTTCATTTCCCTACCTAGGTAGCTGACATATGTTCTCTAGCCATCCGGCCCCTGCTGCCAGAAGTCCACCCGATGTCACGTGCTTCTAAGTCTTCGTGATGTAGCAGCAGCGGCTTCAAATATCAAGCACAATACTCTTGCCGACAACAACTTTTACATCAATTGATCAACATTTAGGAAATCACGCTCGCAACTGGAGCTTATGTTTATTCTCTCTCCATCACTATATCTATTATTGACGGAAACCTATGAGGCGCCCTAAGATTCGCTACCCTATTTCCCAAAGCAGTAATTATTCTGCCATCGGCCGAGCAATCTTCCTTTTTGGGAAATTCTCAGTGCTCTTCGCCGTCAGCCACCCGAAGTGAAGCTGAATGCTGGAGTCTATCGCAGATATTTAACGAAAGATACAGTCGAGTTTGGGAAAGTAGCCGGCCGCAAGGAATGTTAATTCCGGAGCTGGCTGTGAATAAAAGGGCGATGTGTTCCTCCTTTCTCATGACATCTTGATCATTCCAATTTCAATCCCAAACTCATCAACACAAGCATGTAATAGACCAACATTCCAACAACAATTCAACATCAATACAAATCTCGCTATGTCTTCAAACACAATCATCCTCATCACAGGAGCAAACACCGGTCTAGGTCTTGAGACCGTCAAGTCACTCTGTCAATCAGAACACGCATACACGATCCTCCTCGCAGGTCGTAGCATCGACAAAGCGAACGCAGCTGCAAAAACAACAGAATCAGAGTTCCCTTCAACTAGCAGTACAATCAGAACAGTACAAATTGACATCGAAGACGACGAATCGATCACTCAAGCCTTCAAGCACGTCTCGACCGAGTACGGACGTCTTGATGTTCTAGTCAACAATGCGGGTTAGTAACTCCGTCTTTTCTTTTCATTTGTTCCAAATACGTACTGTAAATGGAGAAAAAAATATCTAGTATAGTACTGACAACAATCACAGGTGGCCAATTCGACTATGTAGATGGCCTGAGCGCACGAGAAATGTGGACGAAATCCTGGTCCGTAAACGTCAGCTCGACCTACATCCTAACCTCAACATTCGTTCCCCTCCTCCTCAAATCCTCCACTCCCCGCATTATTTTCCTCGCTTCCGGCACCTCCAGCCTAACCACCGCCGGCAACTCGCCTTTACCCATCGATAAATCTCCCGCGGCGGGTTGGCCGAAAGAAGGGTTCGCTATCCCGGCGTATCGAGCAAGTAAGACGGGCTTGAATATGGTTGTGCGGGAGTTTGCGAGGATGCTGAAGAATGATGGAGTGAGGGTCTGGGGTGTTTCGCCAGGGTTCTTGGCTACAGGATTAGGGTTGGGGCAGGAGGCTAGTAGGAAGATGGGTGCGCTTGAGCCGAAGGTTGGGGCGAATTTCGTGAGGAGTGTTGTCGAGGGGGAGAGGGATGCGGATGTTGGGTTGGTGGTGAAGAAGGGTGATGTGCAACCTTTTTAAGTCGGTCGGCTTCGATTTTTTTGATTTAGTGGTATAGATCAGATGTCAGTAAGAACTTCCACTTTCCTTTCTGGAAAATTTCGAGGCTTGAGAAAATCTTACGGCACTGTACAGCGTCATGTAAACTATAGTTGTTGTATCGCCCAGCTGCTTGTGCTTTAAACAAAGTGAGTTCAGTGACTAAGGGTGCTGCTATAGCTATAGTGGCTGGACTTGCAATAGTTGTTGACATCTAGGCTCAAATTGATATAACCAATCCCAAACTCGCTTAATATTTTGCCCCTGACTTAACTCCCAAATAAAAGCCATCTTTCACATAAATATGCACCCCTTAACCCCCACCCTACTTCCTCTCCACCATCCCAACGCCCTCCAACTTTTCCAAAGCTTCACACGCATCATTCCAAGCCCCATACCCATGACCCAACTGACTCCTCAAATAAGCCGCCGTCATCCTCCTGACAACCTCGCACCTCTCCACACTCTCATCCACACACTCCTTCGCATCCCACCCGCTCACCCCACCAAAACAATGCCCCGCTCCCCTCACCGTGAGCAAATCCTTCTTTCCTCCTCCAAGCACATACGGATCCCTATGCCACTCCAACCCCCTCGTCGTCAAATAATCGGGCACGTCCTCATCCCCATACACCACCAGCGCAGGGCTCTCCATCTCCTCAAAGCTCGTGTCCGCAAAGAAAGGCGCTACCTCCCTCGCCATCGCCGTCTGCGTGTGTCCACCCGGATCACACCCCGGCGCTCCGATCAACACGCCCGCTCTGATGCGCGGCTCTTTCATGTCGATAGTCTCGTGGGCGTTCTTGCTCTGCGCCCCAAGTAAGATGCTAGCTGTATGCGCACCCATCGAATGGCCCACCACGCCCACGGAATCCCAATCTAATCTCCCTCTGGCGGCCTCGAAGCCCTCCTCAATCTCTTCTTTCCGATCGAGGATGTCTTTGAAATCCTGGACGCGCGATTTCCAGAACAAGGGCCCTTCGCCGCTTTTGCTTTTGGGTATCCCTCTTTCTAGATCTTGGGAAGAGAGTTTGAGTGTCTTGGAGGAGAGGTGAGTGGGTTGGATGACGGCGAAGCCGTGGCTGGCGTAGAAGGTTACCAAGGGTCCGTAGCCGTTCATTGAGGAGAGGTTGTTGGATGAGCCTTGGCCGTGGGAGAGGAGGATGATGGGGAGGAGAGAGCCGGTTGTGGGGATGGTTATCTTTAGCTGGAGAGGGACGGGACGTTGCGGGATTTGTAGAATTAGGGGGCTGAGGGAGAGGATTGGGGTTGTAGGCGTGGTAGGGATGCCTTTTGCGAGGCCGATGAGGGCGTGGTCTGGGATAAGGGGTGGGGTGGACATGGCTTTGCTTTTGCTCTGGCTTTGTGTATGTGTGGGTATGTGTCTTGTGGTATGGAAGAGATAAGTCAGGGATCTGGTTGTGATGGTTTGATGATTTGGTACATAGATATAGGAGCGAACTTCTGGCTTTTTATATACACCTCGACACCCCTGGCCTTACATCTTCACTTACTACTCAATTTCAAATCCTATTTTGAGCGACATAAATGCCATTTTGATTGGGTAGGTCCAAACCGTCCAAAAGAACGAGTCCGTATCTGGCGATACTCTCGACGAGCTATACTCGTTTAGGCGAAACTCGCGAGCTGCAAACTCGGTGTTGGAATCCGAATCTCAAGAAACATGGACTTTACGGAAAAAAACACGCGGTAATAAACGGCGTTAAAGGAGGTAGCGAATATTATTCATATCTCAATAGTGGTACACTCGGGGTGTCATGATCTACTAGTCGATTGAAAAGCACAAGTGTTATGCAGAAGCTCGTCACGGTCGTGCGCCAAAACATAGACTATTGCATTTGTACACCTACTCCTTATCTCGAGACCACATCATCTCCAGACCAATGCACCTCACTTATACAATAGAGTTATTGCCGCTTTAGAAATTGTAGTAAATCAAATAATATCAAACGATCTCATCAGCATACAACAAATATGCTATCCGATACACACGAAAGAACGGATTCCTCGCTTTAACGATCATGCCGAAAACGACTAAGAGTGTCCTTATAATGAAGTACCTAGGGGTAATACGCCAAAAATGCTAGTCCTGTAGCGACAATCGAAGTCATCTCAATTGAGGTCAAAAACCATGGGAAAAAGACGATTGTGGTTGGTTCAAATAGCTAGCTTTATTCTTCTGGAGTGAGACATTGATGGTTATCTCGGTATGCATCCTCCAGTCACTACCTACTGCGCTATAGATGAAATAGACAATGTAAAGTATTCACTCATAAAAATTTGTACTACAATCAGGATTTCGTTCCCCTTATTTGTCCCTCTCACCCCCTATTCCTTTTGGCTATTCCAAGATATGATATACACACGAATGCAATATGCATATGTTATAACCTCCCTCTCATGCCATGTAGCCATCCGTCCAACCATCTACGGATCCCCAACCCAACCCAACCAAATCCAGTCCAGTCCAGTCCAATTCCTATCCCATAAAAAGTACAATCCCACCCACTCCTCCTTTTGCGTAGTCACAACCCTATAGATATCATCTATCTTATACATCCCAGATATCCAACATTCACAATTCAACCTCAGCCACCTTGACGTCCTTGATCTTCTTCCCCTCCGTCCCCCTGGGAGTCTTCAAACC
The DNA here is from genome assembly GCA_020746875.1 of Rhexocercosporidium sp. MPI-PUGE-AT-0058. Classification (NCBI taxonomy): domain Eukaryota; kingdom Fungi; phylum Ascomycota; class Leotiomycetes; order Helotiales; genus Rhexocercosporidium; species Rhexocercosporidium sp. MPI-PUGE-AT-0058. Next base: position 358,402 of record JAGTJL010000022.1, read on the forward strand.
AAAGAAAACAATCATACTGACACCCAACACACCCATCCCTCCAATCGTATATGCGACCTCCCTGCCCGCCCACCAATACACACTGGTAAAAAGTAGCGGTCCAATACCTCTACCCAGCTGACCCCAGCTCCTTAAATTGCCTAATTTACCACCCCGCTCGTCTTCGCCAGCTTCGAAACTGCTGAGTGCGTTCAAGCCTGTGACGACTGTCGCGGTCGTGATGGCCAAGAGTGTAGTAGCGGCGTACAAGCCACCTACGGTATCGATGCGGGCCAGAAGTAAGAGAGCGAGTAAGCAAGATACGACACCAATTCGGACTGATAGTAGGGGTGGGAGACGTCTAGTAACTCCACCCTGGAGAATCGAAGCTACCAGACCCATGTAACCTAGTAAACGCCCGTTGCGAGCAGATGTATATCCGAAGAGATCGTAAGTCATGAATGGGAGGGAAAATTCCATGCCCGAGAAGAAGAGGATGAATCCGAGATGGGTGAAGTTGAGTAGGAAATGCGAGTTGGTTCGCACGTGCTTCCCTGGGGTGATTGAGGAGGAAACCATTTTGGCTTGTGTTGCGGTTCGCGTTGTGGGTTTGGTTGAGCCGTTCGTGGCAGCTGGTGCGCCATTCAACTTGGCTGATGCGACTTTACTCGGTAATGTCTCTGGGAGACAAAAGTACAGGTATATCGTCTCTGTGACGATCAAGAACAGCGAGAAGCCTGCCGCGGTCGCAAAAGGATTCGCCTTGACTGAACTGATGGTGCTCAACCATGCCCCCAAAGCGGGTCCAAATGTAAAGCTGATACTGAAGCATATGCCCACTAACGCCATTGTAGACCCCCTCTGCTTCTCATCCGAGATATCTGTTGCGATTGCGATAGCGAGTTGGACATTCCCTTCTGATAGACCGCCCACAACGCGCGAGAGGAGGAAGGTGCTGAAATCGGTAGCGCAGACCCAGAGGAGTACACTAAGGATATTGCCTGCCATGCTACAGAGTAAGGCAGTTCGGCGTCCATATTTGTCGGAAAGGGTACCTATGATGGGAGATGCGAAGGCTTGTAAGAGACTACAGGAGTATTAGTCCCCGAATGTCCGCAAAATACCTCGCAACAAGATGGCTACTCACGAGAACAAGCTACCTAGAGCTCCTCCCAGCAATACAATATCATATCTCGAGTCAATTGGTCTCGCGAATGAGGCTTTGTAGGCGTTGAGGTATGTAAGGATGTGCGCGAGGACGGAGGGAGATTTATTCGAGCTGCTAAATTGTGTTGGTGCTTCGAGGCTAGCAGAAAGTCAGTCTTTGTCCTGCCTCTGTGAAATGTTCCTTACTCTCGATAGTATGCCAGCAGAGATGGGAAGAGCGGTAGGATGAATGTGAAGCTGATCTGTTGCCATTGTGTTAGTTGAAGGCTGGGCAAGGCGAGGCGCATTGCTGCGAGCGTGAGGTAGCGAGAGAGGACACATACCAAATCTAGTAAAAGAGAGAAGAAGACTACCCTCAGCACCTTCTTCCTCGTTGCTGGATCTACAGGAGCTGCCATTGTGTCTGGTGTCCGGGTTCTTTTCCGGAGTTCCAGTTCCAATTATCCAAGTCTTGCAATGTATGCCCAGTCGTCCAAAAGGCAATGCAGATGCCACACACGCCTCACCCTACTATCAACACAGCTGGCGATGTGTCGTCGAAATAGCCGCGGGAATCAAGCCAGGAATAAACAAGAGGAGAAGGCCAGTTCGGCTCTTAAGGAGAAGAAACGGAGGGGCAATCCTTCGGTGGTCAGGCCAGCGTGTCTGATCTTTGTTTACGCTTTGTTGCAGGTGTAAGCGGCAGTTGATCCGGCGCAGATACGACGTGTGCAGATGTGTGAGGTGGTGTGCGTCCAGGAGGTGTCGAATTAAAAGTATAAGTGAGGTGGTGGTGCTCAAAAGTGCTCAGCCCAGCCCAGGTCTCCTTCCACCCAACAGCAGTCGAGGTTGTCCAAGTCGTTTTGTTTCTTTTGGCTCAAGACGGGAACGCGGCCGCACAGGGGGGAGAGGCCGATCCCTGCCCATCCTGCCGCCAAGCAATGACGACAATTGCCGTCGCCCCGCATTTACATGCCAAGAAGACGGGAAGAAGACGCGGGTGACCAGGAAGATGCATTGGAATCACCCGAAACGGGATTAGAGGAGGAGAAGCTTAGATTTCCGAGGAGATTGATTGGATGAGAGGAGCGAGAGGAGAGGGGAGGGGTTTGACTCGGGATCGATGGCTGCCGGAATGAGTCCAGATATCTGGGTGTGAGGGGGAAGTGAGGTTAAGGACAGTAGGGGTGGGTGGGGAGACGAGAAGGATGCATGGTTGCCGAGGCTGGAAACGGAGACAATTTCACTGTAATTACCTACGTATGCCCTCTGGTTCGTTGGTTTGGTTTGGGCTTGGGGGTAGGAACTCTATTGTAAGCGACACCATGACAACATGGATGGATGAGTGTCTAGTCAGTTCCTCGACATACTTCTGTCCTTTATCAAAAGCAAATCCTCCACTTCAATCGTGTGGAGGATCAAAGTCAAATTGCATCATGAGGAAGCAATATACACTCGAATTGTACAATCTAGCTGCATCCTTTCGATATCAAGAAGTACGCCAACTAGATTTATCGGACGCCAGGTTCCAAAGTAAGTCAGCTCAGCCCAGGCCTAGCCACCCCACATCCACATTCACAGCCCTCCCTGACCATACTTTGCTTCGCCTCACTTCTTCAACTGATGCGAAGTACCGAATGAACTATCCTAATCCTTAAAATGTTTTCCTCCTACACGCTGGGGTAGAGAAGCGAAGGCTCCTGATTGCTTCCAGTACTTAAAAGCAGACCTGACATTCTATTTCAATAATATTTTAATTATTCAAGCTATGCCTTCATACAAAGAATATGTTGAGATAGACACCAAAGCTAGATCTAATTATACCTTTCCCTTCCTGCTAAGCGAGGAGTTTATGAAGGAAAACTTTAGGAGACAGGAGTTAAGACGGTACCATAGGCTTTAAAAGACGACAGGGCGGTATGGGATTCTTAGGTTCGATTTGGCTTTTAGCATCGCGGATTCGCGATTTATTCGATTCTCATGAACTATACTTTTCGTCTTACTAATGGATATATGCGGACATTAGTGTATGGGGTTAAGTGTATTTGAAGTGAAAACTGTACCATTGGCTGTGTACCTGGCTCAAGTTGCGTCAGCGACTAAAGCTCGTTATCTTGAAGTCCTCTCTGTCTAAGTTCCAGCATTCCTGCGTTCGCAGCACCCCCAGTCCCTCAGGATTCCGTTTACGGACACGACTTCAAGCTCAAAGCACAGAATAGGCTCTAAGTCAGATATTATCTCCGCATCAAAGGAGATTCCCCATACTTTACCTATTCGGCAAAACCCCATCGTTCCTTCCCAAACAACCCCAACCAGTTAAGCGAGGAACCATCATCGAGTCACTCGGCGAACCAATACAGCTCGCCGAGAACAACTAACTTCGGAAATCACAAATCTTTCTTTCTTTTCAAGACTCAAAAATGAAAGACTTCCTGGTTCGAATACCAAACGATAAAAAAAAGAAGGGTAGACACCTGCGAGGTTCGAACTCGCGCCCCCGAAGGGAATTCCGAAGTTGCTATTATAGCAAGAACTGTTTCATGTCGTTAGGAGACTGTAAGTTTGAGGTTACGGGAAAGGAAGCTTACATCGCGTTAGACCACTCCGCCACTGTATTCTGTTAGTTGCAAGTCTTGGGACTGTCCAGCCCTGAGTTGGATGATGGCTTTGACTTACAAGTGCCAGTTTCATTGAATGTTGTAAGGGATTTGCTTATTGGGATAGATATCAGAATGGTTTAGAGAGCGGAAGGACGGGACCTTTCCCGCTTGGGAAGCGGCGAGCCTCGAGGTTCCTATTACAGCTCGCCGAGAAGAGCACCAATTTCCCAAGTGCTCTCAGTGGCTTCTCTCCACAAACAAACCATGCTTCAAGGGTTATTAATTTCTCATTTCTGCTTCAATTACCCAAACACATAAAATATCTATCCCCCACAAACCGACACCGCCAAAAGCGTGATATTCAAACAAGCCGGCGTCTCAGAACTATAATCCGCACCCAGCACCAGCCCCAATCCATAAACCTCCACATAAAGCGGACACCACTGGAAGATATGCGTATTAAACATTCTCTCGTCTCACAAGTCACTTCCCGATATCCACCCTCGTACAACCCATTCAGCGCTCCCAAAGTACAGTAAGCATACAACCTACGCTCCAAATCAACCTGGATGACCCTCCGATCCATGAAGTGGAAGATCTCGAAGTCCATTGAACCCGTCGCTCCATGCGTAGACTGTTCCGTTCACGCCGTTGCTCAGGAGACGGGATTGAGAGTCCAGGTAGAAAACTGGGGCGTCGGTTTTGGAGGTGATGAAATGTGGGGATTTGAGGGTTGGATAGCCCCGGAGTGGATCAGGGTATGCTTGGATGTAATGATTGTCTACTGACGGGGCGTTGGTGGCTTTCAGGTAGAAGGAAGGGTTGGGGACCGAGGGTGTGCATTTTACGGTTCGGGTGTGGGTCGAGACTGTGAGCGAGATTTCGGTGGCTGTGTAGTAGGATGTCTCGGTGAAGGGAATCTCTTCGTAGATGGTTTCAGTATAGTCGACGATGGTTGTTGCGATCTTGATATTTCACGTTAAGGATTTCCTTGTGTGAGTCTTGATGATATCTTCAGGGGCAAACTCACAGCGTAGCTCTTTTCTGTCGTCTTCTCCTGGATAGTAGTTCTTTTATCTTTTGTCACTGTCGTCGGACAGGTGATTAAACAAGAACAAGCTTTTGACTGGGCAGTCAAAGGGCATATCGACGGAGAAGTTGTGATTGCTCGCGGATCGACAGTTGAGGTTTCATGATTATTTTCATTTCGAGACTCACTCGACCCAGTATGTGGGATATATCGTTGTTGTAGCCGAAGGAACTTGCGATGTCCTAGTGTACGAATATGTCGCAGTGGTTGAAGTGAAATCGCCCTGGCCGCCAGATCAGTCACTAACGAACAAATGCCCTGTGGAGCACGGACCCATGCTTTCCGGTTCGTAACAATCAAGATCCAGACACAAATAACCAACCAAATAAATATCTCCAGGTATGAACAAGTTCCTCAAAAGCATATGACTCAACAATCACCTTCGTGCTCATTGATGTCACCGTGCCGCTGAGAGTGGCAGTCGGTGTGGTGGTACATTTTAGAACGGACGAACAGAACGAAGAAGCGGATTTCGTCCTACTGTATGTTGAGCTAATTGCTTTGACGCAATTCGATACGCTTGCTACTTTTGTGCATGTTGATGCTGCTGCATTTGTAAACGGTGCTGCGACGAGAAGAAGTAGATAAAAAGCGGATAATGTAGGGACAATCATCATGAGTTTGCGGTTCCTGTTAGAATATTTTACGAGAATCAATTTATTGTCACGGATACGGAAAGAGGTCGCAAGTCAACAAAGGTCGAGCAGGAACCATGAAGTGCCTTTCTACCCATTTACTGTAATGGAAGTGGTGATCGAACTAGACCAGTCTTATCGCTTGGCGTATTGATGGCTTTCAGCTTCTTCAGGTAGGGTGTCGGATTTTATAGACTAGGCAAGCCACAGAGCGATGGGACAGGTCAACACCAATGTCATTTTCAAAGATTGCGATCTAGAACAAGATCTAGCTATGCGCCACCATGAAACGCGTACCGCTTGAGAAATTCAAATGCTGTTTGTTACTGCCGTATCTGTGTCTGTATCCTGTATCTGTGGTCGGTTTTTATTTAACCTCCGTCTTTCTCAGTTCTGCATCTCCTGGCGACAAATGACTCGCTTCCCTTAAAATTTCACGAAATCTAACAGCTAGTAACTCAATAGTCCTCGCGCATTTCGGCGCATCTTTCACTTCTTTATTCTCCGCAGCCTGTACCTGCGCATCTTTCACCGTCCCACTCTTAGGAATTCGCCCCGCTGTAACAACATCGATATCACCACCATATCTAACAGGCCCATCTGGCTGAGCCGGTGTGATTGCAGTTGCGTTCAGATATGCTTGCCAACGTCGAAGAAACATTCCCGGGCCTGGCGTAGGCCGTGTTGGCGATGGTTCTCGCGTAGTTGGTTTCGAGGAAGATGTGAATGCCCTCCTCAATTTCTTCGGAGCAGGCTCATGCTCGACTTCGAAGATCATGTCGGATTTGGAAGTCGTAGCGAGCTGTGCGTGATAGGCAGAGTAGGCATCGCATTCTGCCAAGACCTGAGCTTTCTGTTTCTCTGGAAGCTGCGAAATTGCGGTTTCCAATTGTGATGTCAGCTTGCCCGCTCCGCCCGAGTTAGAGGCTGTAGTGTTCTCTTTCTGGTCATTGACTCTGAATTGCGAAGCTGATGTGCGAGCATATTCCTTGTACCAAGTGCTAAGTTCAGGACCATTCTTGCATACTTGGTGAATGAACTTGTGGCAAGATTTCTGATGCTTCCTTAAAAGTCGAACGAAATCTCCCACGCTCGCATTCGGGGAGTTCTTGGCTGATGGCGACAATGCCAGCAAATCGTCCAGGAAGGCTTGGAAATCACTGACTGTCCCGCTGAGATCGACTGCTTTATGTAGAGCTCGTATGACTGGATCGTAAGCCGCGACACATTCTCGTACAGCCTGGGTGAGTAAATCTGGCTGTCTGGAGCACAGGATTGCGATGATCTTCTTCCGGTCTTGGAGTGAGATCTTTGCGGAAAGGTAGTCTAGAGCAAGAGGAATCTGCTTTTCATTGAGTTCTTCACCACCGTACTCTTCCATGATCGTGACGACTATAGGTTCTGATTTTGCCTCGCTCATGGTCCGGCACTTGTCGTGCTCTAGCCGGTCCTTGTCCATGTAAGCGACCAAGATCGCCCGCTGACTTTGAGTTGGCCCTGCACTGTTCTTTTCTATCTCCGTAATGCGGCTTTTGAGACTGTTCGTATCCCAGTTGACGACCGTCCAAATAATGGTTTGAAGAAGATTCCAACCGGCATCACTTGCATTGGTGATCCCGAAGAATGTGGTGACGCTGTTCAAAGTCATCTTCGTGAGAATGAGCTTCATCATAGCGTTGATCATTGTTGCCACATTCCCAATCTTCAAAGTCTGCCGGATCGCAGTATATGGAACAAGTGCATTCGCTTGCTTCATCATTGTAAGCATCGTCTGCCCCTCGGGAGTGATGATGAGAATGTAATGAAGGAACGACGCTAGAATAACAAGAATATACTCGTGCGCCGCTTGGACCAGTAGATCATGCTCTTCCAATTTGTCGGTCTCTGCCGCTTTGACGAACATCTCATCGAGAAGTGTGTCGTAAACGAGCTTCTGGAGAAAATCCTGAAATGCCGCCAACACATCTTCCGGCTTTGAAGTATCGTAAACTGGCTCCGTCCTACTCAGATCCTTCTTTGGGAATCCACCATAATACCCCCTAGCCGGGGCTTCTAGCAGAGCCGCAGTCGCCGTAGCCAAGGTTTTCCGAATTCCAATATATCCGGCCTCATATGACTCGCTCAGATCCGCCTTGGCGAACTCTTCAATGATCTCTTGACACTTGGCTTGATAGAAGTCTGGGCTCACATCTCGTAAACCAGGGAGAGGTACAAAAAAGGACGAGAAGAGTGCGTGCAATAGTGGCATTTCATTGGGTTCGCCATCGGTCTTGAAGGGTGATCCTGAGCGAGACAGAGCGCCTGGGAGGCGGAGATCGCGAAGCTCTTGGTATGCTTCATGATGACTGAGGATATCGAGAAGAGCGCGCGCCTGGTCGGGCGACATATGCTCTGTCGTCATTGCGTCTGTTGATTTATTCTCATAATGTGTGTTGGCGTGCGCAAGAGCTTGATATAAAGTAGAATTTGTACTCATGTTTCTGGATGAACGCCTGGCCAGCTCGCTTTGATGACATCACCCATGCGATATAGATACGAGGGTCTTGGCATCAGCTTTCCTCGGATCAAAATTTGCGATTCAAAGATATTTTGAGGGTCCACGGAAGTTCACAATTATTGTAAATCCGCACGCATTACTTGCGTGAATGTCCCACTCCAGCCGTCTCCGGAGATATCCTTGAGGTTCTTGTCACGTGTACGCTCTCATTCGTTCGATACCTCTGGACTAATGAAGAGTTCCTTCTTGTCCAATACCTGATTCAGCTCTAAGTTTTTATGTTCATAGTATTAACTACTAAATGGCAGCTTCAGAGGCATCCTCCATTATGCAGTCATGTGACCTTGCTCCTTTGATGAATTATTTGTTGATTTTTGGTGTACCTAGGCAATTTGTATGTTTCACTCCCTGTCTGAGGAAATACGCTGGACTATGGTGAGTCGCTGGCCGTTAACAATTCACGAAATATGTATTAATACAAATGAACTGCTCAAAGTTTGGAAGGGAAGAGGGGTCAGTATAGCCTCTTTGGGAAGCGATGTTGGCCAAGCACTTGCAGACTCTTTTCGATTAGAAGAAGTAGGGTAATCATTAAATGATGTAAGTATAGCTACAGCTGCTAGCCGAATGAATGATAGAAATGACGTAGGACAGCTGCAATGTGGCAGCTTTCATATACGCCGTCCTGATGATATATACGATAGCCACCGATTTAGGTTGGAACCAAACAACTTGGTCAGGTGCTTGCAAGCTAAGCTGATGGTATTCATGAGTAACTCTGGGTATGTCTTTGTGTTAAGGTGGAGGATGACACGATTGACGTCGTTGATATTTGTGCAGGTGATCTTCGGGAATCCTGATTCCTCCTTCTTTTAGAGGAGCAATCCTAAAAATGCATCAGATTTCTTCAGGGCGGTTATGATACTCATGACGAAGAGCATGTCGCTATTCTTGGGGGCTTTGTTCTTCAGGTCTAGGAATTATTTGTAGTCCATCGCGATGAGCGTGGGAATGAGCCGACGTGCTGAAATTGCAGACGACATTTTTGTAAGCCCAATAAGAACTTATTACCTGTTAGAAAATGTATGGATTTCGTACTGTGTGACTGCCCCTGACCTGAAGTCGATCTTGTGAGGTCAATTTGATTTTGGAAAACAAAAGAGAATCTGGAAGGATATTACTGCAAATGACCAATCTGGAAATTGATAGTCAAATGTCCACATAGTTTTGAATTACTGCAAGTTAGAGTTACGTTACTCTCAATGCGATTGGTCCTTTCTGACAATAACTGTAGTCACTTGCCACTTATGATATAGCTTTGTTTATGTTTAGACAATGCCATTATCTGTTAGGCACATTTCCTTTGTAACCAGCACTCAGCTCCTCAAACCGTACTTCCCACCAAAAATAACCCTTCCAGAAATATCTTTCTCAGCAAAACTAAAACATGGCTTGCAGCATCCAAAAGTTGCGCATGGCGTCGCATGGAAAAATCTTCAAAGAAAGTGATAATGCATCAAATATTCTTTGAGATGCCAGGTTGGATACTCTCCAGCTGACGAACCAATTGATGCCAAAGATTCTCTTGCAGTTCTTTCCCATCAGAACCGAGAACCAATGGCCCGGGCCTACGTCGTTTTTAGCAAACATTCATCATACTTTCAGCTTTGACACAGGAAACAAAAGAATACATACTCCGCAACTTTACAGTCCGCCATGTAAGCCCCATGACTTTCTTCGCCAGCAACAACACCCTCCACGAGAGTTCTACTCCCAGCTTCAGTCGTGCGCGCAATGAGTGCATCCAAGATAGACTGGATCAATGTTCCAATACCAGAAGTTTCACGATGGAAGTCTAACTTGCAAGCGCCCGGCGTCATGCAATTGATGATGATGGGAGGTGGGGGTGATTTCGAGTCTCGAGAGACAAGCGAGGCTAGCTCGCGGACACCGAAGACTTCGATGAGTTTTATGACCACATATCTGAAGATCAGAATGTCAGCAAATCGTGTCATTAATTGATGCTCTCGACGAGGAAACACACCTCTCCATCGACATATCAGATTTTTCATCATTCAAAGCCTCGAAAATATCCTCGCTATGGCGCTCAGGAAATTTGGCGATAAAATGCAAGTCCGAAGCCACGATGGAGAGTCTGGGTTGAATATTGGATTCCGCAGCCGTCTGTTTTAGTTTCGGCAAGAGTCCTAATGCAAGGAGGAACGTGCCGATAACGTTTGTCGTGATGGTGCTTTCGTAGCCTCCTACGATCTTGAAGTACTTTGTCATAATACCAGCGTTTTCGAGATCAGCATCAAGCCGTGGGAGTGTGCTAACTCTTGTACAGAAAGTTTTGATCGAGTCGTATGACTGCATATCCAGATCCCAGACCTCGATGCTGCTCTCGGGACGGTTAGTACTGGCGAGGATGTTCTTCTTCGCAGCTTCGCCTTTTGCCTGAGATGGGACGGCGAGGATCACGAGAGTTGCATTGAGACGGGATAAGTGTCGAGCTGCTTCAAGTCCGAGACCAGTGTTCGACCCAGTGACGATGCAAGTTTGGCCGGTAAAGTCTTTAGTCGGCCCGGGCAAAGTAATCAACAGCTGTGAATAGAAGAATGAAGTGAGCCAACCCATTTTAGCTTTTGGCGATAAATCCACAAATGTGAACTGACTCTTTTGCAAGTCAGATTGATTGAAAGTGATATAATATGAAAAGAGGAGCTGATCGTTCAAAGTTTTAGATGAGTGAGTATGGAAGAGGAAGCTCAGTACTTAACCATCTAGAGAATCTTTGAAGGATTAAGAAGACTGTAAACTGGAAGGGCGAGTTGCTAAGATAATCAAGCCGTCATCAGCTCCAAAAGGAAACATGGACGATTGCAATCAGCAATCGGACGAAATATCAACTGTTCGGACGAAACAAACGGACGAAAACGAGACATGGATCGGACTTGAAGGAACACGCTTCGGAAATCATAAAATATCATTACAAACATGCTTTGGATCGAGTTTTTCAAAATGAGCACTAAACATGCACGATGGCCCCGAATTTGACATCAAAATAGAAGTTTTTCGAGACGAGCTAACAGGAACAATAAGAGGGGGAAGATGCGGGGCCTCCATGAGTCAGCAGCTCCAACAAGCGAGCCCTTGGCTGGGCAGGGGCTGGAGGTGGCTGTGCCCCTCCCAACTTCTTTGGAACAGCTTCACTTTCTTGGGCCATCGTTGCCATTGGAGATAGCGCCGCAGCTGTCAACAGGAGACTTGACTCAATATAAATTGACATTGATGCCCTGGATCCTGGAGCAATGGCAGACATCTCCAAGTTTACGAGCAAATTCAGACTGAACGGACCCGTTCCTCCCTCTCCAGGAAAGGTATCTAAACGGCTTCGTTTGGTCTGCAATCAGTGCAAGAAAGCAAAACTTCGATGCGATCGTGCACAGCCATGTGGTACTTGTGTCAAGAAAGAGGAAGCAGATAGTTGCACCTACCAGCAACAAACATCTACAACTACTGGTCGCAATTCTCTTGCCGAGGACAAACTGCAGCATCTTGAATCCTTGGTCACCCAATTGATCCAAAGTCAAAGTTCAGCAGTACCTAGCAGTGATGTGATATCGAATGTAGTAGATGTCTCGTCGGATAGTCGTCATGGGGGTTATGTTTCTGGAGAGACTCTGGGTGAGGGACCCGAGAGCTATGTAGGATCGACTCACTGGTCAGCCATTTTGGAAGACATCCATGGGCTGAAAGCCGCTCTGGCTGAGTCTGCAAACAAGGAAGACGATTTTATCCTGCCACCAGAGGCCCCACTCCCCACTGATGAGCTTATCTTCGGGGTATCCGCTGGCTACTCTCTTCAGCAAATCATTTCCCAATATCTCCCTCCTAAAATCGAGGTTGACCGGTGCTTATCGGCATACTTCCAAGGAGAGACCTACATCGTCCCGTTTATTCATACGTATCAGTTCCAGAGACAGTACCAAGAGTTTTGGGCCGACATGGCCAAAGCCAACCCTCTCTGGCTGTCTATGCTGTTTTCAATCTGTCACATGATCTCTCTGATCGGAAGAGATACAGGCTCGCCATACTATCCACGAAGGGACTCCTCAAGCGGAAACAGCGGCTTTCATGCAGCCGCAGGGCAGTGTCTCGTGTTAGGGAAATACTACCGGCCTCAAAAATTCAGTGTCCAGGCACTAGCTTTATATGCACATTGTAAGAATCTTCAAACGCTGGACCCGTCTCGGGAAGTTGGTTCGATTCTCAGTATGGTTGTTCGTTTGTCATTTGAGATGGGTTACCATCGAGACCCAGAATCTGTTGGGAACTTCACAACCTTTGAAGGGGAGATGCGAAGAAGATTCTGGGCATCGCTCAAACAAATGGATCTAATGACCAGCTTCCAACTTGGTCTACCCAGCAATATCAACCTCGAACACTGCGACACTAGATCGCCGAAACATCTTCTCGACTCCGATTTCAACGAAGACACCGCCAATCTCCCCATACCTAGATCCGAGAATGCTGCTACCAAGTTCCTTTGGTTCGTTGTCAAGGAAAGGCAAGTTGTCAGTTTTAGTAAAGTTTGCCAAGATGCCCTCTCATTCACGGAGAAATCAGAGAGTGAAATAAGCCAGCTCGACACTGAGATCCGGGAGATGTATGCATCGATTCCAAGTGTCCTTCGAACACGACCAATATCAGAGTCAATCGCCGATCAATCTTTCTTGATCATGACACGGATATACATTGACTTTATCCACCTAAAAAGTCTCTGCATCCTGCATCGCAAATACATGGCCCGAGGCAATCCCTTCAGTACCATGACTTGTGTCGAAGCAGGCTCGAAACTCGTCACCCAATTCATCGAGATGAACAACGAGTTTTCACCAGGAGGCCAGTTATATGGTAAGCGATGGATGCTCACGAACTTTACGGTCAACGATTTTCTTCTGGGAAATATTGTTCTCTGTCTTGCGGTCCATACTTGCTGGAGAGTGGGTAAGCAGAATTCGCCAATCGAACCCCAAAAACAAAAGATTGTGCTCGCACTCCTTGAGAAGTCCCACGCTGTATGTCTGCAAATATCTCCGGTCAGTAAAGATGCTCGCAGAGTTTCACATATCATCCGTTTTACCCTGAATCGGACCAGACCTGAATTGTCAACTGGAACGGCAAATCCGTATATTCAACATCTTCCAGCAGTATCAGACCCAGTACCCGGTTTTAATTCTGCTGATGGTTATTCCGGGCTTGAAGGTTCGACCTTCTCGATGCTTCCTCCGTGGCAGAGTTCCATGCCTGGTAATGAGGCGGGGTTTGGATTATTCGACCACGTCAACTTCATGCCGGACGAGTTTGAAAACGTCGATTGGATGGCATTGAATCAATCTTTAGGGACATAGAATATCTTCTCATCATCTTATGTTCGTGTCAGAGTCTCGAATCATGGTGACACTCTGAATCCCACGTGACTTTGCATTGCAAATCCATGTATCGGCAGTTGTGAGACTCTGAAAATATAGCCACAAAGTATGTCGATATGTTTAGTTGATACTCTCTTAATCGCTGTAGATGATATTTGAGACTCACGTGGGCGGCAGACTCGAGAGATTAGCTGTCCTCGCTCCCCACCTCTCTGCATCAAGCTATCTATCCTATTGGAGAGAGCTCAATTCAGCCTGAAACTGTGCCGCCTTCCAACGTCTTGAAAGCTTAACATCGGATCTCAAAGGTCCTCTTTAACATGTGCAGTCTACAGCCGACCTACGTACTTGACATCGATGGCTTCTGAACCACCTCCAGCGGTCTCACAGTCTGGGGAATCTTCTTCAAGCCAGCCTCCCCCCGCATATGAGCTCTTTGACGAAACGACCGCAACTTTGAGCGTTATTCAGGATGGCTTCAACACTCAGACACATGTTAGAGGTAAGGATCACATGGCTTTGAATGAACGAAATCTAGCTGACGTGACATCCAGATGACGGGCGTGTCGACATCAGAATAGATGAGTCCAATACAGAACTTACAAAACAAATCGATCAACTCCATCTGGCCGCTCACCAACAACAAGACTCCCAACCTACGCCATTAGAGCCATCGCCAGAGTACACGGATGGTAGACCAGCAAACAGTGAGACACCACCTCCACTTAACATCGTGATCCAAGTCGTCGGCTCAAGAGGCGATGTTCAACCTTTCGTTGCCCTCGGCCGAGTGTTGAAAAACACCTACGGCCATCGAGTTCGCCTAGCCACTCATGGCACGTTCAAGAAATTTGTCGAGGAGAACGGTCTCGAATTCTTCGAGATTGGCGGCGATCCAGCTGAGTTGATGGCATTCATGGTCAAAAATCCAGGCCTCATCCCAGGTGTCAAATCATTGAAAGCTGGGGATGTGGGCAAACGACGCAAGGGAATGGCAGAGATCTTGCAGGGCTGTTGGAGGTCTTGCGCTGATGCATCTGAGGTCAAGCAAGACGAAAGCGAGGTACAAAGTCAAGATGCTGTAAAGACCAGGCCCTTTATTGCGAATGCAATTATTGCTAACCCGCCGAGTTTTGCGCACATTCATTGCGCACAGAAGCTGGGCATTCCGCTGCATCTGATGTTTACGTTAGTTGAATCTCTCATATGCAACTACATCATGCTGATCGAGTCGAAGAATGCCTTGGTCACCAACACAGGACTTTCCGCATCCTATTGCAAATATCAAGTCTTCTAATGCTACTGGCAGCATGACTAATGAAATGTCATATACTCTTGTTGATATGATGACTTGGCAAGGGCTTGGCGATATCATCAACAAGTTCAGAAAGGAGACTCTTGACCTTGGCATCATCACTCAAGCGTCAGCAGTCAGTATGCTTCATCGACTTCGAATCCCGTACACGTACTGCTGGTAAGTTGTCCTGGCACTTCATTCTGCAATCACGAATTGAAATGCCTCACAGGTCACCAGCCTTGATCCCAAAACCGAAAGACTGGGGTTCACATATAGACATCTCAGGCTTCTACTTCCTCTCTCTCGCACCCAACTATCAGCCAGATGCTGATCTAGCTGCCTTTTTGGACGCAGGACCCCCACCTGTTTACATCGGGTTTGGATCGATCGTCGTTGACGACCCTAGCGCCATGACCGAATTGATCTTCGAAGCGGTCCGAAAAACAGGACAGCGTGCTCTGGTGTCTAAAGGCTGGGGTGGGCTCGGAAGTGATGATTTCAACAAGCCTGATGGAGTCTTTATGCTCGGCAACTGTCCACATGACTGGCTTTTCCAACGCGTATCTTGTGTTGTCCACCACGGTGGAGCAGGTACCACAGCTGCAGGAATCGCTTTCGGTCGCCCAACAGTCATAATTCCATTCTTCGGGGACCAGCCCTTCTGGGGTGAGATGGTAGCTCGGGCAGGTGCTGGACCCTCGCCCATACCGTTCAAAGACCTCACAGCCGAAACTCTCACAGCCGGTATCCTTGAAGCTCTCAGGCCCGAAACCCTTGAGCGTGCAAAGGAATTAGGCAATCGCATCCGCGAAGAAAAAGGCAGTGAAGCAGGAGCAGCCAGCTTTCATGCGCAGATGGACGTGGATAGTCTACGATGCACGATGGTTCCAAGCCGAGTCGCTGTATGGCAAGTCAACACAAAGGGCTCGAAGACGAGTGATATCAAACTCAGCGCGTTTGCAGCGACTGTTCTAGGAGACGAAGGCATGATAGACGTTAACCAGCTAAAACTTTACCGGCCCTGCGAATATGCCGTGGAAGAACACGCCGTCATCGCTAATCTGAGTGGTGCTAACCCCATCACCGGGACTCTAGGATCCATCGCTTCAGGAATCCTACACTACCCCGTCAACGTCGCCAAAGCATGGGGCGGCATCGTCTACGAACCATACAAAGGCGCCAGGTCAAACGGATGGCGCGGGTTTGGGAAAGGCATCGGTAAAGGACTTGGTGGCGTGATCTTCCATAAACGTGGGCTGGTCATTGGCGGGAAGAAATATGGGATGCGTGCGGTATATGAGTCTATCAAGAAGCGTATGGGATCTGATACTTTGAGCTTCATTCTCGCGGCGCATTTTACGCAAGGATATGAGGAGGCTAGGGCTGCGACAGAGGAGGAGCGGAGGGAGGTACTGCGGAAGTGGGAGGAAATGAAGCTGGTGCTGAAGAAAGAAATGACTGGAACAAGTACTGCGAGCTCTGCAAGCTCGACGGCGGCAGAAAATCCTTCTGCTCCAAGAAGTTGAGCGTGAGGGGATTTGGGCGCTAGTTTATCGGTCTAACTTGTGCTTTTCGTGATGGATACCAATGTTTACCTCCACCCCACGTTTACAAATAAAGATCCTGCGGTCAATGATCCCCCTCGAGTTTCCTAGATTTTTCCATACGGTGTAAATGGTCCACATCTATTACTTGGTGTTTCTTTTGAAACCACTAACCGCCCTAGTTGTTCGTAAGTTCTCAATACCTTTCAGCTCTTTGGACGAATCGCACCTCCAACTACACTTTGTGCCACAAATCTCCTGCTTGCAGTAGAAAAATAATATATTCTTAGAGTACATCGCCTCCTCTCAGTTGTACAGGCGCTTGCTTGATCCCCTTCCTTCCTTCCAAGACCCTTGGTTTGTTCTTCCCTTTTTGAACTTTCTCGAGTTTCACATTGGTCTGTACGAAATTCAGGCATAAGTGGCATCTAGATCTTACCGATGATGTTAGAATCTCGCCATCTATCTCTGACAAGTAACTGTATCTCTATGTTCTTCCAGGAACCTGCATTACTTCTCTTGAAATGGAATCGAGACAGATGCAGTAGCACTTTCTGGGAACGAACTGGTTCCCGAAGTCTCGACTTCGGATATCTGTCCGTTTTGTGCCCGTTGGGATCTCTCGCCTTTACATAGCGAGTTGATTATGGAAAGTATTTGTTTCCGACCGTCGATAATAGGGTAGAATCCAGCAACAAACAATGTCCCCAGAGCCAGATGATCGAGATCACAAGCCATGCAGAGTAAAACTACCTCGGTGTCAGCAAAGACATATTAATCAAAATCAAGAACAGAGTAGTGACTGACATTTTTGGAGAAGGTATACTTGGCAGCATACATGGGCAACGGCCACAGAATGAAATGTCCCAGGAACGTTGCAGCGCTCCAGATCGCAGCGACGGTAGTCCAGCGACGCATATACGGTAGCCATCGAGGATCATTGCGAGATGTCGGCTCTTTGCTTGCACCCACCGCTTCCTTCACCACAGGTCTGAGTAGAGACGGATCGCCAAAAGCTAGCTTCTCGGTCAAGAAATCATTCCAGTCGAAGTTCTGGGGTTTGGAAAGTGTGATGATGACGGAGTACGGGAGTGGAGAGAAGGTTGATGCGAGGCAGCCGTACATGCATGGAAGGAGCTCGCCGGCGGATTTGATGGATACGTTGCCATAGAGAGCGCTTGCACTTCCTAGCCAGACCGAGATGCCGGTCACCATTCCCAGGAGAGGGGCGATGATTGCGGCTGCTCTGCTTTGTTGTCTCCAGAGGATCGTGAAGACTGTGGGGAAGATTCCGGGACAAGTAACGACTCCTCAGAAGAAAGTTAGCCTACTCTTGTAAGTTGAGACATGAGTGAGATGGACGAACCGAGCATGTATAAAGTCCAGCTCAAGTCAACACCCACGTAGTGTAGCATTGTGCTGAACGCAGCTGCAATGATAGCAAATATGATAACTCCATAGTGACTCCAGCGAATGACGTCTCGATCAGTAGCGTTCTTGTTAGCGTAACATCTGTAGATGTCAAAACTGATGATCGACGACACTGCGATAATTTGAGCCGACAAGGTTGAAGTAACAGCCATAAAAGTGATGAGAAGCACGGCAATTGCCCCACCTTTTCCAGCAATTGCTATGGCGGCATATGGTAAGACCAAGCCAGAACTGACTTCATGTGCAGACATAGCTCTGGGATATGTGGGCCAGATAGGTTGGTCTTGAAGTCCCCACGCTACACTTGACATGAGCGTCCCCAAAGCCCACGGGATAGCAAAGTACGCAATGCCACCAATGACGTACCCAGGGACGACAGCTCTGGGAGATGCTGCAAAGGCTTTTACAAAGAAGCCTGTATCCATGATGACGAGGCCAAAGTTTGTGGTGACGTGAATGATGCCGAAGAATATTCCGCTTTTTGAAGTCATCGTCATGTAGGTTCCATCATGGTTTCCTGAGATCGGAGTGCGGGCTGATGCGGCTGTGACAAGGTCGTATAAATTGCCGATGGAGCCTATCTCCGGGACTGTGAATGCTTTTGCTGTGAAGAAGCAGAGGATAATCAAGATTGTAAATGTGTGGATATAATCCGTGAGAAAGCTTTCGATTGTTAGCAACGTCTTCTAGCTGCGTCTAGGAACTGCATTTTTATACGTTGCCTTGATTCCTCCTACAAACGTATATACAACCACTCCGATAGGCAGAAGAAATGTTGCTGCAATCACATGCATTCCTGTCAGTGCAGTGATGGCAGCCGATGCACCAAGGAGCATGTTGGCGACTGCGAACAAATTGTTCACGAGACATAGGAACATGAATACTAAATGAGCAACAGTTCCTAGGCCTCGGTTAACGAACTTCTCTATGACCTGAGATGCAACCATAACTTACCATATCGAATTCTCACGATCTCAAGAAGTGTGTGAGCCTCCGGGATTTTCAATTTGCAGGATATTCCTAGCAGGGAAAAGAAAACTATCATCGGACTGCAACCTGCTGCGAACCAGAACGGGCCGGAAACACCATATGCGTAGCCGACAAGAGATGAGCCTAGCATAGCTGTACTCCAGAGCCATGACTAGATCTTGTTAGAGTTTTCATCAATGCGGAATGGCTGAGAGTGACTGACCGAGATGACAGCAGATGCCGTAAGTCCCCTCCCAACACTCCGATTTGCCGTAATGAACCTGAATTAATGAGCATCAAATTAGAAGTGAGATTTTCGCCACGTACATTTCCGTTCTTGAATTATCTTCCCCCGTAGTTCTCTTGAGAATTTTAGTCACGAATACCATTGCTGAATACCACAGTCAGCGAGGACTAGCAGGAAAGATGAAGCCAATGACCTACCAAAAGCGAAAATAAGCCCAATGACTACCACAACTACATATCCACCCGCTTGAGGAAGCGGGGGAGTAATGCTGGTTGCAGAGCCATCGCGTCTGATCATGTCCATATTGTTCAAAAACAACGCTTCAATTTTTACCTCGATTTTGGCGACGAAGGAACGATGAAGTGAAACTCTCAAACACAAAAGGCACGATAATTTATATTGCATTGACATTATATTAACGGATAGTGGGGGCACTATAGACTTTTTTCTTTTTCTATTATCTGATTTCGTGCTCTCGTCCATTCTGACGTGCTGCGATTCTTCTGGGCTAATTATACCAAGGCTTTGAAAGGCTGTCGAGATCGAGACCATTTAGTACATGCCTCTGATGCACGTTTGCATCTATGAACAAGGGCATGGTATCTAACCTCCAAAGCTTGATAAGGAGCAGCTAAATGTATGGAGTCAGGGCCGGGGTATGGAGGACATGACGCCAATTCCCATGCGCGGGTCTACAACTACCACTCGCTTGTGGAAGGCTATTCAGAGAATGGGTAAAAGCCGAGGGAATGCGAACACAATGCCAATATAAATAATTGCTGGGAAATACTGAGATTTAAGGTACTCTTCTAGGAAAAGGCGACATCTTGTGCTAGAAATCTTTATACTTTGACGGGCTCAAAAAGGGGGAGAATACTCGCTTAAATAGCAGCCACCAATCACGAAGATCAATGATGATCATCTCTAGGGCCATCGCACGCCATCCACTGGTGCCCTGACGCCATTAACCCCGGCAGTTATTTGGTTTATGTCATCTCAAATATTAAGTTGGTTCCATATTATAAGGCTTGAGTATCCCCATCGTCTTACCTGCAATTCACGAATAGAAATCCTAGCATACCGAGTTGGGGAGAACAAAGCTCAACTTTCAATTATCCTCACGATGTCTCTCAACGGTTCCCACAAACGGCCAGATCTGGAAAATGGCAGTCGGGAGAGTAAAAGGGTGAAGACCGGGGGAGAACCGAAAAAGAAAAAGCTCATTCTCAATGCATTCGTAGAGATGTGTAAGACAATTCCTGAGCACCCTTAAAGAAATATCTAAATGTACACAGGTAGTGGGCATCAGTCCCCAGGTCTCTGGAGACACCCAGACGATCAATCTCATCGCTTCAACGATCTCGATTATTGGACTGACTTGGCCAAAACCTTGGAGAAAGCGAAATTCCACGGAATGTTCATTGCAGATGTCCTTGGTGCGTCATTACACATCCTTCGTGATTATTGTTTTACTTTATTGAATACATGGTTTTAGGAGGATATGATGTTTACAGAGGCCCACAAAATCTTGATCCGGCCATAACTTCGGCTGCACAATGGCCAGTAAATGAGCCATTGTCCGTAGTTCCAGCGATGGCTGCTGTAACGAAGAGTCTTGGGTTTGGGGTCACTGTTGCGACGACCTATGAGCAGCCATATCACTTAGCGAGAAGACTTTCGACTGTTGATCACTTGACCAAAGGTAGAGTTGGATGGAATGTAAGAACTCAACAGAGTCACTTGTATTTGCGACAACTGACAATTACAGATCGTAACTGGATACCTTGATTCAGCAGCCAGGAACCTCGGCCACACCGAACAGCCTGACGTTAGTCTTCTCCAACTGCCTCAGAGATGCATGCCAGCTGACTTGTACCTGTAGCACGATGAGCGCTACAAAATCGCAGATGAATATCTCGAAGTCATGTACAAGCTCTTCGAGTCATCATGGCGCGACGACGCAGTCATCCGAGATTCCAAGAAAGGATGGTTCACCGACCCAAGCCGTGTCCGCAAAATTGACCACGTTGGCAAATACTACAATGTTCCCGGCCCACATATCTGTCAGCCAAGTCCCCAACGTACACCAGTACTCATGCAAGCTGGCACATCCTCAGCGGGAAAAAGCTTCGCGGCCAAGAACGCCGAAGCGATTTTCGTTGCTGGCCACAGTCCAGCAGTGGTAGCGAAGAGTATCAAGGACATCAGAGCCCAAGCGAAAGAATTTGGCCGTGATGAGAATAGTGTTAAGTTCTTGGCTCTGATCTGTCCTATTATTGGCAAGACGGAAGAGGAGGCGAAGGCGAAGTATGAGGAATACCTGAGTTATGGAAGTGAGGATGGAGCCTTCGCTCTTTTTGGTGGATGGACTGGAATTGACCTCTCCAAATATGGTGACGACGAAGAGTTGAGACATGTGGAGAGCAATGCGATTCGGTGAGTGAATTGCCCGTCCGATTTGGAATGAGTGTGGGCTGAAAAGCATCGTCTAGATCTGCGGTTGAAGGATGGTCCAAAGCTACTCCTGGAGTCGCGAAGTGGACAAAGCACACCGTGGCCAAAAACCTGATGGTTGGTGGTTTGGGAACGACTGCTGTTGGAACCCCTGAACAGGTGGCGGATGAATTTGAGAAGTGGGTCGACGAAGGTGGAGTTGATGGTTTCAACATCGTAAGTATCTCCATATTCAAGTTGCGTCCTCTGCTCATTCAATCGAATAGTCATATGCAATCACTCCAGGTACTTTCAATGATGTGATCGAACTTCTGTTGCCAGAACTGAAGAAGAGAGGACTGTTTTGGGACGATTACGAGGTTCCGGGTGGTACTTATAGAGAGAATCTCTATGCATCCGAGGGGCAGAGTGGGTTGCCAGTTGATCATCCAGCGCATGGTTATCGATGGAAGGCAGAAGCATAGATCCCAAAATATATGTAACTCTAAACTGAGAAGGGGAAAAAGGTATCTGGTAAAAGTAATAGCAAATCTGAATTTCAGGAGTGCAGTCACAGTATCCAATCAAAAGACTCGCCTTCTTCATCACCAAACTCGTCCGGCATGACTGAGTCGCTCGGTGGTTGGTAAGAGGTGTTCGTTGTCGCTTCAGCGCAAATGCAGAAGTCTGGGCAGTTACACAGACCGCGACTACTCCCATGGAGCTCCGAAAAGAGGCCGTCAGCGAAGGACGACAGATAATTTGGTCCTTGTTCAAAACTTTCAGAGTGTCCCGTTTGAGGTTCGAAATTTAGCAGACCATCTACAAGATCAGATTTCTGAAGAGGAGGCGGTTGTTCATATGCAGAGAAAATCGGAAGGCGTGTATTCCGGGTTCTCAAATGCTTCGCCGGTGCCGTCATTGGTATTCCTGGGATATGTGCAAAGGTCTTCTCGTGGTCTCGCGGATGCAGTGTTATCTTCAAGGTTTGCCCTTCCGACGTAAGATCTGAACAGTCGATCTTGGCAATCTTGAATGGTGTTCACCAGATTCGCCACAAGTGATGCTTCAACTGGCTGCAATTCTCGACGGAAAACTTCCAACACACTGGAGCGAACTAGACGAGGAAGCTCTCGGCGAGCATACGCTTCATACTCGGTAAAGTCTCTTGAGTCTGGCGAAAGCGGAGCTTCGTCACGCAATTCTTCGAAGTCTGGGACAGGAAGTTAGCGGTTGTGTCAGGCCTTGGTGAAATTAGGGGCTACCAACACGGGAAAGGGATCTCCTCATCTGGAAAAAGCAGTTTGTACATATCCCTCCAGCGATCCTCATCTGATTGATTGGGATGAGACTTCTTTCTGCTCCTCAATTTTCTCTCCATGTCAGGGCTGATTCCTTCGGGAGGTAGTCCAGGCTTTGTTTGACAAATGATTGCAGCATCGACAGTAATATGCGCATTCAACTGGTCTGCAGTTTTGAAAGTAACCCAGCATCTTCCACAATGAATTGCTATTCGATGGGTTCTGAAGAGATGTTCCCTGCTGCTTTTTAGTATGCTTTGCGGGATCTAAGCTAACAGACACAAGCCTTACTTTAATCGACCAATAGTTCTCCAACTGGACAACGCGCATGAGCGATGGTCAAAAATGCTGTATTTAGAGGGATTGTGCTTTCTAAACAAACAAGCGAATTTCAACGCATCTGCAAGTTTATCTCTAGGTCGCGGGTTTAGTCGCTTGAGTCTCCGATCCTCGTTTTCATTATCTTCTTGATCTTCATTGTCTTCGTCCCGGAGTCTTTTTCTGTGAGACGTAGTTGACTGCGCTGGTTGTGAATCTGCATTCAAACCTCTAGCCCGCTCGTGTCGTGTGCTTGATCCTGTTGCATTTTGCTGTACATTGGAACCCCAGCGCTGATCGAAGATAGTCCAGAAATGGTCCATCACTCTTTCAACTGCAGCTTGTCGTGCTGGGTCGAGAATTGGTCCGGAGATCTGCTCCTCCGAGATTTGGAAGTTCTCCAATTTACTGCATAGCTCATCGGATGTGCCGCTCTCATTTTCCAAAAGTCTGTAGATACTGGCACGATTGCCAGAAATATTGAAGTGTTCCGGTTCTTCGTCCGCAGACTGTAAAAAGCTACTATCTGCGATGTAGTGGAGAGTCTCCCGCCCACCCGACTCAACGATACCAAATGAAGAGGTTGGTTCTTCGTCCGCAGACCATGCATAGCTGTTAACTGAGCGAGACTTCTGCCCGCTCGACTCAACGATATCAACTGAAAAGTCAATACCAGCATCCTTGAATTTGAGTTAGTGTCTAGTGATGGGCGAGAATCGACGATAGTGGGTGGACGAGTTGCGATTCCTTTGTCGCCACTTACAGGGCTGATGTCTCGCACGAAGCTTCCTTGCAACCCATTGAAGGACATTTCCAAATAAGTTTCCAGCAAACTTCATTCCTGGAAAAGATTTTGTTGAAGTGCTGTGTTGTGCTACGCGAGAAACGAATTGAAATTTGAATCTCTGTGCCGCGTGTGCACCACACACTACCAATTATGAACCTTCGACGAGAAATCAAGCGAGACTGTGTAATCTAGAAAGCTGATGGTGGGTTGTCTAGTTTAGTCCTGGTTGTAATTACTGAGGCTCGAAGGGCAGAAAATCTCAGTATTTTCAACGCGGATGAGGTCAGGAAGAAACTCGCCAGCTGCGCAGAACTTCATGCAAGCCACAACATGGTGCAGATGCTTAGTCATAACACACTTTGCGCGACTTGCGAGAAACATCTAAGGGCGCATTTTGCGACTGCAATTCTAGATAGTCGAGTATTGCGATTCCTTAAAATACTCGCCGAGATAGAGAACTACCTCTGGCGAAGAAGGGCTTTTGTAAGACAGTAGTAATGTGTATAAGAATTGACAGAGTCCGATGCTCCAGTGGACCAGCAATTACAAGCAGATGCAGAGCCAACATAGATACTCAAGAAGCATTCAAGAGATAATTTGCGCGAAGTTTATTCCTCAAGTGAAGCTACACAGTCAACAAACTCGCTTGGGCCATTTTTGCTGATATTTCAAGCAATCTGAGAACCATGTCTCCGCCCAAGGACCAAGAATCCATGCACTGCGCCGAGAAAAAAGCAGCAGAAGAACCAGAGTGAGTGTGCACCAATACAATTCCAAAAATAGAGGTGTCGGATACTAAGAGAATAAATCTCCAGGACTGTCGAACGTGCGAAGGCCTTGTCGCTGAATCCTTTTTTGTATGAGAATCCTTCAGCCACCGAACGACTTTTGTTTGATCTACAAGGCGAGGATGGGGACAGGTTGGAAATGTTGCGGGCCACTGTGAAAGCTTTGGACAAACAAGCTAGTGGTGATCATCTGAAGGGAGGAAATGGGAAAACGTCCACTTCTGATCAGAAGGAGACGGTGTAATCTGCTGAACTCGGTGCTCGGAAGCGAGAGTTATTGTCCAATGGCGAGCAGTCCACCAGAGCATAGCGAGGATTATCAAAGGATGTCAGTCATGTATCCGTATGCCTAGTGCCTATACCGAAAGATATTACCTACCTAGTTAAAGACGAGAAGGATAAAACTTGATTCTATATGACGGATATCAAATCAAAATCTCATAATTCCTTCTCTAGTCCATTTCCTCGATTATCTCTCAAGTTAGCGAGAAAAACAACAAGGAACCCACCTCAGAACTGCTCGGTGTTGGTCAATTTTATCCAAGTAGTCTTCCCTCCTTGTCATGCTATTTCCAGCCCCCAAACTTCAACTTAGACCCACCAAGCCACCATCAACGATCATCGCAATTCTTCAGCGGCTGCAGCCTCAAGACCCCAGGACTGTAAACAACAACCAATCACAATACTTTCTCACATATGATCTCACAATTCCCATGCTAAAATCCAAGAGGCTGAGTACAAGCCTGAAATAGTGGCCAATGGATTTCCTAGCGTTCTGTACAGTGGAGATCTAGGATTCGAGACCCCTGAAGGATCAGGGTTTCCACCACTCAAATGCCTCCACGCCAGCCACCAAAGTCTGACGTGCAGAAGGTAAAACTTGTGCCACATGCCAAGAATACGGCAGTACCAATGTAGCAAGTATCCTCCTGCTCTGTCGATGTCTAAACTTTCTTATGGAGATGCATTCCCAGATTCACAGCGGCAGTGTTTCACTTCCATCGTGAATCCTCAGCAAGTGAGAGAGTGGGTGTCAAGGTCAAAATGTTACACCTTCGAGCCGGCCCAGAGGGGGACTTGTCACAGAACTCCAACATTTCTCGTTCTAGCAGGACATATTCAGACGTCCCAGTCTCGCCACTCGGGAGTGATTTTGACATCTCGGATGCAGGGCGCGACAATGGAGCGGACCGATCCGCACCCATCAAGAGGAAAGAAGTGCCCTCCGCGACCGTGAGGAGTATTTCAAACGACACGATCACGGAACAAGCTACTGCCAATCGACCTGCTCCAGGGATCGAGATGGAGTCCCTGATGCAGAAGCGAGAGGACTACCCAAGGAAAATGCAGTCAGAAAGATTAGTGAGATGGGGTGTAAAATGGTGGAAAGAGCCAATGTACATGATACTCTTCGCGATTCTTGGCCTTGGTCTCGCGGTCGGTCATCACGGTTATTACTCATCTCTCCATGGCACTCTCGCCGGCTCGAACAGAAAGCAACAATGGGCGCATAATATCGGGAACATGTTCGCTATTGCGGTAGTCGCTGTTCTGCACGCTGCGAACGCATTGGCGTACTCGCAGTATTTCTGGAGGGTGGTTCGGGGGAAGTCTTTTACGGTTGAAGCGCTGGATAGGTTGTTTTCTTTGACTTCAGATCCGCTGGGATTCTTTAATTGGGAAGTCGTGAGGAAGGCTCCTTTGGCTTTCTTGCTGGCTTTGACTTGTTGGTAATATTTTCCCCTCATATACCAGATGTATCACACATGTTTGCTAACATGATCTAGGATAATGGCTTTGGCGGGTGTACTTCCACCTGGTACTTTGACCGTCGTTCCTGGCACTGTTACTTTCAATTCAATTGAGTCCTTACCAACTTTGAATTGGAGCGGTCCAGGCTGGGTTCCAGGCGGCGTGTCCGATTACATTTTGGATTATGGGCTCTGGACAAAACCGACACCTTTGATCATAGGTCTCGCATCACAAGTCGCTCAAAGCATGGATATTCTCCCATTCATCGTACCAGCACCGAATTCCTCATTTAGCATGGAAGTAAGAGGTCCATACCTTCAATGCGGAGCTCCCAACAGCACTCAACAAGCCGTTTTCGATTACTACCAAAAGAATCTGAGCAACAGCGATATCTTGACGGCCTCGACCTGGAATAATACACCGAGTTCTTACAGTAAGGAGTACATGTCGATATTCTCCGCGTTTGTACCTTGGCTCGGCAGGAACGGTTGGACGTCCCATGCATCTCAAGTCCTCGATATGAATCCCAATGTTGCTGCACCAGATATCTACAACAACTGGAATGTGGCCATCCCACCAGATTACAGTATTGGTTATCAGATAAATGGCACGCAAATGAATGCCCGGCGGCGGCGACAGATCTCTAACGACGACAGCGGCTCGACTAAAACGACCACCAGAACGGCAGCCGGGACAGGCACATCATCGTCCGACTCCTCAGACGAGACAGACTCCACAACAACACTTACCCGAACATCAACAAAAACTGCCTCTTCCTCCGCCATATCCGCATCCGTAACCTCAGTATCCAGCAAAAGTCCCGGGGTTTCCATAAACATTATACCCTTCCAGATCGCACCACAACAAATGTTCGTGCAAACCGTCGATAGCAGTATAATCTGCACCCTCGGAAACGGCACTCGAGATGTCCATTTCAACTTCACCAACAGCGTCCAGAACGTCTGGTACGGGCCCTTGAAGGATTTCGATCCCCTTTTCGTGCCCCAATCAGGATACCTCGGCGCGGTTGACACCCCGGGATTCGACATCCACACATACATGGCGGTGTTCGTATCTCTCACGAACATGCTGAGTGGCAATGTAACAACGGTTTTCCAATACGTCGACCAATCCGTGGAGATGATCGATCAATCCAGTCGGGTTTTACTTACTGGCTTGTCGGCCTGTGATGAGTTCACTAACAACACGTTCACGAAGTCTCCTGTCTGGATCGATTTCAGTGGGACTGGTGATGGGGAAATTACCATTTACAATGGGACGTTCACGAATGATCTTTTTCGGAAACCGGCGTGGATGTGTAGGAATAGGACGCTCGCTCGAGCAATCGAGGATCTGGCGACGAATATCACGATTAGCATGATGTCGCAATCGCAACTTACGTATGTCTCTCCATCCCACCCTCTCTCCTTCTCGTTAGCATGTCTTGAATCTAGTGTAGTCACGGATAATCAGACTAACATCTCCCAGCGCACCAAACTCAACAACCCTCCCCATCTCCCACTACCCAACCCGTAACCTCTACCAATACGACGCGCTGTACCTCCTCCTCTCTTACGGTATTGCTCTCCTCTTCACCCTCCTTGGCATCTCCCTCGGGATGTTCAGCTTCCACCGCAACGGCGTCATCCACAGCACGTCTTTCTCTGCCATCGTCGCCACGACGAGGGATAGGGCTTTGGATGAGTTGAGCAGGGGATTTGGGTTGGGGACACGCGGTGTTGATGAGACGGCTAGGAGGACGAGATTGAGGTTTGGGGGGTTGGTTGGTGGTGACGGGGAGGGTGGTGGAAGGGACGAAGTTGGGATGCGGGAGAAGGAGGGGAGGGTCGGGTTTGGGATGGCGGAGAGTGTGGTTAAATTGAGGAAGGGAGGACGGTACGTGTGAATGATTGAATGATTGATGTCGGGAGAGTAGGAAACAAAAGATTGCGGAAAGGAACAAGGAAGCGATCAGAGAGATCCTGAAAACGGGAACCCTGGGAATGGTTGAGAATGAGGATCATGATGAGAGATCATGACTCCAAATGACCCGTTCGGATTTCCGGCCTAGCGTTCTGCTTTAGTCTCATCGCATGGAACTGGATACGACAACCCACGAGAAAGACGACTTCTAGGGACTTATTCGAGAAAACGAATATTTCTGGGTACCTTGGTGGGCGAGCCTACCTGTGTCTAGCCAGGTTCTTGCACCACCAAACCTGACGGGAGCCCAACTCGAGCAAAGAGGTTGTCCTGCACCTATTCAGTACAATGCTCTAGAGAGACAAAGCAATGGGGTAAGTGGTGAGGAAAGTGACACGAAACCGAGTCATCGCTGTGCCTGCTTATGTAAAGTGGCACTCTGTAAATATCTATATAACATAGCATATACATACGTACATACAAGATATACACATAAGACCAAATCAACCCCACTCAATACAATGACTTGATACCCGTCCTCACAACCCCATCGTCCTACCAGCGAGTCTCTTCAAAAACTCGAAAATCAACATCCCACTCCTCATCCCAGTCCACTTTTTCAGGGGGGATCTCGCTTACCACGCCAATGTGACGCGCCAAGCTCGGTAAGAAGCGGATGAGTGCGGATGAGCGAGAATGAGTCATTCTGTCTCATGGTGATGGTGGCTGGCATTACATGCATTAGCGGTTCTTGGCTGGGAGGGATGAGGAAGCGAGCGGGAAGTTTATTGTAAGACCTGTTGGGAGCGGGGATGTTTGAGAGGGATGGAGGGAGGAGGATAGGATATGGGAAGAGGGAAGAGGGATATGGAGATGACGACTCATGGTGAGTTTGGATGGGATCATTCTTGGAGGAGTTGTATGTTGGATGAGTGTTCTTGCTTGGTATTCAATGAGAGGGGATATATAAATCTGTAGATTATTAGGAGATATAGTTCAGAATGCAGCAGCAAACATGATCCAATTCCATACCAAATCATGAGGAGAGAAGTTAGTGATTCAAACAGGGAATGAGAAATTGTAAGTCTTACCTAATACACTATCACTTCCCATTTTCATTTCAATTACCTGTTTTGAGCGCAATGATTATACACATTTTTTGCCGATCTGAACCGTCTTTCTCTGAACAAAGAAATTCATGATCTATTTATTCCATATCTACATAACCGACATCGTCTGAAGCCTCATCCCTCCCTGTTGTCTCTCATCTTATCTCTTCAAACTCCCCAATCTAGCTAACATCCTGCCACTTCTCCCAAATGCAGATCCGAAATCCAAAACTCCTGCCAACCAAAAAGAGCCCATCATTTTTTCAATAACCCCCTCAAAACTTCAACCTCAGCCTCCAGCCTCGCGACCTTAAGCTTCAACTCATCGCGCTCATCCTGCGTCTCTTTTAGAGAAGTCTCAAGAGACGAGACTTGATCGACGCGTTTCTGACGGTAGCGACGGGCGGCGAGGGTGTTGAGGGTGCGTTTCTGAATCTTTGATGGCGGGTCGTGGGTTGATCTGGGTGTGGAAGTGACAGGAGAATGGCGAGTTTTGGTCGTGGACTTGGAGGATTTGGGTGTTGAGTTTGAAGAGATAGGTGAAGTGTTGCTGGGAGCTTGTTGGGGATGATGATCCCCGAAAATATCAGAGGGGTTGAAATTGTCCGATGAGGAATTATCCGATAGATTCGAAGCAGTCATGTCAGGATACGTGCTGGAGAGCGCGTACATCTCAGGAGATAGATTACTTGTCGAAGAAGCGGAGGACAGAGTCTGAGCGTGTGCGTTGGTATCGAAGGCTGTAGTATCCGGCATTCCCAGGTCTGTCGCAGCTGGATGGTGATCATGATCATGCGAGCCCGTCATATATGACGAAGAAACGTCTAGAAGAGAGTCTCCCTCCCGGCCGGAAAGGTTGAATGAGGCAAGTGTCATGTCGTTGTCGCCAGCAGACAGGTGATCCCAGAAATCGCCAACAGGATCCAATGTTGATGTAGCAGTTGCGCCGATGAACTCCGTCGTCCCCGTGACAAATGATGCGGGACTGAGCCCGAACTCCTGGTGTTGATCCGGCACCAGAAAACAATCCTGACTAAATGAAAGATCGGTTGGCAATGAGAGTAATGATGAAGGCGAGAAGAATTCACTCGGTTCCAACTCTGACCATGCGAATTGCTGGTCCTGAGAAGTAGGGTCGAATGAAAATTGGTTTTGATGGTGTAATTGATTATTATGTTGATTAGACCGTTGTGCTGTTCCAAGGTGGTTTGTCGGCGATGAGGTGCTGTTGTGGTTGGAAGAAGACGCTCTCCAACTCTCGTGGGTTTGTGACGGTGCTGACTGTTGCTCCCACCATGATGAAATAGAGATAGGACGGGCCTAGGTGACCCGTGGGGGGATCGCTCAACGTGAGGAGGGGAGGGTGACTTCTGCAATTGATGCAGAGATGATGTCGAAATGTCGACTGTTGAAGAAGAGAAGAAGGAGAAAAGGTTTGAAGTGTGGGAGGGAGGATGTTTTATCTCTATGCCGGCCTGAGGTTGGGGCTAGGGACATGCATGTTGTTTTCGTACAGTAGCGCGCAATTGGCGAAAAAAGGCGGGTCAACTGCTGCCGTGAGACTTGCTGGCTTGGCCTGGCTTGGCTCCGGTATGAGTCACTTCATTTCTCGGCCATCACCTTTCTCATGTCCGACGCGCAGACGGTTTAGTCTCTCCGCATCCTCCCTACACTTGTTAGCCTCAGACATTTTCCATGCGCTTATCCTCGGAATCGGTGTTTGGAACAAGATCCGCGGCTGTGCAAAATGCTCTGCCATCCTGGTCACGTGTGGTGAAGCGAGCCCCGAACAGGCTCTGTGGGTTGCTTGCTCCGACGTCCTTTGGATCAGATGGGGATGCAATTGAGCGTCTCAATGCGTCATCGTGCTTTGATTCTCAAATGTAGCCTATTCTCTTATGCCGAGAACGAATATATTTTGGTCTCCATGCCATAGAATTGAGTTTCGGCTTTGGACTCCCAGAGCACTTGCAAGCGTCAACTCCATGGGAAGACGTGACTGTCGTCGACGTAGGACCCGGCACACATCTTTGGCAAGACGGAATGTGGTGATAGTATTGATGGCTAGGTCGATATGTGGGTTTACTAGAGAGGTTGCATTCATCAACCCTTTGTGTCATAGAATATCGAGCTGTGGACTTGGATGGTTCGCTACCGAACGTCAATCGGGAAGGAATGGATAAGCATATTGGAGTCATGTGCCGTCGACTGTATGCTGACTTCATATGCAGTTTCCCAGTCAACGTTTTAGCTGAGTAAGATAGGAGAGTATTTCATGAAACCCAAGCGAAATAGTCCTATGAGCGTGCTTACAGAACCGGTATCCTAGATTGTTTTCCATCTCTCTGATCTTGCTTCCACATCACTGTACGATTTGCCGAATTTCCATTTGGTAGAGTCTGCCCGCCAGACTCTGGGATATTGCGATGCCTTCCAAAAAGCCTTGGTTTTGGAGAATGAGGCTCGAACCTAAATATACTCGTGGCAGTGCATGAGAATTTCAATTTTCGTCCCTGTGCAGGGTGACACCGCAGTCGCTCGCCAATGGCAGGGAAGCGTGGCGTGCAACCACCGTACCTTTCAGTGCAAATTAAATGCAGCTATATTCTGCAGCCGGTGGTATTAACTAGATGCATGCGACGCCTACATTTTGCATGTGGGCGGTGATAAGGCTGTGGCGGCGGAGTCTGATCCTCTATTGCTTGATAAACGCTTCATCTATTCCGTATGTTGTTTCGAAACTATTTACTAGCTTACTACCGATTCAGGTCACAGACTTTCAGCTTGTCCTTTTCTTGACTTTCTTTTACATTATCGATTTATCTTCTATGCCGAGTAGAAAATTGTTGAGGCCACTGACGGTCGATTGCCGGAATGCAACAGACTCGGACTGTTGTGGATCAATTCTACACATTGCCCTTACGACTACGCTCCCCTTCACAAAAACAGCTTTGAGATACTAGGTCTACCAGCGAAAAGTTATGTCAGAAGCAATTTCCGAGCCCGTTTCGCCTGTCACCCCCTCTGAGGATGGATCCTTACTGTCAGTTCCAAGGCTCAGCCTGGA
Organism: Rhexocercosporidium sp. MPI-PUGE-AT-0058; assembly: GCA_020746875.1. Taxonomy (NCBI): domain Eukaryota; kingdom Fungi; phylum Ascomycota; class Leotiomycetes; order Helotiales; genus Rhexocercosporidium; species Rhexocercosporidium sp. MPI-PUGE-AT-0058. The sequence goes on from JAGTJL010000022.1 coordinate 390,750, forward strand.
CATAGAAGTCCAAAGAACAAAGGAAGGCTCTGTTATTAATGGTACTGAAACGGGTAGCTTCTTCTCCAATTTTGAGACCTCAACCGTCGTCGAATCAATCAGAGATACATTGAAAATCACAGCATCGACAGCTCGATCTCCAGGACCGGCATATGATCAAATTCTACCTCGGACATTTCAGGAGCAGCTTGGAACTTGGAACATGGTTGTCATGACCATAGGAAGTCTATATGCGCTGATAATTCTTGGGTTTCTATGGTTTCTATGGTATGCTAACGAAAGGATTCCCTTCTGGAGGTGGCTCGTATTGAAAGGCTATGTGCAAAGAACAGTTACTTTATCTTCTGCTGTTCTACGCACAGTCGTGGCACTCCAGTCTAGCTTGTCGACATCAATGCTAGCGGCGTTGATTCTGGAAACGCTTGGGTTCCGTCTTCGCAAGTCTGCTTTCCTGTCAATACAACGTTCCAACGGGGGCCTGCCATTTGAGCTGCTGGAGCCTCGCTACTTCTGGCGCCATTCAAAGACAATTCTGTGCCTCATAGTCTCACTCTGTACCACGACAATTCTTGCATACTTCATCTCAACAGCCTTGATCTCCGATTTTCAGCTCGTTTACACTGCAGGGTATCCTGTGAATGCAAGGTTCTCCTACACCCTCCTTAACAAAACCCTACTGGGTGACGAACCTTCATACACGAGTTACCGACCTGCAAATTTCCCAGTGTTTGCTGAATATTCAGAACCGGTTCAGAAGAGTGATGATCAACACAACGTTGACGATACTGGGCCAACAGTTCGCGCACTTCTGCCCATCCCAAACCCTTCCACCCGTGAACAGCTCCACAGCTTTCACGGCTATGGAACCCTTCTCAACAGCCACGTAGTGTGCGTACAACCGATCATCCGGAATCTCACCTTCGAGTCCAGGCCGCATGGCGAGAGCTATCGCTTCAAACCATTGATAAGCGGAGAAATAGCCATTGGGGACCTTCCTCCAGGAATCATGTTCGATCCTTCGGCGGTCGATTTCCTTGGACAGATTCCTACTTTCAATGGCACCGGATCCAAAGCAGAAGACTCTCAACGTGGGCCGGACAATTTTGTTACCTTCCTCTGCCAGATGACTCCAACTTCTCAGACTGAACAGGACGAATCCCCTATTTCCATGTGTGTTGCTGGAAATAGATTGAATTATGAATCTGCCTATCTGGATCCTGGAAGGCTACCAATTCTCGGAACTCGATCGACGTCCCTACTCAACGAGAGTATTATGCTTGACCCCTTATCGTATGTTCTCGTCAACTACAGCGGGGTTCCTCCAATGTCAACAAGAATCAATTCAACAATCACCATTCGAGAGCAGGAGTGGAATAAGACGGTAGAGCCATCATCAGTGTGGACATCCTTCATAGCGCCACCCACCTACCCAACGCTTCAAACAGTATCTTTGACTTATTGTTTCCCGAACTTTGCGGCAATTGACATGGACATCTCTGTGAACGGATCGGCACCAAGAACGGAGCCAGCCCTGAGTAAAAGCAACGGCTCATCCGTTTTATATACCAGTGACGTTCTCCGTCAACTAGGAGCCGATGGTGTCCGACGAACTCCGAACGCGCGCGGAATATTGACTCTGGAGAAATCCACAGGATGGAAGCAAGCCACCAGGCTTGAAACATCTTTAGAGAAGTACTACTCCCCTGGCAGTTCCACAACAGCACTCGATGGATCATATGGCTTTGGCATGGAATCCAACCATTTCACTCCGCCATTCTACCGCCAATTAGGAATGCAGGAGTATATATCAGATTACCAAACGACCAACAGCAGCTCGGTGTCTGGAACATGGGGATTATGTACGAAATGCATGACTGGAATGACGGACGGCGATACCTATGGAGTTCATCCTGCGCTGTCGTCCATATTCCAAGCCTCATTGAAGAGATCCGGTAGCGTTGCCACAGCTATTCAAGCGCTTTTCACGGTGGTGAATATGATGCAGTACTATGATAGGTACGCAAGTCCCAACCAACGTGTTCTCTTCCAACTTCTTCGGTAGCCCCGTGTACCCTCGTGAAATCTGACTTCTTTCTATGCAGAATATCTCAATTCGACTACGAAGACTACAACCCCTTGATCAGCCAATTCGAAGCCGTGATAGTACCTCGTGGTAGATTGGGCATCATGGCTGTCACTGTCGGCCTCCTTCTTCATATCTCAACCGTGCTGTCTATAACCGTCATCTTCCACCTTCGGACCAAGGTCTCATTTGTAGGTCAAAGTTGGCACACGGTCGCACAAATGCAAAACGAAGTAGTCGCTCCGGTCCTTGATAGAGCGATTCTGTCACGGGATAGCGAGGTAAATAAGTGGCTGGAAAGTGAAGGTATAGATGGGAATGAAAGATTTTTTATTGGACAGCAACTTGACGGAAAGAAAGAGGATGCCGCAGCGTCGGAAGGCTCGGGAGGTGGCACAGTCAGGCGGCGTCATTAAGAATATAAGTAGCTAGAGAGTTGAATAATCATGTTGTTTAGTGCAGTGCAATCAAACAGCGACTTTTTAATGTAATTACATCAAACGCGTGGGGAATACTGAGGCTGGGTTGTATACCCTTTCATTGACTTCACGAATTCTTTAAGTGGTCATTTCAGCATCAGCCTCAACAGACAAAGATCTTACATTGTAATTTGTAGCAGAAACCTACCTCGGTACCTACCTAGGTAGGCTAAATGTAAGTAAGTCTTTTTTCGCCAATGTTCTATATTCCTTACTTACCATTCGCTTTGGAAAATGCACTTATATGTATATATATATATATATATATATGCTAGGTACTCCCAGGTTCAGAGGGAGGTGTGTGTGGTTGTGGTGTTCAGTAAGTGCCCCGCCGCATTTTCGCTTACATAAGAACTACACTACTTACTCTCCCTCGTCCGACGTGGCTCATGCAGCTACAGGGAATTCTGAGACCTTTCTTCTTCTGGCACTTTTCAACGACATTCCTTTGTCAGGTTTACACCTCCTCTTCCAGTCCGGTCTTCATCTCATATTGTGTCATGATGGGAAGATTGTTTTTCAGAGAACTGGTTGCTAGCGCGAGTATTGCGTTCGCTCTTTCACCGTCCCGTCGGTCATCGGTCATCGGGGATACCGAAAGGCCTTCAAACCTCGAAAGGTTGACGTCAGTCACCTACACACTGGCTGGTCATGGTGCGCGCGTCAAGTGATGGCTCTGGCAGGAGGATATACTGAAGGTTACTCCTATTTTGTTTGTTTTTGCTATTTCTATTATTTATGTTAAATGTTTTCAAGTATTTGCATTGGTGGATACTGTTCTGCATTTCATGAGTGTACTTCCGGCTTGTTTGCTGGTGGAGAGGTTGGTGGAAGGACTTCACGACCACGAAAGACCTCCCCGATTCTGGGACTGAAACCCAATGCTTTCTCTCTCTATATCCTGCGCGTTGTTAGATGATTGCTAGTAGCTAGGACTAGGAACTCAGCATGTCTTCCCTTCATCGTCGCGTCTTGTTGCTACCTGTCAGGGAGTTCAAACTCTACAATTCATGGTAGTATGGTGCTGTAAAGTAGTTCTTGGGCTTCACCAGGCCTCGATCACGGTCGCAGCTGGCTGGCCGTCACTAAATGGGCCTGCCATCATCCACCCTTGATTTGTAGAATAGCAGTTATCATCTGTGACCTTTGCGTGTTTTATTCTGGCGTCTTTCCTGGTGCCAGATGAGCTTTTCCTAAGGCAGTTGCAGCTTCTACTCCAGCCAGAACTCGCGTCGGTCGCGTTCTCGGTCACAAATTAGCCACCATATTACCCTCATCCCACTGTTAACTCGTATACCAAGTAACACCGTTTCTCATATGCGTACTACTCAAACATCTCTGATATAGAAAAAGTCTTTCTTTTCGGGGGGCCTTGTACTTTGTTGGTAGATTGAGCTGGTTGCATTCCTGGTCACAAGTCAGCACCGAGCCCTCAGCCCATGGCTGCATAGCGACCATGGCTTTGCAACATCATGTACATCGTCTCTTCCATGTCAACTTCTCTACTTGATAGCTTCCGTTTCGACCTGGGAGAAGCTCTTGAGCGTGGAGGCATAGCTACTGGTCTCGAGCCTGAGCTGGCGGCACATCTTGCGGTCGCATCTTTTCCCTCACCACTCAGCATAGCCATCCCTCCTCGAGCCATGGTCTGATTTCAGGGTTCACATCATTACACATTACATGTGTACTCCTTGATCTTATCCTATGCTGTAGGAGAAGGCTATGCACGATGAGGTGCGACCTCCAGTCCCCGCGCCTGGCCTGGCTGCGTATTTCCCGGTCGCGCTTTCTGTCGCACGCAAATATGAAACGCAACAACAATTACATCACAATAGAACCTGCTACTGTTGTTGACCTCACAGATCTACAATATGTATCTACTCTACTCCTTTCTCGCAATATTTACAAGAAGTTTCCACGCCTTACGGTTGTGTACTATACTCCATCACCCTCCTGGCCAAAAGATATGTAAGGAAGATGGAGGAGTTTCGCCAGACTCCTCCGCCGGCTAGCGTTCTTTTGACTTTGCAATCACTGCGCTACGTCTCCCATTGGCAGCATTGAAGCATCGTCGGCTCGTGCGTTGAAGCGTTCATTGCTTACTGCAATGAACAGTCCAATGCAATGGGTTTAACCCCGAAACTTAGTGAGTGATCTGTGAAAACTCATGCTGCCCGCCAAATAGCATAAAGTCTGCTCTCCCCGCCCGCTCGTGAGTCCTTGATTGCTAGTACTAAGCTTTGATAACAGCGCAACACAACCACGCCTCCTCTCACCCCACTACATTACAGCGCATTCCATCACATCCCATTCCCATCACATCCCATTCCCATCACATCCCATTCCCATCACATCCCATTCCCATCACATCCCATTCCCATCACATCCCATCCCATTATGTCACATCATGCCGCGGCCAAGAAAGCAACCTTGCACCCCCAGCGCACCCTACGAGCCTACCTCTCCTTCCACAGACACAGCTCTCTCATCATCGCCACCACAAGTAAGACACTTTCTCACTCCCTTCCTCCAGCCTACCTCTCCTTCCACAGACACAGCTCTCTCATCATCGCCACCACAAGTAAGACACTTTCTCACTCCCTTCCTCCAGCCTGTCTCCTTCGAGTTGTAACGGCCACGGTGTCTTCGGACAGTGCGGTGGACACATTCAACATGTGGAGCGTTCTGCTTGCTGCGTACGTACGAGCCATTGCGGCCCGCGCCAGGGGAAAACTCAGTGAGATGCTGGGAAGGGGGCGTGTCTTACTCAGCTTTGGTTCGCCTGGCTGACGAGCTTTTTTCTTCTCGACTTCTAGGATCCTCACATTCGGAGAACCAGGCAAACTCGAGGTCACTTGGCTCGAAGGGCGCCGCCACCAACACACCAAATGTTCCTGATGGACGATGATCAGGTATGTTACTGACTCCTTCCTCTCGTTGTGCTTTGACTGAAATGAATTCTAGTTTACAGCCCTGCTTGGTGCTTCAGTCCGGTCAGCTGATTCGCCTCGCAACGTAAGGTAAGTTGCAACGCCTTCCCTCCCCCCTCTCCAACGATGTCTCGACACTATTGACTGATGCTTATAGAACTCCGGAGTCCTATTGTGCCAACTTGGTCTCTTCCTTCTCTTTGTTCTGACTCTTCTGCGGATGTTAGCTCTTGTGTAAGTCCCTTTCCGTTCTCCCTCACCGTCCTATTTGCTTCTGAAACTTCGCTAATCTTGAGATACAGCTGAACGAAACCTTCGGGTGCAAGGGATCCAAAGAAAATGAGGTTTTCTTTTGACCTGGGAGGGTGGGGTTTTTTGTTCGGGGTTAGATTTCAGGATAGGAATTGGCGTTGGGGATTTGGGATTTAGGATTGGGACTGGCACTGGGTCTGACATTGGGACTGACATTGGGACTGGAAATTGTGATTATGATTTGACGAAGTAGTCCGCGCCGCCCGAAATAAAGTTTGAACTCTTACAAATGTAAATGGCCGCATCTTTCGAGGGTGTACATACAGTTAGTGATAAAAAGCCGTGAGATGTTGGTCAATTCCTAAGTGAGAGAGTACATGCAGAGTTCAAAGCCCAAATTTCCGGCGTTGAAGCCCTTTCATTGATTTGCGGGATTTCTCAAGCCAGCCAAGCCCACGCCCGTGGTGCCAAACAAACATGATGGCTTGAGGTCGTAAAAAGTTACCAGACAGCTGCACCATCCATGTACACCCGTGCCTCATCACCACTGTATAACGCGTCAGCTACCCTTGAAGTGATGTTTGTCACCTTTTCCATGAGCCTGAACTTTGCACTTTTTCTGACCAACAGGAGGGTTAGGATCGTAAGAGGCCCTTAGCTTGACTTGGCTTCCAGCCCCGCGAATCTACGTAAATGTTCACTAGTTCAGGCTTGGTTTTCAGGAGAATGCTACCTTAGAAGCTTAAGGAATTTTTTGCGTAGGATATCATAGCCCTGAGATCTCTCGATCCTAGCCTACCGGTTGGCTAGAAAAAGTGGGATGTTTAGACCTTGCCCCTGTGGACAAAGTAGCTCCCTCGTATAAAGCCCAAATAAGTAGTTTCCTAATGCACAGATCGCCCTTGGCAAGCGTAATAGACGAATATACGAGTAGCTTCAGTTTATTGGCTTGAACCCCTCGCTAAGGCTAAGGTACATGCTCTTGGCAACACACGCTAGGTACGGGCCGAGGAGTTAAATCCGGACTTCGCTTACCTAGTGCACTACTTGGTACAGCAAATGAGATGATGGTTCGCCGGAGAGAAAACATGGGAGAATTGTTTATTTTAAGGACGGTAGCCAATCTGTTAACTGGGTTCGTAAGCAGTCCGACAATAGCCTCCCTGACCAGACTACGACTCTCTTTTTCCATGGGTCTGGATTCCTCGCTTAATGGATGAAGGCTTGTTATGCTACCAGATGTACGTGAAGACATATTCATTCTGAAGAAGAGTACGAAGTAGCCAATCTGCTGATTGATTGCGTAGAAAGCTTGCTAATAGGCTCCCCACCCTCATACTACCTTCCTTCAAGGAACAAGAATCCAAGAGTCTAACAGAAGCACCAAGATCCATTAGATAATCCATGGATCTAAGGGGTGATGCACCCAGCAAGAACACACGTGCTGGTTGTACGAACAGACGAATGATGCGACAGAAAGCATCTGACAAATGCTCAAGAAGAAAATGTCTTTCAAAACAGAGAAAATGTATAAAGAGGAGGGAATCCGCAACCATATCACTTCTTTCTTCACCCGCATCCATCTTCTCAAGTTTCATTCCATCGATCTTCAGCTACCATCCAACCTCCCCATTTTGACAATCAATCAAAAACCGACTTCAAAATGCAGTTTCTCGCCGTCATTCTCGGTCTTACAGCATCAGTGTCTGCAATTGATATCGGTCTCAGAAACTGGGGCGGCTGTGATTCCCGCGGTGGAGGCTGGGTTTGCACCAACTGGAACCCCAATGTAAGATTCTCCCCTTCTATAAACCCAACAACCCCTTCATCCACACAGTTTCTAACGTACCTCCTCAGTCGTGCTGCGGTATCCCCTCCGGAACGGTCAGCAGTGTCGTTTTCTACGCCATCCCGAATAACTGGTTCCTCGAACTGAGAGGGCATGAGGGTGGTAACTGCAACGCCCTGAAGACCGTCGACACTATTTTCGGCGGCACCGAAAAGTGTCTTAACTCAGGACCGTACACCGGTGCAGGATACAGCTTCCGCTCGAGGAAGAGGGGCGTTGAGGGGACTGTAGAGGGCGCTTGTTCATCGACACCGGAGACTTGCACAACGACCACGATGCCGGATGTGTTGTTCCTTGGTGATGGACAGAGGTACAACATTGTCGACATGGACTCTAGTCTGATCGAAGAATTGGCTGGGTTTGCCCAGAACGGCTCTGTCGTAGCGGATATCCCAGAAGTCTTCAAGGCGTTTGAGATTGCTGCTTAAAGGTCGATAGTGTTGTGCTATGGATTGCTTGGAGTGGTCGGGGTGGTAAATAGTTGTTGTATGCTTTGCTGGTGAGTGCACGCGCCAGCAAAGTATTGTCCTGTCGTTACCTTTGAGTTCTTCTGATCAATTTTGAATAAAATATTGCTTTTGATATTTTTACTATTGAAGTTAATTGGCAGTCTGTGATATGGTAAAGAATTTGATTAGTACTAAGGGCGACAGAAAAGGAGGCGGGGGTTAATTGCCTGAACATATCCCTTCCAGCCACCAACGGTGTATATGAGTACAGTCCACCAGAATCTGCTAATAATTGACTATGATCAAGTGTAAGCGAATAAGAGATTAGTACTATGAGAGGAGGAACCTCGGATGTTTCTTCATCACATGACTGAACCAGCTCTTCTCATAGATAGGAGACCATCACTTGAAAGTTCTACAAAAGCCAGGCAACACACATATATTCTTTCTTACACATCTTTTCAATAATAAACTTATACCTGTTGCTGCTTTTTAGATGTGTGATAAATTTAAATTTGAGCAATCTGTTATTTGTTGAAGCTAGCATTCCCTCTGGCATCCCGCTTCTTGCTAGCTCTCTTGTTTTGTGGTACTGGGACTCGTTCCCGCCACAGTACCTCATGTGACCCTTTAAACCAGCCAATGAAAGCCAAAAATCGTAGATCTTAGTACCATTTATATTTCAGAAAGCACATCCTGGGTATGCAGTGAAGCAAGCGCTCCCAGTTGAGAATCTTCCGACATTAACGCCGGTAGAGCAACCTTTATTCTGTAGCCATAACGTTCGGTAAATTCGTCGACTTATATCTTGTCTGGCAGGTGAGGGCCGACATGACGCCTCCTTCAATTTTCCGCCCTGCAAATTGTTAGGGCAATTCTGATATGTTGGTGGAATGGACTGGTAGATGAATGTCATTGGAAGGTAGAAGAGGAACTGAGGCTTGCCTCCTAATGCAGTAAGGCGCATGCAGCTGATCATCACTTGATGTGCGCCACACTCCTCTTGGTCTCACAAATACCGATGAAAATAAGCAACGCTGGTCTGTTCGATCGTGCTTGACTGTATGGTCGAATAGTAGCGTCTTGCTTCCAATATTAGATGTGTAAATGCATAGAAATTGATGTTGGGCATCAAGTGAGAACTAAAATTTGGTTACCGTCTATATATTGCTTTCTACATTTGATGGAAAGTCAACATCGCCTCATGTACGATACGCCGCCTCGTATTCAATCACCCCCGTTTCCCCCCGTTTATTCTCCCATCAAGCGAATCTGTTGATTTTATGCCGATTAAACTTCTGTATACAACAGCTTCGCTAATTCAAACAACGCAGCTAACTTTTATTCCCGTTAGGTCTTGAAATTATGACTGCAGGATTCATCCTAGTGGGATCATCCGATCATTGTTTTGTGTTCTTATCTTTGTTGGTGGAGAATTGGGAAGTGGTAGTTTATGTACTTGTACTTTATGCAATATGATGAAAGAGCTTGTCTAGCGGTTAATGAATTGAATTGGAGTTATCTTCAAATTACCGGAGCTCTGGTAAGTGCAAAACCCTCTCTCTATCTTTCCGAAGCGATTGCAAACATAGTCAACATGGACTACTTTTTTAGTGGGAATATTCTCCTGCACTTTGTGGCTAGCACACAGACGCCACCTCCCTGATGAGATCCAAGGACTAGGGCATGACCGCATACCGAGTCTGGAAAGCCATTGCGGCGGATCCAAAACTAGCGACCCTAGCAGGAGTCAAGATGAAGAGATCAGTCTTCTTCTTTCCGATTAGCCTCGTCACGAAGGAACTGCGCAAGCGCTGCAAGATACAAAAAGCAGCGGCGTTCGGGATGTCCAACGCAACCTGCCTTTGGCTGAAGTACTGGGTGTTGATTCAGCTGCAGGTGCAGTCGACGCCTACGAGCTTCTTGCCCTGGTCCTCGACACAGATACATGAATGACCTGGCTCATGGAACTGGTGCGAATTAAAGGAGCCATCTTTGTCACCGATACCATCCGAGGTGATCTTTTTGGTCAAGAATGAGACCGTCTCGCATGCTTCAATGTTGGTGCCATCGTCAACACCACCGGTCTGGGCAGCAGAGAGCTAGCCTCAAACCCGACTTGCTATCCACTCAGAGGTGGACTCCTACGCATCATCAACGATAGAAAGCACTTCCCGAAGATCACGTCCGCCATGTCGATTGCAGCTGATGTTTCCCTAGACAACGAGATTGTCTTTCTAGTTCTGAGAAGCCAGGAAATCCTCATCAAGGGTGGGATTGCGCAGCGTGGGGAGTGGGAATTGGATCTGGCCGTGGACTCACCTGTTGTCTAACGCATAAAGTCCCGTTGCGAGGCATTCCTATCCTGCCTGAAAATCGCGAGACTTGATCCTGAATACCGTTTGGCGCAAGGTCTCCACCCCGTTGGAGAGAAAAACTTCCGCGGCGAGAGGGAGCTACGAAGGCATGGACAAAATTAAAGCAAGGCTGTTCACTCCTATGGTCATGGCGGTTCTGGATGGAGTCTTTGAATTGGCTATGCTGAAAAAGTTGTTTCTTTAGTAGAGGAAGTCTTTCGAGAGGTAGAACGCTCGTCGAGGCTGCGAAGTCGGTTGTGGAGTGTCGCTGGCCCTCACACCGACATCGAGTTTTGGGATTGGAAATTCGTTACAGTTTTGCTTTTGCCTGGTTGGATGCCGTTAAATGCTTTAGATGTGTCAGTCCGCACTTGCATACGATGAACAGGTTTCTAGTGTATTGGATCTCCATTAGCCTAGCACCTTTTGATCTCCTTAATTTTTCACAGCAAAGTAATAGGAAGCTCTTTACGCCCGGTACGTTGGTTTGATTGTTTTCTGTTGGCTTTGATACGTTCCGAGAAGAGAGAGGGGAGCGGTGCTTTAGCGAAGACAGATGAACCCAGCTCAGCATCGAGGAAAGTTCAGCTCATCTGCCGTTGTTAGTTCTTTGAACATGGAGCTTATTACACGGAAGATTCGCTCAAACCATTGTTCTGCGAGCTTTGCAGTCATACTTTCCAAGTGACGGGGCATAAACCGCCAATAATTCCCGCGCCAGTGATAATCCGACCTAAATTAGCGTACATCTCCTAGTCCTCCCCTGAAATAACAACAACCATCCTAGAAATAAGCATCACAATTCACCTCGATATACTTGTTTCCACAAGAGAGAAACCAGTTTGATTCTTACCCTGGAATTTTTCTTAGTTCTTAAAGCTCCGAGTCACAGCTGCCAAGTAATGGAGCCGCAACCCCGCATGTAGGATTGGATGAGGCTGAGACAACAAACAATGAGGCGAAGCGAGGCGAGGCTAGGCGGTGCTAGGCCAGGCAACCACCTCCTTTCTCTTTCGAGTCACCGAGTCATATATTCCTCCGGTGAAGTGTTCTTTATTATTATCTATTCGCTTTTATTTTCAGGCAGCATTGTTATTTCAATATAAAGCCTTTGGTACCCGAAAGCGGTCTTTGATCCTATACCACCAAGTCATAGTATATACGTGATAGATTTCGAATTCAAATCGTACCATTTCAACCAACCTAATTCTCACCAAACCCTCCACTACAATGCCTCCCAACGCCTCACTCACAATCCTCGAGCAAGCCCGCGCCCGGCACGCCGAACGAGCTCAAAAGGGTATCCAAGAAGATTCCATCAACAAAGTCCGGCGCACATTTTATAAATCCCTCCCCGTCCCCTACCCTTCCACCTTCCTCGACCCACTCTCCGACCCCTCAAGCATAAAAGTCAACCGCATCGATTTCAAGAACTCCGTCTTGAGCGAGTACAAGAAATGCTTTGCTGTTGTCCTAGATGATGTGCTCAGTAAAGAAGAATGCGAAGATCTCATCAAGTACGCCGAGATGAGTGTTGGTGCACATGGGAATAATCCTGTTCCCCAGGAGGGAGAAAGCAAGTCCGAGATTGCGGAGAGAAAAGCTCTCACTAATCCTGAAGACAATGGATGGAAGCCTGCGTTAGTGAATGCCGGGAGGAACTATGAGATCCTAGCTGTGCATTACCGGAACTCGGATCGGATTATTTGGGATCAAGGCGAGGTGGCGAAGAGGATCTGGAAGAGGGTCATGCAGGCTGAGGGGATGGCGGCGTATTTCGGGGAGTTGGAGGGCGAGGAGTATGTTCCTGTTGTGGGGGGCAGTGCGATGTATAGGGGTGAGAAAAGAGTGGTTACTGAGCAGGGCTTGAATGAGAGGATGCGGTTCTTGAAGTATGGACCGGGGCAGTATTTTAAAGGTATGAATCAACCTCACTCTTCCATCCCTCCCAGACTGAGATTTATTGTCTGTGAATATCATGAAGAGCTAGGCTAACAGCACCAGAACACTGCGACGGTCAATACCAGTCCGAAGACGGCCTCACGGAGTCCTTCTACACACTCCATCTCTACCTCAACGACTCCGCACAAGTCCTCGGCATACCCGCCGGTTCAGAACATGATTCCGCCGATCTCCTCCGCGGCGGTGCTACGACTTTTCACTCCGTCAGGCGCGAGCATAGGATGGATATCGATCCGAAGATAGGCCGTGTTCTTATTTTCCAGCAGAGGAGGTTGTTGCATTCTGGTGATGAGGTATTGAGTGGGACGAAGTATACCATGAGGAGTGATCTGATGTATGGCTTTGAGAGCACGGATGAACATGAGGGTGACCAGGATGGGGTAGTGGATTTTGGGGATGTTGATATGTGAGTGGATGGTAGGACGGAGTAAAATTGGGATTGGGTTGGCGTTATAGGGGATGGTGATTCGTGTGATTTGTGTGTCCATTTTTGAATGGAGTGGCAATGCTGCCAAGAGGCAAAATCTTGGTCTCTTCAACTGTTTGATCTACTTGAGCTTGTGGCTTCTGTTTGATTTTTAGGTTAGTGAGAAATCTGTCACCCAGAGACCAAAACACTAGTAAGAAATACGCTTTGAAGGTTGAAGCACGTCAAAAGCATTCTTATCTCTCGAGTCCATAATGAAGACCACTAAGTCAAGTCTAGCAACAAAGTTCATTATAGTGTAGAAATCGTCGAGGCAGGAAGATTCAACGGAGAAGAAGGTACATCGAAGAGCCATCCCTAAGGCAAGCATTACCGTAGAGATGAATCAAGCGCAAAACCGATGAACATTGCATCTATACCCTATACACTTTTACTTTTGTTATCATACAGATACAGTTCCCCACCATCCCAACCCATTACCAACTATTGGATCTTCTTTCCACTGGTCGTCAACTTCAAAGGAACAGGTTTACTCCATAGCCAGAGCGCAACAAACGCGATCCATCCAGTGACAGTGACTCCGATACCAGCAATCCAAGGCCACGCACCGCTGATGACCCAACTCCTTGGCCATTCATCGTGGGCGAAGTGACGGACAGTGACAGTGTTCTTCTCTTCGATGTTGGTGTAGAAAGGTCTCTTGTAGTTGACCTTGAAGTTGAAAATTCCGTGTTGATCGGGAAGCTTGAAGCTTGCCGTGTACTTCCCCCAGCCGGACGGAGTCTTGACGTATTGAAGGGGAAGTCGGTGGAACGGCGAGAGCATGGAGAATTCAAGCTGAACGGAGTCACCCGCGGGAGGAACAAATGACCGATATCTATCCCAGAAGTACTCGCGGATCTCGATGTTGTATGTCTGTATAACAATTAGTGGTGGCCAAGTACGCAAGGTTGTGAGGTACATACCACATCATTCTTGACTCGGTAAATCTTTGGGTTGGTAATGTTACTCGTAACGCCATCCTCATTGAGATAATGCTCAATGTTAAAGACTTGGAGAATTCCAATTTCCCCAAAAGTCCAGCCAGTGACTTCCTTGACGAACTCCTGGTTAACAGTTGAGACAGACTTCGCATTAGTTCCAACACCACCTAGTCCTACGCTGCGCTTGACCTTGGCGTCAAACCACTTATCCTCGAGCATCTCTGCAGATCCAATAACAGTGAAGCGTGCAGAGTTGCGTGCTTGCATCGTAGTGATTAAGGACAATTGCGGGCCAGTTGCGAATGGATCTTCCACACCCTCAACATCATCCTTGGGATTGTATGAGTATGCCGATCGAGGAGCTCGGAGAATTGGAGTCAATAGTGGACTGGCATTTCCAAGAGTTTGTCCAACACCTCTGGGGAACGCAATAACATCTCCTCCTTTGCCGTCGCCTTTGAAGAAGTTCTTGACATCTGGTCTGATAGCGTCTGGTCGGGGGAGAAGGACAACATCGTGCTGCTCGGAAGCGCTGAGGGTGTCGTAATTGAAGTGGTCCACCACGAGGGCATTTCGGTCTGTAGGGAGGTGGATGTCGAGCTCGAGTAGGAGAGAGACGAGGGAGCTTGGAGTTGGTACTGATGATGAGAGAGTCAACATGATGTTTCCGCCACCATTAATGAAGTCGAGGAGAAGCTTTGGTGTAAGATTTGGTCCGAGTCCTGTTATGCATTAGTCTCAATGTCATTTACTCGACTGCCAGAGTGCGAATGTACCCTTGGACTTGGAGGGGAGGATAAGGACATGATCGTATGCCCTCTCTCCCAGATGGAAGAGGGCGACCTTCTCGTTCTTTGGTGATTCAAATGTAAGTGAAAATCCTCTATCTAGGATAGCACCAAAGTCAGTACAAAATCCAATTGGCGTTACGGTCTTTAGAAGCTCTTACCTTCTAAATCCGCAATATATTTCGAGTATTTGGACTTTTCTGCCAATTCCTCCAACACGACCAACAGTCTGTAGTCCCCTTTTGAATTGATTGCCTCCACCAGGGAGGTTATCCCCAGGAAAAGCGCAGGAAGTAACCACCTCATTGTCGTTGATGTGAATATGGGATTCCGACTCTTGAATCTGGCATCTGGATGCTGCGCGTCTCGAAGCTTTAGGAAACGTATGCAATGCCAATATATCCGGAAGAACAGTTGATCCGTGGAGCGACACGTGATGTTGATGGCCCGAGCTCTCTGGGCTTCAACCTCGAACATTCAAGCATCCGAATCGCCAGCTCTTGCAACACTTCTGCAACACTACACTGAGATTGAAGGGAGGTCGCATACCGTCAATTGAGTAAATACACCCCGATGAAAGCCGTTTGTTTCTGCTAATACCTGGCAGACACGATGTCGGCCCTTCCACGATTCTTTTCGCAACCACTGCGATACCTACGATGGGCAGCAATTGAGAAACCCGCGATCTTCTACTCGATTGTCATTGGAAGCATGGGGCCTGTTGTTGTTCTGACAGTTCCACCGATTCGCAGGATGCTGGGAGATGGCAAGAGACCAGAGATACCCCTCACATATCCTAGTAGGTGCAGAGGGAGGGAGAAGGGGAAGGGGACTGTGAAGCTAACACTGCACCGCAGTTCCAACTGGACCAAGAAAGAAGCTTGAGGGCTTCGAGGACGAGTAAATTAGGGACAACAAGTACGATAGATGTGTCGAGTGAGGATTGTACATAGGTCGGCGTTTACAATGGATGCATCAGTCACAGTTGGCAAACACACTGTTTCCCCACGGTCTGGTCCAGGAACTGGTTTGCTCGGGTTTTGAATTATACCTCTGAATGCTGTTGGTCTAGTGGCCGTATTGATATGAGAGCTAGAAGCCCCCGGTAGATTCACTACACCACACGTTGTCGGGAGCGGACGAAGCACACAGGGTTGAAAAATCCAATGACTATCAATAGCCAATTCCAAGCGGGAGGAAGAAGGCACCACCTTCTCACAGACGATCTTGCAGGCGTTCAATCTCTCGGGTTTCAATTTCTCCCTGGGATCAATTCATGCACTTGCACAATGCGTTTAGTTTCGTTGTTTAATTACCCCTATGAAAATCCACGGTTATCCTGTCAGGTACTTTCAGCTTCGAGCTGTGATCATGTGCATCCTTCTCAAGCTCAATGAAATCATTCCCAAGGCTATAGCTTGCCGAGCGGCTTATCAAATTTTGAAAAGTGGTAAAGCCGAAAGAACATTTGAGCTGATTCGTCCCTCCCAACTTTACTTCTCCAGAATTACCCGCCTTAAACGCTGGATTGGCTGAGGCAGCAGTTGCTTCGGATTTGTTCTCCTCTGGGATCGAGTGATCATGGCCCCTATTTTTACACACTGGGTATGTGCCTTGCATTTTTTAGCCAGAATTAGGACACCAGACTTCTTCGTATTTCTGGTACGTTACTTGATCTGGTATCGCATTTGGCTTTCGGTGCTATTCGGTTCACACCACAACTGCGGGTCGAGTAGGGTTGGTGATGACAAGATGAGCATTTTCGCAAAGTCGCCCTTTTGACAAGCTCTGAGCCTGGATATTCAAATGTATTGTTATATATCATTGAAATCATGCCTTTTTGTTGTCGTTCTATTCATGTTTGCTGTACATATCCTCGATCGTCAACATGAAGTTGGTTTTCCTTCTCATCGCATCATCTGTACTCGCACATCCAAATATGAGAAAGAGATATGATCTCGACACGGCAACGGATTCCGGATTATTGCTGCGATGACGATGACGGGATAGCGGACTGCCTCGATTCCAACAATCAGTGGACTGCTTTTCAAGGCACCGCTCATCACAAACAAACTCAATTTCCGACACAACAGCCCTCTCAACCTCACCAGCAATAATCTCCTCCGATAACTATCCTAACCACTAGCACAGTCATAGACGCCGCCCACCCAACAGCCACCCACCCACCCCTCAACATTCGCTTCCCAGAACAACACCAAATGGAGCATCTTCCGTGTTGGCTATATCTATTCCAGCAGCAAGCCCGATCTGAACTGGGATAAAGGCCGCACCTCCGTTCTCTCCGGCACTAAGTTCTGGAATTTTGGTGACGTGTTAGCAGAAGATGGACTCAAAGATGGATTTGCAATGGGCGCCGCTTTCTATTCTAGAAAGTCGAAATTTCTGGAGGTGAATGCGAAAGACATGAATAATGTTAATGGTGGGACTTCGCAATGCCTTATTCGGGCGATCCACCACCGCAGAACAATACGCCCTTCTGAGGTATAGACACGTTGAATGTGGCGGAGGTGAGCCTGGGTGTAGGTATCGACTTTGTGGTATGTGTATCCATCTCAGTCTTCAAAGGCTCGAAAAGCTAGTGCTTCACAGTATATAAAGAGCATGAATCTCGCTAGTTCCATCCAAGTTCCCCCAACTTGCAAGAATGAGCCCTAACGTGCATCCACTGGGAGACATGGCGAGCTATCATAGGCGATTACATCGACCGCGGCTCCGGCATAATCAAAATAACACTCGGTACCCAAGTCCCCCTCGCCAACCGATTGGGCCCTCTCTTCTCCGGCCAGGACAGCATCCAAACCGGCCTCATGACCATCCTCAACCCCAAAGGCTACATCTACACGTACACTAACGGCGGGCACACCAGTCTTGTTATCGGCCGCTCCAGATTACACAACGCTTTCGATGCCACGAAATAAGAGTTCCTCAAAACAACTGGGAAATGGGTGACTGGTATCCCGAAGAATGATGATCTGAGTTATGGCGTACAAGGGACTATGCACAGTGATGGCCAGGGATCAATTATGTACTCGGAGTATTTGGGTGGGTACATATTGTTTACGGGCGCATATGGGTACTATATGAGTTTTAATACGAGTGAGACACCGTATGGGCCACGAGGAGGCAAGTAAAATCTTGCAAGTCAGGTCGGTATGGTGTTAATGTGCATCCAGAGTTCAGTTAGGGGGAAGTCATTCGGTGTTGTGTGTTTCGAGTGGGGGCAGGATGGGAATATGATGTATTAACTTGAGTTCAGGTACTAGTCCTCCCGGGCAAACAAGTAGGATGCAAGTCCTAAGCGATAGAATAGCAGTGTCCTATCGTACCTTCAGTTGAGGAGCGATTGGCTTGAATAAAGGGAGCCAATATCAGACGTCTCCACGTGACCTACATCGAATCTAACCGCAGCTCGACTTGAAGAAGGGGCGTGAATACGCCTTGAGGAAAGCCTGAATCTTGGCGATTACAGCCATATCTAAGCTCTGTAGTTCTACTAATTCTGCGGCGATGCTGTACCGCCACGTTGTACTTTCAAAAGAGGCTGACTGAAAAGCCTGAGCTGAGGAACATGGATCTTGGCAAGCCTCACTAAATAAATAAAAGAAGTTCTTGGTTGACTCACAAGCTGGTAGGTATATGCTTTGATGTGACTTGCAATCAACGTACGGAGAGAGGTATATGCGATTATTTCTGTCGTTGAAATAAGCTCCTCTCATGGCATGGGTGCTATTTGACTTTCCGGAGATACAGATCGTAGTCTCTCCACTCTCCTGTAAGTCTCCAAAGCAAACTTGGTGCGCAAGGCAAAATGGTCCTAATTCGGGTCGAATTGATCCTATATCTCGAGCCAACGATAGGTTTCTTTACGCTTGTGTGCGTCCTAAAATGGATTTGCTGGATGTGTCTTTGACGGATGCCTTGGGCTGTGGCATTTAGAGATCCGAAACCTGGCTTCAGCGGGTCTCATTTGAGCACGCTCTCAGCAATTTTTTTCCTGGAATATTTGTGTCAAAAGAATTCACATCAGATGGCTACTATTATTGCTCATCATAAGATACCCGTGTTCTTTCTTTCTATGAGAACAACTTTCAAAATGCTGCTCATCGACTAAACCACCGGGTTTCCCAATCAAGAAAAATTCAACGACGCTTACATCCCGCAGCCGAACGCAAAACGACAAATCATCAGCCTCACTACCCCTGCCTAGGCTAGGCTTCCGTATATGTGTCCCTCTGATTCGCCAAACGATCTGTCAAACGGAAAGTCGGATTAAGCTTTCAACGCGGCTTATCTGCGACTTGTCGAAGCGAGGACCCATATCTCGACTTGAAGGAGTTTCGAAGTGGGCAGCCTCGGAGAGATGTGGTGCCGACTAGATGCAACTAACCACTCACGACAACAAAGTCCCTGGAACACGGCACAACTTTTTACGAGGGGCGTACATAATGGAATGATGCCCACGCTTTGCCCGAGTTCTTTTCTTGTCCTTTCTGCTCTGTTGATTTGATTTCCTTATAGATTCGAGTTCGAGTCTGATGAGAGGAGAACATCTCTTTGTTTGCCACACTTCTTTGTTCGGTTCAGTGATTCACGGAGGAATCCCTCCCGTTTGCTCTTGACTCAAGGCTGTGCGGCTCAGTAGCCTCGCTCGCCACTACCAGATCATCCTCAACCTCTTTGTAAACTCTTCGTCTTCTCTAATAGTTACTCTTCAACAAACCAAAATGGACTCCTTCATATCGACCATGAGCATCGTAGCTCGCAAAACCCGGCTAGAAATGCTAGCCGAATGTACCATCGACACCTGCCCAATAGACAGCTCCTACTACTTCTACCGCGTCTCTCTTGCTGCAAACGCAACATTCATCGCCCTCTTCGCCATCTCTCTCGTCGGCTTCCTCGTCACCTACGCAGTCACACGTCGAGCTACGGCTTTCACATTCGCCGTCTCGGCTGGCGTCATCCTCGAAGTCATTGGGTATGCGGGACGCATTATGAGCTGGAAGAACCAGTGGGAGGAGAATGGTTTCTTGATGCAGATTGTGTGTCTTACGATAGCTCCGGCTTTCATTGCTGGTGGGGTCTACCTGTGTTTGAGACGTATCGTCTATGCATTCGGGCCAGAGAACTCCAGAATTGCGCCTGAGACATACACTCGCTTCGTACGTATTACTCCTTCGTTCTCTCAAATTTGACTAACCACACTCACAGTTCATCCCCTGCGATCTCCTCTCTCTCCTCCTCCAAGCAGCCGGCGGAGGTATAGCCTCATCCGCCTCGCACCAACACAAATCCACCAAAGTAGGCGATCACATCATGGTCGCGGGTCTAGCATTCCAAGTCCTCACCCTCCTCATCTTCATGATCCTCTGCGGTGACTTCGCTATCCGCACCCACCGGCGCTACAAATCCCTCGGCGAAGCAGCATTCGATCAGAACCCGCACTTCGTCACTCTTCGCCACTCGACGAAGTTCAAGGGCTTTCTCGCCGCTTTGACCCTCGCTACAATCTGCATCTTCTGGAGAAGTGTGTACAGAGTTGCGGAGTTGGCTGAGGGCTGGACGGGGAGCTTGATTAAGCGACAGTGGTTGTTTGTTGGATTTGAGGGTGTGATGGTTATTGTTGCTTGTTTGGCTCTTAACTTGTTCAATCCCGCGTTTGCGTTCTCTGAGGGTGTGACGGGGTTGGGTGGTCTGGGAAGTAAGAAGAAGATGCGAAAGCAGAGGGAGAAGGCGAATGAGGGAAGTTCGAGTAATAGTGATGTTGATGGTGGGTTGAAGAAGAGTGCTTAGATAGACTGGATGGGCCATGTTTAGATGATGTGATGATTGAGATACCTAGATTCCAAGGACTTTTGAATGAATACAATATAGATTGCTTTTACTCTGAAAGATCAATTCTGTCTGAACCGTCCACTTAATTTCCCATAGACTTCTCTGTTGGTCGGATTACCATGGCAGAGCATGAAGGCGCGATAGCTTGTAAATATTACAAGTACATCCGTTCAATGAAAGTTTTTCGAAACCATTATGTCTAAGTATCAGCTTCATCAAGAATCTGATTGATTTGATGAACGCTATTCATCATCCGCATAAGAAATCACATCTAGAAATAACCCTTCAATTACCCATATCAAAACAGTTGAATCTTGATGGGAGATATACACACTGTGAATTAGACAATATCCATCTCGCAAGCAACAAAAAGCAACAGTACTCGACGAGTTTCATTGAAAAAGGTGATTTGGAA
Organism: Rhexocercosporidium sp. MPI-PUGE-AT-0058; assembly: GCA_020746875.1. Taxonomy (NCBI): domain Eukaryota; kingdom Fungi; phylum Ascomycota; class Leotiomycetes; order Helotiales; genus Rhexocercosporidium; species Rhexocercosporidium sp. MPI-PUGE-AT-0058. Next base: position 411,580 of record JAGTJL010000022.1, read on the forward strand.
TCACAGCCAGTTGTTCTACTTCACGTGACTCGAACCATCCCCCATTAGGTATGCCCTTGGCAGGGCGGCCGTGTTTGCCGCCCTGCACGCTGTTTTGGCCGCCCTGCACGCCGCCCTCCCATGGCCCCTCAACACCAAAAAATCTCAAAGATTCTCCAAGCTACGAAGAACAATTGCGCAAGAGTCGCGATCGAAATTATTTTCCGTAGACTGTGTTATGTCAATTATCGCAACCCATCAAATGCGCGACAAAAAGTTTTCCGAGAACGAACACCAAAAAAATGATTTGGGGTGCAGGCGGGCTTACAGGGGTCGCATGGTTGCGCGGTGCTAAGCGAGGCGTCACCCCCTTTGGGAACGACAACTTGGGTTGTGGTGGGCATTTTCGCTTGGAAAAAAATCGTAGGTTTTTGGAGGGTGGTGGCACGTGGGTCTTAAGCGAGTGGGAGGCTTCGAAAATGGAGATTTGTTGAGGTTTGAAGGATTTGAAGATGAAGTGCGGATCCACAGTCTTATACTCACTGTGTTGACCAAGTCACGGGAAATGGACAGTCTGAGGATGGCCAGTAGGAAGCTGACAGAATGGCAAGGGAAAGGACTTGATGTGTGATTGGTATTGGATTGGCTTGCAGGAGATACTAACTGCTTTCTTCACCGATTGAACGTGGGATGGAGGAGGGAATTGGGGTTCATGTCTGTGGGTAGGTATAGAACAAAGTTCCGGCGCTCTTCAGGGGGATTGCCACCATCTATACTGACGAAGAGCCCTGGAGAACTTTGAGGTACTGCTGGAAACATGTACTGTGGAAGCCTGACATCACTGAAAGTGTGCGGAAGACAGTGACATATCCTTGAGAAACATCCAAGATATGTGCTTCTCTCAGAGGACTGGCAGTTCTGATTCTCAAAGTGATTGGTTTTCTACGTGCAAAGACTTCCAAAAGACGAAAATGAAGGAAGAGCAGGAAAGGAGACATTTCACTGTAGTATCTTGTGGGTACATATACTGGATCTCAAGAACCCTATACGTGGAACGATACGGCCTTGGGATGATGTTCATGTGCCACAGCTGTTTATTCATCAATTCGTTCCTGAAGACAGGAAGAGATAAGGATAACCTTATGCCGCCGTATCAATACAATAAAATCCACCCTCTGCTACTTTGCTGTCGAACTGTCTTGTAAAAGCTAAGCTTGTTCGTGATTCTTGAATCATGATGTATCGGTTTTCGTCTCTCTCGCTAAATTGATGCGAAACCCTCCGTGATCTTATGACCAACGAGCCTCAAAACCCTAACATTCTGAGCCTGAAAAGGAAAACCGCAGCAATGACATAGAATTACATTTCCAATTCCGATACATCTACGCCCAACCGAGAAATTCATGCGACTTGAATAGCCAGCGGAACGTCGAAGTCCAGTAACCCTACATCTGCTGAAGTTTCTGTGGTTCGAACATGGAATCTACCATAAATTGTATCTTACCTGGGTATTCCAGATCATGGTGAAAATACTTATGTACGCAGGCAGAGCAGAGTCTGTGTTATGCTGGTGGTCTAGTGAAGACAAGCTTTCTTAGGAGCAAGTAGATCGGTGTAGGTCTAGCGCTGGGATTTGGGCTTCCAGTTACTTATGGCTTACACAACCACAACCAACTTGAGGATAAGAACTGTTCGACTTTGCAATAGTAAAAGAGAAACCGCGTTGTAGAAGCAAAAGGCAGAAGAGCAGAACAGTCCAGTCATACCATGTTCTGAACGTTGATTCGATATGGTTATGGAGATATGAGGCAGGACGGCCCAGGAAAAGGAAACGAAGCGCGATGAAGAACATAGAATAAGCAATGGACGGTACGCCTACAATGTTTCAAATGGTAGGCTTTTCAGAACCAGACGACTCTGTTCGGTTCCTTGATTCTTCGTAATGTCAAGCTGACAAACCAGGAAGAGTCTTGAAGTCTCTTGTCAGAAAGTAGGTTGGATAAAGTTCCGCTCCTCAGAAATAGCATCCGCCATCTCAGAGCCGCTCAATAATAATTCCCCCACTGGCATCGTCTAGAGATTTACAGCCGCTCCAAAGCTGTTTTTATCTCCCCCGTAGAATCTTGTGGTACAGCCGAATAAGCATTGGATCTGTTCACCCAGAATTGAATGCCAAGCCTAGACCATCAACAGCTCGATCTATACCCAACCAAGTCCACAAACCCATCAAAGCAAAGTTATAGCCCACAATGAAGACCTTTTCCTGCCCCATCCCATCCTACATCAACAGCAAGCCGTCGTCAGAGGATACCTTCCCCAGTATTCTCGTACTACCACAGTCCGACATAGCGCTCGATATATGAGGATGGCTCGAATCCCAGCTCTGCTCTCTTCCTTGTACCTTCATTTCACTCGTCCAGACTCTCACTTACTTACTACGCCTCCCTAACTTTCCAGCCCAACCACCAAAATGAAGGTCATGTTCCTCGTCTCTGGTCTTGCTGCCCTTGCCTCTGCCATGGCTGCCGAGAAGCGTGATGGCACTTGCGTCATGTAAACATGTAGGAAGACATTGTCATACTTACCTTTTACTATTGCTTACTCAAGGCAATTATGGCACTTCTGGTTTGCACTGCATCGGACGTAAATCATTGTAGTCGAACGGAAGTCCCCTGCGTTTCCGTCTGGGGTTGTGTTGGCCCCAAGAAAGAGTAGATTTGAGTCGTCCAACCATATGCATCCCAATCCTCAACGCCAGCAAATGCCTTCCCAAACCCATAAAATACACACCACATCACCCCTTTCTTCCACTCCCCCTCTCCTTCCTACCTAAACATCTCCCTCATAACCCCTTCCTAAACTTCTCATTCTCCACCTCCCTCCAATCCCTAACCTCGGGCTCATTCCCCGCGGTCTCCTTAACCGTATTCCCGAACGCCGGTTTGCCCGCATAGAGCTGTCCTGCACCGCTCGCCGGACCCGCACCCTCGAGTTCTCTACTCACGGCAATAGGTTGATTGCCTCGAAACCTCTTCCGCATATCCACCATCCCGCGCTTGCACTCCCCGAGACCTTTCTTCAGTTGCTGGCATTTCGTGGGCATTTGGTCGATGAGGGGAGGACGTAGACAGTCGCCGGGTTTGTTGCGCTGGACCATTACGCAGTCGGATTCTTGGAGGCATTGTGCGAGGGCTTCTCCTGTTTTGGGAGAGGTGTTAGCGTTGCCTGGTCTGCTTGTTGAGCTGAGGATGAGGGGGAAAGAGAGGAAAACGTACGGATGTCTTTACACGAGCTCGGCATCTTTGCAAAAATTTATCGTGATTCGTGACTTTTCCAGTAACCTTCTCCTCGATCAATCCCCTCCCAAGTCAAAGAGAGGTAGTGGCGTTAAAATGGCCTGTTGTCCTTGCTTTCTCCACCAGTAGAATCTCCAAACGGACCGTTGGAACTCTTGCAGACTTTTTCAATGTCAATTGGCGCACACTATTTGTTCACCGATCTTGAACTTTCGGTAGAGCTGTGTTTGACGGATGTTGATGTTGTTGAAGCGTCGCCTAGAGAAATACAGCTCTACCTAAGATCTCAAAGGCTGGCTGCATATCGGCTTGTGCAGGGGATTTGGAAGCTTGATACCATTGTGGGTTTAGCGTCGGCTCATATTTCTTCCCTTCCGGGTCTAGAACCTTGAGCTGCAGGAGCTTGACATCCATGTCAAATTCCTGTTTCCTGTGCAGGGAAAGAGAAAAAGATGAGATGAGTCTTGCTGCTGAAAAAGATAAGGAGTTGTGACTTGATCCTCGCTCTTGTTTGCTAAGCGGAGGCCTTTTTGTTTTTGTTTACTTTCGCATCTTCTCTCTTCTTAATAAGGATCGGCAAGTCTGGGAGTGCAGTCTTCTTTGTTGGCTGAGCAGGTCTGGGTCCTCTCAATTGGTCGTCGCCGTTGAGAGGGATTCACATGTGACATCAGCGGCGAGCGAGCAGGTAAAGTATGGAAATCATTGGGATTGCGATAAATCCCAACAACCACCACGATGGCTCTAGAACTGATAGATAAAGCTCTATAGACCTAATACTCTTACGGAGAAGGCATCGTGATTGTCTCGAATATCCATCGGTTTGACGGGCACTAGCTGCCAACTCTGCGACTGCACACGACCACCCAGCTAGCTGCCTGCTTGTACATATCCGCCGCACCCCTCTTCCTGTATATTTGACTCGATACCACAACTAAATACAATGGCGCCGATTCCTTTCCTTGGTCGTTTAGGCATGTGAGTGCACAAAACCTTATATCTGCTCCCTCTTATGGTTCAGGCGTCGCACAATGGTTGTGAAACAAGCAACTGACAATCATGGATAGAGCCGAATACATTGCCCTGGTCGGCTCTTTCTTTCTGGTGGGATTAGAGGCTATAATACGGATCTTGACGCTTGCCCTGCGTATGTGCCTGACTTTTCCTCTTCTGCGAACTATCCTGACACTCTGTAGCTTCCACGATCATCACCCTCTGTTATCGAGTTTCCAGACGATTGTTCAATCGCTTTACCTCCCCCGCGACAAAGAAATCCGAGTCGAAGAAGAGTGGTAGGTTATCTGCTATATAGGAGGTTGGCAGATGCTAATTGCAGCAGACATCTCCACAAAACTTCGAAATGCCTCTGACTTTGTTGACCTCTGCGCCGCCTTTGGATATACTGCTGAAGAACATATTGTGCAGACTGGGGATGGATACTTGCTAGGATTACATCGATTAGCATATCGCAAGGGAGAAGAGAATGAGAAGGTCAATTATGGGAAGAACAGCATACGGAAGGGGGTGGTGTATATGCACCATGGCTTGCTCATGAATAGTGAAGTCTGGGTGTGCTTGACCGAGGAAGAGAGATGCTTGCCATTCAAATTGGTGGAGAAAGGATATGATGTCTGGGTAAGTTGGGGCAACGCAAGGCCCAGGAGTAATGCTGACAGATATAGTTGGGCAACAATCGGGGAAATAAATACTCCAAGAAGTCTGTCCACCATTCACCAACAGATATTCCTTTCTGGGACTTCTCCATGGACGAATTCGCGTTCCATGATATTCCGGATAGTATCGCATACATCCTCGAAACCACTTCAGCACCATCACTTTCATACATTGGTTTCTCCCAAGGAACGGCTCAAGCTTTCGCTACTCTGGCAGTCCATCCAAGATTGAACGATCAAGTCAACGTCTTCATCGCTTTAGCACCAGCCATGTCACCTGCTGGTCTCTCGAATGGAATCGTCGATGCTCTCGTCAAAGCCTCACCACAAGTTCTTTTTCTCCTCTTTGGCCGCCGCTCTATCCTAAGCTCAGCAACAATGTGGCAATCAATTCTCTACCCACCAATCTTCGTCCGTCTAATCGACATGGGCCTTTCCTTTCTATTCGGCTGGCACGCACGCAACATCTCTACTAGCCAAAAGCTTGCCGCCTACCCCCATCTCTACTCCTTCACAAGCACCAAAAGCGTTGTCCACTGGTTCCAAATCATTCGCACCAAGAGTTTCCAAATGTACGACGACGACGTCCAACCAGTTGTCTCCCTAAGCACCGTCAGCAAATACACCAAAGTCGCCAAATTCCCCACCCGCAACATCAAAACCCCCATCGTGCTTCTCTACGGCGGCAGCGACTCCCTAGTCGATATCAACGTCATGAAGCGCGAACTGCCCTCTCACACCGTTGCCATCGAAGTCCCTCACTACGAACATCTTGATTTTCTCTGGGCACGAGAAGTTGACACCCTGGTATTCCCACACGTCTTCGACGCTCTAGAGAGTTTCTGTGATGCGGAGCACTCGAAAGAAGAATACGAGCGATATAGAAGTGCACGCCATGCTTCAATAGCAGCGACGAGGCGATTAACTCTACCTCGTAATTATCTCACTGAGAATCATCAGAGTGGAGAGGACAGTCCTTCAACCTACGCAGACGTAGCAGGTACATTTCCTAGCAGCGACTCAGACGCTCTAGCAATTGCCCCTGCTCCAAACACCATCGAAAACGGAAATGGAGTAGAACCAACGCTTCCGTCCCCCAATATGCGCAAACGCGCACGCATCCAAAGCACCTACGATGATTCCTCCGAAGGCGGCGGCGGCGGCTCATCGCCTATACCCAACCGGCACATCAAAACCATCAGCGTCGAGGACGACGCCATCAATGGGAATACCTACGACAAAGATAAAGACAGAGGCAGTCCCACATCTGGGAAAGCCAGGGGTATGCGAAGTAACAGTATAGGTAGTAATCTGAGTTTCGCAGAGAGTGCGAAGGGCCCAGGGATAAGAGGCATCAGTCTTGGTGTGGGAAAGGCGATCAGTGCCGTTAGTAAGGGCGAGACGATGGGAGGGTTAACAATAAGTTCTGATGAGGGGAGTCCCGGGTCGAAGAAGAGGAGGGGAAGGTGATGTGTTGGGGTGGTGGGAGAAAGAGGATGAGGACTAAGAGATGGGTTGGGGAATGAGAGGAGAGATGAAGGAAATCGATACCCTGAATGCACTTTTTTTTGCGTCGAGATTAGGAAGACGCACCTCCTGTCGAGTTTTCGAAATTCTAAAAAGCTACTCATTCTCTCCCGATAGTCCAGCTCATACACATAATCCCCCCCCCCCCTTCTCCTTTCCCTCCGCATCTACCTACTCGTCTCTTACCCAATCAGTTTTTTCACGTAGTCCCTCCCAGAATTACATCTCCGGATCACGCAACATCTCGCTTATGTGTTTACACTAGAGGCGAGACTTAGAACCCGATCTGGGAATAATTGTTTTTTTCTTTCTCCATCGGACTTCCCGCAGCGCAACGTAATCCTCCTCCGAAGTCCCTATTCCACACTTCATTTCCTCCGAAAAGAAAAAAATCTAGCGTGAGTCTAGAGTGTTAGACAAGTGGAATCTAGTATACAGTGAATGTTTAATAAATGTCTCGCTTCGGCGCTGAAGATGAACGTAGGCTGCACGAAGTTCTTCAAGATGGTGGTGGTGGTGGTGGTGGAAGAACGGAAGTAAGCGAGTTAATCAAGTTTTAGGAGAAGGTTCAGAACGTCTTGACTTGTTGAGGAATCAATTTTTTGGTGTGTACTCTTGGGGAGGAAAGTGAGGTAGGGCGAAGCAGGATTCGAGATATAGGAGATGTGATAGTGTGGATGGCATTTGTACTATTAAAGTGATTGGTGAGGTTACTAGGTCAGTGGTCCGGAAGATTGGAGGAGCCGATATGACATGGACTGACTGCGACTTGCTCGATAACACCAGGGTATAAAATCAATGTTCGAGACAATCCAAAAGGGCCTGTCGTTTCTGAACTAAAGTAAAAAAAATCTGATACACGGAAAGGCTAAGCAGCTAGGATAAATATATTTTTGATGCTAATTGTTACATGGTATTTTGAAAAGAATTCGTAATTGAACAGGTGCCAATGTATCGTACGGTGGAATTAATGTCCTAATTTAATCACTTTGCCTCAACCTACCCATTGCCCACATTCTTCTCTATGAGAGAGTTCCAAAAAAGTTAGGAAAACCAAAGTCAAAACCCCAGCTGCGCACGTAAACCGACTCTGCTCAGAGAGCTTTAATACGGTACTACTAGCACTATTGCTGGACGTTGCAGCAGCGGCTCCGGAAGCTTTGGTTGGAATTGAGGGCGAGGTTCTTGCTGGTGTGTTGCCAGGAGTGTTACCAACAGCCGAAGCAGCAGCCGGAGCGCCTCCGGTATCTGAAGTCTCGGTAGAGATACCTGCCGCCGTCCTTGTTCCCGTTTGTGGTGCTGTGTCTGTCGCAGTCTGAGATGTCTCCGATCCATTTGCGTCGAAACCAGGTAACATGAATCCCTCAACGCCCTCGTCGCCGGTATTCCATTCCAAGCACATATTCGGCAATGAGAAAGACACAGCAGCGATCTCCTGGTTCACCTCCAAATCGCTAAATCCAAACCCGGTACTCTCGAACCCGGCTCCCACCACACCTCCTACAGCCATCACAGCAGAAGGCTGGATATTCAACAGATTTTTGGGAAAGCAATCTGTAGATCTGGTTCTGTTTCTTCGGCATCTATAGTCTCGCATAACATATTGCGGTCCGTGACGAACTCGAAATCGGCGCTGAGTTTGGGCAGGTCAATGTATACGCCTGCGTATATTGATGATGCTAAATCGGAGAATGGGCTTACAGACAGGAGGAAGTTGAAACGGAGGCCGATGACGGGTGTAATCGTGGGGTTGGATATGCTGGCGTTGAAGGGAAGTCGATTTATCTCCGTCTCGTTGCTGGTTAAGCTCAGTATAGTGTCCCGGCTGATGTTTAGCGGGTTGGACTTACAAGCCTGAGACGCTGAACGACAGATCGGTTTTACCATCGCTGGTGAGCTCAACATACGAGCCGTCAGGAATCTAACAGTCATGTCAGAATTCAAAATCCGAAGCAGAAGTCCTCGCTTTACTCACTGTCATGTCAAAACCCCACGAGATATCCAAATCAACACTAGCTTGAATCGACCAAAAACCTCCAGGACAATCTCAGGTGCTACAACAGCAATACCACCAACCTCGAAAGTTTCTAAGGTAATGGTGTGGATTGGAACATTGAATTCCAGGGTGTCGAGCTGGGGGCTGAGCTTCGCTTCGATTTCGATACGGGCGGAGACATTATTGGCAAGTGCTGCGAGAGACCAGCCTGACGTATCGCTGCAGGTGATGTCGAGGATGGATATGCCACCAAGTAGAGAACAGTCGATGCATCTTAGACCCTGGATAAGTTGTTGGCTAAGGATTGAGAAACTGATATCGCTTTGGGGGTTGGTGAGGGAGGTTTCGTCGCTGGTGCTTGGTAGGTCGGGATAATTGATTTGGTCCTTAAGAGGCACGGTAGGATCGGTATCGATAGATGCGAATGAATCGTCTTCTTGCCGGTTTAAAAGATCTGCATGTTGACGAAGACCAGCGACATCATATTCATCACCGTCTGCGGACATTCCAGATGTCACTTCGATTGTTTCGTATGCTGCATCCCAGGTAACGGACTCGGAAGAGAACTCCACGCTATTCGTACCTCTGTTTTCTCCACTAACCTTAACTCTGTAAATCTATTACTTAGCTGATGATGTTCCAGGAGGGTAAGGTACATACAGATAAGGAGTCCTCGATGTAGTGGTGCTCGCAGTCAAAACTTGGAGTAAAGTTCTCGCTCCTCTTGGGCAGTTTGGAACGAGGTGTGATTGGGGACAAGCTTTGAATCTGGCCTGGGCTGGCAGAAACAGAGCCCTTTGTGATGAGAGCAGCTATTAACACCCAAATAATAAGTGCAAGTCTTCTGAAAAGCTCCATGTTTAACAACTTGGTAATGATGCTTGATATGGGATAATAATGGGAACAGGAAGAAAGCCGGATCGAAAGTTTGCTTCGCAGGTTAGATTTCGGGTGGAATGAGAGGTTGAATTGAGTACAATTTGAGCCCAGCTGATGCTTTTCGAGAAGCATATGGGTTTAAATTTACACGAATACAACAACAGATCAGTTAGCGATATTTCATCATCATCTGATGAGGCTCGACAGAGCCTCTCTTCAGCCGCACGATCACTAGAAAGGGAGCATGATCGTGCACAACCAATATCCCGACTCAACTCCTGCGCCCTCCCGCAATCACTCCATCCCACGCCAATCTATCTCCCCAGCTAGCAAGCTATATCTATTTAATCTACTTAATAATTCTCGTGCGGCTCGAAATGGTTCTCGTTTATCTTGAGCGAGGCTGCGTAACTGCTTGACTTGCATGCCGAAGGTCGGTGGTTGACACGGCCACGTTGTGGTACAAACCACATACCAATGAAGTCTCGTTACGCAAGTATCTCAAATCGTCGGGATATCTTTTGGAGGCTTAGAATTGGAATTGTCTAGGTACAGAGTCTGCCTTGACTGATCGAAGCATATGACAAGAGAGGCGGAAGTCAGGATAAAGTGCATAATATTGATTTTCGGGGGAGTGAAGGAGTTTAGATACTTGAAATGTGACAGAGAATAAAGATCTAGATCTTTAGAAATAGATAGAGGCGTTTTCTGGTAATTCAAGATGTTCTCGTAGAAGATCGTGTTGGTGGACGGTGGACAACATGTGTAGGAAGGAGTTGTTTTATATCAACAAAATTCTTTCCTTGGAGAGTAAGGTACTTTTAATCTAGAACATGCACAGGTAAGGCTCAAAGTCACATACTAGAAACGTTTTCATTCTCGAGGCAGTTTCGTTGGGGTGTTTTGGTGGGATTCAGGTCGGAAGATCCATGGCTAGATTGGACATTTAGCTGCTCTTGGAACGAAATGATATGGACTGGTAAACCAAGCAAGCTGACAAATCCCATGCACATATCATCTTGAGTTATGGTTCGGTACATAAAGTAGGTTCCTCTTGCTGCTTTCCGTTTATCCTTCATGTTGGTTGGGTGACGGCCTCGCTTGGAATCTCACCCGACTAGGTCGATGACGGGGCTGAATTCGAACCATCCCCGAACATCGCCAGACAGTCACATTCAACGATAATCGTGAGATCTGAATAACGCCATCAAGCCTATGTTCTTCGCTCTCAGCTGCAATTGAATCATCATGAATAACTTTACTCTTCGTCGGCTTGATATCGTGGATCTCATTCGGCGGGGTCCTACCATCACCATACCTTTGATTGGAGCATCCACAGCTGCTCTTATCTGGTGCATTAGAGACTATCGAGCTTTCATTGCTCTTGGACCTGGGGGCATTCCTCATAATGTCTTCGGCTGGGCTTTGATCAGCATCTTCATCCGCCCGTTCGCTCTCAGCGCGAAGGACGCGACTTGGACCGGCGACTACCCATCTGAAGGTGCCCACCAGGATATCTTGGACCTGAAAGAGAGAACCGGGGGAAAGGCGAAACTAGCTGGTATCGCTCCTCATCGTCAGATGACCCAAAAAGCTCCAGATTCAATGAAAACAGTACGTTTCCACCGCTCTGCGATGATTTGGGCTAAAGTCACATGATAATTATCGCTGACGATGATTCAGCCACTGAAAGAGCTCTTCGATGAGATGGTGAAGAGCCACCCAGAACTTCTCGAAACGAAACGCTCTTTATACGAGAGACATCACGATGCTATCTTCGTCCAGTCGGACCTCCTTCAAGACCCTAACTCCTCGATCCCAGCCACTGCTCGCATCTCTAGGGGAGAAATCGGTCACATTCATCACGATGCGTCTGTTCATCTGTACTTCTCACCTGCTGATGCTAGAGTACTGATTGAGAAGAACTGGGCGGAAAGACATAGACTGGCACGTACGAAGCCATTTCTAGGGAGAGTCAATATAGCTGGTGTTGCGGGCACTTATTTGATGATCTATGGTCCACGCGACGAGGGGGAGCTGGAGACCATGAAGACTATCCTGGAGAACAGTGTGAAGTTTATGACTGGAGTGGAAGGATTTTGAGGTATTTCACAGGTAAGTGCGGTCTTTTTAAGAGGAATCAATACTCAACTGCTGGACCCAGGTTAATCAGCTAATTGCACTGTCTTGAATTGGGCAATGAGCGTGGCTTGGATCCTAGAAATAAGTTTAATATCCGTACTTTGCTTTTATGTTACCTATGATATGCTCAATTTGTTTTTCTAGCATCAAAGCTAAGATTTTTTACCTATCCAGAGAACGCCTTTGATTATGCCACAACCTGCAGGACTTCCCCCTAAGTATCATATTTCCATCTACTATGTATCAGTAGTGGGCAATGGGATTATGTCGCTTACTATTTCCAGAATTTTGTTTTTTCATTTGTGTAAGTAAGTTTTAACTTTTTGAAGATTCGGCTGTCGACATTTGGGGGTTTTTGGTTTCGTGATCTTCCCGTGTATGTCGTGCTTTTCCGCCTCATTTTCGACATCTCTTGGACAAGGCTCCAGGATGACGATGCATCCAACCACAATTCCCCATCTTGGCGATCTTAAGAATCTGCCGGCATGCATTCGATCCGAGCTACGATCGTCCAATCCTAAAATCGGTATCAATAAGCTTAATGATTAAATGCGGGATGGCGTATATCAACACTGGCAGCTTTGGCAGATCTAGATCGTGGCTGTTGCACGGCTCGACGCCCTCGAGACCTGGAGTTTACGAATGAGAAGTTTTCCATTTCTAAAAGTTGGCAGAAAAGAAATATAGCTTCTACTTACACTCTACTGATGCAGAGACTTCAAGCCATGCCTTCAAAGTAGCTCGAAGAAGCTGCGATCACCGTATCTCGGCCCACTTGACACTGAAATACTAGTCACAAGGCAAACAAGTTGACAGAGAAAATATGTCGCGATCAAGCCCATTTATGGGCATAACTGACATTCAAAAAGTACTGTCGATGCATTCTAGAGACGGCGGAGTTGAGTGATGGCTATAAATCCCAGCTGTATTCACCCGACCATTTTTCAATCTCCATAACCTCTTAAGCAACTCTCAAAAACCCAGCACAAATTCTCAATAAACTGGAGCAGAATGCGGTTTCTGTTCTTCAACTTTATCAACACGGTTCTGGCATTTCCAGGAATGTTACCCGACATTAAAGCCCGGCAGTCACTTCCAACCAACCTCCCGCTCAGCTCCCAAGAAGGCAACTCAGGCCCAATTCCCAGTTTGGCATTCAATGCCGCAGACCAGTTCGTGGATGTTCGTCCTGGCACTACTCATCAGTTCATCGCCCCCAGCAGTAACGACAAACGTGGTCTCTGCCCCGGCTTGAACGCAGCTGCAAACCATGGCTTCCTCCCACGAAGCGGACTCGCTACCATTGCGCAAAGTTGGTTCCTCAGCACCCCGAAGTAATCTTCGCTAACATCTAGTAGCTGTTACTGGACTTGGACAGGCATACAGCCTAGGTAACGAGTTTGCAGCTGCGCTTGCTGTCATTGCCATCGCTCTTACTGGTGATCCTATCGCCGGTACTTGGTCCATTGGTGGCTCATACTCCCCAAGTTTACTAGGAGGTCTCTTCTCAAACCCCTCTGGAATAGACTGGTCCCACAACACCTACGAGAGCGATGCATCTCCAACACGGGTAAGCAATTCATGGCCTAACAAGCCATTCATGAGCTGACACAGCAAAGGTCGATGCCTACCTCAACAATGGTGATGCAACACCACTCAACATCGCCCGCTTCGATAAATTGTACAACTTAGCCACGAACTATACCCTGGACAACCTCCGCGACCACAACAAATACGTGCACGATCTCTCCATCCAAAACAACCCATACTACTTCTCAGCTGTAAGCAAACCGGGTTTTCGTGAGAATGTGGCTAACCCAAACAGCCTTTTGCTGGACTTGTACCTCCCATCGCTCACCACTTCGTCATCAATCTTATGAGCAACGTATGTTCTAATCGTTCTCAATGCAATTTATGCCTAACAGCTTTTAGCATTCTGCGGACAACATTCAAGGAACACTCACACGTGAAACCCTGAAGAGCTTCTTCTCGATCACTGGACCCGACGGTGCTCACGTCTGGACTGCTGGCCACGAAAGGATCCCTTTGAATTGGTACAAAAGGCCTACGGCAAATCCATACGGTGCCGTCCCAGCATTTGTAAGTCTTCACTTCCAAGACTCAATCGGATCCCATCAGCTAATCTGTATATTTTCTCAGGCCGACGTGGCAATCCTGGCCACCAAATACCCTGAAATCGTCCAATTCGGCGGCAATACTGGCACACCGAACTCCTTCGTTGGCGTCAATCCAGGTGATATTACTGGCGGTGTCTTCAATGGCGTGACACTTCTTCAAGGGAACAATCTAGGCTGCTTCTTCTTCCAGGCAGCTCAACAAGCCATCCCGTCTGTTCTGCAAGGTGTCGTCTCGAACCTTGCTCCCGTGATAGCGCTTGTCAACCAGTATATCTCCCCCGTCACTCAACTGTTGAACTGTCCGGCTTTCAACGCATTCAATCAGAGTGCTTTCAACCAGTTCCCTGGTGCTGGATATCATCCTACCCAATAGACGAAAGATTTCACCTGAGATCTGAGAGGATCGGGCGGGCAAGAACATGTGGATTCCGGGGCGAATGAAGGATTTAAGTCCTAGTTTATGAATATTTCCACTTTGAGGGTCTGCCTTTTGGTATTCGCTGGCTTTCAACAAGCCCTATTTAGCTCAAAAAATTGACTCTTCTCTTGAGTCCGACCATTTCCTCCAAGCAAATAGTAGTTTACCACTGAAGAGACTACTTCGTACTTCTGTTGTGCGGCTTCCAATCCGTAGTACTACAGCACATGACGGACGATGGTATAGTTGCATTCTATCGACAAAAAAGTCATCAGGATCTATGAACAGCAAATGTGTCAAAAAGCATCGCCAATCGCTCTCAAACACCGTTAAGAACCCACCCAATCTTCCAAATAGGTCTGTTGAAACCCACAAAATCATATCAAAACTCTAATTGTACAAATGGAATCCACTAGTTCACCTTCAATGCACAGCAGGCTCCGTACGACTTTCCGCTTCTCCCGCCACCCTTCCATCTAGGCCCCCATCGGAAGCCATCGATGGAGACGCAGGTCTGTAATCCTCTACCTTGGCAGGCTTTGACACCATCCCAAACAAATTCAAGAAATTGTTCATCCGCAGCATCATACACGAGAACAGTGTGATACCCGTAATGACAATCTCCTCTCTGGCCGCCTCACTCATTGCAGTCCTCTCTCCCAAGAACTCAATATTCCCAACTTTCTTGATTGCCCAAACATTCGCGGCATACCTCGCCACTGGCAGTTGGTTGGGATCCAGACACACGAAATCCCACGTCTTGAAATTGCACTCGCTCGCCCAAGTCATGGGCACTGGTTCGTCTGTGTCAGAAAAGTTATGTGAGAGGTGCATGTACTGGGTCTTGATTCGACTTGTTGCTTGGAGCTCGGTTGCTTTGCCTCGGATCTCGACGTCGGCATTGATGGAGATGGGATGCAGGACGCCGGTACCGATTGTGGAGTCGTCTGCAACGGATTTGAAGATCAAGCGAGGTTTGATCTTGAGGGTGTGGTAGTCGACGATGTAGAGGGGTTTGGGAATTTGACTCCCTTCCGCTTTTTCCGACACGAGGGACTCAAACTTCCTCCATGAGAAGTTGACTTGAAGAATGGGAGGGGTCGAGGGTTTGGAGATTGATTTTGGCGTTAAGGTTTGTTGCAATGGCTCCTGCCATTTCTGGTTGGTGGAAGTCATAGTGATGAATGATGTTGAGGTTGTGAATTGGAGTAGACTCGAAGTTTGCTGATTGTCTCTTGGTCTTTTGGCTTTGGGGTCTTGTTGGTAGTTTTTGTATTGTTGTTGACTTGCTTGGCGAGAAGTTGTAATCTTGTCTTGGAAATGCCTGGTGGAAAATTATTGTAGTCTGAGTGTTCTTTAGTCTTGCTTCCAAGCATCAAGATATATATCTTATGGTCGAGGGCTCAGATCTCTCAGCCTTGCGACTCAAGCCGAGTTGCATCATTGTGGTCCAGTGAACGACGAATAAACCAATTACTGGGCATTGCCCCTCGCTAGACCACTTTAGGTTGTATGGACCGCTCGCTTAATTCAGCTTCAGGGGCAGTGCAGGATGACCACCTTCTCCTCCTCAACCTGAATCCAGGAATACTTTTCGTCCCTCCACTTCCATTACTATATCCAGCCCTATGTGCCGCTGTCCACCAAGAAGATAAGCAATTCCTTCGTAAAATATCGAGTCCTATTTGTTACTGTATTTACATTCGACAGACGAAAACCCATATTTTACGTCAAGTCACACCATCTTGGCGTTCTGCGGCAGAAGGCAGCGGTCTTGGCTATTATCTCTCTGTCAGCTTCGCCGCAAGGCAGCTCAGGGGTGGCCAGCATCGAAAGGGTATAAACTCCATCAATCCATTCCATACTTTCCCCGCATCCAATTCGAGTTCATCGTAGCGCAAAAATGCCCGGAGTCCCGTCTGGACGTGGCTGTGAGGCGTGCCGAAAGCAGAAGAAGAAGGTTGGCAGCACCGAAATCGATCCGATTAAGCAACACACAGACCTGCTAACCATGACAAAAGTGTGATCAGGCGAAGCCAAAATGTTCAAGGTGTACTCGTCTCGAGATCGATTGCATAGGGTGTGGTCAAAGACGATTCAAATTTGTGGATGAGTCCCAGTCCCAATTAGTCGTATGCAAGCCAAAATCACCCACACGGTCACCCCGGCCGAATATACCTGCATATGAGAGGATATCATGGTCACCTAGTAATGAGTCGACGATGATCATGGGGGCTTTCTGTTCCGCGCTTCAGATTACCGATGTCCGTTACGATCTAGGTGTCTATGGCACATTCATCAAGGATATACCAAGACGGATCGGGACCAGCGTCGCCCTTGATGCTTCGGTCCGTGCTATGACTAGCACGTATTCTGCAGTACACACAAGGAGTAAAACTGTAGACGCACTCGAACATTATGTAGATGCATTGGAGATCCTACGGAACACTTTGAGCAATCCGGACGAAGCGGGGTCTGCGAACACACTTTGTGCCATGTATCTGTTGATGGTCTGTCAAGTAAGCATTTTGTAATCCATGACATATGCAGGTACAAATACCTAACGAAACTTAACACAGGGATGGGTCGGAGAGAAAGATGATTGCACTAGTCATGGACAAGCATTTGCGTACCTCCTCAGCACGGTCAAGCCCGAGGACTTCCAAACGGAGTTCGAAGACGAGTTATTCATGGCTCTCTGTGTTCCTGTCGTAAGTCGCTTAGCTCACAAGACTGATTCAATGTGAGGCCCAGCTGACGATAGTGCTATAGATCGTTGAGAGTATTGCAAGACCAGAAATCCAACTGCATCCATGGCTCGAGAGGCTGACCAAGGCACGAGACGACGCATGTCCCATGGAAAGCCTCAAATTGCGCAATATGGGCATGATATCAGAATTCATAAACCACCCAGAAGCACACCTAGTAGAAATGCAGTTCATCTACCAATCGATGGGGGAGGATTTAGCTAAGATCCAAGGATACCTTACCAAGATCGTGGAAGCTGGAGATCCCGATAGACGGGCCCATTCTCGATATCAAACGGTCTACGGCATCCAACTGTCCTTTGCCTTATTACTGAATGTACTGCTTCGCTCTTTTAGTGGCAACAATTTCTTGGGTATGCTCAAAGAATGTACAGCTCTAGTGAACGAGACAATTGCCCTAGCAGAAGACGCCCGGCAATATAGACCATTGGGTTCGAGTGGGGCGCCTACTACTCTTGTGTGTGCATGGGCAGCCACGACAGACCTGGCCCAGAGGCGAAGAGCAGAGGAGCTCATGGATGAATATCAGGCAGATTTTGAAATCGCGAATTGGAGACAGATTGCTGTGTGGATTGAACGAAAGTTGAGTGTCGGATGCCTCAATCACTGTCTTACGGAGCTTTCGGTACTCGGGGCGGAACTGGATATACCAGCTCAAGAAAGCATTCCTACACCTACTGAATGCAATGTCATGTAGCTTTTTTCTTCTCTCTTCACTAAGCGAATAGATTCCCACTCCACACTGTTACCATACCAATTGAATTTCTTAATTTTTATTTACTGTAAGCAAAAATAAATTATATATATGATTGGCTAAAAGTGTGTGGAGCGATTTACAGTAGCCGAGCTCTCTATTCATTAAGATCGATAGTAACAAACAGGTAGACATGCTAGCCGCAGCTCCTCTGTCTGTAGGCCACCTCCAGACGCTGGTCATTATATGTCGTCTGAATGTTGTGTAACTGAATTGACAATCTCACAGCCGAATCTCAGCCACAGTGAAGCGAACTCCAGAGCGCAACATGTAGCCTTTTTGGTCTGCTGCACGAGAAAGCAAGGGTACTGCCCGCTTTAGCCTGGTGCTTACAGCGTCAGATCGTCCAGTAATATAAGTAGTTTCTAGTGTGCCTTAGCTGGAAATCTAATCTCGATCTAGCGGCGCATGTATCTTTCGTGTTTTTCATTCGAGGTGTTGGGGCGCATCAACAAGGCTGGATGCTGCCAAGCATCCAAGCTGCGGATGTTTACCTCCCAGGCAGCAGATTAATTTCACAGTCTTGTCTCCGCCTCATTTCGAGTTGGACCAATTAGATATTTCGAATTGCAACGTCATATTCCACTTTCACGATGGACTTGTACCGATGGGCCGCTGGCTTTAGAGAATAAAAAGACCAATTCTGAGAATTAACAAGCAACTCGTTGCTCTCACTCAATTATAATCACAACTCCTCTTCCTTATTAAATACACAACATGAGACCATCATTTCGAGATATATTGCTCCTCTCATCTCTTGGAGGAGTCTGCAACTGCGACTTTTTAGGTCCACAATTCCCCTCTCCGGTTGACCTATCCAGCAATTCCAGCTTTGTCGCAGCCGCATGGAAAAGTGTCTCCGCTGTCATCGATTCATACTTGGAAGTAGGTTCCAATGGAACTGTAGAGAATTCTATCGGACTTGAGGACCTATCTTTCTCAATTGGAATGTTCTCCATCCATGACCTAGCAGCCCAAACCCTTCAATACCATCACATTTCCGCCGACGCCAAAGCAGGTCCAGGGACTTCCGAGGTAACTGGAGACAGCATCTACCGAGTTGCCAGTGTCTCCAAATTGTTCACGGTATTTGCAAGTCTGCTTTCATTTGACAACGACAAATGGGATCAGTCAATTCTCAATTTCATCCCAGGAATTTCGAACTTTACCTTGAACAGCACACAAAGCAGCTCCGTGGTTCAAACCAAATGGAAAGAAGTCACACTCCGGGCACTTGCTTCCCAAATCGCAGGGATCCCTCGCGATCCATCACCATTCTTCTCAGACATCACCATAATGCCGAACGTTCCAAACCCCGCCGCATTAGGTCTGCCTCCTCTCACTCCTGAGGAGATAGCCCCATTCCTGCCGTGTCTCTTGAACCCCGATTTTGCATCCTGCTCTCCAGCTTCGATATTCGAAGCAAACCAAGCTCGACCCCCAACATTCCCTGCATGGACCACCCCGGCATACGCAAACAACGGGTTCATTCTCCTCGGTATCGCACTCGCCAATATCACTGGGATGCCACTCGCCAATGTATACCCTGAGCTTATATTTGGTCCCCTTGGAATGACCAACTCCAAATCCGCACCACCTCCTGAGTCAGAATGGTCACAATACGTCGTTCCAGGAAACGACACCACCATCTGGGCCTTACAGGGAGGTGCAACAATCGGATCAGGAGGTCTATTCTCCTCTCTCAATGACCTCGCCAAATTCGGAACTGCACTCATGAACTCCACATTGCTTTCTCCCGCCAAGACTCGAGAATGGATGAAACCAGTCTCGCACACGGCGGACCCGCTGTTCTCAGTCGGAGCTCCTTGGGAGATCTACAGATATGAACATCCGAGCACCGGTGCAGTGACCGACATCTACACCAAGCTGGGTGATGCAGGTAACTACACAGCGTTTGCGTGCCTGATACCAGACTACGAAGCTGGGTTCAACGTCTTGACATCCTCGTACATACCACAAAAGTCAATACTGGCTGCTACTATTGCGGACGTGATCACATCCACCGTCCTCCCATCACTTGAAGCTCAGGCTGCTGCTGAAGCCGCAAAGAACTTTGCAGGGACATATGCTTCTACCAATGCGGATCTGAATTCTTCAATAACCATCTCATTCAACGACTCCTCTCTCGACCCAGGTTTGTACATCACGGCGTTCACCAGTAATGGAACCAATATGATACCTCTCTTAGACTACATATCAGGCGGCATAACTGCCAAACTACTTCCTTCAATCCAAGGAAGGAGACAAGTAGCATTTAGAGCCGTGCCTGGGAAGGTAATTTACCCGCCTGGATCGTTCCTGGGTCCTTTCTTGAAGATGTCAAAGGCAAATTCGGATTGGCTTTCGGTGGATGCGTTGACTTATGGTGGTGTTGGAATGTCATTATTTGTTTTCGATATTGGGAGTAACGGAAGGGCGACTTGTGTAGAGCCTGCGGTGATGAAGGTGAAGTTGGTGAGGACTGAGTAGAATAACAGGGAAAGACGACTTTTTGCTTTGGTTAATGAGTTAGTTTTCTACCCTTATGAGGTTGGAGACTTAAGGGCACTGAAATTTGAACACTCAATACTTCTTTTTGGTGGACTTTAGATAACCTTAGATCAGCCTAGCTTTGTATTCATTAAAGGCGGGCGTCCCCACCTTCACCGTGTTCCCTAATCTCCCTCTTGAGTTGAGACGTAAGATTGTGAGTACTATGCTTCCTCTCCTCCCTAATTTTGTACAACTTAGCACCATTTTCTTGATCTCATCCGATCAAATCACAGTCTAATAGTGTTTCAAAATATAGTGGTCTCACGCCTAGAGACTTGTCACCGCCGTACGAACAGTCCCCGACCAAAGAAAGATTGCAGCTATCCTCGAAATTTCCCGGGAATCCCGACAAGAAGCTTTGATGTACTATAAAAAGACCATTGAGGAAGTCTGCTTGCCATCAGCTTTTATGCCGCACAGACCTGGCTCTCCTCCCGCAAATGGGCAGCCTTTCCAGCCTTTGGGATTGGCCGACATCACTCTAATTGTCATTCTTTACTCAATACCATATGTGTCAACTTTATGGTTGATCATTTCGTCCATCCGAAGATAATGGAAGTGCTCACTCGTGACGAAGACGAGGATCTAAATGGCATCGGAAACATATCCTTCACCTACAACATCAACCATGTCTCAATGGTCCAGATACTGGATCAAATACACGACTTCCACATCATCAAACCCACCACATCTACCACGATGCCGATATTCGACCATCTGAAAGTCCTAAGGCAACTCAACTTTATCCAACCTGTTTAGCCTCCGCTCACTACTGGGACAAAATCAAGGACAATCTCGAGACTCAGCTCATCATGAACGACAAGCAAGCGGAGATTTTGCTGGAGGAGGTTCGTCTGAAGGAGAATCCGGAACTGCTCCAAAAAGTGAAGTTCAACGCTTTCCTTGCTCTTGCAGGTGGAATTGATCTTGGCTCCATCAGCATACAGAACGGAGAATATGACGGCAGATGTGATGTCGAGTACGTGGTTCAGTACGATTCCAATAGATGGTGTTTGGGCGTTATGCTCGGAGGGTCTTCTTGTAAGGAATAATCTTTGGCGTTGGGGCTCTTCTTCAATGAGTATTGAGGGTGCAGGTATCATTGGTGCGGGCTTCCCTAGGGCGTCATTGTGGCTGGTGGTTAGGCATAGCAGATGTCGGAATCGAGAGCATTTCAAAGAAAATCCCATGCTTTGTGATTCTACTGTGAATTTTTCATTAAATGGGGTATATTACGTTTGAAGTTGTTCTACATCGTCGGTCTGCTCTGTATTGACTTCCGCTTAATGCACCGGCCAGGCTTCAACGTCAGCTCCTCCTAAAATCCTTCTACTACCATCTTCTCCCAACAGTCTTTGAATTCACCAACAATCTCAAGAATCTGAGACCATGTATTCCACATATCTTAACACCTGTTTGGCCCTTGTGAGCTCTTTCCTGAGTGAACCTGGCCACAGTATCCCAATTCACGAATCTCAGGCTCCTACGACCTTCAACCTACCCTATTCTCTGGTACCGATGGATTTCAAACATTTGATCAACGGAACCGAATTTAAATTTGCTGGAACTGCTCAGCAAATCATCGCCCAGCTAGTTGTCCAGGATCCCAGTTTTCGCGTCCCCCAAATCGAGCCAGCTCTGGAGTTAAGCACAGCTACAGAAAGCGGTCTTGCTGCGCGATCGAAGGTATGAATTCTCCCAAATATTCACTTCCATAAAATTTTGCGATTGTTAATAAACTTTCCCAGGACCAAATCTTCTGCATCCCCGTCCCCGGCCAACCTTGGGTCGACGTCCGTCTGCGCACCCTCTCCGAATCCATCAACTCCCTCCTCCTCCTCGCAACCTTGATAAAACGATGTCCCGTCAATGCTCGCAGCTGCACTAAGCTCAGCTGTGAAAACGAAGCCGCCATTGTCCTCTGCAATGACAACAAATACGCTATCGCTCCAAACTGCGGATACCTTGCTTCGTACGCTCAGGATATCTACAATCGCTGCCAAAGGTGGGATTTTGGGTGGAGAGATTGGGTTAGTGGGGGCCAGAAGTTTGACACGGATAATTATAATGTTATTGTTTCGCGGAGAGCGAAGGACTGTTGAAGGGGATAATGAGGATAGGTTTGATGGGCTTGATGGGTTGGAGCATTAAATGGGGATTGCATAATTGCCTTTCGATGTTTTCAGCAGCCTGATATTTACTTTATCACCAACGGAATCGATTTTTATTAACTTGGTTAGCAAAAACTTTCGTATGGAAAAAGGGTATGGGTGCGACGCCGTGCACGCTGTGAAATGAGGTCCAAGACGCGCTTGCGCTTCCCTTCCAAAGCCCAACTCCCGTTACTGGCTTGATAGTACTTTAAATCAAGCCTGCTATTGGTGTGGTGGATTCAGAAATTCATTGATCCAGAGAGATTTCTCCACACTTGGTGGCGAGGCTGGGGCGATTGTTCACCTTTGGGGCTCACCTTTGGCTGGACTGGAGTGAAATAACTTCGGCTCCCTTCATAGCAACCCACAAGTCTTCTTATCTAAAATCTGCAAACCGTAAACTCCTCTTCAACAACCTTCAACCTCGAGTCTAAATCAACTATTGTGCGATTCTTCGTCTGAATCCTTGCTCGCAAAGCGCATAGAAAGACGAGCCTTCCACAATGGGTCGCGTTAAGGCGCTCCTGGCAGCGCTGCCACCTCTCACAATCCCCGATTCTCCAGGTAAGTCTACGTCTTTTCCGCTGTGATTTCTCCTGCAAAAGATATCAGATGTCCCCAGCTTCTCTTCAGGCTACCCATCTCCCTGAATTCCTCCATACCATCTATTTGCTGACCAAACCTTTTACAGTCCATCTCTACGATTTCACTCTCTTCCCCAAGCTTCCCGCAAACTTGCGACAGCACATCTGGTCATTCGCAGCCTCCGAGTCTCGATACATCAAAATCATCGAGCTCGACCGCCGTCTGCCTCCTTCATACCAAAATTGGGACTCAAGGGTTGCTGGTCAACAAAAGAATCCCGGCATAATCGGCGCCTGCCGAGAATCCCAAGAACAGGCCAAAAAGAAGTACAGACGCTGTTTCGAGAAGGCGCAACGTTCACCTGAGGACGAAGAAAAACAATGGAGAGGCTCACAAGCTCAGCTAAAGCAAGCCAAGCACGAGTCAATTGCCAGCGGTGCTAACAGGGGCACGGCGCTCTACGTCAACTTCACGAGCGACATCTTCATCCTATCGAAATGCCCAGCTACAGAACACGAGTGCAGATCCGACCATCCTGTCGACTACAATCTCAAGCCAGCCTATCTCAGATTTATACATCGGTTACAACAGACCTACAGCGAGGAGAAAGGGATGTCCTTCCCCCTTTTGTTGTTCGGTCTGGCGAGGATTTGGGATTATGGCGTGGAGCTGGATGAGGCTTCTAAGAAAATTGTTGGAGCGTTGAGGGGAGTGGATAGGGAGCTTCATTTGATGTCTTTCAAATACACTCTCATGCGAGGCCTCCTACACTTCTCGCCGGATTTGCCACCACAAGCTGCTATGGAGAAATGGAACGTCGAGCTGAGATAGGGCATGTTTGTAGTGGGTTGAAGAGATTTTTGATTTCCCTGCGTGTCTGGCGAGACATGGCATGCGAAGCTTACGTGACGGAATGAAGATTCTGGGGGAGTAGAGTTTACCATTGGGAAGGGATACATAGCTTGTGGAATGATGAGAGCCCCATGGAAAGCAATACTTGCAGACACGAAATATTATGCTGATATCAGGGCAAACCTTTTTGCAGTGCATATAAAAGCAGAATCGATTTCTGCTTCTTGGAGGCATCCTCCTGTTAAATGGAT
The DNA here is from genome assembly GCA_020746875.1 of Rhexocercosporidium sp. MPI-PUGE-AT-0058. Lineage (NCBI taxonomy): Eukaryota > Fungi > Ascomycota > Leotiomycetes > Helotiales > Rhexocercosporidium > Rhexocercosporidium sp. MPI-PUGE-AT-0058. The sequence goes on from JAGTJL010000022.1 coordinate 435,541, forward strand.
GAATTTCCAAGAAAAGCCTCTAACCCCGAAATAGACTAGCTTAGTAAACACGATACGCGAAAAACGACTTCTCTTCCTCTATGTCCATCCTTGAACTTCATCTTCTTCTCCACCACCACCCTCGAAGCCTCGAAATCCCTCAAGCATTTATACCTCTCCAGTAATTCACCGCCTTCGGTCGCCTCCCCAATGAGCTTCGCACCAAAATCTGGGGTTTCGCTGCGCGCAACGAGTGTAGGTTGATCAAGTTCATCGTGACCAAGCGCAATGGTAGGAACCGCAATTCACGAGTTGAAGGACAACTGAAACTCCCAGGCATCATGGAAGCTCTCCCAAAAATCGCGGGTGGATGGAGCAAAGTTAACGAGCTGTGTGTTGAGAACAAACATATCTTCACGACGATCCCAAACAAGCCAAAGGGAGTAGACAGAATTATCGTGGATAACAACTCTCTCCACATCAATCAGGAGGTAGATGTTTTCATCTTCAAATCTGAAGAGGGAACGCTTCGCAAAAGATTGAATATCGACAAGTGCAACTTCAAGGTCGATTCTCCGAAGAAGATTTAGTGCCTCCGTTAGGTCATGGACGTCGGCGATGGATAGGACTTCCCCGATACCGTGCTCAAAGATGCTACCTTGCAGGAGTATGCCTGCTCATTCGATACTGAAAGTTGGCTGGTTAGTAATAGAAGTTTTAGACTCCTTTCTCGAGATGCGTGATCGATTTGGAACGAACGTGCAATAGTGCTTGAGGTCAGAAGCTATGGCTAAGTCGTTTAGACTACTACTCAAGGTATTCTACCAGAGTCTACATAAAGATCTGGAGTTACGTAGTGGATTTGAACCTCATTCTTTAGTTATGAGGATGAGAGCCTGGGTGTCTTTCTTTCTGGCCGCAGGTTACTTTATAGCATGGGCCGAAGCTACTTAGCAAGCAGGAATTTCTGAAGGGGGATGATGTAGAGACCGGGTACGCACAAGACAACCTTGGGAAGCAGGTTCACGGAAAGGTAGGCCAGCCAGTAAGGACTCAGGACTTCACAGGAGAAACTTGAACGAAATGATCTGTACGAGTTTTACGAGCTCCCAAGGCTCCCTTTGGAATTCGAACAATGATTGTATGTTTATCTACTATCAGTATCCCCTCGACGTGTGAATCGTTCAACATTGAAGCTCCTTATATGGAGGGATGTTTTTGGAATTTTCCCAATGACTAGCGCATTGACAATCAAAATCAATATCTACACAGTGGAAGAGAATAGCCACGAATCGTCAAGATTTTTGAGATCAGAGACTTTTACAAATACTGCGACTCGGAAACCTCCGTTCAAGGACAGTTTCGCCAATTCGGGGTCGTGGGAGCATGCAGTGAAAGAAGAAAGGAGGGAAGCAAGGTCTACGAGCTCTGCAGCACTCGGGTCTCGGATCCCTTCACCGGAAGGCCGGTCGTTGGTCTATAAATTTTAGTATGGATACCTTTGTCCTCAGAATTCCTCAAAATTCCGAGTTCACCGTGCGCTCCAATTCATGTTGCACAATTCCATGCGATTTTAGTCTTTAAAATGGCCAAATTATGCAGCTGCATTTTCCAGAACTTGTAACGTATTCAAAAATTGACCCAGATCTATCCAACCTCTGGCCCCTTGGAGGACTGCATGAACCTTTGAAGCTGGGAAATACCAAGCAGTACTGTGTCTGCATCGCATATCAAACGAATATCAAAAGTGAAGTACAGAAAGACACGATCGATGAGAAATCGAGACGCCCTAGCGTTGCGAAGTTGTTCATGATGCTGTGCTTAGGACAATTGGAGTCACACGCGGAGGCGAAGAGCTTGGTCTAGGACTATCTACAGTAGGAGCGGGGATCAATGCTCAGCACTAGAGAGATCAAACCTACGCAATGTGGTGATGTGTCTGTGGGGATATGGGGTACTTGCGAGGAGTTCATTTTTGTCCTCTTTGGAAGATTCGATATAATGAACAGTGCCGCTGAAGATGAGCAGTAAATGAGCATCATCAGAACCAAAACAGAATGCTTGCGCCCAGGATTCCCAATTAATCGAAAGTCTAATGTCGCAGAATTTATTAGCAACATTCGAGCGCTGCCTGGGAGACGGTTGTTTACTGCCCCCTCGCTTCGTTTTAGTCTCCACCTTAGATCTTCCCTGAAGCTTCCAGCTTCCATTGATGTTGAATATTCTCGTCTCGATTTCGACACAACACGAATTCCAGCAATCAACAAAGATGGAGATCATCCCGCGACCCAAAAACAATGCTGCACCTAAACCACGAACAATGACGCGCCTCCAAGCCCTGCTCTCGACCCTCCCTCCCATCACGCTTTCAACACGCCCAACACCCCTCAAGGAGTTCAGCCTCTTCCCTAAGTTACCAGCGGAACTGAGAAACAAAGTCTGGAAGCACGCAACGCAAGTCTACCGAAAGGTGAAGATCTTCGAATTAAACACCATTTCGACTGAGAAGGGCTGGGACTCGCGCGTGGAGGGACAAATATGGATTCCGGGTATCATACATGCCTCGAGGGAGTCTAGACATGAGGGTTGCAAGGTGTATAAGCGGTGCTATGAGACATCTCAGCCATATCTAGGCAGACAAGAACTTGAGCGTGCAGGTGCAGGTCGGCCAGAGACTGGGCTGGCTCGTACGGAAGATGATTTGACGGAGAACGAGCGATCTCCGCAAGAAGAAGAATCTGAAGTGGTGGCTTCAAGACGTACTTGTTTGTACATCAACTTCGACAGAGATCTCTTCATCATGGTCCCTTACAACCAAACATCGGATACGCATGAGGCAGCCATAGCCTGGAGTCTGGAAGATTTCGCGAGGCCTATCCCAACGAAAACTATAGCCAAGGGTGCTGAGATCTACACTCTAAACAACGACGATTTCGGTCAAATACAACACTTCGAGCAGACGTTTCAAAACATGGTCGCGATGGATGTTGGGTTCTTGGCCATGGCTCCAATTCAACAGTTCACGTTGGCTTACAAGCATCATTCATTGGAAAATGGAGACAACGTTGGCGGAGACTTGGCACGGTGCGATATGCACTGCAAGTTTGAGCGGGTCGTCAGAAAGATACTGCGCGTCATCATCAAGATGGAGCCTAAAGTACCGAGTTTCTAAATTCAAAACCGGTGGCTGAGAGATTACGGCCAAGACTTGGATCCGACTTGCGGCTCGGTGATTGATGTCTTTGGCTACGCAAATGGAGGGGTCAAGCCTTGCTCGCAAGAAATGGACTAAGGAGACAGACCGATAGCTGAGCTTGGAGGAATGACACACGAAATCTAGCTGGTGGCGGAAGAAAGTTAGTGCTGGATATCACTTTTCAAAGTCGGTCACAATACAGGCGTCATACCTCATGCGCAAAGTAGGGTGGACGGGGGACATGATGGACCTTACCTCCCACAGAAGAGCTCTACTTCTGACAGATTACGCTTTGGCTCTTCCATGGCATCATCTTAGCACATCTTGTTGTCTTTCACCTATCCGCGACAGATGCACGTTGGGCTTTCCTGGTTCCCGCTACACCTTGGAAGCCTCCATGTCTCTCTAGTCAAGCCCTAGTGGTGAAATAAATGGAGAGCAATAATTCGATGAATCAGATAGCATTTCAAATAATGAAACAGACTCAACCTCTCACTGTACCGTGATACCCACCCCTTCAACCACACCAACCCCTGCCCCCGGTCGCTCTTCAATGACCCCGACCGTCCTCTTCTCCCTTTCTTTCTCCGCCTTCTCCACCTCAAACTGCCTATAAACACACTCCCTAACCCTCCCCTGATAAAACAACACGCCATTCTCCTTAACCGGATTCAAGATCCCCTCACCATAAACGCCCCTCTCAAGATTCTCCTGCGCTTTCTCACACAGCTCAAAGTCCTCCATGGCAACCTGTCTTACGAATTTAAAATACTGCTCGAACTCCTCATCGGTACCAGAATGATAGTAATCGAACTCCATACGTGATATACCCGGGTTAGACGATGGAAGTGTACGGAAAGATGACATGCCTCCACCATAGACATTTAGTGTGCAGATAGGGAAGAAGTAGAGGAAGAGTCCATCAGAGGGCTTGGTGGGGTCGGCGACGTGCTGTGAGAATGTTGTGTGGTTTGTTACGGAATAGAATGTTGGTGGGTAGAATTTAGAGAAGGTGGGGTGTGTGTATTGGCAATGGAGGCATTCTTGGAAGCCGTCGATCCTAGCGCGCGTGAGATGCGGAAGTATGGGCAAAGTGTGGGTGGATTTGAATGGGCTTACATTGTTTTCCAATTGAAGCGACCTTCGTAAGAGATGCTTCTGCGGTGAGGAAGCTTGGTGAAGTCCACAGTGTTGGTTAGTTTTTCGAGGCCGGAGAAGTAGTCATCGAAGCTAGGCGTGTCTAGAGAAAGAGTTGCAAATACGAGACCGCTTGGGGTGAGATGGCTTTTGATGAGGCGATTCTGAGGATCTGTCAGGGATGAATCTCTGGACGAGTTGAAGATCGTACCTTCTCTTCTGCGAATACCACAATTCCATCTGTATTAACCTCGTCTGATTCCGGGCTTCGGTTCTCGACGATGATCTTGACTTGTGCGATCTCATACACAAGAGGTTCAAATCGCTTCTGAAAACGAGTGACTGGACCTAGGAAATGCCAGCTCTAAACATTCGTGATTAGCATCATTGAAACCTATCGAGTAGAAGTCAGATGGATACACCTTCAGGAACACACCTCGTCTCTCCAGTTGATAGAGAGCCGGGCTGGAAAACCAAGAAGCTGGAAGTGTTCTGCTAAGCGAATCCATCACTGATGTCGACGAGGCAGACAGAATGTCGCTTCAATGACCCCGAGTAATATGGCTATAGATATCGTGAATGTTGGACCTCGATTGAAAAGCTTTGTCAGATAATGCACGATTGTTGTCGTCTGATGCTGTTCAACGTGACGCAGCATGATCGAAACTCCCATTGGCTAGCGACCCAAGGAGTCATCCCGAAAGCGGAAATGCGATCCAGAGACTCCATGGTTTTCACTAATTATATGCAGTGCTCAGGAACGCGAGCAAATCTTCCGTTCCGAACAGCACGCACAGACAGCCAATTGGAATCTATAAATCTAGTCCGGGGAGGTTCGTATTACTCACGAATGACCCGTCAGCTTGCCACGCAGCCAATGCATGCATCATCTGAGACAGTGGACGATTCTGGGATACCCTGATGACTTCACACCATGAATTCTTACAACAGTCAGCTTACAGCAGTCAGATGTCTGGACGCATGAACCCATTGCGGGTGGCTTTTGATTCCAGAGAGTATCGTTTGGCATCGAACATGGGATGGTCGTGACAACAGAGCGATTGGCAAGGCTCCAATTGGAGTGGGTTTCCTTCCCGCAAATGAAAAAGATACGATAGTCAATCCCAACAGGACAGTTATAAGCACTTGCTGCCCGCAGATGTTGAGACCAAGTTGAAACTCCTCATGCCTATCACGTGATAAAAACTACTTGCTATGGACAAACTCGCCATTGCCCTTGATGCATTACTGTACATACTTAGTGTTAGCGTTCTGCTAATAATTGTTTATGCCTTGAGATCCGAGAAATCCGAGAAGCTTCTTCGGAAGCTGACCCCACGATGCATCTCCTGGGCAACAAGCCCGCCAGAGAAGGGTCAACATGGCATGGAACTCGTGGAACCAGAAACTTCTGTAGACTTGAGACAGTCTCCAAGCTGGTGGTCAGACGACAACATCTTTGAACTTGAGAGACGCGCGATTTTTAGCAAGGTGAGTGAACATCGCAGAATCCGAAACAGCCCGCTGACAGCAAAAGACATGGCTATTTGTGACACATACCTCGAGATTCCAGAAGCCTGGTGACTACCGGACATTTGAGATCGCTGGATTCTCATTTATTATCATCCTTGGAAAAGATAGGCAGCTGAGAGCTTTCCACAACGTATGCCGGCACAGAGCATACGCCGTAACGAAGAAGGAATTCGGCAGCTCGACAGTGCTCGGATGTAGATACCATGGCTGGAGCTACGATACGAAAGGGAATTTGGTCAAGGCACCGGAGTTCGACAAAGTTCCAGGCTTTGATAGAAACATGAACGGGCTGTGGGAGATCAAGATAAGCAGCTCGCAGTCTATGGTCTTCGTAAACTTCAATGCGGCGAGCCACGTGGACACTTTGAGCCTTGGATATGTGGAGATCCGACTGAAGAGATGGGGCATAGCGAAGATGGAATGCTTTGAGGAATGGAAGGTAGAAGGAACATTCAACTGGAAACTTCTAGGTAAGCAATTGGAAAACGGCAGTCTCTTCATGTCTGATTAGATGCGTCAGATTCTTTAGCAACGAAATGGAACAGTGAAGACTCGTTCTGGGGTTCGATGCCGGACATCCTAGGGGTAGGAGGAACTAATCAAGATGATCTTGAGATCGGTCATACCACGATCGTGCGCAGGATTTCCCCATCAGTGGTATTGATACTCAAGGCGATACCCAACTCGGCCAAATGCACAACAGTCGAGTGCAGCCTCTATGCGAAAGAGCCGCCAGCCCTGATGCAGGTTTCTTCACTTAAGAGTGATATTGACTGGGAGATCAAACAGCTAGCAATCAAGCACAAGCGTATCTTGCGCAATCAAGAGCCCATAATGTCGCTAGCAGCGTCTGTAGCGAACCAAGAAGGGATGAATAGACTTCTGGGAGTCCATGTTGATGCTGAGAAGAAAGCTGGAGGGGAGATCCATCCCGCGGCACGGGAACAAAGCTTCTCGAGAGAAGGGAAGGCAGATGATGACTGTAAGAGTCTAATATAGGGGTGAATCCTTGTTCAACGTATGTACTGACATTACCAGTCTGTAGAGAACTTGAGAACCCAAGTTCAACTTGTAACGCAAACGCGAAAGGTCTCCTCGATTGGTGAAGTCGGAAAGAGCCTGAGTTTGATACCTTGACGTTGTTCGGAGCACTGGTACCAAGAGTTACGAGACGGTTTAATGGCATGAAATATTCGGGAATTGATGGTTGTTTGATGATCTCAAGTAGAAGGACGAACAGTAAGAGAGTTGAAGTGAGGTTGGGCTACTTTAACCGATGTTCAACCGAGGTGGCAGCTTTCTGAAGTGCCAATGCCTCCCTAGTCTTCACTACTCCGCTCCTCCAACAGCAACTGGAAACCTTCTCACCACCCATGTTCCTAGTCGTTTGTTTTTATTTATCAATGTTGTTATCAACTTCTATCCTTGCTAGGGATCAGCCACACTCCCCTCCCGAGTACTTCCCTCGAGCTTAGGTTGCGCGGTCTACGTCCACAACATCTTCGAATGCCCTCATATCTCCAAACTCCTTTTTCCCGACACAAAAATATCTTCTACTCCCAGAATATCGGGATTCAAGATTTCAAGATGTAAAACCCCGTTTGCGAGTGCTCTTGCATATGTCAGTCTAAACGGTAAGAAGGTCTTGGCAAGGTGCATTCTGTGAAGGCTAGCTTGGGAAGTATGCGAACATATCTCCTCACCTCTTCTCTGGATTTCTTATCATTCTACGGAGTAATTCTTAATTCAATCTACTCTTTTTCGATATTCCAAATGGTAAGGAGCTATTGATTCCACTAAGTACTATCAAGAGCTCCATCAGTTGCTCTTTCCGAATCCTGGACTACCATTGCAATCCTCCCTCGATTGCTATATAAGGACACCAGACGCGTATATCATCAATATCCCAAGCGATCTATACACTCATATCCACGAAGTTATCTTGAAGGCGTTTGGAAATTCGGAGAGAATAGACCATGTTGGAGAGCATCCCGAGCAGTCGAGGACCGGCCCGAACGATTCACCCACCTTAATGTTCTTACCAAATTCCTGGACCGAATCCGGTACGACGTTTAGATACGATCTAAGGGCCGTTGTGCATAGCTGGACCTTAACCTTAACGGGGGTCTAGGTGGAGGGGGGCAATGTTCCCAACTTCTCGTCCCCGGATCTACTTTATGGGAGCAGCTAATTACGTCGTGTTGCAATATGGCTGCCACTTATCTGGCTGTTGTGCTTATGGTAGGAGAAAACAGTAATAAATCACAAGTTTCAAAGCGTGCGTAAGGGCAATATCAAACTTCTCAACGAGCAGCTGTCCATCTCTGGGTCTAGCTTGGGCATCCTCCTGGCAGAACAGCATGCGATTAATTAAACCTTCTCTTTTCTATCCATCCGGAGCCGTGCAGTTTCCCATCATTCTCCTTATTTTTCCATCAGGTAGCCTATCAGATCTGTCCCATAGGTAACTTTTCTTGGTTATCGCCATGCAGTTCATCCCACCTTTGACAACTCCACCGGGATGTTATCTGGGCTCCCCGGCTTGAAGTGCATTGGTATTCAGGCATGCATGAAGGGTGCAGCTCAAGTTTACAGCTGGGTGAAACTTTCCTGCCGATAGTCGTCGTCAAGTCTGGCAGTTGGAGCAAGCTGTTTGCCTCAGATGCCACCGCGGATGCGATTTCCCAAAATGGAATGAATACTAGCCAGTCACCAACTTCCAGGTTCTCATTCTCAGCCCCATTCTTCTTTTCCCTCTCCATACACCCATACATCTCGACAGTGGTAATTAGTCGCTTATCACCATCAGCACGGCGTCATCAACCTGGATTCCCTTATCTCTACTAAGCGTTTTTTCCCCCTCAGTAGAAGGGGTCTAGATTGCTCAAGTATCTTAAGATCCTACACTACTTAATAATCTCCAGTTCTCTTACTTCTACCTTGCACGCCTCCGAATCTTGTTCCTACTTGGTGACTGGACACAATTGGATTCGACGGATATCAAAACTTGGCTCAACCTCCTGCATACGATCATCGTCTGCAGTCAAGGGAGACACGCCAGAGACTACCGAGAACAAGATCGAGCCGGTCGCAAGATCTGGAGAGGATAACTCGATCAAGGAAGAAACTAAGAATGTGTTTACCTCTGATGAATATGCTCTGTAGGTACTGGGGAGGCGCAGAAATGGTTCCTATGCAAAGCCTCGAGATATTCGGCGGAAAAGGTTTGAACTCGCTTTGGAATTGCCTGATATACCCGGTCGCAGACTCTTGCGTATCAAGGGCGAAACTAGGTTACAAGCAAGAGTTCTGCCGTGGTCTTGGTCTCTTCGAGAACTGGTAAATCGCTTAGCAAGGCCAGTCGGAGAAAATACTAACGTGTCTGTAGGGCAGCGACATTTATTTCAATGAATTTCATAAGTGGCATACCTTAAGCCAACCCAAAGCCATCTTTAGACTTGGTTCTACAGATTAGAATTGTGCATACTAAATTCCTGATCAAAGTCCTATTTGGCTGGGTGATGTATACGGGGGAGGGGCACGGCAGCTTTGCAAATTAGACAATGATAGGAGGATTGTCCTTCATCGTTTCTGTTTCAATGTCCGAAATCGCAGCTGCATTGCCAACGGCTGGCGGTATCTACTATTGGTCGTATGCTCTGGGCGGCGCTGAATGGGGGTATGGTTTCCCTTCGTAGGACAAAGGCTACACCTTACTGACCATAGATCAGTCCATTTCTCGCCTGGATGACGGGCTGGTTGTGAGTACTCTATCTTGAATGAATTGTTTCACAGCTGACAGCGGGCTGGATGGGTAATTATTTACCCCGCACATACACATCACAAACTATCCTTGGCAGGTTTCCGTTGTCCGCGGCCTACAGCAGGGTACCACTAATTTTCTAATTTCTGCCTTGGAGATCAAGTATCCAGCTGCCGAGATATTGACCTAAGGATGGTTCGTGTGGCTCTTGACGTCTATTGGAATGTAGGTACTGTATATGGGGAAGGCCAGTAGCCGGCTTCTTTGCACACCGCCAAAACAGTCCCGTGGTTTAAAAGCGCCATGAATCTAGTTAATATTTCATCCGTGCATCACAGGCTGTACGCTATGGCGCCCAATATTGTCAACCAAACTTTTCTGCAGTGGTAATTCCGCTTCGCCGTTATTATATTCCATATTCTCCTCGTCCTATGCTGGATCTGGTTTCCCATCCGTGCATCACAGACAGGCGGGTTTCAACCTGGTTCTGGCGTATTTGACCACTTCTACAATGGCATCAATCTCGGTGAGGAGAAAACAAGCAAGCGATGTCTACTACTGCTGGACAATCTCAAGTATCTTTGGTGCCTGGGTCTTCTACCGCTACAATACTTCTGTTCATCTCGCAGAAGAGATCCATGAGGCTTCCGGGGTAGTAATTAGCAAAGGGAATGTGGATGGCCACACTCACGGCATGGATCATGTCGGTCCCTACTCTCATCATCATTCTCTTCTGCATCCAAGAACTTGGCGGAATCATCAATGGCTCATATGCCAACAACTGCGCTGCATATCTCGTGCAACTAGTTGGCGGGAACGGTGCAGTAGCAATTCTCCTCCTTCTTTGGGTAGACTCGACGCTTGCCGCAGTATCTTCTTCTCCCACTTCTGATTCCAAAACCATGGTTTTGGTTTTTTGGTCCGAATTTCAGAAGCCCAATATCACTCACATCCCTAGAATTTTGAAACCACGTAGTACTAACGTATCCACAGTACGTATTGCTCTTCGACCCTTTTCTTACTCGTCATCGAATCTAGAATTTCCACCTTTAATCCCTCGGTTTATGTCCTTTGGTAAGTTGCGCATCACAATTAACATATGATAAGTGCCAATCCACGCCGCCTTTCTCGTGCTCGCAACGTCTATCATGATCAACACAGCCGTCATTGGATTAGTTGTAGCTTTCGGGGCCATCACCGCAACCGTCACAATCGCAGCGAATAAGTTATATCCTAGCTTTCCCCAATCCTTGCACGCTAAAATGTTGGCCGTAAATCCTTCATGCCTGCCGTATGAAACCTTGGCCGCTCTTCACTCCCTGCTGCTATCATAACAGTTTGCTACATCTTGTTCCTTGTCATTTTGCTTCTACTTCCACAACTATACCCTGTCACGACCGAGACACTGAAGTATGTACCAATTATGATTGGTGGGATCATCATCATCATCAGTCTTGTTATAGGGCGATTGCCTTTCGAATATAAAGGTAGGGCTTGGTTCAAAGGACCACAGAGGACGATCAGTGCTGAGGAGGTCGAGAGGGTTGTGTTATTAAGGAATTAGATGTCAAGGTTTGAAGTGCTCTTGTTAGCTCGTGAACTCGTGTTTTGGATGATTGGAACAGGTCAACATCATCTGTAACTGAAAGACAGATATCATACCACCAGAATAATACAATTCTAAAGTGTGTTGCTCTTAATGTACTTGTATTCTGGCATAGCCTTCTCCACAATCATCAAAAGTTCGTTCGCAGCGTCGAGTCCGAAATCTGCCTGCCATTTGGTGTACTTGGCCGCTGTCTTAAGACCCCGTAAGCTCTTTAAGCTATCGATAACAGTCGAGTTCCAATAATCACCCATGAACTTCGACTCACGATAGTCGGCATTTTCTAGGGCCTAGATTGCATTCCATTTGTTAGGGATATATTGGCGTGTTCATGCCGAACAAACAGCACACACAACTTCTCCTTAGTCGAGGTTTTATCCAACAAATCATCCGCATTCATGACAACTAGCATCGACGACTCATCCCTACGATTTATAAAAAACCAGTCATACAAATCCCCAGAATACTGAAAGCTAGTAAAGAATGACTGGGACTTGTGTCCGAAAGATCGATATGCCGAGCACCGCCTTGGCTCTGTACCAAGACTCAAATGTTGACTCTAGGTGTCGGATCAAGAATACAGGTTTTCATGACTTGAGGAAGCTGTCTAGGAATATGGATGGGTTTGTTTTCTCGGCTTTCGAGGACGAAGGAGACCCCTCTTCAGTGACGCCGAAAAAGGGGCTCAAGTGCCCTCCCCACATTCTCTGCGATAGCCTCGACGGGTCCCACGTGTAGAAGATGTGTTCTTTTAAGAGCATTTTCTTGCCTTGTACTTCAACATTAACCACCAGGGAAATATTTCCGTAGATTGAAGAGATTACTACCTCACTCTTAGCAGCTCTTCGATCACGCTGGACCTCTTCAAACCCTCTTGAAGGAGTCGCTCAAACTGTTTGAGTATCTCCTCAAGAGCGTCCTTTAGTGGACCCCAGTTGAAGTCTCCCTTGTGAAGTCGAAGGCGCGCTTGAAGTGGTAATCGGACTGGGAAGTCCATCTTGGTTGGCTTGATAGGAGACGATAGAACACATGGGAAGCCTTTCGGATGTGCGGAAAGCAGAAGACTCGAACCTGGTCGGGCCTGGGAGAATTGCTTTTGATGTGTTCGTCATTGTTGTTCTTTGCAGACGCCATCTCCACATTCCTCCTCTCTCTTGATGCAAATCTGCTAGAATCAGCTAGCGTTATTAAAATACCCAAGTATGAAGAACAACTTAAATCTGATGCAGCTGTTGCAGCAATATTCGTCGGCGAGTACAGAACCCCAATTCGAAAAACAACAACCCAAAGACCATACATGCTAAATCAAACGTAGAAACTCTGACCCAGGAACAGTCAATGTCCTAGTCGGTCCCCTCAACAAAGCCTTCATACTCCACCGTGTCCAAATCTGCGCTATATCACCTTGCTTCTCCACGACCTTTGCCTCTGCCTCAACCCTACAGATTATCCTCCCAGACATCGAGCTCCACACCTTCCAACTCGCCGCTGACTGGCTTCACCCCGGATCCTTTGCTACAAATAGTAAGTTGGACATGGGAATCGACAAATAACCGACATCTGCCTATTTGGAGGCCTGATCGGCTGCCACACCCAGAAGAACTACACAGTGGACCTCATCCAAGACAACATGTACCGGTCAGTTCTGAGAGGAAGTCCAGGCATACGCTTCTCGCTGAATTAAATCAGGGAAATCTTTTCGATTAGTACGTTCTATGCTGAGGATACTCTCATCGGAACATCCGTCGCGTCCTTGGTATTCTACCACTTGATATTTGGAGATAAGCCTTAGAGACCGGAGCCCATTTTCGAAGTCCCAGAATTTCTCAATGACTTTGCTACATTTTAACATTTCAAAGGTTATCTTTGGAGGAGTCAGACGAGACTTATTATCGACCTGTCATTCTGAGGGAGGATCCCGATCCATGGGTTCCATGACGTCGGTGTCGTGAGGACGGGATTCAATATCTGCAGCTTTCACAACTTCCGTCATTTTCGGAATCGACGCAAGGACCAGGGGCTTTTGTAGAGTGGTAATCCCGGGTTTCCCATATCTGCATCATCGCCACCCGATCCGTTACCACTTGCGCACTTATTGTAGGAGATATAGGCAACGTTCGTTTTCGGAATCACCTGAATTATGTCTGCTCGGTGCTGACCCCCTATAGCACCAAACACCATGTTCGAGCCACGATCCCAGCCCTTGTATAAAACAGCCCGGACACCCCAATGAAAATGGCTTCCAGATGAAGGAATTTCCCCGTCGTTGATTTGAACAGCTGTGTCTCCCGAATATTTGTCGATCCAGAGAAGATCTGCTCTGCCATCACCTAGACTGGATTAATGAAGCTTAGAAATACATGGAGGTTGGTCTTACCATTGACATCGTGGAAACGAATATCTTGTCGGTCGTAGTTTGTTGCCGATTTTATTTGCCTAACATCCTCAAAAGATATCTGGCCCGTGGAAGACATTCCTCTGTTGAGATATCCATCCACTCGTCCATTTGGCCAAATGCAAAGATAATCCGCTTTGCCGTCACCCGTCAAGTCGGCGAATCGAACGCCGAGGTCATTTTCAACGACACCGTATCCCATTGTGCACGAAGCTGCTCCAGAGACAATGCCTTTATCGGTGAAGGACCAGGTCCTGGGCCCTGGATTCCAAGTGTTCAGCCACATGCGAATAGCTCCAGAGTTCCTGTCGACAGATAAAAGCTAGACTTATTCAGCAAACTCATGAAAATATAAATATGTGACCATGGACTCACATCACACCGTCCATCTCCATTCAAATCTGCAATATGGATGGTCTTCCGAGACACACCGAGGGTAATAACAGAACCATGATTTTCCCAGAATGGACGGTTATTGGTATTGAGGTAAATGTCGATCAAACCATTTGGTCCAACCCATACGTAGTCATCTTTCCCATCGCCGTCCATGTCACAATAATGAGTGCCATCTCCTTTCAGGAAAGTACCACCGGATCCGAGATTTTTCCAGACGTGTATTTGTATAGCGGAAGCGAAATTACCAACAAGAGGAACAGCTTGTATCCAAATGTACTGCAGGTTTGGTCAATAAGGATATATTCCGCGAAACTGGATTTCGTGCTTACATCTCGCTTCCCAGTGCCATACATCCGCCCAAACTTTACCACACTGTTTGCGTTTGTCACTCCGAACGAACTCAGACCACCGTGGGTTACATTGACATATTCCCAATCTGGGACCATACCTTGTCCAGTCCCGCGGTTATTGATGAACGTGTCGACTTGTCCTGTCGGTGTCATGAAAAGCCAATCTGCCTTGAAGTCTCCATTAAGATCGACTAGATTAACTCCAGCAGCATTGCCACGTCCTTGGCCAGGGAAAACGACGGTCCAATCTTCCGCACTACTGCTTTTAAATCCTTGCCAGAACCCGCCTGCTGAGGCTATAGGGAGGATTCCTTGACCGCCATTTCTAAGACAAGAAACGCTCCCCAACTCGACCAGGATACACCAGTCGGCGCGACCATCTCCGTCTATATCGGCAAGATACACTAAGTCAACAGTATAAGCACTGGACCAAAATCGTGGTGAAGTGCCAATCTTGGAATGTCCTGTTAGCCAACAACGAGGCAGGAAAAGAAAACACAATCGAAGTATAAGTGTAAAAACTTACGATACCGTACGGGCGGAAAAATGGAGGGTTGCCACCTTCATTGATTGAAGCTCTCAGGTTGCCTTGAGTATCAATGCAAACAAAATCGTCCAGTCCGTCATTGTTCAAGTCAGCGAATCGTGAGGCATTCGGGGGACACGAGTATCCAGGATCGAATGATTGACCTGCGGCAAAGGCGTTGTTGTTGTTGTTGACCCAAAATTGCCATGCCCAAGTCTTGCCCGTGAAGTTTGCCATGATGATATCATCTACTTCAGCACCTCGAACCCCACTAAAGTTTACTAACTGCGCGAAGAAGAAATTGTCGCCGTAATTAATATCTCCTTTCAGGGTCAGAGTTGGAGCTGTCCACACCACACCTTGATCTTCAGAAGCATGCACATATTTCCCACTGTCAGTACCACTGCCTCTTTGAATTTGGTAATTACCATCCCCGGCCCCATAAACCTTAGGACAGTTGTAAATAGTCGCCTCTGTCGTAGCATCTGAGAACCCCGCATTGGCAGGCGCGATAAGCCAACCATTTCTCTCAGCCCTTTGAATAGCTGCCCACCAGACCGATGCCATTTTCTTATAGCCAGAGTCTAGAGGATGGGTCTCATCATTAAGATCTGCCACGGTGATGAATCCATCGTTCATGTCAGCAATGGCAAATCTTTTGTTTAGACCAACGTAATGGCTGGCCACTGTTGTTCGAATCTGTTCGTTGATTGCTACAGCACCGGCATTTGTGTCGGAATTCTTGTTTGGAAGGAGTGTTGACAAAATGACCGTTGCCCCTGGGATACCAGCCCAAAGTTTGTCAAGGAGCTATTTTCTCGACGTAAGATGATACCCACATCATTGAGTCTCTTGTTACGTACCTCGATGTAGAGACCAGCTGCTGTAGATATGCCATTATTCTGACCAGCATTGTTTGCACCCACATTTATGAGAACGAGATTGGGCTGTAAGGTGATGATATTAGGCAGAGCTGAGTCTGTCACTTGCTGAATGGTCCAGCCCAGGTGGCCCTCATTTTCATTATCCTTCATACTACCTGTATTAATGCTTCCCACCATGTTGACCGGCCATCCATCAAATCGAAGTTGGTCACGAAGGTATTTGCGGTATCCATTTCCATCGGTGGATAGGTAGCCATTGGAGATAGAGGCACCAAGTGGTGCGATTCGCAGATAAAAGGGTTTGGCTGCCCGCTTTGGCAACTCCAAAAGATCCAGGACGGAGATATCAGGGTGCAGAGTGGTGTTTATGAAGGAGAGTTGGGGAAGTGAAACTGCGAGGCATCCTGTTGTTGAAACAAGAATAAGGGTATATATGAACCAGAAGGGATGAACCATACTGATCTAAATCTACGCGAGAGGGAGAGTTTGGAGCCAATGATAGGTAAATCAGATAAGAGAAGCTTGCGAGCAAATGATCTTTCTGATGAATTGCTTGTGAAAGAGCGCTGTGAGATACGCATTTGAATTTATAGCTGCTATTCGAAAGGGTACTTTTATCTGGAACAGGCGAACGAGGAAATATCGGGAGTCAGCCTGATTGGGCTAATGTGGATAAGAGCGACTAGAACATTGTTGGACGCTGCACAATTTATCGCCGAGCTCACATAGCCATGGCAACCATTGGCTTTGCTTGCTATACATCTGCTCCATTGTAATCCATGTCTCCTTGCAGTGGCGTTGTAACATCGCTTGAATTTGCTGTTTCGGATCATAACTACAGCCCTGAGCATACCACAAGATGCGACAAAGCAACCATTATTGTGTAACAACCCCGAGAATACATAATGCAGAGGACTAGATGCTACAGTGCCTTTGTGGTTCTCCATACTTCTCTCCTCTTTTTCCCATTCTTTCCTTGGGAGCCGGGCATTTCAGCGCTATTGGCAACATATGGGTAAGTTGGAAAGTCAAATATGCTCAAGGGTAGAAGTTGCTTCGAATCAAGTGGAATGTCTCTCGGCATTAGTTACAGAATGGGAAGCTGAGTAAGCCGGAAATGCAGAGACAGGTACTGTGCGTTCAATTCAAGGCGCATAACGTTCTGCGAAGTATCTGCGTGCGTGCATCATTTCTCTTCCTGAACGAACGGTTTTAATTTATACCTTTACCGCATATTCGCAATTCCAAGTTATGCATGAGACTTAGAGCTTTGTCAATTAGCTTAATGTTACTGTCAGATAGTTAGTTGCCGGGTTGTAGAGTTCTACATTCTCAAGTTTCTTCCTAGCCTGAATGAACAAGTCAAAAACCTCGTCTCCATCTTTTCTCCAAGCAACCTGCAACTCTGTTTGGCTAATAGGGTGTTCACATGACTGCCGTGAATGCAATTGAGGGCCGGCTCCGTGGCCGCATGTCATCCTCGCAATTGAAGATTTATCCATCTCAAAAGCGGGGTAACTCGAAGGATTACAATGCTGACTGTTTCTCACCATACTTGCACGCATGAGTAATGTTATTGATGCACTTGTAACGTCTTGTCGATGTGGAAGCAGATATCGCCTCGAAAAATTCTTTCTCTCCGCTGGAGGACGAAGGTTTATTGGGTTTAAGAGCGGCATTCTTCTTCCAGGAGCCAAATAGCAGATCCCATTGCAGTGCAGTATTATATGTAGATGACTTCGAATGGGTAATAATGCATCCGTGTATGTCTCTTCCATATTTTGGGCCAACTCTCTTACCAGCTACTTCATTTAGGCCATACTCGAGGTTGCAGCTGTCGGGCTCGAAGGGAGCAGGGAGCTTTTTAAAGATCAGTTAACGAAGGTATTGTTTGAAGGCTAAGGGAAGTAATTATTATTATTACGAAACAATCGATTTTTTTCTTATTTCAAGAATTCAATTATCCTGGAGACTCTGTGTCTTAGTCAAAGAACGAAAGTCATGCCACCTAAGGTTTTCATTAACAACTGAACTACATCCTACATGCAAATGGTAGCTGCATCGACAAGGTCTGTTGAAAAATCAACGGCTCGTTGCCGGGCACGGTCACGCGCCTCACGCGCAGATTTGGGGGACGAACCATCAGCCGCCAGCGATTTTAATGTTTCTTGATAACTGTTGCGAACACGATTCGGTACCAACTTCTACAGAAAGAAGATTCTGCAGGCAGAAGAAACGTCCAGGAGCCGTTAGCTCACACTTGGCAATATCACCTCTACCCACATCGTGTCAGCTATCTTGAATTTTGAGCCTCTCCATTATCCCAGAGCGGAATCAATGTGGAAGGCATGCTACCCTACACCTACACAAGACCTTCGTCGATGATGCAGTACTGGAGTCAGTCCATTATGATTATAGAATACCAGCCTGAAGACCACCACACTTGACTCCCTGCGCAATTCTCTTATACTGGCTAGCCAACTAATCAACTAGCTTACCGTCCATTTCCAATAACGCATCAGAATTCTTGTTCCTCACGGCTGTTTGCTGTTAATGCCAACTTGTCTGAAGCAATTCCATCTCTCCATGGATTTTCATCCCGTCCTATGTTTCCAATCACTTCGAGTGGCTTCTGCTCACTTCTTGGTTCTTTGTCGACCGCCGCGAGCAAAACTGAAGGCTCACATATGTTGACATCGCCTTCTGACAGAAGCGAGCTTCAATTTCGGCCCGGTCCGCTCGCTTATGTACATGTGTGTTCGTAGGAAGGATGATAATCTTGCTCTTTGCCTCAAGATCCTCACAGCGCTCAGTGTTGAGTGTGGGGTGTGTTGTCACGTGATCAGATCCACGTTGATGCAAGTTTTCTCCTTCAAACTTGTCGTTTGGGACTCGATATTCTATACTACTGAATATTAAATTAAAGGAGAGCGTTCCGAGTCAAAAAATACTTATATAAGACAATGACGGATATAGTAAAGGTGCATTTTCTCTCGAGACTGCGGGGTGTGCGGGGCATCTCTCCCACCCTTCCTTGTCAGCAAACAAGCTTTTCTGCCGAGAAAGGGGCACCATCGTCATCACTAGCTGACTTTCCCTGCAACTAAACACTAAGCAGAAGATCTATCAGTCTCCTATATAATCTTGCCAAGTTTTGGATATCTCCTTCTTGAAAAAGATTCTCAATCTATTCTCTCTTCAGATCCGTCTCGATATTCTTCAACGTATTGTTAAGCTTTCAAATAATCACGACCATAGCGTTGGAGAAAAACACTTTCAGATCTGTGGTGGATTATCTTGAGAATACTTGTTGTTTCTTTCATCACGATGTGTCGTTGGTTTGCTTACATATCTGCAACGGAGCCATGTCTTCTCGAGGATGTCCTCGTCAGTAAGTCCTCGCAGTCCTCCCATCAACCAACAGCAATTAAAACCACCACAGCACCAGCACACTCCCTAAGTAAACAAGTCCACGAGCACTACCTCCCCAAGCTCCTCTCTCACAACCCCTCCACCAGCGCCGAGCCAACAACCGAAGCCGAGATCACCACCCGCAACCGCCTCTTCAACGTCGACGGCTTCGGTATGGCCTGGTATACACCCAGCATTTCCACCTTTTCTGCATCCACAACCAAAACACCTCTCCACCCGGCCCTCTACAGGTTCATCCAACCGCCCCTACACGACGCCAATTTCCGCAGCATCTGCGCCAACACAGAAACCAAAGTCCTCTTCGCGCACATCCGGGCCGCAACCTCAACAGCTATAACACAGACGAACAACCACCCTTTCGTGTTCGGCATCCACACTATCATGCACAACGGGTATATTTCCGATTTCACTAAAATAAAACGCAAGATGTGTGAACAAATGACCCAAGAAGCATACGAGCACATCCAAGGCGGGACAGATACCGAGCATTTCGCCGCCTTGCTAATCTCCTTTCTCTGTTCTCCCGACGAGGCATCAAAGCCACACAGCGAGAACGACATCGCTGTCCCGCTGTCCTGGGAGGATTATCATAGCATAGCGGAGATTCAAGACGCATTGCAGAAGACTATCTCTATTATCATAACTATCCAGACAGAGTTGCTAGGTGCTGCCGCACAGCCAAATGATCTCAACATTGCCATTACCGACGGCCGCTCGCTCGTCGCTTGTCGTTTCCGTAACCATGCCACGGAACAGCCGCCGTCGCTGTATTATTCCACTACAGCAGGCGTAACGCTCAATAGGCAGTTTCCGGATCATCCTGATGGGGTGAATGGACCTCATAGATCTAGAGAGGGGAATGGGAAAGACGAGGGGAAGAGTGTGGAAGGGCATAATACAAACGCGAGGAAGAGTGCGAAAGAGCATGGGAGACATGTCATTGTTGCGAGCGAGCCGACGACGTATAAATATCAGGAGTGGATTTTGATTGGGAAGAATAATGTGATGCTTGTTGATGAGGAGGGAGAGGTGACGGTGGAGCGTATGGTGGTGTAGAAAGGGGTGGACGCAGAAAATGAATTCTTGCTTGTTGCTCCTCTCGTGTCACGGACTTTCGGTATTACTAGTAGCTTTGGAATTAAACCCTTGATTAAAGTAGCCGTAGTAAGCTTTAGAAGTGTATCAAACTTTGTTCATGGAGTTATTTCTTTAAAATAAAAAAAGGTGGAGCGAATCTAGAGACGTACTTGTAGATCTGGTTTCCTTTGAAGCTCTTACTGTAATAGCTGGACTTTTTTTAGATTTATTTAAAACCTTGGATCACGGAGTTGGCGTTATGAAGGGTTCGGCTTTCTGTGTCCATCTCCTTTAGCTCGTTTCATATTGCTGTTCCCATGTCTTCCTCGATTTTGAGGACTGGCCCGTGCCTTGGAAGGACTTGAAGCTGGTAGTTCCAATTGGGAGAAAGGTAATCTGAAAAGGGTATTGGGTGATGGACGCAAGCTTAAGCCTCGAATCAGGGTTGATGTACCTGCTAAGATCCTACTTCTCACGCAGCCCGGCACGTGAGATTCACGTGTCGTAGCTCAGCTGCAACCCCACTCATCCCCAGCTCATGTCCCGTCAAGTCAAAAATACACGGCTCGGTAATTAGACCTTTATTCTCAACTCACCTCCTCTCCCAGCTTTTTGATCCCCCCAAACATAAATCGCCATCAGCCCATACACAAACGCGATTGACCTATAGTACAGTACTTGACCACCGCCAACCAACGCCTCGGCCCTTGTGATCAAGCCAGCGAGGGATTTATCCACCACGCAGCCAAAAAAGAAAAGCAACTAACACACATTCGGAAGGTGGTAGGGATAAGCGGCCAAGTGCATCTCTTGGCAGGCACCGTTGAGGCGCGAGAGCAGTTACACGTCCATATCGCGGTCTGTGGGCGGGTGTTTATCGTGTTTATGTGTTCATCGTTGTTTACCGACCTGCTGTATCAGTCGAAGTGCGAGTGCCAAGCGAGCCAAGAGGATAGAAATCCTTGGAATACGATCTACAGATGCTTGTCGCTAGGACCAAGATAGACCAAGGGAAGCACCAAGCCGACCAAGCTCACCAAGGCCATCCGTCAAGCATCGCGCCCTCTCTTGGAAAGTTGCTTACAGTATCCACCTTGTTGGCTAGCGCGAGCTATTGCTACAGTACAGGACAGTATAGTATAGTATGGATGTGATGTGATGTGATATTGCGGCGGGGTAGGAAGTACTAGGGCTGGGAAGGCGCAATGCGGGCTGACAGGCATTCTTGCTCGATGTGGAAGTTGAGGTACGGACCTGCTTGTTTGTGCCCAGTTGCCCGGGAAGGTGCAGATGGATGGATGGATGGTTGAGATGGTGAGATGGTCCGCCTCAAGCGAGTGGTCGGTTGGTCAGGCTGGTAATTACGGAGTGTATAAGAGGTGGCCATCTCTCAGTTCTCAATTCCTCTCTTCTCCTCCTCCTCTTCATCCCACCACTGTTCCCTCTTCCCTCGAGATCGGGGTCAAGGCATTCGTTTTCCCTTGTCCCTTGTCTAGTCTGTCTCGCAGTGCGTGCGCGCTCGTTCATTATGAAGTTCTCGATCGTTACTCTTCTCATTGGGACTGCGGCCGCCAGTCAAGGCCCCTACCGTGTATTCGAGGAATTGTCTTCTGCTCCAGAGCCGTGGATCCTCAAGGTTGACGCTGCCAAGGTCGACCAAGACTTGAGCTTCAAACTCCGCATCCATCTCAAGAACCGCAATGTCGCCTCATTCCAGCAACAAGTCCTCGATGTCAGCACTCCCAACCATGCCTCCTATGGCCGTCATTTCACTCGTGAGGAGGTCAATTCCATGATTGCCCCTTCGGAAGATGCCTTCGCCCGCGTCCTGGACTGGCTTGAGTCGTACAATCTCTCTTCAAGAGCAACCGTCGAGAACGATTGGGTTGTTGTTGACTCTACCATTGGTGAAGTTGAGACTCTTCTCGATACCAAATACCAGGTCTTTGAGAACACCGAGACTGGAAAGAAGGCTGCTCGAACTCTAGCATACAGTCTTCCTGCTGCGCTGCACGCCTACATCGATATCGTCGCACCAACCATCAAGTTCAGCGCTCCAAAGCCCCAACTCTCCACTATCGTAAAGGACTTCGAAGCCCCAAAGAACTTGAAGGTCGCTGGAACTGCTGCTGATATCCACGATGGCCTTGATGTTGTAGCTTGCAACTCCTCTACAACCGTAGACTGTATCCAAGCACTCTACAAATTCAAGCATTTCCGTGGATCTCGTCGCAATGGAAACCAAATCGGTCTCGCTGGTTTCCTCGAAGAGTATGCTCAACACGACGATCTAGCTCAATTTTACAGCACCTACGTTCCTGATGCTGTCGATGCTGATTTCAGCGAGGTCCTGATCAATGGTGGATTGAATACCCAAGACGCCACCGGTGGCCCTCAAAGCATTGTCGAGGCCAACCTTGATATTCAGTATGGTGCTGGTCTTGCTTACCCAACTCCCTCCGTGTACTTCTCAACCGGTGGACGTCCTCCTGAGACGGTCGACTACGAGTTGGACAACGAGCCTTATCTAGAGTTCCTAACCCATGTCTTGGCCATGAAGAAGATTCCCCAAACCATCTCCATCTCATACGGAGACAACGAGTGGGGTGTTCCAGCTTCCTATGCCCACACCGTTTGTGACCTCTTCGCTCAGGTTGCCGCTCGCGGTGTCACAGTCCTTGCTTCCAGTGGAGATTCCGGTTCTGGAGACAACTGCACCAGCACAAACCCCAACAAACTTCTCTACACACCGGCTTTCCCAGCATCATGCCCATGGGTCACTGCTGTCGGTGCCACTCGATATGTCGCCCCTGAATTGGCAGTCTCATTCTCCGGTGGTGGATTCTCCGACTTTTTCCCCCGCCCATCCTGGCAAGACGCCGATGTCTCCTCTTGGTTGTCTACCAAGGCTGACCCAGCTTTCACTAAATACTTCAACGCTTCCGGACGCGCGTATCCCGATATCTCGGCTCAGGGAGTGTTTTTCCACACGATCATTCAGGGAGCAGATCAACTCGTCTCAGGAACCAGTGCTTCTGCACCAGCATTCGCTGCTGTAGTTGCGTTGTTGAATGGCGATCGCATTTCCAATGGTCTTGCACCATTCGGATTCCTCAACCCATGGTTGTACACTGTTGGAAAGAGTGGTTTGACTGATATCGTCGCTGGAAAGGGTAGAGGATGCTCTCAAATTCCTGGGTCGGGATTCCCTGCTGTCGCTGGTTGGGATCCTGTTACAGGTCTGGGCACGCCCAATTTCAAGAAGCTGAGACTGGCGAGCACTGGTATTTCTAGCTAAATGCTCCGTCATGACCTTAGATGAGGTTTCTGAGATGAGATAAATCCACGCAGCTCTATTGCAATGTTGGAGGAAATTTCAGGACCATGATGTTATTGAGTCAAATTCAACTAGAAATAATTTATATTGATGAACACTCTCTTCGAACTTCACTCGTCACCTACCAAGTTGGTGCTTATCTTCTAGCTTGCAATACATGCGGTCTTATGTAGATCTTCTGCAGGCCTGAATACTGACTAAAAATGCATGGCCACGTGACTGGACACATTTCCTCCCTCCTTCACTTCAAGGCCGCGGTTGTTCTAGAGGACTTTCAAATAAGATACTTGTTACAAAATAGAAATACCTGGGAGCTCAATTGTCCTAGCTCATCAAAAGCTCTTGAGCATGTAGGCATT
Organism: Rhexocercosporidium sp. MPI-PUGE-AT-0058; assembly: GCA_020746875.1. Classification (NCBI taxonomy): domain Eukaryota; kingdom Fungi; phylum Ascomycota; class Leotiomycetes; order Helotiales; genus Rhexocercosporidium; species Rhexocercosporidium sp. MPI-PUGE-AT-0058. The sequence continues at coordinate 459,511 of JAGTJL010000022.1, forward strand.
TCTATTCCAAGGGATCAATCACCAGACTCGGTGAATTATCGCATTCTTTCCATATACTCTTTTCCTAATGTCCTCGAACCTTTCTGGTTTCTTCTCGATGGTTCGAGTGCTCTAACAAAGCAGCCAAAGTCACTCTCCAGCTCCGATGCTACGAGTGCATCCGAAAAGTTACATTGTCCACGGCCTTGTTCTTTCTCAACGACTACCACCTCACCCCACAAAAATTTCCGCCAGAACCCGAAGTACTTTAAACTTTCAATAGTTTTGGCAAGCAGCCAAAGGCACTATCTTAGTCCGAAGCCACGCGTCGTTACCAAAGTCTCGAAAAGATACCAAAGGCGCTATCGAATATTGAGTTCACAATAATCGTTACTGCTTGTCTTGACAAACTACTGCAGCTACTTCCAAAAGAGGCTACAATAGAGACCATAATAGAGATTGTCTCCCAGGCATGCGCTACTCAAATTTCGAGACTGTGTGCTCAACTCTTTATATGCTTACTTCGTATATGCCCGAAGGGTGGATCTATATTATTCGTAGATTAGTAGAATTTCTTGCGTCGTTCGAAAGTTACGTATGATAATGGTTGTTAATAACTTTATATTTCACCCGTTGTCGTATTGACCGCGCTATTATTATCCTAACGTCATGCATAGTAAGAAGAAGAAACTTTAAACGAGAATGCCGGCTACGGGAGACGGATATATAGCTCTGCTAGACCGCACAGTCGAAGTATCTCTTTATCTTTATCTTTATAATTCAGTGACAGGAGAACAGCTCTACTTAGCTCTATAGTTTCCACACACGCATTATGCAAATAACTCCGCTTCTTCTTCTTCTGTACGTATTAAGATTATATTATTAATCTTCGCGATTATTAACAAGTTTATAGTAGCCTATTTGGCTCGAGCTACTGCGCTGTCCTTTCCCACGCAGCACGAGACGAAGGGATTACTAGTCGCTCTGGACACTCCGTCGTATGTCTTTCTTTTTTTCTCACAGGAAGCGCGTCTGCCGTCTGCCCCAAATCTCGCAACACACTTCATACCAGTCCAGCTTGAACTGCCTGTCTAAAATTCATTTCTATTTAGGTCCGTAGCATTCCAGATAGCGCTTTTACTACCGTCTATGCCTTTCCCGACGGACATTACGCCGAGAATCTCGCCGTGCGCTCGAATGGGAAAGTCCTTGTTACTATCATCGGTGCTCCGGAAATCTGGCAAATCGATCCTGTGACTTCGACTGGTGAGTTGTTATATACCTTTCCCACGGGAGTTTTCTATGGAAACTGCACGCTTGGCATCACAGAGTACGCGCCCGACATCTTTGCTATCGCCGTAGGCAACTTTAATATCCCTTCCGTGTCCGGGGTAGAAGGGAGCTGGGCGATATGGAGTCTCGATTTGTCTTTTGGGAGAGTGGACGTGAACATGATCACGGATATTGCGCCGGCGGTATTTTTAAACGGATTGACGAGTCTTGCGCCCGACGAGAACGGCAATTTCCTCCTGGTAGCAGACTCTTATCTTGGCCTAATCTACCGCGTCGACGTCGTAGAGGGCACATGGACCATCTTCCTTGACGATCCATTGCTGAAACGAAACACTACGGCTGCTATCCAGATAGGCGTCAATGGCATACGCGTCTACGATGACTCTCTTTCCGGCCGCTATCTTTATTTCGACAACTCTGGTCAAGCGCCCATGTTCGCGCGTGTCCGCGTCTCTGGGGACCTCACGGCCGACGGCAGCGTAGAAGTTATTGCTACGGCTGCTACGTTCCCTGTTAATACGCAATACTACGGCTATGATGATTTCGCCTTTGATGTAAATGGCGATGCGTGGTTAGCGACGAATCCAAGTAGGAGCATTGTGAAATTTGATTCGGATAGCGGGCAGGTTGTTAAAGCGGGGGGTCTGAACGATGAGACGCTGACGGGCTGTACGAGTGTGCAATTTGGAAGGGATGAGGACAGCACGACATTATATGTCAATGTCAATGGACAGGGGGGAAAGTTACTTATGGTCGATATGGACGCATCTTAGAGCCAGGTGCAAGGAGCTTGTAAACTGACTGGCGATAGCCTGATAATTGGATTTTGAGTGGTAGCTAGTTATATTTCACGAATCACGGGACCAGTGGATCATAGGCTCAACAGGTCTGATGACTTGGCAGGAGACCCTAGGTCGCATGAGGGATTACTTCTTTGCCTTAGATAAGAGTTTCGTACTCAATCTTTTATAGTATAGTAATATCACTCCTTTATTACTACCGTACTTGTAATACATTCGAGTTCCGTCTCGAATATTGTGCTTCTACTTACTTTGACACTTCACAGACCAAAGATCGCATCATCCGAGCCGAAGGAGCGTAAATCAATAGCTTTGAGAACCTCGGTCTCTTCGCCAGCGCTGTGGTTGCTGCTAATGTTGCAGGTGTACCAGCCCGGACCTTGAACACCCTATCCGGAGGATACATTGCGAGCCGGATTGTCTACAACTTCATCTACATCAATAATACGACTGAGGCGCTGGGAAACCTTCGCACGGCAGCCTTTCTTACTGGCTTGGGTCATATCTTCACTCTCTTCATCAAAAGTGGAAATATCTTAGTCGACAGAGCTGCTAATCTCTTGTGAGATAGTTGATAGTAGCAGTAGTATGCAATGGTCAAAGCACGATAGCAACCTGATTGCTAAATTCATGAACTGTTGACGGGGATTTCAAACGAGCACCGATCAAAATTGTATATATAGAAAATTCACATATTGCCAAGAACACAGATTCTTATTTGGGTACCATTTGTCATTGTCATTAAGATTAACAAAACAAAGGGACAAAGGGTTTAACACGAATCCAAGGGAACGGAAAGGAACAGTCAACTTACTATTCCCCATCGATAAGCCTCTGCACCAAGCGGAACATCTCTCCTGCCACTCCCTTACCTTCTCCAATCCTACACCGGAAAAGCGGTCCGGATGCCAACGCATCCGTTCCCTTTTCAAAAACGCAACCTCTTGCACGCCAGCCTTCTTGAACAGATTTTGCAATTGTTGGTGGCAAATACCCAAGCTCTCAGCGCGAATACATACATTCTCCTCAGTACAACGCTTGAGCCCTTTGGGGACTGGGAATGGGGCGCTATCCTTAGCAGCAAAGAAGACTTCGCAGTCAGTCATCCACTTTTGGTAGACTTTCAATTGACTTTGGGCTGCTAGGCCAGGATTGTTGTCGGAAGGATCTGAGTCAGAACCAAGGAAAGCAGAGTGCTGACGGAAGTGAGCCCAGGCGGCTTCTTCCTCAAGTTGGCGAGCGCGAGCTGCTGCTGCTTCGGCTGTAACTTTCTGTGCTCGCTTTGCGCGCTTCTTGGCAGCATTTTCTTCGGCTCGTGCCTGATATTTGCTCTGTCCTCGATTGTGGTAGTCGGATTTCGCCATGTTGTTGTGATTTAGTTCTTTTTTACCTTTTCGTGGTTTGTAAGAGACCTGCTGCGGGTTCGACTTGGGTTGTTTGTTTGTCTTGGATCTTTTTCTTGAGTTGGGTCTAATGGCGGCCTGCCTATCAGTCGAAAATATCCAAGGTGGTTGTGAATGGTGATTTTATCGACGTCTCTCACCGTCATTTGATACTTCACGATAAGTATATTAGAGTTTGCAGAACATTTGAGATAGTCTGTTCCTTCCCGGCCTTCATTGTTTGATACTGTTCTCAATACTTCTTTGCCTTCACTTGGTTTTGTGGTTTTGCTGCGTACAGTACTAGGCAACTGATATTAACCTTTTACCCGAATCACACCAAAACGCTACCTTTTCTACACTCTCTAATATAAGCTACACTTCTTCAAATTAATATTCCTTTAAAATATATAATCTTTTTAATAATTCTAAGCTTTTGTATTATTACGAATTTTGCTTAAAAATTAAGAATATAAGATTTTAGTAAGTCTAAGTATGACGTAGTTTTTTTAAGCCACATTTTGCGGGTAAAGTAGCGTTTTCAACTTAGTACTATCTTCATCTTATAATAAAAAAATTATAGAACGCTTAAAATAAATTCTGAATTAGCAAAAGTGTACTTCATACTCTATTTAAGAATTGTTAAATAAGACTTAGAATTTAAATACCGCTAAGTGGGTTAAATTAACGATTATTTAGGGTGTGTTTTGGTGGTTTTTGGTGTGTTTTTGGCAACCAGGTTAATATCAGTTGACGGTGACTGTATATGACTCTGAAATCGAATATTGAGCACAGCAGTCAATATGCAAGCCGCTTACCGACTACGGAACAATATCTTTGTATCCTTTCTATTACTTCAAGTGTATTTGCAATGCTTGTATTTTGATAATGAAGAACACGATTTCTTTGTTCGTATACCCAACGGTGAATAAGTTGGTTCTGGCAAGTGCCCCAAGATCGCTTCTGACATACCTTGATTTTGAATCCATTTAGATCTAAAATACAATAATTCTTATAAAGATGTGGTAGATAGTCGCATCAAGAAGACGAAGTGATAAGAATACAGGGTAGCAAGAATTAGATAACCTAGAAAGAGGGCGACGCCGTCCAATTCAGCTAAAAATTATCCATCTCAAGCAAAGGCTACAGGACTAGCACTTGGATCCCAGGCTGAAAGCGGCTAGGAGATGCAGCCCTACCGACAGATGTCTTACAGCGAGAGTAAACAAACAGGCAAAGAAGCGGGCTAAGCGAGAATGATCCACACCTACCTCATTTCACTCACATTATGACATTCAAGAATTAGCAAGCTCCATCTTCTATCCAAATCCATTTTTTACCCTAGAGAAAGGTGCAACGTTGTATGCACTATGCAGCCAATCTTCCTGCATGGATCGACTTGCCAAATACCCGGCAGTTCGAATTTATCCACAAACAGGCCATTCCCGCGAAGCACCCCACTATCGGTCCAATCCTTTAGGCTTCGGGCACTAATTTCGACTCTATTTCCATGGCGCACAGTGATCGATTTCGGGATTTAAGAGCCTGTGCGAGCGAGCCGCACCTCCACGCCGGAGCGCATTCATCTCGCAGCATTCATTTACTTTGAGCTACTAGATCTCCGTGATGGGACAATCTACCTCCCTTCTCAGCTCGCTATCTCTATTTCCGGACTCGCTCATCTCGGAGAAAATCCGCGCTGCCCTTCCAGAAGAGTTCTCACTTCGACCTCTCCGACGGACGGATTTTGATCATGGTCACTGTGAGATCCTGCCTTTCGCTTCGGCGAGCAAGATTGAGAAAGCGCAATGGCTGCAACGACATGATGAGATGAGGAGGTGCAAGGGCACTTACTATGTTGTTGTGATCGTCGATTAGAAGGGAAAGATCTAGGGCACAGGGACGCTGTTCGTGGAACGGAAATTGTGAGTGAATGGCGGGGAAGACAGACGAGAAGGCCGATGGGAGTGCAGTCTCTTTGATAGTTTCTCCTTTCCTGGCTACAAAGATATCTGGTCCTTTGCCGGTAACGATATCGGACATCTTTCCAAACCACCCGTTGGGTCCTGCTCTGCCTCCAGGAGAATCTTTTGGCCACACGAACTGCCCGTTTCTCCATTTGTCTTTCATCTTTTCTTTAAAATGAGAGTAGAGAACTCAGAACTACATCGATTCGCATCGAGAGGAGTCTCGATATTTTAACTCGGATGGAAAGCAGCCTCCAAGAAGCTGGTGACTCTTAAACAGCATCTCAATAGCGTTTGGGGTTTGAAAATACTATATCTAGCACTTGCTTGTCAATCTGAGGTGTCGATGATTCCATGGCCTACCAGCAAACGGCAAAGTGTTGAAAAGATGCTGGCGAAGGAGGGAAACTTCCTTCGAGACTCCAGGCTTGATCATATCGATTTCTCCATACTGACTTCGAGTACCTGATCGATATGTGAGTACGCGAGGAGACCACAGACTTTCGATGCAGCACAACAATCGCATTGTGCTGGATCATCTCTAGAAACTCGTCTCGGCTTTGTGAAGGCGGTCGGTGATTCGGATTTACCTCGTCTGGCGCTAGAAACCCTTGTGGCTTTGGCTGGTGCCAAGAGATCCGTGCACGACCTGTAAACAGAAGTAGCGGGGTAGAACTGGCGGACTTGGTTTGCGTTCTTGAGAAGCTGGTACACCATATGTCTGCCACCAGTCCAGGCCAATTCGACTGTGTGAAGGGGAGATATGCGCTGCCTCTGAATGCTCGCTGAGGCTGACGCGGTGGTGAGGTTGCTGTTTCTGGAGAAATCCGACAAGAGGAAATTGGCTGAGATCGTTGCACGTTCTGGGTATCTGGGTATCGGCGCAGCGCGACTAATAGACTGTTGTATTCAACAATGCTTCGTTAGGGTTTTGAGAATGGCTTGAGGAACAAGTCGCGCCGGGAATTCGAGGCTGTTTAGCATATCGCTCCAACTTTTTTTCGGTCGTTGGAATAGCGAACACAAGCTGTGCTTAAAGCTGTTGGACTTGTCCCTGCTCTGTGAGAAGCTCCTCGCGCTGACGTTCATACGTCTCTATTGACATCTCAAGTTTTTCTAGCTCGGCTCGCTTCTGCAACCATTCATCCTTTGCAAACGCCCACCAGTCCCTTATACCATCCACCGTTTTCATGGCATCACAGAACCTATTATTGGTGTCTACAAGATAGTCGAATTGAAGGTTTTCGAAGCTCTCCTTTCTTTCTTGCTCCCTTGCGGATTTAGGCGACTTAGCCAGCTTGGCAGGAGACGATGGCGGAGTTTTGCGAAGATAACGTCAAGCACCTCCCTTCCGCTTACCTCGCGTAATATTAGCATTCTTTATTCAATACTTAATAATTCTATTCTACGTCAACTTCTATATAAGAAATTATAGAATCAGAATCTCCTTTTGATTCTGGTTTTATTAATGCAATTTGACGGTCTCTAGTCGTAATTTAAGCCGCTTAAATAGCACGTGTTATCGTAGACTTAAAATTTAGGCTAGTTTAGACTTTCTTCTTTTTCCTTAGCTTTAATTGCTTTAATTACTCTTTTAACTTTTTAATTCTTATATTTGCCTTCTTTAATTTGTAATTCTTTTTATTAAATCCTTTTATAATCTTCTTAAAGAGTAAACGTTACGTCGAATGCTAATTATATAATTCGCTTACTAAAGTGCGTATTTATAAACGAAAATCTTTTGTAGCTTTAGGAGTTTATAATTAAATAGAAGTGCTAAAAGGCTCGGGAGGTAATATTACTATTTTCTAAGACTCTTAGAGAGTCGGAGCTGTTGATTTATTATTATTTTTTAGTAATAATAAGTTTATTAAGGGTTTCGCCAAAAATACTAGTTATAATCTATTAGTTCTCTACTTAAATTTAATATTAGAAGGAGTAATAGTATCTCGGCGTGCGTTTTAATAACAAAGAAGGAAATTGCGTTTATTAATTAAAGAACTTAATTTATATAATTCCTTCCGGTAAGTACGCTTCAGCGTAAAGAAAACTGTTAAATTTAAAGGTTATAAGATATATGACGTATATATAAGTAAATATAATAGAAATAAAATAGAAATATATTATTGTGAAGGCTATAATAAACAAAGAACGAAGCACGGCGCAAGGCACCAGGCAAGGAGCCTAGTAACTCTAAGGGGTCAGGATTTAAGGTGGAAAAGTATTCGATTTTTCTAATTTTACATGAGGTAAAGGTCTCTTATACGAACCTTTAAAGGTTGTATGCCTAGTTCCTTAAATAACGCCTTAGGCATCATTTCCTAGCTAGAATCGCCGCCTTACATTATTTTTAAGGCATTTCTAAAGGAATTCCGTAGTCTTATAGCTTCTGTAGCCGTTTAGAATAAGGAGTCTTACTAAATAATCACGTAATTATATTTAAGAGATAAATACTTTCTTTAATTATTTAAGAGCTATATTATTAATTATATATTTATTATCGGTTGCAGTAAAGTGCTAATCGTTAAATACGTTTAATTAAAACGGAAACTATTATTATTACACCGATTTTCCCTTATAAATTACAAAAAGTTATATAAAGATTCCGGTTACAGAAATATACTTAATAATTAACGTTCAAGTACATAAGCCTTACTATTTTCCTTAAGTCTTGCGCTTTTCGGCATACTTTATAACGAATCTATTAAGACTGTAGCCTTTTATAATACCGGTCTCGTCCATATTCTATTATTAGCTAACTAAAATAATTTTAATAACTAGGATCTTTAATTTTTGAAATTAAGGCTTAATAACCTCGGAATAAACAGAGTTAATACGTATAAAATCGACGTATATTTGCTTTTTCGTTTTTAAATTAGGATTCCGTGCTAGAAACTTGTAAATCCAGTATTTTCCGAATAGTAAATAAGTCCCTAGCCCACCATTTCGATCGCCCCCTCATTCCGTTTACCCCGCAATTTACTACTATTCGGAAAAAACACTTAATAACTCTATAACGCCTTTACTTATATACAATCTTTTTCAGAATCAGAATCTTCTACTAAATCTAAATCAATAGCTACAATTTCTTGCTCTTTAGCTGCAATTTAACCGTCTAAGACTAATAATCGAGGTTTTTGATTACGTGATTACGTCTGGGGAATAAAGACCTTTTCCAGTTATTCTAATGCGGTAGTATTATTTATCTATTTATTCTCTGTTATTATAAATTATTATTCTTTAAATAAGTTGATATTTACCCGAAACCACTATTATTAGACCGATTTTCCCTTGTATATTATAAGTGAAATAGTTTTCTTGCCGGTTATAAAAATATATTCAATGAAAAAGATCTAATTCCGGGAACCAGGCTATTTCCGCTGTATAAAACGTCGGTTTTTAAAGCCAATAATTAAGCTATTAATTCCAAAGCCTTCCATAATCCCTGTCTTATTTATATTTTAACGATTTTCCAGTAGAATTGCTTTAATAGCTAAAATCTGCATTTTTTAGAACTACGGCTTAATAATATTAAATATTACGTTATTAATACGTATAAAATTAATAGAATATTACTTCTTAATACTTAAAACAGGATTCCGCTTAAAAACCCGCTATACTTATCGTTTTCCGAGTGGTATAGCGTCCTCTTAAAGTGCATAAAATCGGTTCCCAAAAAGCCGCACTTATGCATAAGTAATACTGAACCCTAATATCTTTTGAGTCAAAACCTAGTGCGTAAGACGCTCTTCTAATATCGTGGGTAGCTTTTGCAAGTAATTAGTAGCTTGTTAATAGGTATTTATGCTATGAAATCGACCTTAGAGGGTAGACTATGATATACCCTACTCTTTCGCAGCGCATCGCAAGGACTTGCTATTTTCAATCGCACGCAGAGCCAGAACCACGTCGTCTTTAGTATATTTCGGCTTTATTATCGTCTTAATTCAGATTCCAAAAATAAAGAAAATCGATAAAAGAATAAGAAAGTTATTAATTATTAAAAGTAAGTAAGTAGAAAAGCGGTATGTTAAGCGAGGTAGGCAGAAGGGGGGTGGGCGGAAGGGGGGTGCTCGACGTTATTGAGTCAAGTCCTTACCCTATTATTCGGGCCACCCTTTTAAGGCAAAAATAACGATTTTTGCACTTTTATAACTTAATGAATCCAATAAAATCTTTTAAAAATAAGATTTCGAATATTAAATATAAACTTTTATAATCTTATAATAATAAATTCTATTTATTTAAGTTATATTTTATATATAAATTTTATTTAAAAATAATAATTTTTTACTTTTTAAATTTCTTTAATTAATAAATACTTATAATTATAAATCTTAAATTAATAAATATAAATTTAATTTTATAATATTAAGTATTTATTTTTTTAATTTTAAATCTTTTAATTAATAAATAAATATTTAATAAAGTCCTAAAAAAATCCGATTTTTAATAAGGTTTCCGATTCTGTCTTACGAATTCCTGCACCTCCTAGTGGGCTCAGCTCAAAATGTACAAGTCAGTCCTTACCCTACTATTCGGGCCACCCTTTAAGGCAAAAACAGCGGTTTTTATACTTTTATAACTCAACGAATCCTTAATTAAATTAAATAAAATTTTAAATCTAGAATATTAATATATATATAATTAAGATCGGAGATTATAAGTCAGTTTAAATTACGTAATATTTCATAATATTGATTTTAATTTTTTACATACCAAAAATGTAAAAAATATCTCTTAAACTAATAGATGAAAACATTTGAAATTAATACAGTAATCAGAATAAATATCTAAATTATTATTTGCAAAGTTTTAATAGACCTTTATTAATAGTTCTTGAGTTATTAAGTAATTCGTCTCTCTTATACAAATTATTTATATAGTGTTTTATATTCTACTTAATGAAAAAAAAAAGTATTATTAAAGTAAATAGTTTAAAAATAGGGTGCACTTAAAGAGCTCCATATACTCTTATATATTTCTTAATTCTGAAGGTTTTGAATCATAATTCAAAAAGATATTTAAAAAATAATAAAAATAATTTTCATACCAAATTTGTATAATAAGCGAAAAATCGTATTTCAAATACTTATTATATAATATAACGTAATCTAAACTAGCTTATAATTTCTAATTTTAGTCATATATATATTAATATTTTAAGTTTAAAATTTTTATTTTATTTAATTAAGGATTACCAAGGAGTGCAGGAATTCGTAAGATAGAATCGGAAACCTTATTAAAAATCAGACTTTTTAGGACTTTATTAAATACTTACTTATTAATTAAACGACTTAAAATTAAAGAAATGAATACTTAATATTATAAAATTAAATTTATATTTATTAATTTAAGATTTATAATTATAAGTATTTATTAATTAAAGAAATTTAAAAAGTAAAAAGTTATTATTTTTAAATAGAATTTATATATAAAATATAACTTAAATAAATAGAATTTATTATTATAAGATTATAAAAGTTTATATTTAATATTCGAAATCTTATTTTTAAAAGATTTTATTAAAAGTTATAATTTTAATTACTTCTTAAAGTTAATAAAGTTCTCGGTTATAATCCTACGAAATCCTGCACCCCCTGGTGGCCCTCGCCCCTCGCGATTCTGATCTCCAGTTCCCTGTGCGAGGCTTCTATGCTATCTCGGAGGCGAGCGTATGTTGAATCTATCTCCCCCTGGCCGCGATTGATGGCATCGGATTCCGAGTCATTCCTGTCGACGGGTCCAGGTGGCTGGAGGTTAGGCAGCCCAGAAAAGCCTCTTGTGCGGATATCGGTCAGCTTTCCTTTCTTGCTGACTGGACGGGGTTCCAAACCTCCATACAAGTTTGGACATTTCACCCCTGTCATGCATACATCAGCCGCCACGTGCGGATGTGGTAGGCAACCGCCAAACAAAACATCTCGAATAATAGTATATCTTCACTTCAACCTCAGCAACCTACGATTGGGAACGAGCTTCAAACCCAAGGGATCCAGACCCGTATTCTTTGGAATGAGAATACATGCTTTCCAGAGGAAGAAACGCAAACGGCATCTCGACAGCATCTTACAGCTAGCACAATGATTCTCCAAGCCCAGCACCCGCTTTCGCTTTCGCTTTCGATTTCGCTTTCGCTCACATCCCCATCCCCATCCCCATCCATATCCACACTCTCACCCGCATTTTCATCACCAACCACATCCGCACCCTCGCATTCAAGTCCCTGCAACAATACGACTTCCTCTCACACCCACTTTCCAAAAATAAGCAGCTTCTACTCCCTTGGCGACTCCTACTCCGCCGGCATAGGCGCGAACTGTTCCTGGATAACAGATACCTTCGACCCGACTGGCTCGTGTCTAAAATGCGGCGGCGCTTATCCATATCAGATTATTGAGATTGCGAACTCTTCCTCGTCCTCCTCCTCCTCACAGTACCCTCCCTCTCACGCTCTTTCAAAATCCGAATTCGAATCCGAATCCGAATCCCAGCCACCATGCGACCCAGAACCAGACAAAACCATACAAGTCTACCACCTCGGCTGCACCGGCGCCTCCATATCCGACATCCTCACCCTCGGCTGGGACAACCGCACTTCGCAGCTGCAATTGATGGAAGAGGCCATCGCGAGTGGACAGCTCGGGAAGTGGGCAACGCTCAGTGTTGGAGGAAATGATGTCGGTTTCGGCGATGTCGTCGCTGACTGTATCATGATGAACACGGCTGCTTGCGAGGCCTCGCTTAATAGGACGGAAGAGCTGCTTGCGGATCCGCGGCTGGTGAGGAGGCTGGTGCGGACTTATGAGGCTGTGATTGGGGTTGGGAGTGGGACGGCGGCGAGGCATGGAGGTCGTAAAGATGAGGATGAGGATAGGATGAAAGGGGAGGAAGAGGAGTTCACGTTAATCGTTCCAGGGTATGCGCGGTTCTTCAACGAGGTGACGGAGGAGTGTGATAGGAGGTTCTTCCTCAGGGGCCGGTACCTGACGAGGGAGTTCCGCGGGAGACTGAACGGGATGATTGAGGAGTTGAATCTGGTCATCAGGATTGCCGTTGCTGTTGCGCAGATGAGACTTGTTTTTGAGAATCGCAGGGGGAGGGTCTTTTTTGAGGATTGGGATGCGGTTTTTGAGGGGAGGAGGTTTTGTGAGGTGGGGGGTGGGGAGGAGGGGGAGGTTGAGGGTTTGTGGATGGGGAGGGGAGGGAGTTGGGAGAAGGATGCGTGGTTTTTTACGGTGCTTGGGGGGGATGATTTAGGTGGTGGTGGTCCTGGTGGTGGTCCTGGTGATGGAAAATTGAGGGATATAGAGATGGGAGATGTAACTCCTCCACCGGGAGAAGAAGTTGTGGATTTCGAGAAGCTAGGCAAGGAATGTGACGTTGGCAGTTTTGGAAATGGGGGTTGGGATGAGAGGTTGTTGCGTGATTGGGCCAGAGCTTTGGAGGCGGAGGGGGCTGAGATTAAAGAGAATGGGGAGTCAAGGGACAGAGATGGGGAGTTAGGGAAGTTGAGTAAGACGGTCTATCCGTGGTATGTGAAGAAAGCTATGCATCCGAAATCCATCGCGCATCGGGAGTTGGGGAAGATTATTTATAGGAGATGGATGGATGGGGAATATTTTTAATACCTATAATTGAATGAAAGCGCATTTTAGATCTTCCAGCATATCTCTGATTAACAACAGTTTTCTTTTAGATGATTCGGAATGTTCGCCTTCGTGTCTCGCTTGTAAAAAGGGGGTGGCCCATGAAGGTTGAAGACGTGAAAGGATTCGGTAAGCTCAACATGGTTCAAAACTTGGACTTGAAACGGATCGAGAGCTTTCGGTAGTTGGTTCTCAAAGGGCCTATTAGGAGCGAAAAATTGAAGTGATGATAACGACTATAAGGATGGGACTGGCACTAGCTTCTCAGTAGAACTCCTCATCTACAGAACTAGCGCATGGCCGTGTACACCATTCTCACGCAATGGCTTTGAGGCTACTTTGGACTCTTCGAATGTTCATCGGCAAATAGCGCTAGCTCCTTCATTGTGGGTAAGAGTACAAATTCCCTAGCGATAGTGCTGAAGTGTATGGTACCCAGTCGAGAAGATCTCAAGTGTGCTACAAGACGCACGGTCTAGATTCGGTAGAGTGTCGGTTCAGTCTAGCACTCGTTGATAACCGGAATTCCAGTGTTGAAATTGATGTAGACATCATGACCAGTGCGGCGATCGTAGCACAGAATGCAGTATCGCAATGCCTCAGTGCCACTGCTCAGTACGAGACTCGTGGGAGACATGGAGGGTTATTTGAGTATTTCGCGCGCTGATTGCTTGAGATGACATTGAGACGAGAATTATCGGCCCACTCGCTGCTCAATTGGCCAAAGTGAGAGCCGATTTCAGTCCATCTCTCATCACCGTTTGCCCTAGCTGCCCAAATCTTGCCGCGATTCTCTAGAGGCAGCTTCAGAAATAAGTCGAGCTCCTTGAGGGTTGGCGACTTGCGATTAAGTTGTAGCTTTGGGAGCTGGTTCGAGAAGTGTTTGAAGCGGATGCTTGGCTGGGCTTTTACTAGTCCATACTCGAGTGGTTCAAGGGAAATTCGAAGGAGGATGTTGCTGGCAGAAAACAAGGTGATGCTGGGGTTCGCAGGGAACACTTCAGTTGGTCTAGAGGAGTATGGCTTGTTCACCTGAGGCCCTATAGGAGTAACCAGGATATTCAAAGAGGTATCGTAGAATACAGTCCTTCACTTTATTACTTTCATGATCGTCTCCGTACAGTGATTTAAAGTGAACGAACGAACCCCGGTAAGTGGATATGAGCCAGATTTGATTCATCAAATCATATCGATCATTTGAAAATGTGCATCTCCAAACCAACTTTTTCTGCTATCCATCTCAAAGACTCCAACTCGACTATACTGACCAGTGCTTGTTTTTTGTAGTACTAGACCGTATTGCACGATATACGAGTCTAGAAAGAGGGAACGGCGTTCCCATTATGGATAAAACTCGTCTTGAGAAGTAGCTAACAACAGGCATAAAACTTCGAGTTGGACGATCTCTTGTCCTTTGTCATCTTTACAAGTCACATCAAGGTCTAGGTATGATGTTTCTCCTCGAAACATTAACTCGTGCTCAGGATAGCCATCAGAAAAAGTTTGATATCGGTGACGAAGGATGCACATTATTGTTTTGCCTTGCGCTTTAATTGCGGCCTCGTCAGAAGAGACAATGGGCTTCATGACTGTGTGAAGAGAATCGAATGACGGCGATCTGAAAAGTGGATCAATACGAAGATATCCTCTTGAAGACATCAATCCATCACCTTTGCTCAAAATCAGTTCCATAGATGCCCATGTCCAAGTTGGAACACCGAATTTCGGCATTCCTCTCACTCTGATGCTTTGCTGATGGCGATATTTGCTCCACAACAACCCTTGGGCAAGTTCCGCACCCCAAATGCCCGCGATGTATGATTTCTTGAAATGCTTCGACATGGCAGTTGCTAAGCCAGATATTGCCGGCAATCTATCCGATTCAAACGAGATTTCAAGCTTGCTAAATACCGAGTCAACGCCAAACCATCCTTTCAGCGGATCAGGGAGTGCTGTGCTGGGGTCGAGTGTTCCAGCAGTGGCCAGTCTGATCGATTCCGAAATTCCCCAAGTTAGATAACGAGCTGAGTTCTCAGCACGAAATTATCCACACTCGCAAATCAGCTCTTCACGACATTCCCATATCATCTCTTCGCCGTGGAAGTGGATCGTTCGATTAGAAAGAGCTCGTTCTTGGAATGCCCAAGCCCGCAACCACAAAGGATCGCCGCTGCCGGCGGTGATCCGATTAAAAGATGGCCGTGCGAGTTGGGTGGAAACCGCGCTGCGAATCCGAATCGCGAGAATATCTCTTCACTTACAGATTTCACAGAGGAATATTGAACCTCTGCCCCGTGATTGATTCTGTGCCCCCGCTGTGTAAAACATCCGACCTGGCAATTCGAGGCAGAAGTTGCAGCAATCGTAAGGTAAGCCTCAGAATAGATCTCGGCCATTTTCACAGATTCGCGTTTCCAGTCCTCCTCATCATCTTGGACGATGCATAATGAATCGATCCATATATACTCGATCTTCAATTTTCTAACAAGGCTTATCGCGTCCCGGAAGGTCTTAGGCAGATCGTTCCAGGGAATGCTTTCAAGTCTTGCTTCAAGGCTAGACCGTGTGGTCGTGAACAAAAAAGATGGATCTCCCCAACAGTGACTTAGCGTGATATAGTTTCGGTTCGATGCTAGGTTCCCACCAAGACGGATTGATATATGGTCGCCCTCAGGCCGAATATATATCAGCCTCGTAGGCTTTGATGAGTCTCTTGCACGACACTGAACATGTGTCGAATTACAATGATCTAGGTGAGAAGCGACAAAAAAAAGCAGCTGATTCGACGTCGATGATAGCAGGCAGTTAAGGCGAAACTCGAAAGCTGCGATAGCCTGATGAATACTCTGTCGTAATTGTCAAGTTGCATACACAGAAGATAAATAGGGCATCTATCGTGCAACATACCTTGAGGCTCCACAGAGGCGAATATGAGGTCAATTGAAGGCTGCGCAGTTGCGTATATGACTGTTGTACGATTATTACATATGGCGCATTCAAGCTCCCTGAATAGAGGAGCTTACTGGCGCCATGGTTTTGGTAGTCTTGATTGGGCTCGCTTAGCCAACCAACCATAACCTGCACGACAGCATCTTACCTGCCGGGATGAAAAAATCGAGACGGAAGACAAATAGCGTCCCGTCGTGAACTAGCACTTCCGTATCCCCTGTTTTCAACAAATCTAAACCCAGAACGACATCCGATGTCAAGTGTCTGGACGTCGCAGTAGCTACTAGCTTGCCAAATGCTACCACGGCGTAGCAGTACCTTCACATAGAGTACATCCTACCGAGCCAAGCATCAGTTCTAGAGGAATTTCCAGACAGCGCTTTGCGAACTCGTCGCCGTTGTCCTCTGGATGTCGCCGATCACATTGTTCCCAGCTGAGGTCACGACAAATGGAGCAAAGCGGGGTATCAAAACGGACAGAATCGTCGACCTCTGCACGTAGAGTAGAGGTACTCGGGGTGCAGAGCGGCTACACGAGTGGACTAATACTCGCTTGATGAGCTTTTTCATTGCTCTCTTCGGTTTATCGCCATGAGAACTTCGCTTGGGAAGGATGAGCTCGAAGTAGGGAGGCTGCAGAGCGACGCTAGTGGTTCAGCTGACTTTCATGCACGCTTAAAATAGCGAACCATAGAGACCATTGATGATGAAGCAAGGAAGGGTTTTCTTGTTGCACTGAAAAATAGCATTTAGGTCGCTTGGGCCTGCGGATACCAGGAGCCCGACGAAGGCAGTTGAAGTAAGGAATATAGATTACATGAACATGTCGCCAGGTAGATTAGTGATCTTTTGTATTAGAAACTTATCGATTTAATGATTATTGAGACCTTTACATCTAAGCCATGATACATTGGAAGTTCTAGGTCAGATATAGAATTTCCGGAATGTTGGTCTAGGGTGGCAAAAAGCGGCCAATACCGCAAAGTTGATATCGGTGAGCGAAAGTCCCATGAAATTGTTCTCCCTTAGTAATGTTTCTTTGGCCGGGAGTTTTTCGACATTTATTGGGAAGGGAAGAAAGGAAAATCCATCAGTTGCTCGAAGGTTAGCTACAAATGAGTTCAATTCTAGAACGAGCCGTCTCATCAGAACAAGCCACCCTTGAACTCGTTCTTTGAAGATGGTTTCCGGGAGCCCATGAGGCAGTCACGCGAGAGTCAAGTGGATTTCAGGGAGGCAATTCGATATGCTACCGTACTCCTTTGGACAAGGACCGCATGTCGAGGCAACTTTGACATCGAACCGGCGTTTGGAGAATTGAGCAAAGAAATTTGGTATCGAAGAACAATACAAAGGGACAGAAAATTTTGACAAGGGCTCAACCGAGATAGGAAATACATCAGCTCAATCTGTATTCTCGAATTGATATTTGCATTTCGAGTAACTATATCAGCGAGCTTTTGTATCCAACGTATTCCCCACTGCTAAATAATATGCTGAAAGCAAGTTGCGAATAATGTTTGATAAAAGACCCAATTTTGGTCTGCCACAAGAAAATTAAATTCTGTTTCGACTTCTGACCATCTTTCAGCGTACAAAAGAGGTTCTCCCTTGAATACAACTGATATGTCGACGGTCTTTCAAAACCCCAAGCACCATCACACCACTAGAGTTTTAAAAACTAAAGCCGCCAGTAAGTCTCATAACATTGTCCGGATCAACCCTCGCCTGCACTCTTCTCAACCTCGCCACATTTCCCCCATAAAGCTGGGCCCCGGAGTAAGTATCCAACGCATAGTTCGGATACGCTGGATCATTCCCATTGAAAATCCCCTCCTTCTTGGCGACTTCCGTCAAGTAATCAATACTCTGCTGCATATTGCCCCTCCAGAATGCATCTTTCGCCTGATCATCCCACGCAAAGTACAGGTTCAGTGGTAACGGGGAGCTGGAATGGGGAAATGCGGAATCGGTCGCGTATTGCCCGTATTTGAGGAAGGGCTCGACGTCGTAGGAGATGAGGTTACCGCTGTTGAGTAAGGCAAGATTGCCGTAGAAGCTGGATTCATTGCGGACTGCTGTCATGAAGTTTTCTGTAAGGCCGGTGGTCATGAGCGTGTGGAAGGCGCCGCGGTGGCCGGATTGGAGGTATGATGGTGTGCCTTTTGCGAAGGAGGCGAAAGATTGGGATTTCACTGTTGTGATTGAGATGCCGGCGATATTATTGTAGGGATCGAATGCTGCTGGGCGAGTTGGACCGTCGTAGAATAGGACAAGGATGGCGCCGGGAAAACTGCCGCCGTTGATGGTTAAAATCAGCTGGGCTTTAGGATCGGTGTTCTCGTTTTGGAATGTGTCGGTTGCTTTGATGAGGGCGGGGAGGGCACTCAGACCGTAGATCTCAATACCGCCGTAGACTCGGTTCGGTTGGGGAAAGGTCTTGAGGATGATACTGGTTAAAACTCCGAATCGGTTGAGGCCGCCTTTGAGAGCGAAGAATAGATCGGCTTGACTCGAGTCTACTTTGGTGACGCTGCCATTGGGGAGGACCATGTTGAATGCTACGACGGTATCGCACGTCAAGCCGTGTTGATCTGTCAGCCAGGAGTAGCCGCCGCCGAGAGTAAAGCCACCGACTCCGGGACCGAGGACACGTCCTCCAACTACTTGGACACCGGATCCATCGAGAGCATCGTACACTTCAGTCCAATGCTACATGTCGTCAGTACCAAACAAAATCGAGATCAAGAGACACTCACCAATCCAGCCCCAACTTCCACGGTCTTCTTATCCGAAGACAACGAAACTTGATCCAACTTGACCAGCGAAATATGCACACCAGTCGTACTTGAGAACCCCGGATTCGAAGCATGACCACCAGACTTGATAGCGAACGGCGTCCTCGTCGCAGCAATGATCTTCATCACAGCAGCAACATCCTGAGCATCAGCAACCTCGACAACACAAGTCGACTTGGCGGACGAAGAGGTCATGTAATGCTGAACGGCATCGTTGTAATTAGAGCCTAGTGTCATAGGATAGTAGACCTTGCCTTTGATTTGGCCGGCAATGCTCTGGCAGACATCACTTGCAGAAAGAATCTGACGATTGTCGATAGTTGAGGCTGAAGTTGCTGCGATGAGCAGAGGGAAGAGGGAGAAGCGCATACTGAACGGTTAGACTGACGTTCGCTCTAAATCTGGTAATTCTAGTTCAAATCTTCTGGAAACCACGGAAACTTATACGAAGTACACTCATCTTGTCTCACCGGCGCCCTGGTCTGAACAAAAGGGGGTTTTTTTTTCGATTATGAAAGTTTAGTTGCTGATCAACATCTAATCTCAGTATCGGCGCGGCCCACTAAAGCCTAAGCATATCCACAACATTGCCCGATATGGCGGCATCCAAGTTTGGACAAGAAATTCAGAATTTCTCCAACCTCTTAAACATCGCACTCGCGCATTGTCGAAGGCAGACGCTGAGACAACATGTAGCGCGGCGTCATGAGCGGTCAGCGCCACATGAAGCGATCCAGTTTAGCCGTGCCGTCGTTGTTTTTGATTCTTCTCCATTAGCTTACAAAGCGATGGATCATGGTCGTCGTGCATCGATTTGCGTCATCCAGCTTCTGCTATCCTTGAACTTGAATCGATTTCTTTGGGACTGCTTAGCCATGACGGTTGATATCGTTGGAACTGCTGCTAACTGTTGTAGATCTCCTGGACTGACCGTACAGAAAATTGGTACCCTTGGCTTCATCCAACTTGCGCGTCTAGTGAAAAGGCTACAACCGTATTCTCATAGATCTGATAGGTTGTTCTATCCTAGGCCGTCACCTAGAGGGAGACTAAAGGCAGTGGGAGCCGCCGCTAATCGTAGCCCGCCCGCCCGTCATTGAAGCTTAAATTTACGCCACAACAATAGCTGGCCGCTGCTGATTCCGAGGCTCATCCACGCTCATGTTTCAAACGTCCCTGGGAACCCGGACGGTTATGGAAAAACTGCCCTGGAAAAACTGGTGTCTATTTCGCTGGGCTGTAGCTTCGCGAAATTATTTCTCCGACGATGAAAGTTGATTTACTTTCCCTCGACCCATATGTATATTTTTTCAGTTTTTATTTTTTTGCTTCCGAGTCGTAAGATGTTTTTGTCTTCGCCCAATTTCGAGTTCCGAGGTAGCGCGCAGAATAGAACAAGGTGGAGAATAAAGCATACCGCCGACACTAGATAGACTTCTGCCGCATCGAATCATAGCTGGCCTCAAACTCCAGCGTGAGGTGTTGTTTTGTGATAGTCAGGTATCTTTAAGCGAGAAGCCTCCCTGAGTCGATCCAAATTGCATCCCGCTGCCCCACAAAGCCACACCACCGTTCTCATATTGCCGTCGATCATCCGTTTGCACTTTTTTTACCGGCAGTGCGACTGCAAGTGCAACCCGATGTTTGTCTTTAGCCTCCAAATACGACTAGAACTTGTCGATCAGACAAACAGAAGAGCCAAACATTCGTCGTACACAAGATGGCCCGCAGAATGATGCCTCGGCAGCGTACACCATGTGAAGATGCGATACAGATGTCCTTTATATCTTCGAACTGTCGACGAGACTTCCACCTGTATGAGGAGCGAGTCCCTTGAAGCGATATCAAGATGCGCTTCTCCTTATTCCTGATCTGCACCTTGATGCAGTTTGCCTCCATCCTGGCCATCCCCGTCAACGAGCAACTCGCCTCACGCCCAGCACCTCTCCCACCAACTGACGACCCCTTCTACACTCCCCCCACCGACCTCTCAGCCCGAAAACCTGGAGCCATTCTCCGCTCGCGCTCAATCGGACCACTCTCACTCGGCGGCTCAGTCCCCTTCCAAGCCAAAGCCGCATATCAGCTCCTATACAGAACGACAGACACTCTAGGTGATGCATCAGCCGCGGTGACGACGGTCATTATTCCGAACAAGGGCAACAGCTCGAGATTGCTTTCATATCAATTCGCTGAGGATGCAGCATGGGCGAATTGTGCGCCTTCGTATACGATCCGATTGGGGTCCAATCCGAAGAATTTTGGTTCTAATGGCGTGGAGACGCTGTTCATCATCGCGGCGTTGAATCGTAGGTGGATTGTCAATCTGCCGGATTATCAGGGCCTGCAGTCTGCTTTCACATCGGGCATTCAGGCCGGTCAGGCAACGCTTGATTCTGTTCGTGCTGCTCTTGCTTCGGGGTCTTTGACTGGTGTGTCTCCTGAAGCCGAGTATCAGATGTGGGGATACTCCGGAGGTTCAATAGCATCGGAGTGGGCAGCCGAATTGCAGCCTTCGTACGCACCCGAGCTAAACTTTAAAGGTGTTGCTATCGGAGGTGTCGTTCCGAACATCACGGCCGTCCTGAAAGCTGTCAATAAAAGCCTCTTCGCAGGTCTCGTTCCAGCCGGAATCCTCGGTCTCGCGAATGCGTATCCAGACTTGAAGGCCTATATCGATCAGCACCTTATTCCGTCCAAGGCCCAAGACTTCAAAAAGGCCCGCACACAATGTCTCGGTTCCAGCATCGTCACATTTGCTGGCCAGGACATGTATTCTTACTTCGACACGGGAGCTGCGGTTGTGAACAGTCCCATTCCGCAGTCTGTCATGACTATGACTGGACTTATGGGCACGCATGGAACGCCCAAGATGCCAATCTACGCGTACCAGGCTGTTGCCGACGAGGTTGCTCCTATCAAGTATACGGATGCTTTGGTCACTGAACTCTGTTCTCAGGGCGCTCAAATTGAGTATATTCGAGATGCGCTGAGCGGACATGCCACGCAGGAGATTATTGGTTCTGGTGATGCCTTCAAGTTTTTGATCGATAGGTTCGACGGTGTGGCTTCTGCTCCTGGTTGTAGGACGAAGACTGTGTTGAGTGCGACGATTGATGGAGATGGAGTTGCTGAGTTGGGAGAGATCGTGGTCGGTGCATTGTTGGCGATTTTGCAACGACCGGTCGCGCCTGGAACGGTTGGTTAAGATGTTGGAACTCTTTTTTATTTTTTTGGCAAGGCATTGAACCAAAGAGTTGAGTGCACAATACAGTCAAAGAAAAGAATTTGGTTAGGTTTCTTGCTAGATAGCCTCGCTAGGAAAGGGGCCCGCGGCATCCGGCGATGACACCTCTCTCGTAGTCTAATAAACGCCATGCGCAATAAAACGGCAATTGTACCAAGAAACAATCAAATGATGCCTCCAAGCGGGATTCACAGGAGACTGAAGGAAACACGACCATCATACCATCCTCGCGATCCAAACCCTTCTCGGCCCGAGCATTTCTGTCCAAGCGCAGGACTGGGCATTACGATGAAGTAACAGGAGCAAATTTGGAACCAGTCCCCATTTCCAGCCAAAATTATGGCGACATAGATTCGCCCACTATGCTCGGGTATTGGGACGAGAAGATTGGAGGACACTCGATGGTCATGTATGGTCGCAGGAAAGCTTTTGAAAGCATGGAAAACAATGCGAAGCGGAGGTGACGAACATCATTTGCGGCCATCGAACCTCAGATGAATGCTATCAGCAAATGACGAGAGGAATACCTCCAAAATCGCGGAGTCGGTCGCTGGACGGCTACGCCGACACAGAAAAGAAAATCGTGACGATTCTGAAGAGCTGTCAATGCGAAACTCTTATTATAACGTCATCCTTCGAGCTTGGTCGCGTCGTGTCTCGAGCTCGAAACCTCGAGGAGGATCTTGACAGGCTTTGTGGCGACTCTCCGCAAACAGAACCCGCCCCGCGAAATCAAATATTCCCAGTTTTTCAATCAGCAGGCCCAGAACCGAAACGAGGGATTTTCAACTTCAAGCCTGGGATGAAGATTCAGAGTAGGGCCGAGAGTATCCACATGCCCAGCTGCCCAGGAATCGCAAAAGCTTCTCCACAAACACGAAACAAACACCAAAAGGAGGGCGCAGGCAAAATCCTGTCATCAAATAAACAATTTGTGCTGTTGAGATTAAAAAAATATGCGCAATTCGACTGGCTTGGATTCTAAAGAGAGGCTCGGCGGTTGGCGGCGGTTGGCTTGGCTAGCTGCAGCGAGAACAATGATGGCGCCGGATTAGTGGTGTGATAGGTGTGGTGTGTTGGTGTCATATCAGAGTTCTCGGCGTACCCAACTTTCCTTTCCTTTCGTCCCCATTTCTTGCAGCGGAGAGAACAGCGAAAAGTGCGGCAGGATCAACGGTCTTGCGATGATTATTCTGGACAGTCTACTCCGTGCCGAGATTTGAGATGCCAGCACGATTACTACACGGTACGGAGAAGGAATTCTGGTCGGTCGGGGTGATGGTGGAGAAGTTCTTTCCTGGTGCCAAGGGGCCCCATGGGCTGACTCGCTGACAAGAGAGTGGAACTCATGGAGTCCCCGGCTGGAGCAGAGCCTGCAAGCGTCGCATTTCTCCCAGAAAACTCCACTTAAGAGGAGGTTTTCATCCACTCGCTATCTCCCTTTCCCAGCGGGAAGCATCCAGATGTGCTTGTCGGATTCGACAAGACGCACAATAGTGGAGTCTGGTAGGGATTGGGTCATCACTCGCTGAATCTTTTGCCTTGGAAGTGCCGCTGCATGACTTGGCTGTTTGTCTTGGAAGTTAATGATATCGCTTCATCGTCGAGTGAGAGCATGGGGCAGTGCTTCATCATTGGCTATAGGCGAATAATAAGGCCGAACCGATGCCAATCGACGCAAGGTCCAAGAAACACCATCCCAGGAGTGGCCTTCTAGTGCAATTCTTCGTGCGTTCTATGCCGTTGAGCTAGATCCAGTTGAGACAAAATTGTCCCGGGGTTAGATGGCAAAGAGGCCGGCGTATGAAGGCTTCTCCACATGTAGATATGCCGGGGTAGACGATCCGACTTGGCATCTCCAGAGGGGAAAAGTACAAACATTGGCATTGGCCGATCTTGACCACCCCAGGATAACGCCCCTGTGAGCGAGGTCTGAACTGTGGATGTTGTCTCTGGATGAGCCAACCAGGTCTCATAATGTCATCGGAATCGTCGGTCCTGGTGTCCCGACCGATACTATACTGTCCCTACCGTTGTTTACCTAAAGAGCTCATGCGGAGGGCGGGGCATGGGGAATGAGTTGAGCTCCATGATGGGATATATATCTCTTCTGCTGCTCATAGAATTTGTTCTTTTCATCAGCAGTTCATTCCTCGATCATTCGACCTCCTCGTCGTCGCTCCTTCCATCCAACGAACGACTGTCTTTCATTAGATAGTGTCAACCTTTAGCGATTTCCTGCACCACCAACAACAAACATTCATAATGGAGACTGTCGAGAGAACCGCCACAAATGCTTCGGCGGGCATTAATGAGCGCAAGAAGAGCAATGTCGCTGTCGATGACCATGCCGTTACTGGTGCGGGACACATTACCACCAGGGAATCCATCGTCCCTGTTGCTCTCGTCACGGTCCTCTTCTTCATGTGGGGGTTTGCATACGGTCTTTTGGATGTCCTGAATGCCCATTTCCAGACAGCTTTAGACATCTCTCAAGGCCAATCTGGTGGTCTGCAAGCTGCATACTTCGGGTTCGTATTTCCCAAGCCTTCAAGAGCTTGCATTCTCGCAAAATTGTACTGACTTGACTGCAGTGCTTACTTCATCGGTCCCCTCACATACTCCGGTTGGGTCGTACGTAGATTTGGTTACAGATGGGCCTTCATTACCGGTCTCTGCATTTATGGTGTCGGTGCTTTGATGTTCTGGCCCTCAGGTGTCAAGCGATCGTAAGTTCTCTCTCCACTTGCTCATGTGGTCATGTGCTAATGAAATCGCAGCTTTATTGGATTCTGCTTGAGCATGTTCATCGTCGGTAGCGGTCTTTCAACACTCGAGACGGCAGCCAATCCTTTCATTGCAACCTGCGGTCCGCCAAAGTACTCTGAGCTCCGTCTCACTCTGGCACAATCTTTCCAAGCTGTTGGCACAGTGGTAGCTCCTGTCCTCGCTTCCCAAGTCATTTTCAAGAAGGTCGACGATACATCTTTGACGTCCGTTCAATGGGTCTATCTCGGCATTGCCATCTTCGTCTTCCTCCTCGCCATCGTCTTCTTCTTCGTCCACCTCCCTGAAGTCACCGACGCCGATATGGCCGAGCAAGCCGCACTCTCCGCTCAAGACACCGACTTCGAGGACAAGCCCCTTGGCAAGCAATACACACTCTTCTTCGGTGTCATTGCCCAGTTCTGCTACGTAGGTGCTCAAGTCGCATATGCTGGCTACTTCATCAACTACGTCTCCTGGGTCCGACCTGGCACTACCCACGCAACTGGTGCAAACCTCCTTGCTGGTGCTCAGGGCTGTTTCGCTATCGGGCGTTTCGTCGCCAGTGGTATGCTCAAATTCGTCAAGCCACGTCTCGTCCTCATGGGTTTCTTGACCGGCGTCGTCGTCTTCGCTTGTCTCGTCATCGGCCTGAAGGGTAACGGAGGTGTCGCAGCCATCTTCTTGGTTCTCTTTTTTGAGTCTTGCGTGTTCCCCCTCATCTTCACCCTCTCCCTTCGTGGTCTTGGAAGACACAGCAAACGCGGTGCATCCTTCATCGTCGCAGCCGTTTCCGGAGGTGCACTGTTTCCCCCAGTTCTTGGCGCTGTCGCAGACGCTTTGGGAGGAAATACTCAAAAGGCCTTCTTCATCCCGTTGATCGGTTTCGCCATCGCAATCACGTTTCCCATCTACCTCAATATCTTCAAGAGAAAGACCCTCGATGGCTGGACTGAGAAGGTCAAGGTCGGTATCGATGAGCCTACGAAGGATATTGAGACTGGCTCCGTCAATGAGAAGACCGACGCTACTCATATGGAGAAGTTGTGATTTGGTTGAAGATTGGACTCGGTTATAATGATTGTTAAAGTGGCGTTTTCTTTTTGGGAGGGGTGTATGAGATATCCAATGATAAATTTACGGACTGCGTTTCAAAGGGAATGGAAATGTTATAGAATAGATTATGAATAGACGGTATATGACTTACACACTTGGAGTTTCGTCGTTTCCTCGCATTTTCTGCCGATTGAATGGATATATATACCTGTGTACTAAGCCCTAAGTAGCGTACTTAATAGAACAGAGTACTAGTGTACACATCGAGCGCGTATCAGTACGTGAAAATGACCAAGATCCAATTCCATAACTCGCGTTACCTGAGTACATGCAGCGTAAAAAATGATTAGATTAGATTAGATTAATAGCTATTAATCTAAATCTAATCAAGTAAAATTTGAATTAATCAAATTCTAATTTAATCTAATCTAATTAATCAAGAATTAATTGATTAATTTAATTAATAAAAGAGCCGTATCCTAATTAGGTTTAGATTTTTGAGACTAAACTAAAAAGGGTTAGTATATACTAAGAATAGATTTAGTCAAAATTTTAGAAGCTCGGTTAATTTAGATTAAGCGAAAATTAATCCTAAACTTATTTATATTATATATAATATATAATTAAGAAGCTAATTAATAAGAGACAATAAGCTAGTAAGTTTATAAATAGACTACTAATAATAATTTCTATTTTAAGATTAAAATCTATAATATTTTATTAATAGAATACGTATTTACAAGCAAATATTTCTTATTTATTATATAATTCCAAATAGCTTTTAAAGAAATTATTAATCATAAGTCCAATTATAATAAGTAATATATTAATAAGATTTTAATATAAATTAGTAATAGTAAAATCTATTTTAAGATTAAAAATTAGAGTATTTTATTAATAAAATACGTATTTATAAGCAAGTATTCCTTATTTGTCAGCTAATTCCAAATACTTTTCTAAAGAATTCGATAAATTTCTACTTATTATAAATCAATTATATTTAATTATAAATTAATACCTTTATAACTTATAATAATTACAAATAATAGTTATAATTTATAATAAGTAAAATCAACTAAAAAGTAATATTCTTTATATAAACGAAGATTCTCTATTATAAAGATAGATTTTTCTTTAATCAGAAATCAACTACTTTTATAATCGATACTTATATTATAACTACTACGACTATTATTTTTTATAATATTATTACTATTATTCCTTATACGAAATGTCTCAAAAATCCTCTATTAAGCTTAATTTAGAGCAAAATCAACCTACTTTTCAATTAAAGCCTTTAAACGAAGCTCCTCTTATATTTAAAGAAAAGCTATTCTTTAAGACTTTAAATACTCCTAAGGAAAATCCCGAAGATCCGAAAAATTACCGTTCGGTTATTATTAAGTATCTATTTATAGGCTGTCGGTAAGTTTATATAATTAATATTAATAAATTAAATAACTAACTTATTTATTAAAAAAACGTAGTATAATCAACGAGTTTATTAATCGACTAGTAATTATATTACTCACTACCGATACTCACATAAGAGCTATAATATTAGTCGACTACTTAGTGGTTTGTCAAGTAATAATAGTAAGTTATACTAATAATAATAATAGATACTTCCGACGCTGAATCGTCTCAAGGCTCTTCGACTATATTAGACGCTTTCTCTCGACAAAGAGCTAATAAGCGTAAAGAACCGGAAAAAGAATTGTTTAATATTAATAACTTTAAGAATTTACTTCTTAATTTTATTATATCAAATAATATCTCTTTTCGAGCAATCTCTAGTATATCTTTTAAAGAACTAGCTTTTTATCTTAACGAGTAAGTTATATTAATATTTATATTATTAATAATATACTAATAAAATTATAATTAAGTGCCTCCTATATATCCGGCAATAATAAAAGAAAAGTTAAATACTCTTTACCTTTTAAAGCAAAATATTATTAAAAAAGAACTACAAGAAGTTATTACTTTTAATAGCAGTTTCTCTTTGACTTTAAACGCTTAGACAGCTATTAATTAAGACGCGTATCTTAGTATTACAATGTAAGTTTATATTTTAATATTAATATTATAATATTATAATATTAATTCATTTATTAATTTAATCATCTTATAAACAACAACTTTAAATTAAAAAGCTATTTATTAGCTATACGACCTCTTATTAAACGGCATTCCGGAGTTTATATATTTCAAGTCTTATTAAAGACTTTAATAGAATATAATATTAAATATAATATCTCTACGTAAGTTATTTTTTTTAAAAAATATTTAATATAAATACTAACTTTTAATAATAAAATTACTAGAGATAACGCAAGCTCTAACGATACTCTTATTAATACTTTAAAACAGTATTATATAAGAGAATCTATTAAATTTCAAGGCGATATAACTTGTTTAGCTCACGTACTTAATTTAGTCGTTCAAGATATATTAAAAGCTCTTATTAAAAAAGCTTATAATGATATTAACGATAACGATATCTATTAAGAAGAGAATAATCAAGAAGAGGAATATAATAGTAAGTGTATTTAATAACTCTTTATTATATTTTATATATTAATAATCCATTTAGATATATCTCTTTAGAAAAAAGTAAGAAAAATAATCGTCGGTATTCGATATTCACAAGAAAATAAAAGAAACTTCGATATACAAGTTAAAGCTTTAAAAATTAATAATCCTCGACTACCTCAATTAAGTAAGTTTTACTTATATTAAGTATTAATTATATTTAAGTTTATTTACTAATTTTATTATTAAATTAAAAAACCCGATAGTCCTCTACGGCTAATATACTTAAGGACTTTTTACACGTTTAGCAAGCTATTAAAATCGTTATAAGCCTATCGACTACTAAGTCTTTTGAAAAGAATAAAGAAATTCTTATTTTAAAAGACTCGGAAATAGCTTATTTAAAAAAGTGCTTGAAGATATTTAATATCTTTATAAAGCCTACTACTAAGCTTCAAGCCGAAAAATATCCAACGATTTATTATTTATTACCTGAGGTATATAAATTATATACTCGATTAAAAGGATTAAAAGAAGAAATTAATATAAGTAATAAATATTAATATTAATATTAATTTATTTACTAAATTTAATCTTAAGATCTTAACTTTACCGACGCTATTAATAAAGGGCTTATTAAGCTCC
This sequence comes from Rhexocercosporidium sp. MPI-PUGE-AT-0058, assembly GCA_020746875.1. Lineage (NCBI taxonomy): Eukaryota > Fungi > Ascomycota > Leotiomycetes > Helotiales > Rhexocercosporidium > Rhexocercosporidium sp. MPI-PUGE-AT-0058. The sequence continues at coordinate 488,577 of JAGTJL010000022.1, forward strand.
GAAAATATTATCCTAAAACAGGAAATATAAACGAAAATAATAAGAGCTTATATTTAGCTCTAATATTAGACTCTCGTATTAAACAAGAGGGCCTAGAAGTTATTGGCTTATCTCGAAATCAAGCCTTTAAAATATATAATAAATTAAAAGAAGTTTATAATATATAAGTATATTTATTTATATTACTTAAAATTACTAATTAATTAAATAGCTTTAAAGTCGACTTCGCGCTAGCAAATCCTCCTATCGAAGAAGCTCAAAATCTAGCTCTCGAAGATAGCGACGATAATTCTGATATTTATATTCAAGACAATGAAAATAACGATTTAAATGAATTAAATAAATATATTCAAGAACCAAGAGCTAATAAAGCGGTAAGTAATAAAACTTTTATATATTATATATACTAATATTATAATAGACTCGACTTCTTACTTTTTGGCTTCAAAATAAAGATAAATACCCCGTATTATCTTTAATAGCTAGAAATTATTTACAAATTCCGGCTACTTCAGCACCTAATAAGAGGTTTTTTAGTTAAGGGGCTCTTATTATTAATAAGCTAAGAAATCGACTAGCAAAAGATACGTTTGAAAAGATTATTTACTTAAAAAGTTAGGGAGTTATTAAAGAGAAAAAGGAAGAAGACGATATAAGAAAAGAAGTTAAAGATATAGAAAATAACAACTTATTCTTTATTAAATAGGTTTTATTAATTAGTTTATTAGTTAATTTATTAATTAATTTATAAGTTACTTGTTTAATTATTCAACCATCTAGTTCATTATTACTTAATAGTATTATAAATATATTTATTTATTTGTTTAACATTATTATAAGTCAGTCATTAATTAAATTAATCTAGATTAATCTAGATTAATTAATCTAATTCTAATCTAATTAAGTCAATTTTTCATTAATCTAATTCTAATCTAATCTAATCAATTAATCAGATTATTAATCGATTAGCTTGATTAATTTTGCTCACGCTGAGTACATGGATGTCGATGATGATCTAGAAGGAAAGGGGAGGAGAGAAGGGAGGAAAGGCAGAGAGCCAGTGAAACTTAACCCTTGGTGCTAGCGGTTGAAGGTTATTTTGACCCCCACGCACGCTTGGCTGGAAGTATCATCTTCAAATCAACACTTCCAACGCTCTTGGTAGCAAACCATACACAGCTACAGCACTCTTCCTACCACGCAAGGCTCAACCTTGTGATCTGACTTTGGTACATGCACTTCACAATCTAAACTTGGCGCCGCTTTTGCGGGTTTTGATTGACTGATTCAGCTTACGAATGCTGGGATAGCTAGAGTCCGTTTGAACAAATTTTTATATATGGAGGCGTAGTAACTGAACGGAGCTTGCCTATCTAATTACCTAAATGGCATGTCTACAGGATTACTAAATCAGGCACTGAGGTCTGTTGTACTTGAAGTATGCCTAGTACAATTTAAAGTCTAGCAGATCCAAAACGGAACAGCTAGATGGTACGTACCAACCATGGTGACCCGATTTGGACACAGACATATTTGAGAAGCTCTGATGTTTGTGTTCAGGAAACTTATGTCTATTCCCTGGACTACAAACTCCTTGTCGCCACCTTGGATCTAACCTACAATCTCTTCGAATCAGGCACAAGCACACGGTACAAAAGTCTCTACCTCCTCCTCGAGATCATGTGATATCCTCCAGCATTGGCATCACAGGGTCCTCCATCCCTGCTCATGCATATGCAGGGCCGTCTCACTCATCCACACCACTCCTATCACGACTTGCTCACATGCAAGAATGCGAGACTTTTCTTATCTTGGGTGGCTCACACGACCTCAACCTTTATCTCTCGAAGAATTTAAGAAAACCCAAAACTCACATTAATCACTTTTGTCAACCGTTGAATCTTCATACAGGAACAAACACATTATCGCCAACACATTCCCTTCCATACCGTCAAGTCAAGCTTATCTTCAACTTTCCAAGATTTTCTTCGTCTAGGCATCAACTTAGGCTACAGAAAAAGTATCTATCTATCATGGCATTCTCAGACACCAAAGGAGGCTATACAAGCACCACTGCACCTTCATCAGTAAGCTCCCTCCTCTCCGGCCCATTCACCGTCACCATCTCTATCCCAAATCCCAACCTCAAATTCCTCAGCTGACACTACACCTCAGATCGAAAGCAACGTCGATATCGAGAAAGCTCCTTCCTCATCTTCTTCTCACAACACATGGACCTACGGTACATTCATCATGAAAGACGTGCCGGACGTAGAGGATGAGAAGACGCGTGAAGATCGTCGAGGGGTGTTTAATGTTATTGTTCTGTCGCTAGTTGCTTCAGTTTTGCTTGTGGGCGCTTTCACAGCAGTCGCTTTTGTTATCGTTACGGCTGCTATGGGGTAATGCGGTGTTTGGACTCTTGGAGGTTTATATAGTGTTTTCAGTGCAGAAGTTTAGCCAGGGGAGGATGAGAGATACCCAGGTTTTTGTTGATTGTTTTCATGGATCGTGAAATTTCATGTTGTTTTTGTCCCTGTTATCATTATCTAGATGATGGTATCGGCTTCTATGTGATATATTGTATGAAATCTCCTCGGAGACTTTTTCACTGCAACTTACCTCTCTCCTTTGCCCATGCCCCCAATCCCCGATCACGAATTCTACGTGGCACCGAGAACATACAAGCTAAGCTTACTTCTCCAAGTCCAACAAGTTATCGAAAACAGTAGCCTTGTTGTTTTCCATCTCCAGTATGCTCTAACATCCACATCCATGCTGTTCAGATATCGAGCTTGATCATATTCCTAGCCCAATGTAAGTTGAGGTGCGCGGACAAACCCTTTCCCCCTAGCTTCCTCTCGCCTAACAGCACAAGTCATCTTCATTCTTGTCAACTCTAAAGACGGATCCCTGCGCACTCACAAGTTGAATTCAAATTAGAGACCAGAGTCGGAACTACTTGAACTGGTGTTCGCATGTAAAGTATATACATATAAACAAACTTAGTATGCAAGAATTAACAGCCCACCAGTTTTCTCTCACCAACTGCTTTATTTATCATTACCAAAAAGTAGTTGCTCCAATATCAGCTCCACTAGCCGGAATCAAGAAATCGCTCCCCACAACCTTTCCACTACTAGCCCTCGCACCCGTAACAGCAGACGAACTGGTGCTCTTGAAGCTCGCATCACTCCACGTCCCACTCTGCCAGCTGTTTCCCGTCTGCGTCTGAGTCCCACTGAAGCTGGTCTGGCTATTCCCATTGCTGACTGCGATATTAGCCTTGAGCGTTGATTTGGAAGATGCCATCTTGAAACCCGAATCGCCGTTCTTCCAGGCTGTGTTGCGGGTCAAAACGAAGTTTCCAGTCTGGCCGTTATCTGTGAATCCTTTGGCTGCGTTAGAGAAGGCGATGCAGTTGGTTACGACGTGGTTGGCGGCTCCGATATCTCCCGAATTACCTCCGCCGAGCTTGAATCCGTTTCCATCGCCTTGGAAATCGGAGAATCCCCAGCTAATCAACATTAGTATATATTCAAGCAGCCTGTTGAGAATGCTCCATACCGGTTGACACCATTACCCCATGAAATGGTATCCTCGATAGTGATGGCAGACTTGAATTCCCAAAGATCAAGCCCATCATCGACATTGTTCCAAAGTCTAGCGCCCTTGAGGAGGTTTCCCTCTCCACTTCCCTCCTTGCAAGCGAACCCATCAGCACTCTCTCCGTTCTTGCGGGGATCCCGGTTCATGTAGGAGTCGAGGTAGAGAATGGTGTTCTTGGCTGAAGCACCTTGCATCTGGAAACCAGTCTCGTAGTTATCATGAGTGATGAGACGCTCGTAGAGGTTGTTGGAACTATCGACTGCGTAGACACCATATGGGCCATTGATCAACCTTCATGCATATCAATAAATGTTCAAAAATCTACCCGAGAAATCTTACTCCAAGCCAAAGAACTTCCAAAAGTTTGCTTTCTCGATATGCAAGATACCACGGCTTGCACCAGGAACACTTCCACCCACAGCGGCTGGGGTGAATGGAAGACCCTCTCCATCAATAACAACTTTCTCGCCAGAGAATGAGGATAACGTGATCGGCGCCGAGGCAGTCCCACTCTTGGACTTGATCTGGATGTTGGTAGTAAGCGAGTAAGTTCCAGCACGCAAAAAGATCGTGTCGCCAGCAACGGCTTTGTCAACTGCGACTTGAATGGATTTGTACGGGGCGGTCATCGTTCCGGCTGCGGTATCAGAGCCGGAAGGCGAGACGTAGAGAGTAGCGCTGAACGCCGCATTGGCGGATATGAGGACGAGGAAAAGATTGGACAGCATTTTGGAGAATCAAAACAAATTACTGTAAATGATAAACGAGCAAATGGCACGCTGACTAAGGCTCCAAGACAGATGACCTGGAGAAACTGACTTATTACCTGGAAATACTTCTTTATATTATACCCAAACATGACTCCAGTTATAAAAAATAAGGAGAATTTTAATTTCTCCATCAATCCACATACACTCTATCTCAAGCGAGGCTTTGGAGACGGAGTGTGGACGGCTTAATATTTCACCGGAAAGGGGGAGGAAGTTGTCGCTTGGCAACTTGCCCGCTGAGCGTGAACCCTGCATGGACTTCCCCAATCCCACAAACCAGACGATTTGCAGCTGCAGCAATACAACCCCGCACTTTTATACATTTTTATATTTCGAACTTTCGCTGCTGTTGTTCTCCGTCCGAGATGTTTTTCCGTTTTTCAAGCCACTCTACAAGAGTAGTGATAGTGGAGTTGAACAAACGGAATGTTGTCGAGGGGTTTGTCAATGCTAAATTACCGAGCCGGACGCATGACTCTCGAATTTCCCATCTCGAAACAAATAACTGCGAAACTGAGACAAGGAATCAGAAGATTGCTCGAATAAGACTTCAACAAGGGATAAGCTTGATGCTAGCACAATTTGGCTCAGGCGAGATGTTTATAACGGTAGCAGAATCGGAAAACCGTATTCGGTGTCTAGACTCACCATCCAAAAACCAATATTGAACAACTCCAAAGCTTCTCTCGCCCCCTCGGTCCACTCTGTCCTTCGTATCCGGGAGAGATTGTGGATGAAGAAGAGCCTTCGCATTCGGCCTCCCAGGAAGGACATACTGCTGCTCCTCCGGTTAACACTTCCCATCCTTCGGTTGAAACGTCCCGATCCTCTCTCACACAATCTCCACCCATCGAGACAAGAAATTTGCTCTGCCCTTGTGCGCTCATCATCATAGTCAGTACTACATCTCGCATGAACGGAACAGAACCCTCCACACACGACCTTGCCTCATCGTACCCAGACTCAGCTTCAACATAACTATCACTCGGCATCTTGCCCACTAACAATATACCCCCCGGCTGCAATGCACTCGCAGACTTAAACACCGCGGCATGGAATTCACCAAGGGATAACCGCATGTGAGCAAATACCATGGATACACCGGCAAATGCGCCTGATGTATGAATCAGCATATCAGAGACGCTGAATCCGCGTTCAACTTGACTCTTCGCGCGTGCGGCCATTTTCGGTAAGATGTCGAGGCCATTTGCGAGGAGGGTGGCTTGAGAAGCATTTAAGAGACAGTGATGCCGGTGCCGCGACCGATGTCGAGGACTTTACTAAAGGGGCGCAGGAGGGAGACTGCGCGCGTGATGAAGGAAGTCTCGATTTCGTTGGCTGTATATGCGATTTCGTAGGAGATGTTAAGGGCTTCGAATGTTTTGGGCCCGGAGAGTGAACTTTGGGTTGACATTAGGGGGCGGGATGAGTATCGATGGGTGGAAGTTGTGGGTGCTGGAGAAGCAAAACTCGATGTGTCCTAAAGCTTGAAGGGTAGTGTGAAGGAGAGGAGAAATGAGATTCCCAGTAATGACACCGAACAGCTGTTTGAAAGGATGGGATGCTGACTGAGATTGCCAATAAGTCGTGATCTGATCTGATCTGATCTGACTTGCTGATTGAGGGTCAAGCTTACATCCAGATGTTCGTAAGCGAGCCTCTATCGGGCGGCGTTCTCAGAGCAGGAGTTCTCGGAAGAGGATGGGCGAATGTAAGTAGAAGATGGTAATACGAGCAGAACTATTTCTGGAGCCGAGGTTACTGGCCAACAACACTCTATGAGCTGGCGGCAACGTGGGAAGGAGAAGAGAACATATAAAAACGTCCAGCCGGGTAGCCACTTAGCAGGAATTCGTGAAGTACGCCGGCCGACAACCAGCTGATCGCATGACATAGGCAGGACCCTTGTCATGTAAAACGCCATCAGATGCATCCGTGGACTGTCTCTTGTGACAGACTTCGAAGGTGTCAATTCATCCCTTTATACCCGCTTCAAGCATTCGACACCAAAGGACACGCACAAACCCACTTCTGCTCCTCCAACTCCCCCAGAATCCACCTCGCCAACCTCCCCCTATCTAACCGCAACCCATCCCTCCCCTTCTTATCACCCACATAACAAGCCTCGACCTCGCCCTCACTCTCATCCAACTTCTTCCCCGACAACAAAGGCACCCTCAACACCGTCCATTTGATCTTCTCCCCTAGATCAACAGTAGCTTGTGCCATGCCTCGTATCTCGTCGTAGGTATCTCCTCCGATGACGCGGACGTACATATTTATAGCTACCCACCATTTCAAGGAGGTTCTATCTTCAGGGGCGGAGTAGGAGGCGGTTGAGAGGGTTAGGATGCGAGTGTAGGAGTAGTTGAGGAGGTGGGGGTAGAGGGTTTGGAGGGCGTGTGTTATGGGCTGTTGGTTAGGAAGTCAGCATCTGCTTCCTCTCCCAAAATATCAGACAAGCAAAGGAGGTATAGCAACATACTGTCCCCTTCTTTTCCCCAAGAGTCGGACCAGCCAACGAGACGAATACTGTAGCTCCACATGCAGCGGCCTTCTTCAATCCTTCTTCATCTCCAAACTCTCCTTGTATGATGTGGATATTTGGGTTCGAGGAGATGTCGGATGGGATCTTGGATGGCGTGCGCACGTAGAGGGTTAGGGTGTAGCCTGCTTCTAGAGCTGCGTATGTGAAGATTGTGCCGCATATTCCCGTACCTCCCAGGAGGAGGATGTGGTGTTTTGATGATAGCATGGTTGCTTTGAGGTTTGGGTGGAGAGACGAGAAGAGGCAGTGAAGGAGAGATCGGGCCGGTGGGCAAACTTGCGAAAAGCTCAAGTCATGATAGACAGTATATCTTCATCCATCCAACATTCCTATCGTTTGTACCACCGTCTCGTCCGTTCCACTCAACCCCAAACTGCTGTCAAACCTTCAACCTCAATGCGTCTGTCCGCGTCATGGATCCCAGCCCTTCTTGAAGCGACTTTCGCGCCAATCACCCAAAGAAGCCTAGTGCCAAACCTTATCTCTTATCTTGCCGCGCGATGACATAATAAGTCCTCGCTTCCAGAATTGGCAGTGAAAATCTGCTGCACGCGAGCAAAAATGCTGCAAGTGACAGTGACAAGGGAAGAAGGGCGCTGTTGCTACACCCACTCGCACCCACACCGTATCAATCCCTTCAACCTATCACAGCGGCCCTGAAAATAAGACATTCAAAGTCCTCACAGGACCATCTTCACCACCTCCTTGCTCAATCTCACCTTTCCTCCTTCTTCTCTGTACACTCAACATCGAGAGGCTTCATCATGAACGCTCTTTTGTTGCTAAATCACGGTCACAAGACCTTATCGGATTCTATGTCGGTTCAGGAGGCCTTATCGGGTATCTTTGGCAGCATCAGTCTTGCGACATGGATCTTTCTGCTGGTGAGTGGTGGCGTGCAGAGGTGGTGGAATTGAGGATATACTTGTTCGGACGGCGTTGACTGTTGTATAGGTCCCTCAGTTGTATCTGAATTATAAGACTGGTAGTGCGGAGGGTATTTCACTGGCGTTTCTCGGTGTTTGGCTTATTGGCGATATCACCAACTTGTCAGGTAGGTTTGGCGGAAATGTTACAGTCGTGGAGAGGCAAACCAGTGGAGGAGATGTTGGACAATCCTTATTGTTCTTATCACCACACCCGCCGCCCTCTCCCTCTTCTTCTCTCCCATATTTCCCCTCAACAATCCCTTCACCCGGTCACGTGCTCATGCTGATCTCAGCTGAAAAGGTGCTCTTTGGGCTGATCTTGTCCCGACTGTCATCGCTCTCGCCATCTACTTCTGCATTGCAGACGTCGTCTTAATCGCCCAATGTCTCTACTACAACCACGTCAACGCCAAAACCGCCCGTCAACAATCCGTCGCCTCGGCCGCAACTGAAGATGAACCGCTCCTCACTCGTCGCCGAAGCAGCGACACAATCGGTCTCCCAGGTTCCCACAGACGACGCTCCTCTGCTGTCAGCGCTGGCCGGAACTCACTTACCAAGATCCTCGAGGAGGATGATAGTGATGATGGCAAGCCCTGGCTGAAGAACACGTTGAGTATTCTTGGCGTTATTGTAGTTGGCACGGCTGGTTGGGCAATCGCGTGGAAGTCAGGTGTCTGGGTTCCTCAACCTGAAGATAGCGATGTAGTCGGTCCACAGGCCACTGCTGTTGGTGCGAAGATCTTGGGCTACATTAGCGCTGTCTGTTATCTCGGGTATGCTATCCTTAATTCCTAGCAAACCTGCTCTCACTAACACCGCCTCAGAGCACGTATCCCCCAGATCGTTAAAAACTATCAAGAGAAATCCTGCGAAGGCCTCGCCCTTCTCTTCTTCATGCTCTCCCTAATGGGTAACCTCACCTACGGCGCTGGTATCCTAGCCCACTCTCTCGAGAAAGATTATATCTGGACGAACTTGCCGTGGTTGATTGGTAGTCTTGGAACCATGGCTGAGGATGCCATTATTTTCGTGCAGTTCAGAATGTATGCTCCTAAACCAACTACTGAGGCTGTAGAGTAGATTTGCGAGGAGTAGAGGGGATCGGTGGGATCGGTGCGGTGCTTTGCATGGAAGGGATAGGGATTGAAGAGTAATTTTCATCTTGGGATGGCTGAGATGTATTTGTATGCTTTTGGCGCTGAGTTCTCTTCCTGCTCCTATGGAGCTGGGAATGAGTGCGTTTGCTGCATTTTGGAATCATATGAGAATATTTCCTGGCTTCCTTTTTCGATTCCAATTTTCAAATTTAATCCCAATTTCAATTTCTCGAATCTCGGAACTAGAAGCCGCTAAAGCTTCCGAAACCACGAACAAGTCACATATTGAAATTGAAGTTAAAGAATGGCATTTCCCGAGGCAAGCTCGATGGACTTGGACATGATTTTCCTCCTTGTCCCGCGATTTCGAGATATCGCCCTCCAGCCAAGCGAGCAACCGAATGCAACCCCCACCTCCACCGATACACATCCGATGTTCTATTACAGGTTTGCCTAGAAACATTTTGGTTCAAATACTATTTCTAGTTCTGGAATTGCATATCTAAACGCTAGATCAAGATGTCATGTCACTTCAGAATAGTGTTTAGTAGGGTTAGGTAGCGTACTATCGCAACAACACGCCGTAAACAAGATCTCTTGCTCCTCATCACCCCCTCTCACGACCTCGATAAATTAAGTACCGAAGTTAGGGAGGAGTGAGATGGGCCTCTTAATTATTTGCAAGAGATGGGTCAAAGAGATGATGAGCATGATCTGTAGGAAGGAGATGAGGAAGAAGATGATGACGAGGGGATTGAAAGAATGGGGACGAGTTGGAGGCGATTGAGAGGAGGTGGCAACTAGCAGATGAGTATATGTACCGACCGAGTGGGTGGAATGCTATTAATCACAAGGCGGCAGCGTATTTAGATGATTCTGATCAGCTTGGATGGGATTGGTGCAACTGTCTTTTCCCCTCGTTCTCCTCACTTCAACCTCCACTCACCAACATCTCCCCTCAGAAACCTTGAGTGGTATCGATATGTGGATGGATGGAATAGCTTCGATAAATATTTGACCGACAAGGCACTCGTGCATCGAGACTCAGTAATTGGGAAGTGCTATGAGATTGATGACGAGTATGTTAGTTTTGCTTATCCGAGGGGGGATTTTGGGGTTTTGCATCGTGGTTTTTCTTCTTTCAATCCATGTATCCTATCCCTACGGTGATGCGGGTACTTTGGGTAGCTTTACTTGAATGGTAAAATGGGAACAATGAACTGATTACTGACTAGATGTACACGGTGTACAATAAGTATGGCTGTTGAACGAGAGGTGAGAGAGTCAGGGTTCACGATGTAAGTCTCCTGCACTTTATTTTCCTTCCCTGCACTAATTTTTCCTATCAACTACTCCTTGTCCTATCCCGCGTTATCCCACCTCCTCCCACTAGAAACTTGAAACGTTGACAGCATACCAATCACAGTGGGGTGGGAGGGTTGCATGGACGTCATGACGAACTTGCCTTGTCTTAGTATCACGTAGAACTTTAAGTAGATTCGGAGTTTTAGAATGAGGTGATGAGCTTCTAGCTCGTTTACTTCTGTACTGTACTGTATCCGGAGGGAAGACGAGGTGTAAGGTAACCTTCTCTTAGGATGCGTAGGGAGGGACGAGGGTGGAGCAAGCCCATTCTATGGGTATCATGTGCCTGGGTTCATTCAAGGTGACGGTGTATCATACGCGTTGCTGTGGGATGCTGAGGACATTTATTGTATTGTTTTGTATTGTCCTGGGGTATTTGTCTTTCTACTTTCTTCTGTACGACATTTCATCTCACCCTGTCCATTCTTCCATCCACTCTTTCTCTCTAAAATGCGGCCGCTGGTTCTCCTTGCGCACCTAGAGGCGCACTGGCATTCATACTTGCAGCCCTGCCTCCCTTAGCCTTGCACTTCTCTCCACCCTTCCCATTCCTATCACCCTTCTCCTTAACCTTCATACATGCCCACCTATTCTCCCAAGCTTTAATCTCCCTCCTTGCCATCCTCTTAAAAGTCCTCGGACGGAAATCCCTAGTCGTCTTTGCATGATCAAAGCCCATGAACACAATCCCCGGCATGCCCTTTTTCTTTATCTGTTCCTTCCCACCCCCACCACTCTTTCTACTACCCTTCCCCTCCTCACCACTCAATAACACACTAGCGATCCCCTCGATATTGCCATGTAAAACTCCACACGCGTGTAGAGCCTTTAACGCCTTCGTGCCCTCCATAGCGACAGCTCGTAACTCCTTCCGTGGATCAGAGAGAGCATGAGGGTTGATGTAACTCAGGAGCGGGAGGTCAGAGAAGACAAGACCGCGCAGGATGACGGAGCCAGCAGGTGCGTTCTTGAAATATGAGCGCCAGCTCGGGCAGGACATAGACGGACGAGTGGGGTCTGAAGCATCGATGTAGTCGCGGTAGAGAGCGCGCGCGCCGTCTTTGCTGATGAAGCGCTCGCGGAGGGGGCAGTCGATCGACACGACTTGGGGTGGGATGGGGATCTGCGTGAGGTTTATGAAGCCATGACATTTGGGGGTGTTGATTCCGTGGAGAGAGGGTCGGCTGGTGAGGTTGGTATAAGCGTTGGACTCGGATGTGAAGTAGCTGTTTGGGCGGGGGTACGTGGCGGTGTCTCCTTGGGAAGCGTTGCGCTCGTAGCGGTGCTGGGGATGGGTGTCAACAAACGCGCTCGGCAGGAGAATGGATGGAGGACTTACGATTTTGAGAGCGTAGAACTTCTCGCCAGCGAAAACCCGGAAGATCATGGAGTGTGCGCCCGTAGTGATGATGGAGACGACCTCGATCTCGTTCTCACCATACTTGAATTCGGGGAGAGGTTGGATGACGGGCCTGAAAACTTGCTTGAGGAGGGGGTCGTCTAGCCTGCCGCGGCGTTTGTGTTGGGTTGGTGTGCTAGGTGGTGTGTTGCGGATTTGGATTGCTGGAGGGGTTTCGGAGATCTGGTAGCGGAGGGGTGAGGGTGGATGGCTTCTGATGGGTGAGTTTGATGGTATGGGGAATGTGGTGAGGACTGGAGCGGATTCCATCATCAACATTTTGGGGGTGTAGGGGATAATGTTCGAGGTGCTACTCTCCGTCTCCGGCGTCTTGGGTGTGAACGGGACGAGTTCCAAGCTGGTCTTCTGCACCTCCAGCGCCGTAGGCGCTACTAGAATGAGGTCCTCGATGGGATGCTTAGTCTTCTGCCTCTTTGATGCCGAAGGAACGATATCCTCGCTGTTGTCGAGGTCGCAACGCGCTCTCTTCATACCGGCGAATGAGTCTGGGATCGGGCGCAAATGTAGTTGAACTTTGAAGCAGCGAGATAGCAATACGATGTCGATTGTCGCGGATCGCGTGCTGTGCGAAATGGCAGTGTGCGCGAGGCTGAAAGAGGGGATGAAGCTGGATCGTGGGGAGTATAGTTGGGGGGGGGGGGGGGGAAGTCCCATATGGCATTTAGGCGAGTGCGCCAAGACAATTGAACAGAATATGAACACGACTCGAATGAGGGAAAGAAGGTATCACCACCTTCTGGCGACTATCCATGACTCACTTGTTGAAATGTGATATACATGCTTAAACGACCCGAACTTGTAGTCGATACGATGATATCTCTGAGTAGGTTCTTCAACTCGAGCGGTACCCAAAGGTGAACAGCTCCTGAAAACTTTCGGTTGTAATATCCAAGAATGCTGCAAAATATTTACATAGAAAGAAGAAAGGTGCAGCGAGACAGAATTCAGAATAGATACGGAGTAGTACAGTAAGTCGAAAAGTTGAACTGGAGGATGTGTTCGAAGATAATTGTCCGAACAAAACTTGAGACATTGAGAAGGGTCCAGCTGCTAGTTGCTTCGTGAGACTGCTCTCCTCACACTAATCGAAAGATCTGCTCGACTTAATATTCGAGAGCAAGACAGATAAGGAAAAGTGTAACAAATAAAGCGCAGAGTACAGCCCGATTGGAAAAAGAGAGAAACAGACAAAGAACTACATGTAACGCAGCAAGATGCTCATTGGAAGTATCAGCATACTATGACAATTACCTAGCGGCTCACTCAAGCTATTCAATATGGCGAAGCCACCTTTAAGAAACATGATATTATCATGCTCGAGTCGTGGCGACTCCAATCTCGAGATCGAGGTTGTTTAAAGGTTGTGAAGTGAATATGAAGATGTTGAGTGAAATCTAAAATGGGGTTCTGCCAAGCCGCTAAAGGGCTCTCCCTCGGTAAGTGTTGACCGTTCGAATTGTTGACTGACCGCAAATATACAGGAGGTTGTCCCTCCAAGTACCTCCAACTTCAATTTACATCGGTATGTTTACCCTTTTCAATCTTCGAGGTTCACTTGTACTTGCTCCTTGTTTGAGATCTGCCACTCTCTATCGTCAGCACTATGACGCGCCTCATGCACGCGACGCGATTTACATCCTGACTCTTTAATCGAAAAACCCACAACGCACCCAACGACTCAACCCGTAGTAAAAGTCAAATTTGGTTTCGTTAGTACTACGGATGTGATGATCGTGGGGGAAGAGGATATATCGCTAGGGACTGCAAGAATGCTAAGCTTATTTTTCCTGCTACAAAGTCGTCGAGGTCCGGAATTGTCTAGCGGTATGTTTGACGAGGTTGCCTTTGTATTTGAAGAGCTAGTTAGGAGAAGTTCACTAATCATGCCAATATTACAGGCTAGATTCTAATGAAAGATGTAGGTACATGAGAAAGAAAGCTATAACCAAGGAAAGACAAATTCGGCACCGTAGACAGCTGGGATCAAAACACGAAAGGCACCGTTGACCTGCTGATCAGGGGATAGCGCTTCTTTGATAACATTGTGCAGGGGGTCAGTGGAAGATCTATCGAGGACCCCGGGTTATCTGGTTTTTATTACCCCCCCTATTGACCTTGCTCTAGTCCTACGCCCATCGGGATTTATTCTCGAAGCTGTCTGGGGTGTTCTACATCGTGGCGTCAGCATGCACTCATTCGAAGGTTCCGACGAGTCCTGGAAGCCTGTCCTTCTATGATGGATGGAAAGGCAAGTTTGTAACAGCTCTCCATTGACTGACTAGCAGTGAAAACCCCCCGACCCTTCCGTCCTTTCTACCAACTACTTTTATGCGGCAAGCCCCTAACCTCAATCTCGCTACGCTCGTAGTGCGTTTGTTGATTTAATAGATGTAGGTAAGTAAATATGCCTGTACGTTCAAAGGGCAACCAAATTCTTCGCCTCGGTCTGGCATGCGAGCCGATGGGTCGTCTATGCACTAGGTAGAATATTAGATCTCGGAAGATATTACTTTACTTTATTATGAACTTCCTGTGAAGAGAATTTGAACCTGGTAAATAGTGGATGAAAACTCGACAACGACAACGTTCATACCTTTTGTGTACTGACCTCGCGTGGAGCCCCTGAATGTTTTGTCCAACCACCCACTCACTTACTCACTCACTCAACCCCTCACTCACCCGTTTTGACACGTTCTACAAACCTGCAGCCCGCGTCTTACAGACACAATCCGTGTTCCCATGTGATGTCAAACGGCGTGTATAATTAGATTCCATCGTTACCATCGTTGCCATCTTCACCACCATCAACCCCCTTTTCCAAACCCCATCTCTTCTCTTCCAAATAAGTTCCAAATGAGCGTCATCCCAAATGACCCAATAATAAGAAATTATTAAATTCAGGAGAAGGGATATACTAACCGCAAGGGGTAATAGTGCAGGAATATATCCCCACACCCAATCACGGGTCCAGCCCTTCTCGGCCAATCCCGCAGGGGCGCGCGAGGACCGTTTTTATTTTATTTTAGAGTGGAAGCGGAAGTGGAAGGAAGCGTGGCAGAACAGAACGCCCCAACCCTGCATCCACACCTCTCGTCTCCCTCCTCAACACGAACGAACATCTCGACCTCGAATTTACCCCCTTCTTCAACCGACATCAACAACAATCATCTGCATCCTCCTGCCCCTCGCAGATACAGTCAAGTCATTCAGTCTATGGCGCCTCCCTCATAGCACGCTGCTGCTCTCGATCGCCATTCATTCTTGTCCATCTATTACTTTTGATTACTTCTTCGCGCTATGTCACTCCTTTAATTCGGCATCTACATACACTTCTTCTTTTTTAATAATTATTTGCACCCGACGCGTCGCGGATTCCACGAACACGGTATAAGGTTGGACACAGACACGGAGAGGGATTGCACGACACTGAACAGGATA
Source organism: Rhexocercosporidium sp. MPI-PUGE-AT-0058 (assembly GCA_020746875.1). Classification (NCBI taxonomy): domain Eukaryota; kingdom Fungi; phylum Ascomycota; class Leotiomycetes; order Helotiales; genus Rhexocercosporidium; species Rhexocercosporidium sp. MPI-PUGE-AT-0058. Next base: position 503,756 of record JAGTJL010000022.1, read on the forward strand.
CCAAAGGCAGACAAAGGAACAGGAGAAGGAAGAAGGCTGCGTGTTGTGGCCAGACGAGTGTTCCAGAGAGCAGAGTAGACGACCGAGTTTCGTCTGCGCTGGTCTCGGTGTGGTGAGTGCGATACTGTTTCATTGGGTTCTTTGGAGTTTGGGGCTGTAGATGCTGCTGGAGTTGGGATTTCGATGGGCTGCTAGTATATACTGTACACATCGACAGCCTCCACGGCAGTGGCCTCCGGAGGACCAGCGGAGCGTCCCCACGCTCTTGTGGGTTACAATCCTGGATGAATGACGCTCCGCTAGGAGCCATTACCGTGGAGCTCGAGTATGTGGGTTGCAGAGGAGTTGGTGGACGATGCGATATTGTCTGCTGCTGTTTGGGAGGACTGCTCTTGGAGAAATTCGGGATGTGGAATCGCTTCTTTGGAAGAAGACATAGCAGCAGATGTTAGCGCGGACTCGAGCATGCCTCTGAGGACTCGGCAGACCGCGATTTGAGGGTTAACGTTGGCCGCTGGTTGAGCCGGACGGCCTCTGGAAGAAAAATCCAGAACGCCTTGGGCTTCTCCAGCCGAGACTCGATCACAGAAGTACCAACGGCGGACTCGATTCACCTCGAGACGAAGGGTCGCGCGATTTCATACTCAGTGTTGCTACGAATGCATGGCAGATGCCTCTTTGCAAGCCCCGAAGCAAACACCCCTTTTCGAGAGGAAGACTAACGCGACTTCGTTAAGCAGATATCCAAACAATTTCTTCATTGCAATCATCGCCTCCTCCTGCTGCAGCGGCAGAGGACGGACCGGGCAATACTACACCTACAGAGAACCTTCTCACGCGCGCCGAATCCCCCGCGTTCTCGACAAGCTCAACAGCCGACGACGACGAAAGTTCATCTCCTGTCCTTCCACCGCTTCCAGCACCCACATTCCGAGGCCGTACATTCGAACCTCGATCGAGAACTCCTCCGTCTGGTTCGCCAGGAAGTAGTCACTACTACACTGCCAGTTGGGGATCTCCATACCAGCAACCCGCAGGATCGTTGAGGACTCGATCTCACGGCCACAGCCATACGTTGAGCAGTGAACCGTCCGAAGACTCGCCCATCCGACATCTCGAGTTCCATACCCCTTTCCTTCGACCAGCACCGACTTTCCAACGCCTGCACACTGATCCTGAATTTGTCTCGCACGACGGTCTAATCAGTGCAGCTGTCCTTGCGAATCGAGCCAGACGTCCAGCGACCGGGTTGACGGAAGATTGGATTCGACAGCATACAGGAGGAGAAGCTGCAGAGAGGAACCACTGGCTAAGCGACGACCCTGGAGATAGTGAGCACTCTTCATTGAGCGGATCAATCTCAGGCGAAACCAGGGATTGGCTTGGAACAGACGCGGATCCAAGAACACCTACTCTGAAGACTTTTCTCGAATCAAGACAGAAGGCACATAGTCGGCCTGTGAGACCGCGAGGACACAGGAGGCAATTGACTACGGATACATTGACACAAGAGGATTTCGCGGAAGATTTTCTCGATCACTCAATTCCGAAGATGTCTCTCACGAATGAGAATGATATGGGCGTGGAGATGGAAATGAATACTCCCTCGCCAGGAGATGACATACCACCTCCTCCACCCCCGAAGGAATGGCGCGCTGCAGCTCTCCCTGCTCCAGTACAAGCCCCAGTGCAAGTGCCAACACCAGCTCCCGGCCCACCACGCCTGAAGAAAAAGGTGCCATGGAGAAACAGGAACATCCTAGTCCTACTTCCTTGGGACGATGAGCGTGGTCAGAAAGGCAAAGCCCCTACGCCTTTGACTGAAAAGGATATGGCTGCGATGTTGAAGGAGTGGGAACAGCTGGGTTATGATACTAGTGGATTCAACCTCGGTCCTGACGTTTCGTCGCATGGTGATGAGGGCAGTCAGGGACAGAGTCGTAGCCCATGGCCACTTGTCAAGGATACCAGCCTTGATAGGACCCAGAGAGATTATAGGGTTAGCATCCCTAATCGGAAAGGTAAGCTTACTTTCTTATAGCGCGTTTTGGCTTTTCTACATTCCTTCCCGAACCCCTTACTTCCACGAGTCGTATTATTTGGACCGGAGACCAGAATTTCGCCGTTCGCATATTTAGCCATCTACATTACATTCAACATATTCCACCTCATTTCGCAATGCTAATAGTCATTTAGAATGGGATGATTATGTTCAGGAACTCAAGGAAGCAAAACTTCGCGCTTTAGGTGTTTCATTTGGAGACGAGGAGCCTCCAGCGATATCTCCAGCGGTCTCGAATTTGAACAGCAGGAGAACATCCATGCAATATCCACCACTGCCCTTCTCTCCGCCTCTGCCAACATCGTCAGCGGCCAGCAGTCACTTGACTCAGCATCAAAATCCATTTTCACCTCTTTTGATGCCAGGTGCTGGCATGTCTACAAGCCAGAGCTCCAACCCTGGATCAGTTGCATCGCCAGCTTCGATGCACGTACATATGCATGGCAAATACAACCCAAGACAATCTGTCTCTTTCACGGGCAGCGAGCATCCTTTCGGATCTCCATTCCAGTACCCCCAGCAAAATTCTCCTGGTGTTTGGTCACCTCAACAGATGCTTTACCAACAGGGTGCTGCGAGAGGTGGTTCGCCTTCATTACAAAATCTTGGAGCCCTGGTATCACCGGCTTCTCCATTTTCCCAAGAGGGCTACTTTCCGCAAGGAGGTGATGTCATGTCACAAATGCAACAAAGACAACAACTCTTACAGACTCAGCTTGCGCATCAGCAACAACTGCAGTTGCAAGGTGGTGCAAGAGCCTCCCCTCGCCTTCAAGAAGTTCGAGAGATTGATGGTGAAGACGAGCCTTTGTCCAAGAGCCCCTCGAAGACCCCAGAAGCTAGACTGCGAAACAATCCCAACGATCTCCAGAAAGAGATTGACGATGCAGAGTACCATCTGGAGGAGCAGATCCAGCGCGAGCTTGAGCATGATGACTATAGTCCACACTCTGATAAGGGCGAAGACAAGTTTCCCCAGAACCCTGTGAAGAACCACACGAGAAATACTTCATCTATGGGTCTCGGCGCGTCGAGATTTGCTACTGAGGGCTCGGATGGACCGGTCTTGCACCATCCTCAACCCCATAGCAGAGGCCATTCACTCTCCCAACGTCCATTCCAGGATAGCGAGGAGAGTGCACCCGAGTCGAAGCGACTACTCGGCAAGCCAGATCTCTCAGATATCGAGACGAACCCGAGTAACCTGGGAACCCCAGTTCCGAGCACCGATATCTCTGGCAGTGGACATGGAAGGTCGCTATCAGTAGCCAGCAACCCATGGGCCGACTCTGATGCCAATCACACCGAAAGCAGCACGGTCCCAACCCGCAAGGGTCACAAATCTACAATTTCGACCCTCAACGTTGAAGCGAAAGAATTCAAGTTTAACCCATCGAACTCGTTCGTACCAGGTCAATTTGCGTTCAACAGCAACAGCTTCCAATCACCCATCAATGCATTTACAGCCTTTGCACCACCAGTCTCTGCTACATCTAGTCACTTCAGTCATGGCTCTATTGCTAGTTCAAGCAAGATCAACGTTGCCGCGCCTGCCTTTACTCCTGGCCACAAGGAATTCAGCTTCTCGGCCTCGGGACCAAGCTTTAGACCTGATGCACCTGCTTTCACTCCTCTGAACTCTACCTTTTCAGACTCCATAGGATCTGGTAGTGATGGACCTAGAAGCTCCATCTTCGGTAACATCGATCTCAGTGCTCTGGGCATCTCCAAGCCAAGCAAGAAGAACAAGGCCATTCCCATCATTCGCCCTGATAGCAGCCACTCGAAGGATGCAGAGAATGAGGATGTCGAAGATGAAGGTGGTAGACTTACACAAGGTGCAGGTCGTGTCAAGAGAGCCCGTGGTGCAAAGGATGATGGAGATTCCGTACCTCTGTTTGCTGAGCCTAGCATGCCTCTTGGTGAGACCACTAGGGAGCAATCCCCACCGAAGGAGTCGCTCACAATCTCTACCACTCCAGCTGATAAGGAAAACTCGGCACCTCTTGAAGACACCCCAGCCGAGTCAAGTGCGCGTACGGAAGAATCTGGAAAGGACTTCTCTCCTTGGGAGTTCCAGGAGAAGAAACAAGCAGAGGACTTCAACGCTGCAAGACCATTCACTTCTCGACGATATGGATCTGGTCTACCAGCTTACGGGAACTATGAGCCGTCTGAAGACGAGTTCTCTGCACCTGTCGAAGATCCACAGAAGTCGAAGGGTCACAAGAAGAATGTGTCGTCCTTGTCTGCCACTGCAAAGCCGTTCGAGTTCAGACCCGGCGCTTTCAACTTCACATTTGGCCAAGAATCTGCATCAGTACCTGCGCCGTCTTCTGTGCCTTCTCTCCCCCCCTCGCTTCCTGTCAGTGCTGGACTGTCTGCATCTAGATTCGCTCGAAGCCCAACTCCACCTACACTCGAAGCCCCAACACCACCTGAGTCGCCAGAGACCAACATGCAGCCTGAGGAGCGAACACAGTTCCAAGGTGCATTGCCACAGGTTGAAAGTCCACCAGCGTATGCTGGAGAGCAAGACCGCGAGGAAACCTTCCAAGAGCAGTCTCTTGAAGATATTGACGAAGTCATGCGCTTGATGAACGAGGCAGAATCTGGACCAAAGCCAGATGCTACCATCTACCACCAACCAAGTCCACAGCGACACATCAACCTTCCAGACCCAGAGAATTCGTCGCCTATCAGACTCTTGCCGCAGCATGTCATGCGCAGCGATGCTCCAAGCCCAAGCCCTAGACGCTTCCAGGCTTTACCTGGAGAGTCCAGAATCTTTTCGCGTGTCAGGGACGATCCCTTTGTTGCAGATGAATCACCAGTCCATCATCTCAATAACATGGACAGCCTTCCACCGAGTGAATGGGATGACGTCCTCAGCGAGACTGAAGAGGCGAAACTCCTACCTCGTGCTCAGTTCTTCGATAACCACGTCAACGATCTCGTTGGTGGATTGTTGTCTCAGAGACTGGAGCCACTTGAACGTACCTTGGAGAACGTTCAGATGTCTCTTGACATGATGGCTGCACGAGGCCAATCCACTCGACGAGAACGACGAAGCATCTCTGGTGCCCTGAGCGATGCGGATGATGAGGATGATGATAATGCTCGCCGATCACTCAGCCCCAGAAGAGACAAGAAGCTCGATAAGATTAGAGCCATTGTCACCGAAGCCCTTGCTGCTCATCAGACTTCCAGGCCAGCTACCGCTACCACCGCTTCTGGCATCCTTCCCGATTCTCGCAATGTGCTTCAAGCACTCGAGGAGATGAAGGAGCAATTCGGCCAGTCTATGCGCCTGGATCTCCGAGGTGAGGATCTTCGGAACATTGTAGAGGAGGCTGTTGAGAGACGTATGCCCGCTTCGCCCAGACCTGTCCTGGACGAAGCTGCTATTTCCAGAGAAGCAGAGTACAAAGCCAAGATTGCAGAACTGGAAGAAAGACTCCTTCGGTTCGACAGTGAGAACACAAGTCGTGTTGCTGACGTTGAAGAGAAGCTTCTCCGAGCAGACATCCGCACCGAAGAAGAAACCAAGTCCCGCCGAGCAGCCGAAGACCGTCTCGCGGAAGTCCAGAGATTGCTCCGCATCTCTTCCGAGGAGGAAGTCCGTCTCCGGGAATCCATGGACGAGAGAGAACTGAAGATCCGTGAGATTGTAGATGCTAGCGACCTCAAGGTAAGGAACGTCGAGGAGCAACGAGCCAAGACTACCATGAGAATCGCCTTACTGGAGGCAGCACAAGACAATGCTCAGAAGACGCAGACCGATTTACAGAACCGTCTCAACATCTCCGACAACGATCTCAGAGAAACTCGACTGGAAGTCCAACGCTGGCAGATGGAAGCAGAGCGTGCTCTTGATGCCGCCAAACGACACAGCGAGGATGCCGAGCAGGCCAATGAGAAAAACAAGGAGCTGAGGCATACCATGGAGAGCCTGCGGACCCAGATGGAGGAAAGTATCCGAGTCCGCGAGGGTATGAGAGGGAAATTAATGGATTTGCAGGGGGACATGGCGCGCGCAGCCCGTGAAATATCCGAAGAGAACGCCCGCCGCGCCAAGAAGGAGCAGGAGCTCATTGCCCGACAGGAGGTCCTCGATGCCAGACTCCAGGCCGAAGCTAGGACGAGGGAACGACTGGAATTGGAGATTGAACGTTTGGAGGGTGGTGAGCGTGAGGGTATGCGTGCGGTTAGCGACTTGAAGAAGTTGGAGGCGATCGTAGATGATTTGAGAGCCGAGAATCATGCTGCTCTCAAGGATAGCATGCGCTACAAGAGAGAGTTCGAGGAGGCGAGAGAGTCGGGTCTGAGTGAGGTGCAAAGAACCAGGCATTACATGCAGCTTGAGATTGACACAGCAAATAACCAAGTCAATGTCGTGCGCGAGGATCTCGAGAATCAAGTCCTTAGAGCTCGTGCCGAGATCGACCAGGTCAAGCTGGATGCTGATACCGCGAGAGTCAAGATTGAGATGTTACTCGAGGAAGCCGAGACTTCCAAGCAAACAGTTCTCGATGACCTCAAGAACAAGCACGCCGATGCCATCGAAGACATGCAGACTCAGCACGAACGCCAGCTCAACAACACTATTGAAGATGCTCAGCGTCATGAACAACATCTCCTTGAGCGTCTGTCCCTATCAGCAGCCAAGACAGAGCACCTCCAGGATCGCGTCTCACATCTAGAAGAGAAGTTGGAGATTGCCAACCAAGCCGCCGCTGCAGCAGCAAGCGCTGCCAAAACCGCTCGCTCAGCTAGTATCGCTTCTCCAACATCGTCGGCCCATCGTCCACTCGCGCGAGCGCTCGAACTCCCAGAGAAGATCTCACCTCAAGCCCTTCGCGAAAGCATAATGGTCCTGCAAGAACAATTGCAGGCCCGCGAACAGACCATCGAATCACTGACCACTCAACTCTCAACGGTGGATCTCGATGCCCCAACCAAGATCACCAAGCGCGACGATGAGATAATGTGGCTCCGCGAACTTCTGTCTGTACGTAAAGGCGATCTTCAAGATATCGTCACCGCGCTACAGAGCGACCGATACGACCCCGAACGCGTCCGTGATGCGGCGATCCGCTTGAAAGCCAATCTCCAGATGGAGGAGCAAGAACGGGAGAGAGCCATGAACGGCGGCTCTGCACTGTCCAACTTGCCCAACATCGCAGCGAGTCTGAGAGATGTAGCCAGTCCGCGTGTTGCCCAAGCCGTTGGTCCCCTTGCTGCCGCCTGGGGTAATTGGCGTAAAGGCCGAGCCGTAGATGTCGACGGCGGATCTGGCTCATCTACTCCGTCGCGCACCAACTCGCCTGGGAACCAGAGTTTCTTGAGTGGACTGCTCACGCCGCCTGCTAGTACCTCTACTAGAGGACCGGGCGGGGATCTAAGTGGTGGAGGGAATGGAGGGAAACAACCCACCGCATTCGGAAGCACAGGTCAACGCTTCACGAGTGCGCAACTTGCGAACCGGCCAAGAAATCTCTCGGGACAGGGACAGCGCAATGCTCCGTCGAGACAGAATGTTGGTGTGAGAGGCAGTCCAGCGAAGTCTGCCAAGGGATCTGTTGCTAGTGGGGGTGGGGGCATGAGAGGTGTAAGAGGCAGTGTCGGGAGTGCAAGTCGTGGAATGGGTGGTGTACCGAGTACCCCACCCATGATGCGTAAGAGTAGCTATGATGCTGATGCGCGCGCGGAAGACTTTAGCGATGCGGGCTTTTATGATGATGAGAGTTTCGCTGGGGAAGGGGATGACATGCTGGAGGAGGAAGGTGAGGTGGGAGAAGAGAGGGAGGGAAGGAGGGGCGAGGGGGCACTGTATGCTTGATTCGATTTGATTTGATGTGATTTTAAAACGATTTCACAGCGTTCATTTGAGTCAAGTTTGTCGGCTACTTGCCATTACAAACTCACATATACATCTGTGGAGGATTTTTCTTTTGTTTAATAGCTAGGGGGAAGGGGCATGCCAAGTTGGGGCGAGGTGAGGAGCGACCAGAGGGCGAGGAACGGATAGTTGGAAAATGAATTAGGGAGGCAGAAGTGAGGGAGGGGATATAGAGATAGATTGAACCCCAGACCGCCCATACATACACACAGACGTACACGAAGCACCAAGCTTGTAGGGGAGAATTGGATCAGGGGAGGCTAGGAGACAGATTGCGAATACCCCATCTATACTATACTATACGTCAGATCAGGTTCGACTTAGTTCGATTAATTGAGATTCTTTGCTTTGTTGATTAGTGTTCAAATTTGATATTTTAAAGTTCTAGACTTGGGTGCTAGAGATCAGGTGAACCGGCGGGGGCGTGTGCTTCACTAGAGATCACTTTGCTTGCATCAAAGCTGGCTGGGTCAAAATATGATTGAGGTCTAAGGGATATCCATCCCTAGAAACTGTGCGCGTTGCGTGAGAAACAGATCAGAAGAAGTTTGTTGAGTACCTCCAAACTCAATCCACCTATCATGTACTCTCCACTTTGCCTTTCCCATCATTTACCCCAACCCATTCCCAAGCCTCATATTCCCATCTTGTTTCAAACCCGAGTTTCTCATAAAAGTCCCTGATGACCACACTGTCAATGAAAATACCCTCCAGACCTCTCTCCTTCAGATTCTATACGAAAGGTCAGCAATTGCAGCTCTAGATCTATATAGATTCTAATCCACAAGATGAACATATACAATAAAGAAATTCCTCAAGACTTCATCGTCGTGATCGGCGGCGAGGATTCGAAGTTGAAGGAAATCTAGGGCCAAACCAATATATCATCATTGCGAAACGCATAATGACGATTTCCCAAACACAACACCCAGGAGCAAACTCCCAGAAGTTTGAATTCATCCACTACAGTAGAGAGAGAACAAGAAAAGGACGAAAAGAAACTCACCTCCATAGCCCTCCCAACCAATGCCAATCCCACCCCCCTCCCTCGAGCATTCTTATCAACACCCACAGCAGCAATCGCGCCTATTCTTCCCACACTCTGTTCCTCCCCATTACCCTCCTTACCCTCCCCTTCACCAGATCCAGCAATTGGCAAGAACGCATAGATATCCTTCACGATAGCATCAGGTCCACACATGAGCGTCCAGCCCAGCTGCTCGTCCGTCTCGGCGTCAAAAGCGACCATGACTTCGTGGTATTGGTTGTGGGCTGCGAGGACGGCGTAGGCTTTCGACCAAGTCTGTTGTATAGCACTACTGTCAACGAAGATAGAAATCTGAATACGAACTCACCAAAAGTGAAGCTCGAAAGAGGAGAAGAAAAAAGGAGCCCGGAGACCGGGAGGAGAAAGAAATATTCGGTGTGGAGATAGACGGAACACAGGGAAGAAGATGAGTTTTACGTACGAAATTCTCTCGCTGCTTGGCCATACACTCTTCGTACCCCTCTTCGGTCCATGGTGCGAAGCGTATCCCTTTCTCGGCCGCTACTTTCTCGATTCTCTCTTTCACAGCACTCGGCACGACTTCCTCCCTGATGTCTTTGAAAAAATCTCTGATGGCTGGACTGTTTGATTTCTTGAAACCTAAGCACATGTCATAGTCAGCGAACAGAGCAGGAAGAGTAAAGTCTTTATCATCTCAAGACGGGTTGAAATTCCATTTTTGAAGGCATTTGTATAGTAAATGAGTCGAGTCCAGACTTTCCAAAAAGAAGGGAGAAGGGAAGGGATGCCCACCTCTCCTCTCAAACCACCCTCCAACCTCCCCGCCAAACTCAACGGGCAACCCAGGCCAAAATCTAGGCGTCTCACTCCCAACAACAAGGCTCTTCAACTCTCCTCCTTTCTCTCTTGCAGCAGCTTTCAACTCAACTACAGCTCTCTCCACCAACAACCCACCGACCCCCTTCCCTCTCGAACCCTCAAGCACACCAATAGCGGAAACATACCCCTTCACCCCATCATCGCCTAGATAGGAGAATACGAAGCCGTTGACTTTTGTCTCTTTTTGATTGACATCCTCGGTTCCATCACCCTTTCCAGGCACTGTCTCGGAAATGAAATGCCGTCCTTGACTCGCGAGGAATGGGTGATGCAGGATATTGGAGAGGTGAGTATGGGAGATGCGCCATGTAGGGAAGATAGCATTCCACATCTCGTACACGCTGTCCAAGTCTGACGTCGAGTCTGTAAATGGCCTAATGGATGAGCTCGTCGATGGCGAGGAGGTGGTTGGTTGGTCCATGACTGCACGCTGATTTTCCCTTTGTAAGGAATCAAAATTTAGGTTCCCTGGGTTCCTGAATAATTGTTGTGTCTACTGCACGTAAGTACGGTATATTCCAAGTCTCCAACTGAATGGATCATAAAATTGAGAAGTAATCGGAGTCGCTGATCTCAAGAGCTCTAGTGATAGCAATCGGGAATGGGTGTGGAATTTAAAAGAATTGAAGTTGCGATTGAACGAACAAGTCGTCAGCTCGCTTAAATACTGTACCGCTCGAATCCACAAGGGGGAACAGGGAGAGGCACAGCACAGCCCAATTATAGGTTCTAAGTTCCGTGGCTCTAAACCTAAAAGAGAAGTAAAGATCCGACTAGACGAGGAATCCATACAAGGAAACACCAAGGAAAACTGCTCTCCAATAATCCACTGCAATTCGGACCATTATAATTAAGCATCAACACTAGATATCTAAGTAACGCCCGCGGTCTATTTACCAGGTCTTTCTTTCTTGTTATCTTATCTGAATACTTATTTACAATCACTTCTTCATCATCTAACTCGCTTTCAAGAAACAGTAACCACGCAGTCAACAATTATTGTGATATCAATGCCAAGTTCCATTCGCTGGTCCGAACCGGCCACTTTCTGGAAGCTGTAGCCACGGGAGTCCGTTTCCATCTGCTGTATTCAGATACACAGTGTTTCCTACATGAAAATTAGCAGGCATACTGGCAGGTCATTACAGCCAGGAGAACCTACCCCACCAATCAGGAAACACGCCTCCAGGATAAGTGATGCAGAAGAAGATGACCAGGGCTGAGAGTGCGAGTCCAGTATCCAAAGCAGCAGCGAGGACGTAATTGTATTTCGCTATTATCTGTCAGTGCTTGCGTTGCAATAGCAAGAATAGAAGACTTACACCACCAAGCGAAGAATCTCCTCTTAATCCAATGATTGAACACAATATTCACCAGAGCCCAGCTACTGTAATTGATTCCTGTCGCTGGAGGCACATTGTACGTGCCCACGAAAATCAAAGGCCAGTTGATAAATCGCAACCAGTCCCGATGCAACCCATCAGCTTTCTTGAAGTATTTGTAAAGAAGAAAAGTTATGACTGGCATCAAGGCGCCGATCCAGAAAAAGTGTAGTAGACCTGACCAGATCTTTCCAATGGAGTAGACACGCGCGGGGCCTATGGCTCCCCAGATCACAGAGGAACTATACACGGTACGGCCGTTGGGGCAAGTGAAGCCGTCGGCTTGGTCGGATGAGCAGATATCCTTGACGTTTCCGAGCATCCAGAGTGTTACACCGACTTGTGTCAATGCTCCGAGAATCTATGGTTGTTAGCTTTAGATATGATAAAAGCAGCATTTCCTGTGACTTACGGTCGCACTCGCCTGAGCGAAGAAAAGTGTACGAGGGGGAACTTTCAGGTAATGGCCTAGTTTCATGTCTTGTGCGAAATACAATCCTTGGCCTACCACGTCTGTTGACATGGTTTTGAAGATCATATCTAGGTTCTTGTAAGCGATTGTTGATCTGATCATGGTAGGTGAGTGACTTACTCGCCAAGGGTCGGCCTTTAAACATGTATCCGGCGATGAATTCAGATAAAACGTTCAACTGGTTCGCGTTGACGTTCGTGATACCTTGGATGATTCCACAAGGAATGATGTAAACAGCTGGGATGATAGTTGCCAATAAGATTGCCCAGACTGGTAAAGAGGTACGGTAAAAATGAACCATCAACATCGACGTGACCAATACTACGACAGTAATCGCACCATACCAGTACCATGGTGTTTGTTTGTAGAGTCTCATCAGTCTCGCGTGGATATCTAGCTTCATCCTTCCGGCAAATGCATCTTTGATTTCCTTCCCATGCCATAGGTAGATGTGCACTGGGACTGCTGTAAGAGCAGCGAACGAAATCCCATAAACGAAGGCGAACGTGGCGGGTAGGAAAGAAGGAGAGTATGCCTCATATTCAGCCACGTTAAACGTGCCATCGGCGTTCATCACCCGAGTAATGTTGTATACTGAAGCTGTGTTGTCGTAAAGTTCGGCGGTGCAGATTGGTAAGTAGGCGGTGAACCAGATGTTCGAGTAATAAAGTCCTGGGGTGACGATCCAAAAGAAGATTGCGAAGCCGGCGAACACATTCATTGCTATTTGTCGAGTCAACTTTATTCTTTCGATCTTATTCGAAATTGAAACATACCTGCCCATGAAGGGGAAAGGAGAGGATTGGTGTTGTATGCAATCTGTGACCAATCGAAGGTGATGGGACTCAACCCAAGTCCAGTAACCATCCCAAACAAATGGTTCACAACCAAATTATCCGGAACGATCCAGCACACCCAAGTGAAGTACGACAGAGCGACAAACATTAGCCCAGGGAAGAAATACCAGACTCCAGCTCCGACCATGACATACATGAAGAATCGAAGCCGGCTGATTTTCCACCCATTGGCTATTGCATTCGCTCTCGTATGCAACGTTGAGAGCAGAGCACAATTCGACAGCACACCAGGCCAGATAATCGAGGCGGGTTCAACAAGCCACGGTGCAGCCAATCCAGCGACACCCAATCCCATCAACTGACAGCACAAGACGATCAAGACCGAGAACCCAGGCTTGAGATCGAAATTGTAAAACGCTTTCCCAGCTTGGATGATATTCGTTGCATCGGCGCTCCCAAACCCGAAACTCACGTTACTCATCACGGTGATGACGGTATGCTCCTTGATGTTAAAATGCCGATCGGGATTGAGACACCACTTTCCCAGAGGCCCCAAATTAATTGTGTAGAGGGGTAGTGTCTTTGCAAGAGCTACGCCAAGAGGATATGCGATGAGTTGAGCGACGAGGGAGACGATGTGGACCGACGGGTAGCGGAGGGCGAAAAACTGGTTGATGCCTGAGCCGAGGATTGTGAAGAGGAAACCAAGAAGCCACATTCGTAACGTATTGACAGGAGTCTCAGGGTCGTCAGTTCCTGGTGCTACGGCACGGACTGGCGGATTGTGAGCCCCGGATTGATTGAAGCTGTATAAAACTCGGATTTCACGTACCTTCTGCGAATGGAGATTCCTCTGCATCATAATCCCCAATCTCTTCATCTCTTTTCACTGTTCCCAAGCCGTCGATGTCTAAGTATGTTGAGGTACCTTCTTCTACTCCTGTTTCATCTTTAGTTGGAGAGGTTTTTGACAGAGCTGCTTTTTCTTCAGATTTTCTGGAGGAGAGCTCCACCGACTCCAATGCAGACGACATTCTGGCAATAGACCACAGGAGTACGAAGCCCTTTGGCAGTCCTAGGGAATGCTTATAGGACCAAGAAATATAGGGAACACTGAAAGGACAAAGGATTTCTTTAAAAACCACTTCAAGGCTGAATATGTTCGCTTGATAAACGGCCAAGACACACGACACGGGCAGGTAAACTCCACAAAAGATTAAAGTATCCAAACTAGGACCAGGAAATCCACCTATCCTATTGGCCAATTGGCTCGAGACCCTGATCTGAAGACATGGAGGCCCAGCATAGCGATGCAACAATATTATGTGGCGTTATCAGTCAAGCATTCAAGAGTGGGCTTGGCCTACTGCAAAGGCGGTAAAGCCCGCGCTGTGGAGTGGTGGGGCGAGTTGCTCGAGAGTGGGTTGAGGTAACGTAGCGAGGGAAGATAAGAAGGTGGTAATTGATTGTTGGTTTCGAACACACATGGGATTAGCAAAAGACATGAAAAGTGATAGGCGTACTGTCTTCCTCCTAGATAGAGATTGTCTCTGTAGCTTGCTTCCAGAAAGTCGCGGTCGCTTAATCTTGCTAGTGCGGGGTAAGTCAATAAGCTCGACTTGAACCTCAAGATTTAGAACTGTACGATAAATGAACGATACATGAGAGAAGCAAAGATCGGGTGGGACATGTGATTAACCCCTTGGATGCAAAAGAGTTTCTGTTTTCACTCAGAACCCTCATTTGATGATTTCAATTGCCGCATTTTTGTTGATTGGAAGCACCATCTGCCTGTGAGATATCGAGATTCAATCCATAGCACGAATCTGTCGCACGCCCATAATTCATAAATCTGGGTAAGCGAAAGCATTTCAGTCGTATGAAGTTCATTATGTCTACATCTGCAATATTAGTATGACGAGTAATAAGGATCGTCTCCTCAAGCAGCTTTAGGCATCTCCATATACGACGTCTTTGACTCTAGATTCCGGGACGACCTTCAAATCTTCCATCGCCCCCTGGACAACCTTTCCGGTGATCGTAGTATTCATGGGAGCGTGCAACTTAAATGAGACATTCCAATCAGCAGGCCAAGCACCCATGAGTCTAAGCTGAGTGTTGTTCGCTGCGAATGTCTGCAACAGCATTTCCTGGAGCGCAATTGATGCACTACCATAATGATTGATGTCTGGACTCCAATCAAAGTTTGGTCCTTTGAATACTGGGAAGCGGTAGATTTTCGAGTCGGACCAGCGATCGAGGGTCATGTTTTTCGCTTGGGCAGTGAGACCCATGCGAGCCATCCAAATGACGTCTTGAGTCCAACCTATTCAATGTCAGAATGATGTACAGTAAGGCCTTTAAAAGGTTAAGAGGTGGCCGAGGTGGATGGGGTCACATACCATTATTGAGATGGAAATCCTGGGTCTCAGTGTCGTACATGTAGGTATTGATAGCATAATCCAAGTTAGGCATGCCCAACCCATACTCACCCCATGGAAAGACAGGATATAGTTGAGGTATCTCAGTGTTCTGAATTCTTGAATAGCCTTGTGCAGGGCTGATGCACGGATATCCTTGCTGGAAACGGAGCGGAGTCTCTGGGATCCTCTGAAGCAGGCCTTCATAGTATGACGTATTGCCGACTTGATAGTTTGGCGCCACTTGAAGCAAATCACTGATGATCTTCTTTAATCCGCTAATGGTCGAAGATGGATTGTAAGCAGTTTTGTATGTTTCTGCTCCACTTCCTGGGAAGATAACCAGGGGTCCGCTACCATCATCGGATGCATAGTTAAGTCCTGTTCGGTTGAACACATCCGATTTTGCGTGCTCTTGCTGATAGAAGAGATCGAACCACATAATCTGATGCTCAATAAATTCCATGTACGGGCTCACATCCTCTCCAATAAAGAGATTCGCTTGCAATATCATGTCCAGAAACTCATTGGCAGTGTCCTGGAGGAAGGCGAGCCAAGTATTGAACTCCATCCCAACAGGGTAGGAATCTCGACGAGGGTTGTCTGGCGATGAGTTGCCATTATACTCCTTGGGGCTTGGAAGTCCGTAGTTGTCCATTTGTTCGGTGAAAACAGTGCCGTTGATGCCAAAATAGACGTTTCCTCGAAGGCGCGCCGTGCCAGTGATTCGCCTGTAGTACTCGAACTGGCTTGTCATCAGGTCAAAGTCACCGCTCTTGAGCAAAGGCCAGTACACAAGCCTCTGATTCTGCGCAGTGAATGTACCACCGGTCCAACGGCGGTAGTCTGGAGTAAAAGCTGCATCTGGATTGACGAACACTGGATCAAACGTCCAAAGACCCCCGTTGAAACGCAACGGCCAGTCAGAAAAGGCGTTGCAACCTTGCATGTAACGGAAGATTTGATAGTTCTTGCCAACCTGGAAAGCGCCGTCAGATTGGCCAGCTTCCTCGTTAATGATGATGTAGGAACGGTCCCAGAATTGGTGCCACCAGTCGATTGTTGCGTCTTGAGAATTATTCCCGGCTGACTGAGCGACAGAATCTAATTTTGCTTGGAAGCTTGCTGCGCTATCCTCTTGACCTTGACCGGCCACAATCTGCAAGTGGTATGAAGACTTGGCCTGTGATGATTGCAGTGTCCATGAGTGGAAAGTTGTGTTGATATAATGGCCCTGGGAAGTTTCCCCGGGCACCAAATCGGGACTATACATCCATAATCCAAACTGCAAAACAAAGTTAGCAAAGCATCTTGGGCACAAGAATGTTGAAAACTCACAGTATTGCCAGCCAGGGGATTGTACATTGTGCCAGCATATTCCTGTAGATGCTGCTGAGCAACGGTGAAATCGAAAACCGTAGCGTTGGAATTGTGATGGATGTTTGCAATGCCACCTTTGTAAAATTGCGTGGCATCTGCATAGGTGGTCCAATTTGCTGCGCTTCGGGAACTTTGTTCTGTACTGTGTTAACATGACGATCGCAATTCTATCGCAAGCAAGCTGACCTTGCTCGGCTCTGTTTTTCCCCTTCAGGTTCATCACTCGATCTTGATATCTCCAGTTCTCATAAGTGGCACTCAGAGCCAGCTTCTTTGAAGATTGGAGATCAACGTGAACGACGGGGTTGAAGACATCTACCCAGATTTTCAAGGTGGAATTTCCATCACCCTGAAACAGGATGTAACCGTCATTCAACTTCAATGTTTGGCGGAAGGTGCCGTTGCCGACGAAAGGATTTGGATCCATTGTCAAACGTACGCGACCAAGTTTGAGCATGGAGTTATTTTCATCAAAGGTCCCACCTTTGGCAATATAAAACAAGATGGTGTCTGCGTAAGTGTGAGCTTTTTTTCACAAATAAAAAACCTACAACTTGGCTTCGACTCACTATTCTCAGCCCACACATTCAAGCCGAGATCCCCTCCCCCCAATGGCATGGATCCAGCCGAGTTCTTGCTCTGTGTTGTCCATGTTACGTCGTATGAGTCTGGGAGCGTAATGGCTCGAACAACCGTGGAGAGTGCTAGGAGAAGAAAAGAGACAATCATTTTTGTAGGATGCACCATCTGAAACGATTGAAATCAAACCGACACAATTCAATCACTACACAAAGGCGTAGATGACATAGTTATACTTTTTCTCAACCCCATATCCTACTCGAGAACCCCGCGTTTGTACTTACCCAGTTCTAGTCAATCTCCGCCTTCACCGGAACCCCGGTTTTTCCGATCGATGGGATCACCGGTTCCCCGACTATTCAATTTTGCCAGACCGAGATCGACACGGTAATCTCGTAAACGATTTAACCGTCTACAAATGACAACTGTTAGTGTGCATCGAGTCAGTTAGTACCTTAGAAAGGCTCGGGAAGGCTGGAAAGGCAGTCGAGTGCCGAGTTGGATCATTGGCTCGTCTACAATAATAAGGTTCAGCTACAACGCTATCATCTCCAGATACTAGTTCGTGCGGGGTTGAGAGGGCGGGGGTATAAATAGCTGGGGTTGTTCCATCCGTTCTATCGAGAGCTGAAGTTTAAGCAAAGGGGCTTTTCAGATGTTCATGGATCGAAGACTTTGAGTCAGTTTCTTGATAACGAAAAGGGATTTGAGATTTGATACTTGAAGCTACCATCAAGAACGCTGATCCTGTCAAAAGTTTAGATTTTCATTCTAGCAATAAGGCACGCCTTCGACTTCAGCTATGCATTTGAAGACATACCTCGATCTCAACAATTCACGTCACGTGTCGACCCATGTGGAGGAGGCTACTACTTGAATGGTGAGAGCAATCTCCAGAAACCAAATTAAAAGAAACTAAAGCGGAAAGACGATACTGATCGCTAAGTTATTCTCACAAATATGAGGGACCAGGACTCGAGCAAAAGCGATCATTCTGGATCGAGAAAGCTTCTCACGTGTTGCTTGTTTAAGTCTGGTGCTAGGTGGGATACTGACGAATCCGGTGACCACTCAGAACAGGAAGACTGGAAGTAACTCAACTCCCGAAACGTATTTGACGACTTCAATAGTAGAGCTCATGAAATTTAGCGGTGTTCTTCAAGCGCTTTGCAGCAAGTGGCAAAGTAGAGCTCAGTTGTTGCACCCTGCCCTGCCGCCATCATCATGTTCGATCTGTATCTTGCAGCTCTTACCGCACATGATTCCTCTACGTAGCAACATATATAGATTCCAAACTGGAATTATGTTCTATGATGCTGACATATTTGAGAATATTGAGCAGAGCGGTGAAGAAGTAGCAACCTCCTCCGTGTCATGTCCATTTGTCTCTACTTTAATGTTCTTCCGTGGCGAACCTTTTTCTATTATTTTATTGGAATGTCATCAGTTTTATGGTCGTAGCATGGGATATTCGAATTTAGTACATGCGAATGTGTAAGATGAAAATTTGAAGTAGTCACACGTTACCAACTATGAAATTTCCTTTCGATATTATGGATGCGAAACTATGCGGGAAAGAACATAAAGTTTGATGCCTGTCTACAGATCATCCCATCTCCATGTGCTGCTTACGTTGCGTCTGGAACATCTTGTGGATTCGCTTATATCGGGTGCAGAAACCCAGACTGTGAAATAGAGAAAGGGCGATATGCCCTTGCTCGAGCCTCGCTTCGACCTCCATCTCACGGCAACATGGAACACTACCAACCACCACTGCATCTGGCTGAAACCAATGCACACGTCCGGTAAGCCCTCCATTTAGATGACGGAACTTGGCTAATCTACTCCTAGTTTCAATCAAATCCACCCTTTGGAAGAAAATGAACAAACTATAATTCCCTTGCCTCAATTTAAAATATTCGTCAAATGACACCCTTCTAGCCCAAAATCCTACGCTCATTAATTACACAACACCTAGAAGGCAAACGACTATAAGATGCTCGTCCCTCGCACTCGTTTCCAAGCCGCTCGAACTTGCTTCGCTAGCACATCCGCTCTCTTCTGCAAACTTCCAAAGATTATCTACATCATCGTCGCAATGTTGATCACGGCCGCTATACTCCTCATTGTCGCACGCGTCCTCGCACATCCGGCTCAGGTTGAGGAGAGGCAGAGTTGTCCTAAGATCCATATTTTTGGCGCACGAGAGACGACTGCTCCTGTTGGATTCGGCACCGCTGGCACAGTCGTGAATTTGGTCCTTGGTGCTTTTCCAGGGTCAACCGCCGAAGCTATCGTCTATCCTGCGTGTGGTGGACAGTCCAGTTGTGGTGGGAAGAGCTATGGTGCTTCGGCTCTTGAAGGGACGGGTAATGTTGCAAAGACTGTAAATGCATATAACACCAAATGCCCCAATACTCAATTGGTTTTGGTTGGATACTCTCAGGTAAGCACTTCCACTATCGGACAACGATGGGCCAAGCACACAATTACTGACATTTTCAGGGTGGTCAAATCATGGACAACGCTTTTTGTGGCGGCGGAGACAGTAACATCGGTCTTTCAGACACCAAGACACCCATTCAAGAATCAGCAATCAAGATGATCAAAGCTGCGATCTTTATGGGAGATCCGCGACACATCCCTGGACTACCGTATAATGTTGGGACTTGCAGTGCAAATGGAGTAAGAGCCCATCTCATGCAAAGTGAGCTGGAATACGCTGACAAGAATATAGTTTGCACCTCGCCCATCTGGCTTCGTCTGCCCAGTTGCATCTGCAGTCCAGTCATACTGCGACTCCGCAGATCCATACTGCTGCAATGGAAACGACGCAAACGCTCATCAGCAGTACGGGAATAAGTACGGTCAAGCTGCGCTTACATTCATCAAGAGTAAGTTGACTGCATGAAATTAAAATGAGATATCATATCTGCATACGATCTGTACATACAAACTCCAAAGCAAAAGTTCTCACAGCCACCACATTTTTGAAGATGAAGCAATCCTAAGTGTGAGAATCTGCACGCCGTGAATTATTTTCTTTTAGCCATATATTGAGGCGGTTTGAGGTTTGTTTAGAGTCCTGCCCATCCCCCTGCGTTCGCTCGGTTAAGTACCCCGCGTTTTGTGGAGGGGGATGGGGGTGTGGTGGCGTATTTGCCTGAATGCAATGCCGCATGCTCAGAATAGATTGTAGGAATACGGGCAGTGGGGAATTTCTTTAAGCTTAATCTTAAAGGGTCGGCAAAGGTCATGCAGAGCCTGTTTTATTCGGCGGACCGGATGTCGCTTGGGAATGTTATGCCGCTGTGCTAAATCGTAAGTATTGATGTAAAGATGGAGACATGGAATAGGAGGTCTGAGCTTCGAAACTCCCTATTTCTTGAGGGATTTGAATCATGTAAGAAACCTAAGCTATTAGTGTAGAAAACAACAGTTCTTGTCTTGATCAAATGCCTTCACAGTTGAGTCATGATTGGTGTTGCCGACAGCCTGACTATCAGGAGCAAACGTGCATGCAGAGCAGTCTTCCCATGCTATGACGACGATGAAACTGTGGTTCCATGTAACTTTTGATGTCTGGATTACGTATTCTAGTTTTGTCGTCCCAGAAGTCCGCGTGTGAAGATGATGAACTGACGAAATTATGATATCACTTTCCGGCACGATTGGACCATGTGGTGTATACTCTGGCGGGCCGCCATCACTGCTCCTCGCCTTCCGACAAACTCCGAGATTCTTACATATCCCCCTGCCCTACCATACTTCACAGAGATTGTCTGCCGCGGCCAAAGAGCAACCGGAAGGTCTTCTGAAGCCGATTGTTGATTGCTGCAAACCAGCATATCCTCTCGACCTCCAAGTAGAGGATTTGGAGCAAGCAGTTTACCTCTTTCAATCACTTGATTTTGATGTAACGTTGAACAAATTGGAATGCTGATCTAGTCTCCTAGGAGAAGATTGCTACAACTGTCAAGCAGCAATTGCAAGTTCTTCCAAATGTGCTGGCTGTAGTACTGAATGTAAACCTTGTTAATAAGCCTACCAAAGAGGCAGAACACCTGCAGAGAATCACTACGCAAGCCATCACTCCCGCTACAGAAGAAGATCAATTACTGCTGTGATTCAACCGGATTGTAGTCTGGATACTTCCGCAATAGGTTTCGACGTTAGCGGTAGCAAAGATTCGGACATTGAATCCAGACGATGCATACCACCCACCCCTACAAACCTGCTGATCCTCACAGCCACTCGATATCCAGAAAGTATACTCATGAAGATGAAAAGTTTTAGAGACGAATAAAAAAATCGAAGACAAGAATCATCGAAGTAGCGGAGTGGACAAAATCATGGACGGACATATACGTGGGCAAGCAAATCAGCACAAAGAAAAGGAAAACTACGCCCTTCAAGCATTAACCTTACCCACTCACCTGAAGACCATAATTCTCTCCCGAGATCTTTCTTTTTCGCCACATCGAATAACAAACAAGGACAAGAACTAGATGTGAGTACCGACCGAGTGTTGGAAATCTCAATGCCACCCAAGATCCGACTGGCATAAGTTCGACGAGATACGCAAGGGCAGATCGATGGCTGCGATCGAGGCAAAGAGAGAGTGATGGAAGAAAGAATGGACTGATATATCGAGGTGATGCCCTCAGTGTAGAATCAGACGGAAAACGAGCGAGGGGAACGTACTCTGTTTCTTCTTTGTCAAGAATGATATGGTGAGGTTGCATAAGGGAAAGCGACGTGTGCGGGCTGCGGATGAATTCTGCAGAGGCCTCTCTGGCGTTAGGATGCTAGATGGTGCTTGAGTTGTCTGGCTTGAGGATTCGACGTTTTCAAATCCGGACAGCAGTTAGAAAATGAATTGAACTTCGACTCTACTTGACAGTGTATCGATTCGTGAATTATGCCTAACAAGGTCTTAACAAATTTTCGGAGAGATGACCACTGAATCAAGAGGTTCATAGTAGATATGGTGATGTGGCGGTGGTGCTTGAGATGGGTGGCAGACAGGCCGGGAAGAGGTATCCGGATGACATCTAGGCGCGAAACTCAAATATGGAGTCTTTGGGAAGCTTTGCGAGAAATGCAAAAACAATATTCATTCAAAAGTATATTCACTTTCCACGAGTTCCTCTTCGACTGTCAGATTCATGATGGTCTCCAGGAATAAATTATGGAGGGCACACCTCGGTAAAATAAAGTGGGGCTTAGCGATGTTGCCAAGCCATATGTGGCGAAGCGTACTCTATTGTACGAACCCACCAATGAAATCCCCATCCTCCAAGGCCAACTCCACTTCATGTGAAAGGATGCCAGCAGTGCAAAAAACAAGGTTAACATCATTCAATTGTGGCTGGGTGAAATCGCAGCAACAAAGTTTGAAGCTGCATTCGCGGTTATTGCTGCTCGTTGTGGTTAGTCAGCCAGCACCAGTGACATCATTGGACCTCTCGCCTGGCACAGAACGCGTTGCCTCGTCATCCCCGCCAGCCGAGCCACATGTAAACGAATCGAGGCGACGACCATATTATTATACGATGGATGACCTGTGAATATATATCTAAGTCTCTTTCGTCAAGAGTCTTCCGCTTCTCATACCCATCTTCAAACTCTCTCCCAACCTTCACCTTACGATCTCGCCCCTCTCACGGCCACTACCACCCGAACAAATCAAATCCCTCAAAATGCCAGTCTGGGAGAAGACCAAGCACGGAAGCAAAGCCGCCTTTGACAAAGGATGGGCAGCTTTCGAGAAGTTAGGAGCTCCAGTCAACAAACTCACAAACAAGATCGGATCGGAAGCATTCTGGCCTCAAGGTCTCGGTCCTGAATCCGACAAAGCAGCTCGTATCCTGAAATCATTCTGTAGTGAGTTACCCCGACCCCTAGAGGCTATGTTTATGAACTTGCTAACAAGAACAGAGGATGGATTCTACAAAGATGAGCCTGTGGCTACGGCGACGAGCCCCGTTACGGCTGGTCCTGTACCAACTGGCCCCGCCTCAAGCGTCCCTGCATCAGCCGGTCAAGCAGCACCGATCACCTCAACTACACCTTCAGAGAAAAGACCATTATCTCCAGGCCCCAAAAACAAACCCAAGGTTCTCGTCAAGATCCCCCAAAAAGTCATTCAGAACTGTGTCGGTCTGGCAGTTTTCACGGTCATGCGAACCGGACTCTGGGTGAGTGGAGCCGGCGGATCCGGCGTTCTCATCGCCCGCAAAGAGGATGGTAACTGGGGCCCCCCATCTGGAATCCTGATTCACACACTCGGCGTAGGCTTTATGGCTGGTATCGATATCTACGACTGCGTTATCGTCATCAATAACCGTAAAGCGCTGGAAGCTTTCAAGTCTTTGCGTGTATCTCTCGGAGGAGAACTCTCGGTTGTTGCGGGACCGCTTGGAGCTGGTGGAATTCTCGAAGCGGAACTTATTAAGAACAGCAAGAAGCCTATTTTCAGCTATGTCAAGAGCCGTGGTCTGTATGGTGGACTTCAAATCGACGGAACGATCATTGTCGAGCGAAACGATGAGAATGCGAAGTTCTACGGGGAGAGACTACCAATCTCGAGCATTCTTGCTGGGCAGGTCAAGAACATCCCGGTACAGACTAAGATGTTGATGGAGGTTGTCAAGCAAGCCGAGGGCAGAACAGACGTCGATCCCGTCGTTCTGGAACAGGCATCTCATATCCCACCTCCCTCCGACTTAGAGGTTGAGAAAATGAGTGAACCTACCCAGGACCAGAAGAACGATTTCGCTCCCCCGCCTCAATATGACCCTACTCACTTCGGTGCAGCCACTTCAACGGCGGCACATGATGAGAAGACAGGTTTCGGGAATCAGCAAGCTTACCCCGCCCATAATTACTCAGACCCAGCCAGCTGTGGCGCGCAACAAGCCTACCCAGCCCAAACCCACGTTGACCAGCCCAGCTTCGGCACACAACAAACAGGCACATCGAACCCTCTAGGAACAAACACTTTCGCACCCCATAACCAATCAACAACCACACATACCCCAGCCGTTGGCAACGACGGCTTCCCAACCTACGACCCAACCTTATACGATCCTCCAACTCCAATGGCTACAGGAAATACTTCCAACACACACCCGCTTCCTCTCGGCCAACATCCCATGAAAACCGATTCGGGATTCGCTCCTCCACCTGGACCACCCCCAGGACAGTCGTTGCAGAGAACTGATTCGGGATTCCCCGGACCCCCTCCTAGATCGCCGAGGAGAGATGCAGATTCGAAGCAGGATCCGGATGGACCGCCGAGGTATGCTTGAGTGGGGTGATGGTTGGTGAGATGATGAATTAGATGATGTTTATTTGTAAGCTTTGATGTTGTGGTAGCGAGGAGCTGAGCGTTGCCTTTTTTTTATTAGCTGAGATTACTATGGATACAGAATATTCAGACTCAAGCCTTCCAGAAGTGGTATATTCGGAGATTGTGATTATCTGAAATGTTCAATTGTTGCAGAAATTATAATTTGGCACACCAGGGTATATCCATCTTACAGTACACAAAATTCCCTTTTACTCTAACCAAATCTGTGAAGCTTTACACGAAAGCTAGAGCATCGCCCAATCGATATTGACAACGAAAGAAATCAGACATCGCTCCGATCGACATATTTTGGGAAGGCGAGAGCTCGTATCGAGGTATGGACATCCCATGTTGCTGTACGCAGGCCGTGGTTTCGGCCACAGTCTGGATCTCTGCGTTTACGTAGGAGGACTTGGCTCTTGACCTGTGATCCTCCTTGCCTTTGATGTTCGAAGCTTGAATCCAATCCTTAGACCGCAGAATCGTCTTTGTATCGGGCCAGGTAGCGCGGACTGGGAGATTGTGGATGAGAAGACTTCGCCGGCGTTCTTGTTTTGCTCTTTCTTGTCTCATTTCCATGCGTGTCGGACTTCCCGACAGCGACCTCTTCCTCTCGATTGAAGCTAACTCCGTTGGATGTATTGTTTGTGCTTCGTCGATCACCGCCTTAGGCCTCTCCTCGATCAATGTACTCCTCCTACTCAGCCGTTTAAGTTGACACTCGCTAACAGGAAAAATGCCTCGTTTCCTCTCATGCTTCACCTCCCAACTCTCCGTCCCTTGCGGAAATTCCTCTGGTGCCCTTTTCGTCTGCATCGAACATTCTCTTAAACCCAAATCCAAATCTCCATTCATGTATGTTTTTCTTCTTTCCGACCTCGTCTCAATATTCTGAATACTAGACTGCCCCTCCCTTGACTTCGTTGGACTCGGACCCGACACAGTATACGCTTTCCTCCTCACCAGGTCCCTCGCCACACTTGCCAAGTTCGGCGCCAGCTTTGGAATCTTCTGACCGGGCGAAATCGAATCCCGATACGAGATCTTACTATCTTTATCCGATGCGAAGAACTCATCATTCGAACCGAATGAGACTTGCAATGTCGGTATATGACGTGTACTGCGGCCGTCGGGTGGGAAGAGCCATTGCTGGAGCGTGGGAGGGAGTTTGTGGTGTTCTGGAGAAAGGTTTAATTAGCTTTGGTCCTCCAGAGTGATGTTTGGAACTGGTAGGAGGAGAGGTGAGAAAAAAGATCAGAGGAAGTAAACGCACCTTGGCGAAAATCACCACTATCATCTTCCCATGAGATGTAATACCGATCGAAAGCTCCAAACGCAACGCATATTATCTCTTTCACATTTTCCAGCTCTCGGAGTGCTGATGGGCCGTCTTTAGATCCCGATCTGATGTGGGACTTCGTTCGTCTTTCCCTTTCTGAACCTTGTTTGGATGATTGTGGAGTTTGCTTCCTTCTCCGAGTCGTCAGTTCTGGATGCCGTTTTCACTTGGATCAACTTCAGAGGTAGAACATACTTGACTATCACACTTTCGTGACTCGCGTCCCGAGCCTTACTATCAGCAGCGTCCACCTCTTCATCTCCACTCTCGCTCCCAGAAGTAGACACAGATGCCGAATCAGGAATGAACTCATCGCTCGTCCGCGAAAAACTCGCTACTCTAACCGGCGGATCGAAAATCGAGGAGTAAGACGTACGTGCCGAACTTGCTGCGTTGGAGCCTTCTGAGACTGAAGCATAGGAATTGCGGGCAGATGTCGTTGGTGAAGAGGATGCGTGAGGGAACTTTGGGTTTGATGGAGTGCGAGAGAGAGCTGTGTTATTGAGGGTGAGGGATGACATCGTGAGTTGAGTTTGATGATGTTTCTGGATTTGTTGACTTTGAAAATAAAGCAGATCAATGCTACCGCGTTCAATTGAAAAAGGTAGGAGTCTCTGCTCAACAACACTGCTGTAGTATCCCAGTCATCGACTCGCCAACATTTTGACCATGCACACCATGTCCTCCCTGCTCACCGTCCCCACAATATTGAAACTCGCCAGCCAGATTCCCGTACGATGCTTATCTTCCGAGATCTGCGCCGCCAAGCATCTCTCTTTCAACCAACGAACCACTTTTACGCATGATGGTAAGATCTTACACTCTCTGGCGTCTATCAGGTCATGGCTCGTGCTTCCGCATGACTTTTCTCTGCGGTCGTTGTTTTGGATGTGGGATCATGGTTGTTGCGGGGAGATGGGTGGGCTTTAGCGAGGATGGGGTTTTATATGTGTATGAGATGGAGGGTGTCGAATGATTGGGGTTCCTGATGATTTTGTGATGGCTAGGGTGGGAGTGAATGAAGACTGCTGGTGTTTATTAGGACAGCAGACATGTCGGCTCGGGAAGAGTTCTCGGGCCCCGGGTATCGTTCTGTGGCTTGGCTTCGTGCCGCATAGATGAGAGTGTGACTTGAACAGATGTGTCAGTTACACTCAATCTTTGGAAGTTAAACTAGAATACACATAACGAAAATAACTCTTCCTCATGGGTAAGAAAATGTTACGATCAGTGTAATCTACGACCCCTCATTCGGGGACCCCACAGCTGACAGGGTCAATCGTGAACGCCAAGCCTATTGGAGGAAAATCACAGGATTCAGATTGATTTGCATAGGTTCGGAGTGATATACAGCGAGATTTCGAGGTGGGTATACTCGACGGGAAATTCTGAATCTCGTTGCCAGAATGAAGAATAAAGGAGCAAGCACATTGAAGTCGCGAGGGCTTGGTTTCTTGTCCTGATAGTTTTACTTTCAGCTTCATTACTAGGCGGACCTTTATGATGTTCATTATAAAGTCACTCCTTACTATTGGAGTCTTAGTCGTATTTCAGACAGTCAAAGCCCAGAATGCATTTCCTGGAGCTGTGGGATTCGGTGCCATTGCGACGGGTGGGAATAGCGGGACAACGTACCATGTCACAACACTTGCAGATTCTGGTGCTGGGTCATTTGTGAGTGACTAACCTATCACATTATCATGCCCAGCCTCTTATTCACAATGCTGTTTACTGCGAAATAACAAATTTCCTGGTCTGATGAGTCTAAGGGAAGCGGCAGGATTTGTTCGTGACAAGACTTATATCTGACATTTGTTGCAGCGAGACGCTGTGAGTGCATCTAACCGCAACATCGTTTTTGACGTCAGCGGGTACATCATTCTCAAATCAGCCGTTTCATTGTCGTCTTCCATCACTATCAATGGACAGACGGCTCCTGCTCCCGGGATTGGGATCATGGCGGCGGAGGTGTCAGCAAGTGACAAAAACAATATCATCATCCGTAGTAAGTCTTTGAAATGTTTTCAATATCCGACGCCGCTTGAATATAGCTCATGGATGACCATAGACTTGCGTATGCGGCAAGGCAATTTGGATAAAAAGACTGGAAAAAGTGCTTTCAACATGGGAGGTGCTAAGAAGTGAGTTATTTCAAAGATCTAAACGGCTTGATCTGACAGAGCTCAGTGTTATTCTCGACCACTGCTCAGTTGCGTATGGGCAATGGGACTCAATCGACGGGGTTGGCGTGACAAATATCACAATTTCCAACTCCATCATCGCCTTCCCTATCGGTCAACAGTTCGGTGCACACATCGAAGGGAACCAAGCCACATACTACGGGAATCTCTGGGTCAGCGGACACAACCGGCAACCACTTTCCAAAGCTAATTCGCAATACATCAACAACGTAGTGTATAATTACCAAGCCGCCTATACAGTCGCTAATACGGGAGGTGTGTTCAATCACGACATCATCAACAACTATTTCGTTGCTGGACCGAGCACGACCAGCGTCAGCAATTACTATTTCCAAATCAACGCAGGTCAGAGTGTATACGCAAAAGGAAATTACGCAGATACGAATAAAGACGGAGTAATCAACGGAGCTCTGCAGAATAAAGTCGGAAGCTCTGTTGTCTTGAGTGCACCCTGGGCAAACGATTCCGCGGCCATGGCTTCAAGATCTGCGGCTGATGCTTATGCGTATGTTCTTGCCAATGCGGGGGCTTCACCAAGAGATGAAGTGGATGCTTTTGCTGTTAAGACCGTACAATCTTTGGGGACGTCTGGAGTCATTTATACCAATCAGGCGAGCACAGGGCTGAGCAATGGCGGATATGGCACGCTCTGATAGGATGGTGGATAATAGAACCCCATGATAGCTGCATGTCTTCTCAAAATGGAATTGAACACCATTAAGATTGATAAGAAACCTAGCTCGAACCTTAGTCCCTCATATCACCCAGAGGCTTCCCCATCCTGACCCGCTTCTCCCATCTACAAAGTTCCACCTCCAACACCTCCCTCTCCTTCCCCAACTTGCCAATCAACATGTCCTCATCAACGTCAAAATAAAGTCCCCACTCTCCACCATCTTCTTTTGTAGCAAGGAATCCCTCCCATTTGTCAAGAGTCAATCTCTTGTCCTGTCGGGTACAGTCGAAAGGTCCAGTGATGTTGGGATGGGCATCGGCTTTGACGCCATATCTGACTTGATAGGTTTCTCGATCAATATATATCCAATTCAGAATTGGTGCTTCGTCTGTGATTGTCGATACCAGTCCCTCGTAGGGGGCGGAATCAGGCGCAGTGGGGTACGGGAGATAATATCCCGCGAAAGGATGAAGCTCTGTGTCTGCTGGATTGGTTTTGACGTACAGCTAGGAGTAGAATTATGAGCACGAGTTCGAGCGAGAATCAAGGGAAATCGACAAACTCTTGACTTCTTCAACGCAACTTGTCTATGGTCGATCTCTAAACTCAGTGGCGAGGGGTCTGAGCAGCTCACAATGAGATTGCATCTGCGCGCGCGATGTTCTTCTCTCCGATCTTTTGTTTGGCCCTGCCGAATCGCTTCGTTTGTCGCGAGTAGTGCCGGACAAGTCAACAATGCGATTAGCATAGACATTTTACTTCTTAGTTAACTTCTCCGAATATCTCAAAGCCGAGTGCAATCTCGTCTGATCACATGCTGCGGTGATACTTTCAAATTTATTCTTCCATTGATGCGGCGCTAAAGGGCCATATCAAATATACCTGTCCAGGATCTCATGCCTGTTAAAGTTCCGAAACTCAACACAGACCTCTTGAGCACAACATCGCCAGGTAATCGACCTCGCTTATGCATGGATGTAACATCATAAGGCCATTTCAGGGGCTCTGCATTCGTGCCAGTACGCCACTTGTGGTTCGATTTAGGTTGGCCCTAGCAAAAGCTTTGGTGCTTGATGTCCGGCAGACATCCCGCGGTGCGCGACGCAGACTGAATTCATCTGTTTATGTTCCGATGAGCCGACAGCTGCAGATTTGGCAGGTCTGATGTTGAGACGAAGGGTGCATGGATTGCGTTTTGTAGATGGAGGTAGCATTGAAGTCCTGGATTTGGTCTAGAACCTTTCTTGTTTCCTAACGCGGAATGTGTAGGTCTCTGAACTGATTTTGGGAACTTGTATAAATTACGTGGACTTCGTCCTGAAAGACAAATCTTCACTCCCATCATCATCCCATCTTCATCTCACCTTCTCTACACTTCATTGACTTACTCTCCTGGTGAGATCTTCCTTCGAATTCTGCAATTAATAGGCCATCACCTTCCCCATCAATCTTTCATCAACACACATTCATTCAGCGTCATTGCCATCCACAAACCCAACAGACACCACTTCGAAGCCCAACAAGAAATTCAAGATGTCCGCCACGTAAGCTCTTCCTCAATTCCAGATGCCCCTCTCTGTTGGCAATATAACATATCGAATTGACAAATGAAGAAAAAGTGCCACTTTCAACCCCACCACTAACGCCGCATACTCCCCTGGTAGCGACGACTCATCTCGCGGAAAGTCTCTTGCCCCAGCATTCAACCCAGCTCCATTACCTACATCTTCAACTTTGAGAGCACCTGCTGGTAAGTCACTCTCGAGCATTTTTCATCCTATCTCCTCCGCCATCTTTCGATTTCCAGATTTTGACCAGAACAGGCGGTCTTCTCAAAGGTGCCACCGACGAGAATGGTCAACTGAAAGCCGCGGCGCTGATGGTTGGAATCAAACTTGATCTCGAGGCTGAAGTTCATCTGACGGCAAGAGTTCGGGGAGACATCACGATTGGATTGTACTGAACGTATCGGGAACGTGACTTTGGTGACGATTGTAACTTGCTTGGAGGGACGACACCTTGATCCAGGCACGGGCTGGGCCTCGATGTGGGATAGTGATGGTTATTGCAGCTAGGCTTTTAGGACTGCAGGACGAGAGGGAGAGTGTGCCACTGTGGAAATTATCCCATGCTTATGTTGCGCGAGGTAGAACGCAGACCTTATTGGACCCTCTCTTTATTTGAGCTGGGGACAGTATGGCAATCTATATCAGACCAGGACTCTCACCCTTAACTTTGCTTCACAATGTACGCAATCAGAATTGAGTCCACAACCATGACAATCCACGCTGCAAACCCAAATGCACCTTGAAAAACACCATTGAAATGTTTCCACAGAAAGGCCACAACTCCACTCATGACCATCATGAAAATATTGAGAAATGAAATAGCCATCCAATTGGGACCCTCGTTGATGTGTATTCCCCACCCCTCATTTATCGCCCCTGTGAACCTGAGAATACTAGTGTCAAGTTTCTTTGGAAGTCTTGGTAGCCAAGCCGGTACCGCACCGAAGAAATCGCACGATAGATAATGGAGGAATATGTCTTGTGGCATCGGTGGATCGTCCTGGAGCGGGCAAGGAGCATATATATAGGTCTTGGCATCAACCTCTTGAGGTGGCGGGATACATAGTGGTTTTTGCAGGATCCCAACGCGAAGCGGATCTTGTACTGCAAACTGTGATAGAACGTTAGCTACTTTTGCAAGTTAATCTGTATTTGGAACACGCGCCTTGACAAAATGAATTGCGGCTGGCTTCATAAGCCCAAATTGAGTCTTGAAAGACCGGAGCTGAGAGTACTGTGCTCGGATTCTCTTGAACAGTCCTCCGTCACAGCCTACGCCCCGGAGATCGATCTTGCCTATTGTTTCGGAATATTTACGGTGTTGACACAGAGTTCAAGATAAGCCTGATTTGTTGGCGGAGGGCTCGGGGTGTTCAGGGAGGATCTTGAGCCTGCGAGGCTCAAAGCCGAGGAGTTGCTTGTAAGTTGATATGAACTGGAAGGAGAACTCCCAGAAGAATACACCGGCAAAGGTGTTTGCATACCCGATGATGGCCCCATCGCATACGAAGATGTTGGCCCGGGATTGGACCCTGTACATGGTAGGATCGCGGCAAGCCGAACGGCTTCTTGTGTAGAGTGAATCGAGAGATCGATAAACAACTCATCGCCGCATTTCTATGGAATTTAGTCAAGTCACTGTGTAATTCTTAAAATATACGTACGCATTTCCACACGATTCTTTGCTTGTCAGATGAGACAGTTGGTTGAAAAGCTCGCTTAACGAAATTCTTAGAAAAGTGGATGGTGAACTTGAAGATTTGCGACACAATGTTGGCGAACGGACATCCATGGAGATAGCACTAGATTTGTGATCATGCTGTTCACCAGACACGAGAATAGAACTGGGTTCGTTCTCTAGAAGATTGAACTCACTAAGACCATACGGCAATGCCCGGTACTCGTGTTGGGCTTTCAGAATACTAGTCTGATCGACGGAAATTGACTGGCTGAGGTCCTCTAGTGTTGATTTTATTAAACTCGTTGGAGCCACGATTGCCTCACGTTCTTGCGGGTCAGTCGTGGGGGTGAACAAAGGCGCATGTTGTGGTTCTGCAACCCTGTGTACCAAGCAATTTTGGTGTTATCGAACTACAACCCTCCAAAGTATAAGGGATTTCGATAGTGGGCGCATCTGGCATATCAGTATCTTCTTGCCCGCCGCTCCACATGACCAAAAGTGGTAAAGTCAATGCATCCCATTTGAATCTGCGCCAACTTCAAGTCGCTTCCTTTTGCTGGGTATGGTGTCGTTGCTTGGAATCATCGCCCTCTTCTTCAAACCCCCAACTTCCGTCTTGAAAGGTGTCTCGGGGTCAGACTGAGCAATGTCAACACTTCGAAGTATCTGGTTTTCTTCATGTGTAGCAGAACCTCCAGGCTCTGCTGCATTTTGCGCGGTTGGTCTGGTTGGATCCAAAAAGAGCGCCAACGACCGTTCCAGCTTCTTAAATGGGTCCGATAAGGTCAAAAATTCTCTGACCCGCTCGAGATTCGGAAGCGGAATCCCCTCGTTGTCGCTGAAGCCGCTACCAAAGTCACTCTGTTCGTCTATCTGCAAAGACTGTAAGCATTCCCCAGAACCAGAACCCACAAGGAGTCGCTCGAGCATGATCTTATCAACCTTCCGATTCTTTATTTCGTGAAATGCCTTTGCCAATTTGTCAATGTCGCTGCACGCGAACTGCTGGCGGATCACTCTTGTAGCATGCGCTCGATAGGTATAGACTAGCTTGATAGCACCCATCTGAGTAACATTGTTTTGGTTGGCCTCAATCCGAAGATTATTTGCGAAGTCTCGTAAGAGGCGCCGAAAGTTTCGTTCGAATTTATCGAGGTCCATCATCTGAAAGCCCTTGATGATAAGATGCCTGATTTCATCTTTCCTAGCCAAAACCGAAACAACTTCTTCCACAGCTCCCCCAACTGCTGCAGGGTTAATAGAACTGAATGTCTCTCCTGTAAAGCCACTCATAATAGATGCGATAGAAGTAGAGTCCCACATATCATTTGCCATTCCATCTTCGGGCTTCAACTGCTGTGGGGATGTTTTCGTGTTTGTCCGTTGCTCCATTGACGCACGGCTAAAGTACCCACTATCTCGAGACGATATCGTCGAGCCATAAACGATCTTGTTTGAAGGCGTGCGGTTCTACGATTCTCGCAGAGTAGAGAACCCGATGTCGGTGGCTGGAGGCAAGTGATGTAACCGCCCAGCCATTGAATTCTCGCTAATCTTCTCGATTTCGAAGGTATCCCACTGTGAAATTTGCTGTTGACTGGCTGCTGAATTTCAGGCGTTTTGTCGAAGGGGAGAGCGTCATCTGATGCTTTTAATTTCATATTATTATCTGGTCCAGGAAGTCCAAAGATGTTGCCATTTAACGGATCATCAGGCCAAGGATCTTTCCAGTCTGAAAGCATGCGGAGCCCAGCAGTAAAATGAGCCGAAACATGGACACATCTTGATTCCCAATCCATACAAAACGCCCCGCAGAAGCCAGAGACTCCTTCCCAGTCCGGCTCGATGTCCACGTACCAGTTTTCCACATCAGCCACACACCCATAATGATCTTTCAAATGACGAATAAGCTCGTCTTTTAGATGGAAGTCATGATCAAACCTGAAAGCTTTGCCAAGGCATTGGTCATGAGATTTTGTTTGATTTCTAACTGTGCCAAAGGCCACTCCACATACGTAACAACTCGCGTCTCTACCGAATCCATGTGCTAAACACTCCCACTCTTTCTGTGGCCAATGAGTCTCTTCGTGTAGTTGCCAATCCGCATAATCCAAGGTTTCTTTCAGGCAATAAATCCCGTCGAGGTTGATACGAGTGCACTGAAACATTCTCGAAGCTTGGGGGCTATCAGTGGCTGGTCCTCTTCTTTTCTCATTCATAGGATAAGCTACGCGATGATTATTTGACAAGGAATGATATGCTAAGCCTTGTGGGACTCGAATAGGCTGCTTTCTGTCTAGTATCTGCTTTCGCTGTTCATCGGATTGATCTGCGATTGATGTGTTGGGAGATCATCGATAACCAGAATCGTGTTGTGACGAAATATTTTGAGACATATCGAACAGGTTTTTGGAACCAGATTGATTGTTGCTCGCGGCAAGTAATGGCTAATAAAATGTATTCTGTGGTTGAAAAGTACTGGGTGGTGCCTGCACTCGATGGTCGTGCATATTCAACTGGTGATCTCCGAATTGAGCAAAGGGTATTTGTGCGGAACCATCTTCAATCGAAATATTCTGATCCGGTCTGTAGCCACCATAAGATATTACTGCAGTCATCAGGTTATCATCCGTTGGGTAGGACCATTTATCCCTGTGATCCTCATGCCCCTCCATTGTGGCTTAATGGCGTGAGACAGCGCCTACGCCGTTGGCTTTCACAATCGCAGCGGGGATTTCTCACGAAGGAGTTTGTGTTGGTGTGATTACAAAGGATGTTGAATTACTGTAGAGTAGAAAGAACGGATGTCCAAGCATCTTAACAGACCACCTCACCTTTGCACAGCCCCTTTCTTAGTTCGCCCGACTGGAGTGTACTGTACGACTTCACTGGGCGTCACGGCTCCCTCGTGCATCGCAAGGCCGATTTGAAACTCTGACCGCCACGGTGAAAGTCCCTCTCATTCAAAGACCCATCTTCATCTCAGTCGTGACGGGGTCTGCTAAAGTCCGCCATGAAATAAAAGTGGAGATGTTGACGTATAAGCGAGATAAAGGGGATGGTAGCAAATTGAACTTGACGTTTTTCTAACAGAAATACCAAAAGGCGAGCAAGTCAAACATACGGAATCCAAACGAAAAAATCCATGAATTATAGTCACTCAATAGCGCACACTTAGCATTCAAATCCGGGACCCAAAGCATCCAAAGTTACGAAAACAAATTATTCCTCGCTTATCAATTATCGAAGCCTTTCCCGTTGTTGAGGCCGGTTTCATCATCAAGCACCTGGCCATCGGAATTGCCTTCCCCAGCATTATGATCCACATTACCCTGGTCGACTCCATTACTGTTTCCATCAGCCCCTCCATCTTGATTGCTTTGGTTCCCACCAGTATTCCCATCATTCTGAGATCCTTGAGCCCCATTCTGATCTCCTCCTTGATTTCCCTGGTCATTGTCCTCGTCGCTGCCAGTTCCACTACATCCCCCACCTCCATTATTTCCATCCTTCCCATCATCATCACTCCCGCTATCATCAGACTTCTCAAGCTCATCATCTACCCCTCCCTCTGGGTAACGATCTTGTGAATCTTGTTGATATCCTTGATTCTCTACAACTTCGTCGGGGAGTGGCCTATTCGGATTATTGGCATCTTCATTTTTATCTTCCGCCGCCTTCACACCAGCATCATGTTTTGCCTGCGTGTCATCAAGCCTCTTCTGTCTCTTGCGCGCCAGCTTCTGCTTCCTAGCTGCTCTAGCATCTCTCCTTGTCTGACTTGCAGCGGCGGCCGCAGCCCTCGCTGTAAGTACCACAGCTGGGATAAAATCGCGATGACGATAACATCCATAGGGAGGCATTCCATTCGAATTTGTGATCTTTTGCCTGCATGGAATCCCAGTAGTCGTCGGCAGAGCGAGGCATTTTCGGGGCCCCACGAGGGTGGGATAAGGCGTATTGGTGTCGTCGTGGTCGTCTGAGTCTGACTCGACCTCTTCATCATCGTCGCCTTCCTCGTCGTCGTTTGAGCTACTCGAGGAAGGCTCATCGTCTGGAGCACTGCCAGCTGGCTTCCTGGGCTTCGGGCGAGGCCTAGCTAGCGTTTTACCAGCTCTTGCTCTTACAACTGCTGCGTTTCTAGCCGTTTTCTTCCTCTTTGTAGTTTCTTCGTCATCAGATGACCGGGCTGGGGAAGGTGAATCGTCTGCATTGCCATTTTCGTCTCGACTCCCATCCTTGCTTGCATTCTCATCCTCATCCTCCTCGGAGTCCGAATCAGTACTATGACGCTCGTCCTCGGAATCATAGTCCTCATCTTCCGAGTTGTCAAAGTCCGACAAGATGGAATCGTTACTGCTACTTCCACGATCGGATCCACTAGCCCGTCCATTATGAGAGGAAGAAGCGTCCGAGTCTCCACCACTGTCGCTTCCTCCATTGCCTCCACTTTCATCATCACCTGCTGGAGCAGTAGCAACGGAAGAATCAACGACTTTAGCTACTTTTCTCGTATCTTTGCTATCATCTTTGTTGCTTTCTTTCTCCCTTTGTCCAGTACAGTCTTGCTTCTCCTTATCAAACTTCTTCTTCGCTTCCTCCTCCTTGTGAGGCGTATCCTCATCCGTAGGATAATAATCGGCGCCAAAGTACAAGGGTCCCGAATTTCTCAGCGGATTTCCAATATGACTATACTTCTTCAAATCCCTCTCCTTTTTCTTCTGTGTAGCTCTCTTCGGTCTCCTAGCCAACCGCCTATTCTTCTTCTTCTCCTGTTTCCTTTTCTCATCGTCAACGCTATCATCGCTTAAATCGCCATCTTCATAATCAATATATGCCGCATTGGGATTAAACGCTGTAGTGTCCCATGGATTCTTGACACCGGGCCCATATTTCTTCGCGAGCTTCCTTTTCTTCCCCTCAACGGCCTTCTTCACCTTATTTGCTTCGATCTTCTGAGCCTTTGGCTTTTGGACACTCGGCTTCTCCTTCCCCTCCGCGATCGTGGGACTAGGCGGATCTGTGGGCCAATCGTACGGTCCTGGCCCCCCCTTGATAGACTGCAGGTAGGAGTCTCTTTTCGGATGAGATGTACTCTGCGCGTGGACTGAATGGAGCTGGCTTCTTCGCGTATATCCTCTTCTTGCGATCTGGCATGGCAGGAGATGGTTGGTCTTGTGCTTTTTGCGCTCCTTCGTCGTTGTCCGAGGCGGCGCGGGCTCGCTTGGAGGCTTTTCTGCGTGATTTGTTAGCTATGTCATTTTATTCTCTAGTCGACGGGTTTGAACAATTCAATTTCAATGAATCATTTTTGTCCACGGGAAGAAAATTTTACTTACTGTTTGGTCTGCCTGTGAGCCATGTTTGCACTCAGTTCTTGCTGTTCGCGTGATAAAGGGAAGAAGAATCAAAGTCGGGTTCGGTGTCGAGTCCATCTTACATAGAGGTTTGGAGACAAAGCTCTTCTGTGACCCCTTGATTCTCTTGACACTTGCCGCCGGATGCATCGTGTTTGTGTGAATAGATCCCTTCCGTCAATTCTTTGGTATTGTGTGGACTGGGCTTGAAGCTCGACGGATGCGGCTGCAGGATAAAGAGAGGCTTCGCTTCAGGTTGGTCTTCGACTCTATCCGGCCATTTTGCGAGCAGGAACATTGCGTGGTCTTGTTCTTACTGTGAATCTTCGAAAGGGATCTCTTGGTTGGCGCAAAGTGAGGGGTAGAGATCAGGGCTCTAAAGCACCCACTGTGCTAATTTAAAGCAGGAAGTAGGAAATTCGAAGCAATTTATTGAATAGCATTCCGAAAAACAATTGGGGAGCCAACATTGATCGAATTTCAGCACACATCTGTCGGGGGAGGAATAGGAGACATTGAATTTACTTGCCAAACGCACTTTGGCGGACAGGCAGCGATTTAATTGCAGTGGCAAGATATCGCAGGTCGGTGGAACGAACTCCTTGCTTGCTCGCAAAAGAAAAATAACCTGTACAGTATCACCAACAGAACTGAATGGAAATAAATCCGCAATAGACTTCTGGAATGCAAAATGGACATAATTCCCAACCCGTCCCATAAAAGAACGATATAATTCATCACTTTAATAAAACAGAAGTTGCTTCGGGACTGACCATGTTGTAAATTAATCGCTTGACTGCTTGAGAGAAATATGTTTGATCTTCACACCTGAGTAACCCAGGTCTGACTGAATACCCACCATACTACATGTCACTGGTAGGAAGAAGCCCGGTTTTCGGAAGGTGGGCTGATACCAAACACTTCAATAAACGTCCGAGGAATGGCAATTCTTTCCCATTCTTCCACATGACAAACGGTATCCCCAAGCAGTCGCTCGTCATCGTCATAACAGATCGATATCGCAAATCTATCAACTGGAAGCTCGAGATGATATGCAAGGCAAGCTCATTACCATATCAAGGAACCCAGCACACAACCGACGTCCACCATGATGATATTCGGCTACACAGCCTTATTCAGGCACCTAATCTGGGATTGGCAGGTCCTCAATCTCGCCAAGGAGAGGAGTCAAGGCATTGTACGCTTGGCTGCTCCACCAAAGCAGCATTCTATCCAGTCACAGGCAGTTACTTTATTAAATAGAAGCCTTCTATCAACTCCCAAGACTTTTCCAAGAATTCGATGCATTTTCCAATGCAGTTGTTAGCTTTATTGTGGCTGTTATCGCCTTGGCTCCTTCTCAGTTCAGCGATAGCTGCAAGGAAATGGGAGGCGAAATGCATGCATTACAGGCCTTATTTCCACTTACAGTAGTGTCATGTACTCCTCCGCAGCTCGTATCCTCGCTCTAGGTATCCTGATTCTTGAGGATAATGATGGATTCGATGTACAAATTGATGCATTTCATAGGCCACAAGAAACCTGCGGACCTGGTCGGGAAGTGGAGAGCTAGACGATCCAGGTACGATGCGGGGTGTGCAAGCTGGGCAAGATGTCTTATCTGCACTGGCTGGAGCTTCATTTCTCGAGGCACTTGGTACTCATGCCGCATTTCTGCCAGCCAGCTTGCCTACTCGTACTGCCTACTGAACCTAGATGAGCCAAGAGGAGGCTGGCTGCTCGTGATAGTAGAACCCCACCTTAGTGAACTTTTCCATGCGGCCGTCCCGTGTTGGGGGACTAAGTAGGAAGGTATCAGGCTGTTGAGCCAGCTGCCAAGCTCTCCATTGACAGGGCATGCTGCAATCATTCGATCTACTCTGTATGGAGGGTACTGTAGTGAACAGTGGGATTGGGAATTGCGGTGGCCGTCGAGATTAGGGTGTGTGTGTGTGAGAGAGAGAGAGGGTAAGGGAGGGGAGCTATATTAAGTACGAAGTTCCCCCATGAATATTCGAGTTCTGCACTTCATTCCCTTTTCACTTCCTCGCGAAAAGTCAATCCTTAATCATGAAGCTCTCTACCTATGCCAGTGTCCTCGCGACTATCGCTTCTCTTGTTGAAGCTGGGCCTGTAGCTCGTGCTCTGCCTTTGGTTGAGTCGGTATGTCTCCCCACTTGTTTCACTTTCTCGAATTCTTGTTCACAGTCCCATTGAATGAATTGAGCTTAAACTAACATCAATCAACCAGAACAAACTCCGCCGCGTCTTGCTCCGCTCCGAGCTCCTTGCAAAAGGAAAGACACTGCAAGGCTTCGCATATGCCACTGAGGGACGCAACCGATATATTGGAACCCCAGGACATAACTCAACCGTCAATTGGCTCTACGACACACTGACGGCCACTGGATACTATGATGTATATCTGCAGCCATTCAATGTCGAGGCTTCCGAGGCAACTGGAACTGCCAATGGAGCACCTCTGGCTGTCCAGGCTATGACTGGTACTCCGGCTGGAACTCCTTCTGGAGAGCTGGTCAATGTTGCGAACATCGGTTGTGATGCTGCAGATTACCCTGCTGCTTTAGTTGGGAAGATCGCTCTGATCAAGCGTGGAACTTGCCCGTTCGCTCAAAAGGTATGTCTTCCGCTCTAACCGGCAAAAGTTTATCAATGAAGAAAACCTGCTGACTTGTCCAGGCTGAACTTGCCAAGAAAGCGGGTGCCATTGGAACCATCATCTACAACAATGTCGCCGGAGCTTTGGCAGGTACCCTTGGCGGCCCTGGTAACTTTGTCCCAACTGTTGGTATTTCCCAAGAGGACGGACTTGCTCTTGTTGCATCCGGCGGAACTGCTTCGTTGAACGTGATTGTCACAGTTGTTGGAACGTAAGTGACCCAATTCCCTCAACCGCATACCTCACCTAACTCGTCACAGATACAATGTCATCGCCGAGACCAAGGGAGGAGACCACTCGAATGTCATCATGGCAGGAGCCCACACAGACTCCGTCGACGCCGGCCCAGGAATCAACGACAACGGCTCCGGCACCATTGGCATCCTTGAAGTGGCCCTCAAGCTCACCGCATTCTCCACCACCAACGCCGTTCGCTTCGGCTGGTGGTCCGGCGAAGAAGAAGGTCTTCTCGGAGCCGAACACTACGTCGCTAACCTCTCCGCCGAGGAGGCAGAGAAGATCCGTCTCTACCTCAACTTCGACATGATCGCCTCGCCCAACTTCGTCTACCAGATCTACGATGGCGACGGATCGGCCTTCGGTACTTCGGGCGCCCCTGGTTCCGCCGAGGTCGAGAAGCTTTGGGAGGATTACTTCAAGAATGAGGTTGATATCGCTACTGAGCCTACTGCCTTTGATGGCCGTTCTGATTATGGTCCTTTCTTGGATGCTGGTATCGCTGCTGGTGGACTTACCTCCGGAGCCGATGAGGTCAAGACCGCCGAGCAAGTCGCTATCTGGGGAGGAACCGCTGGTGCCATCCTCGACCCTAACTACCACACTGCCAAGGACACTCTCGAGAACCTCAATGTTGGCGTTTGGGTTCAGATGACCAAGGGTATTGCTCATGCTATTGCTACATATGCTCGCAGTTTTGCATCTCTCCCACCTAAGACCAAGAGAAGTGTTGAGAGTGTCAATGTTGAGGTCAAGCGTGATGTTGGATACAAGAGGAAGGGTGGCAAATTCTTGTATTAGATGTGACGACGGGGGAAAAGTATTGTAAAGATGAGGAAGCAATCTGTATATGATAATGTTTATATGAGGATAATGAAATATGATCAACAGAGACTTGTATGTTTGTTTCCTAACGTAGGAGGACGTGAGAACAGCGTGCTAATGGGAAGGCCCTGGGTGGATCCCAAAGTTGAAACTCGCCTCCGATAAAAAGAGTACTAAAATGATTCCCTCGCACTCATGGCAGGGAATATCAGATCGCAATACCTGAAGCATGATATAACATTCGGAAGGGGGAGTCTAGATCAGAGGCTGGTTGTTTTGGTGTTGGGATGACTAAGCGATATTAGGGGAAGCTGGATCCTGAAGCTTTCTTCATTCCCCTCAGCATGTCCACTCTTCCTCTCCCACCGCAACCATCACTATCAGTATCATCCAGTGTCTGAAACCCCCTATCTACAACACAGCTATCATTCATTTCCTCATCTGCGAGGATCGCGCCCATAAATACAAGGCGTGGGCGGCGTGCAATAACGGAGTTGAGGTAGCGGGGTCTAAGTTTGAACAGCTTCATCCCCAACATCTCCAGCCTCTACCGCCTTGCCATTTACTATCGCATATCATGGTTAAAGAAAACCGGACACAGATGATCCTTTCAACCCCAGACTGTTGGCTTGTGCCCATACCTCTGGGGCCACAGGTAAGTAGGAGATCCTAGGTTATATTCTCTTCAATTTTACCTATCAAAGTCTCTATCACGAAGAGCTTCACATGCTTTCTTTCGGGCATGAAAGCATCTTGCTGTGTTTCTCCTCTGTCTTATTTTCCTTGTATTTTCTACGTCTGCAGTGCTTGCACAGAATAACGGTCTAGCATTCAATCCATACTTGGGTACGCAGTTCCCTTTCTTCTTGTTTATCAGACAAGACTAACACTTACCAGACGGACATCCTATCAATGTTCCTCACTCCCTTCCACTCAGCGAAAGTCATCTGTGATCGAATTCCTCTACTATCTTCAATCTTGGACTGTGAACTTGATCAATCGAATACAGGTCAACTCTAGACCAACTTTACGAAGTGGAGCTCGACGGGAAGATACACATGGACTAGAACAGGGGTTCGACAGTGAGACCTTGCGCTGGGTGAACTCAGATATGGCCTGTGGCCTCGATTCGGGGCAGCATTTGCTACCGGCGCGAGGTTGAGTGTGATGGACAAACCATACCACACTGGGACAATGGAGAGTTGTTGACCACAGCAAAGGATCTTAGCGGGAACTCTACGACTATCATACGGAGTCTAGACGGCAGGAGGATACGATACTTGCGTCTTGGAAATTGAGTGGAAGTTTTGCTGATTGTTGTCAATTTGATGAATAGACACAAAGGACTAGTGGTCAAGAAGCTCCCTCTGGCATGATAGTGTCCATTTCCCACCCACTGCAACTATAGAGCTACCTAGCATCAAGAAATGCAAGGAACGCCCCGTCCGAATAACAACACCGACTAAACTCCGCAAATCCAAAGGAAGGGTATCCAGTACCAATACTCCACTACACGATTCAATCCCATCTGTTCGAAGGATCCTAATCCGAGTAACCCAAATAATCATTGTATGATTCCATATTCTAGCCTGTAGTACTTCTCTGCTACTCGTCCAACGATACATCCATACCGATTCCTCTCGCTCACGGGTCGCAGAAATAGAAGAAGCTCTCATCCGAGCTATGAAGTGTGGCCTCCGCAGCAGACACCGACACAATTGCGGTCGCTTCTTCCACCACAGCTGACGAAGAGCTGGGTAGCACTGTTCCTGCCGGCGGGCCAGCTTCTGCAACTACCTGACATTGTGCTGTTTGATCATTAGCCATGTCCTTCTCTTCCCCATCTTGTCCTCCCAACCGAGGCGGAAGCATGCTCACTCTGCTGGTCATCGCAATCTCCAACTTTAATCCCACTCGCGTTGCTCCCGTCGTTCGAATTCGCGACTTTAGCACACGCGTTATGCTGGTTGTTACACGATCGCGTGGCTGCCGTCTTGAAGTCATTAAAAGTGTCGTCGCCTACTTGGAACGGTCTTTTCGGGTCGGTCGTCAATGTTATGGGTTCTGCGGGGATGGAGGCAAGGGCTTGCGTGAATGACTGTTGGGGGAGAATGTTAGTGGTGTATCGAGGGTGAGGGAGGGAAGATTGATGAGGGGTTTCTACGAGGAAAGTTGGACGGGAGAACGAACCATGAGATTGACGCCGTCGGCACGGGTGCGCAAGAAGCCTGGGAAAATGATTGCAAGATCTGGTGCCGCAAGGGCGTGTGCTGATAGAGTCGCTATCGCGATGGATATTGTTGTGAGCTTCATTTTCGTTGGGTGTATATTTCCAAAGTACAAAATCGTCAATAATGTCGTGAATTGAGTTTCAAAAGAAAGTATGCAGTACATAAAGTGAAAGCTGATCAATCAGGTAAGCAAGCAAGTATAATCTGTATCAAAAGAGTGTCATATCAATCCTATCGATTGATCAAAGTAAAGAGCGAGAACCAAAATGAGAAATCAAGAATCGTAGACTAAGGTTCAGCATGACAGCGGGAACACCCAGATCTTTAAGATTTCTATCTGAAGTACAGATCAGACGAGTAGAAAA
Source organism: Rhexocercosporidium sp. MPI-PUGE-AT-0058 (assembly GCA_020746875.1). Taxonomy (NCBI): domain Eukaryota; kingdom Fungi; phylum Ascomycota; class Leotiomycetes; order Helotiales; genus Rhexocercosporidium; species Rhexocercosporidium sp. MPI-PUGE-AT-0058. Next base: position 547,152 of record JAGTJL010000022.1, read on the forward strand.
GTAGGGAACGCATTGAAAGGCCTTGTAGCAGTATGGTTTCGGAGTTCGGATCGTGTTCTCTGTTACAGATACAATACTTACCCCTCGAATTTAATGTCTGAGCGCCAATCTGGACTGTGCTGTGCTGTAAGCGAGTTTGATGGGCGACGAAAGGAGGGGTTTCTGGCGAATGGGAGGTGGTTTTTGTTTATTACTTGGGATACATGTGGAGAGTGGAAGTGGAGGATGTTGGTCCGTTATGATTTTTTTGGTTTAGTGGGCTTCGACTTGCTGGGCACAAGTTGTATTTTTGGGACCTGATATTTGAATGGTGGAGATGGACCAATTCACGTGCTCTCGCCGTTCCTAATTTTCTTGATATTAATCAACAAATGCTGCAAAAAACTTATGGCAATTTTGTGCGAGTGGAAGATCTTCCGACTAGTTATTAAATTATGTCTTTCTCAAATTTTCAAAGAAGCCAGTGCGGTCTACATTCCGCAAGCCGCTCGTTAATGCCAGACGATAACAATCCTCGAATCCTAAAACCCGCTTCATCAGTCTGAGAACAGAATCCCTCCACCATAAAGGCCACCCAAAGAGCACATCGGAACCCATTATCCGACAGACTCGAATTCACGCACGTAGAAGATGATTTCCACACCTTCGGCACAACTTCATCGATCAGCACACCCAAGCCCGAAAAAGCCACCGACGTCTCCTCAGCCAAGCGCAACGGGCCGTCTCGGCAAGTAGTCGAACCTTCACGGCTTTTCTTGACAAGTATCTAGAAGCCGCGAAGAAGCACCCAAGACTTTCTAGACTATCCGACACGCTGCTGCCAGGATTACACTTATGCACGTGACTGCACTGAAGACCCCTAACCAGGTCCCTGTAGCAACAGCCTGAAGCGAAGTGTAATCCTGGCAGCAGCGTGTCGGATAGAGCTGGACCTTTCATGACGTCTTTACGCCTCACATGGTCTTTTGGGTTGGGAAGGTTGGCGTACGCGGAGGGAAGAGATTAAGGTGTTGATGGGGAGAGTGCTTGGCTGTGATGCGTTTGTTTCTTGGGAACGGACTTGGCTGGGTATTCTACTATGTAGGATGACGACGGCGAAGAGTTCGGATGGGGAAGTCTGTGGGGAGTTGGTTGCATTGCGGGTGTTGAGCCGCAGAGAGGGGAAGAGATTAGTGATATATATGAACCCTCGTCGCCTTTGCTAAAATCCGGTGTACTCACTGGAACACATCTCACCAAACATTTAGCCTTCGAGGTGATATCAACATGGAAAACCGCACACCTCCATCCCTTTCTGACGCCGGTACCGCTTTCGAGAATGCACCAATTGATAAACAGACCCGGGATGCGGGAATCGAGAAAGGGGCGTATGAAGACTCGAAAGTGCCATTTATGACTGCGAGAACTTTCTTTATGTGTATTCTTGTCTCGATGGGAGGTATCTGTTTTGGGTATGATACTGGACAGGTATAGACACTACTCCTTCATTTACTTTCTATCATACATGGTTTCGCTGACACGAGTTGAAATTAGATCAGTGGTTTTCTTGAGATGGAAAACTTCCTTTACAATTTTGCCGATCAGAGGGAGCCTACTCTAGCTTTTACGTGGAGACGATCTGGGTTGATTGTTGGAATGGTAATTTAATTTCTCATTTATATGGAGGGTGGTGCAGATAGCTGACACATAGTGCAGCTTTCCATCGGAACCCTCTGCGGTGCCTTGATCTCTGCACCCATTGCGAACCACCCTCGAGTTGGAAGACGACTTAGTATATTTGGCTGGTGTCTTATCTTCATGGTTGGTAATATCATCCAAATTGCTGCAGAATATCCAAAGTGGTATGACATGATGGTTGGGTAAGTTCTTTGGTCTCCCGAGGGGATGCAATACTGACTCAATGCAGTCGAATCGTTTCTGGACTCGCGATCGGGGGTCTTTCTGTTCTCGTCCCAATGTATCAGGGAGAGAGTGCCCCTGCACACATTCGCGGCGCGATCGTCTGGTATGGTATCGCACCACTCACACAAAGCTCATACTAACAGTAGCAGCTGTTATCAACTATTTATCACAATCGGAATTCTCCTCGCCAACCTCATAAACTTCGGCACAGAGGGCATCTCTAATACAGGCTCATGGCGCATTCCTCTTGGAATCGGTTTCGCATGGGCCATTATTCTCTGTGTTGGTATCCTCTTCTTCCCCGAGACTCCACGCTTCGATTTCCGACAGGGCAAGATCGATCAAGCCAGGAAGAACATCGCGAGATTTCATGGAGTCAGTGAGAATCATCGTGTGGTGAGAGATCAGATGCTGGATCTTGAAGAAAAACTCGCTTCTGAAGAGTCAGCGACAGGCTTCTTGGAGGTATTCAAGGGGAAGAGGATGATGTACCACATTTTGCTGGGTGTGGGTATTCAAGCCTTCCAGCAGTTGAGTGGAGCGAATTATTTCTTCTAGTAAGCCGTTCCCTCTCAGTTTCCCCCTCGATATCTAACATTCGCAGCTACGGAACGACGATTTTCGCTTCCGTCGGCATATCTAACTCCTTCATCACGCAAATAATCATTGGGGCTGTCAACGTTGTCTGCACCTTCCCCGGTCTCTACATGGTCGAGAAATATGGCCGTAGGAAATGTCTCACTCTCGGTGCCCTTTGGATGAGCATGTGCTTCCTCGTCTTTGCCTCGCTCGGCAATTTCAGACTCACCGATGCCCAGGGCAACAGTGATCAGACGATCGGTTATGTGATGATTGTCTTCGCTGCACTCTTCTTAGCCTCGTTTGCGAGTACCTGGGGTCCGATGGCTTGGGCTTGTGTTGCAGAGATGTATCCGGGCAAGTACAGGAGTCAGGGGATTGCTTTTTGTAGTGCGAGTAACTGGGTATGCTCACTTCCCCCTTTCGCTTGCTGTTTTGTATTCGAGATGTTGCACTAACGACGTCCAATACAGTTCTTCAACTTCTACCTCGCCTTTTTCACGCCTCTCATCACAGATCAGATCGAGTTCGCATACGGCTACGTCTTCGCTGGTTGCAACTTGTGTGCTGCTTTACTTATTTATTTCTTCTTGATCGGTCCGTACCCTTCCTGCTTTCATATAAACACGAAGACTTACACGTGTTTTCAGAATCAAACGGAAAATCTCTCGAAGAAATTGATACCATGTACCTCCTCGAAGTTCCTCCGTAAGTGTCTCGTCCAATACGTTCAAAAGACCATTAATTGACACAGTGTCTAGACGAAAAAGCACCAACTGGGAACTCCCCGAAGAAGTCGTCGCTGCCAACGCACTACCTCGCATACAAGGCCAGCGTGACAGAGGACTGAGAGAACGAAAACACAATCTCGGTACACGAGGATCGAAGACTGTGGTTGAAAATATGGGAGCCAGTGGACATGATTGTTCTTTGTAGGCTCTGGATCGTAGAATATGAGTTATTAGTGAATGATGGATGGCTACGTTGTGTGTACGATGGTTGCTGTACGAACAAGGTACTGGTGTCTAAGGTAGTGAGTATTAGTGCATGCATGTGTAAGCGAGATACCATGATTAGAAATGCATGTGAGGTTATTGAACCCTCTTCTTATTTCCGTGGAAAAAGATTCACGTAGCCGAAGATAAGCTATGTTTCTCATGTTGGGCAAGTTATATGCCTTGATAACGACACCTCCTCCCACTCTAGCTGTTTGCTGTGGTCCTGTAAATCCCCTCTAAGGATTTCACTCGCATTCTTGTCCAATAATAAATCTGCTTTGGAGGCAAAATGACCCTTCTACGTGATAGTGACAGGTAAGCAGCTGACGGTGTTCCCACTTCAGTACTCCGCCTCAATCTTAAATCTCTTTTTACCCCGCTATTGTACACAAAACTACATCTCATCTTACGAACGAGGAATTCGTGGTATAACTACAATCCATCTCTCCTGTAATTTTGTTGTCACATTTTAATACCCAGGAGATCCTTCTCATCCCATTCTTGATCCTTCAATTCCCTAATCAAACAACAATTCAACCCTTGTGACGACCCCGCCTTACACCCAGATATGCCACCCTCCCTCATTTTCGGCGCCGGCGGTATAGGTGAAGGTAGAATCTCACACAGCTGGGTTGACGCCTCGCAAACCTCGTCCCTGTTGTCGACCCTCTCGTCGCTCAAGCTCACGGAGCTCGATTCCGCAGCCTCATACCCACCAGGCGCGCCATGGGTTACTGAGGGCCTGCTAGGCGAGACGAAAGCTGCTCAGCAGGGTTTCGTAATTGACACGAAGATTTTGGCAAAGGGTGAGAAGGGAACAGATGGGACGCTCAGTGAGAGGGGGATTGATGAAAGTCTGGAGAAGAGTTTGAGGTTGTTGGGTATTGAGCAGGTAAGTGGGGGGGATGAGTTGAGATTCGAGGAATGGGAAGGAAGCTGAACTGATATGATGGAACAGGTAAATATCTTGTACACACATGCCCCCGATACAGCCACGCCTGCAGAAGAGACTGCCAGAGCTTTCGATAAACACTTCCGCGCCGGAAAGTTCAAGAAGGTATGAGCTTCTTCGCGTTATTATGTCATGAGCTCCTCGAGGACTAAGATTGGAAATTGACACTCCTAGCTTGGTCTCTCAAACTACAGCACCACCCAAATGGCCGAGTACCTCAAAGTCTGCGAAGAGAAAGGCTACGTCAAACCGTCTTACTACCAAGGCCATTACAACGCAATCACGCGCCAGAGTGAAGAAGAGCTCTATCCCTTACTCCGAGCCCACAACATAAAGATTGTCGCCTATGGCCCTCTCGCTGGCGGTTTCCTCACCGGCAAAGTCTCGCTCGCCTCACCTAACAAAGAAGAAATTTTGAAAGGCGGGCGCTTCCAGCCTGGAAACTTTCCAATATATAAAGAGACGTTTGATAAAGAGGATGTGCATAAGGTTATGAGATGGTTTATGAAGAAGTGTGAGGAAAAGGGATTGACGGCTACGGAAGTCAGTTTGAGGTGGATTATGTGGCACGGGGTGCTGGGGGAGGGCGATGCTGTTATTTTGGGGGCGACGAGAGAGGAACAGTTAAAAGGGAATGTGGAGTTTTGTAGGAAAGGGAGATTGGATGAGGATTTGGTAGCTGCTTGTGAGGAATTGTGGAGTAAAGTGAAGGGATTTGTGGGAGATGGATGGAGCTTTTGAAATAGTTTCTGCTTTTTTATTTGCAATGATAGGTGACAACACAAGCTTGAGAATTAGATGGATGGGATATGGTACGGATACTGTAAAGGCTTTTCTCTTTAGGAAAGAGTGCTTACATGCTGCTTGGAGAAGGCCAGTCATTCAAACGACCAACATCAACCAGACTAGCAACTAGAATCAGTTCTAGAGATCTGGAACCTTCGTTGATCAATAGTTATTGCTAGGATATTCACGACTAGACCAGGAAGCATTGAGGTGCGGAGTTGTTGATTGACTTGTTGTATTAATTACAGTGGTTGTGCGATCTGCAGATACGCTCTCTAATGACTAGTGGTCTGACTAGCCGTGGCAGAGTTTGCATCCGACTCTGTCCACGTGACTAACCCGTGACTTAAACTAGCATAAACCTGTAACAATAGTAGTTTGCCACTTTTTGATATAAATCTTCCCACCCAAAGTACCCAACGAAGCACTAGGCCTTCCGAATTCTGCGTCCTATGTTTAAGCTTGACGCTATTGCTACTGACTGTGGCGGTTCTATGGGATCTAAATATGGACAGCTATCGTATACTTCTTGAAAAAACATTGCACTTTCGTTCATTTGTGAGAGGTGAAATCATGTCAAAAGTGTTGTCGTCTCACACAGACTTCGCATCAACCAAAGAGTTCAACGAATAGTGGAAAAGTAAAGATGACAAGATGGTTACACGGCTCAGAATGACAGACAAGCTTCTTAGTGAATGGCATGGTCTTGCATAGCGCAGCATAGCCTCCTAGCCAGGCGCACCCCACACTCGCGGCTGATCATTGGTGCCCTGACCCCGTCTTTTGTACCTGGAAATGTTCCGAACGGCTGAACTGCATGACCTGAGTTCAAGCATCTGACCGTCCTGTCTTGCGCAGGAACGAGAACCTCACAGCGGCTCTCCGTGCTTGTACATGCGAGCAATATGTAGAAGCCCCAGGAAAGCAAGAGTTGCGACCACGAGCAAGACTAATGACCGGACGATGAGATCATAACTCATGGAAGATCGGATGGAATCCCCTACCGCCAACCCTTGAATACTTAGCAGAAGGATTGTTTGGATTGATGGCGAGGTGGGATTGCGGCGTAGCTAGCTTCGTTTGCTCATTTTGGGCGATGGTGTTTCCAGACCGAGTACACTGTTAGGCAGAGCAGGCAACCGTGCCTCCTTACCTAAACTTGCAAGCCTATGTGAAATTATGGAGTATATGAGGGTGAGCTCTCCCCGGTTTTTAACGAAAGGGTCTTACTGTTGAAAGTTCAAGATCCTCGGACATCTGAATCAGCCAAGCGAGAAGTCAACATCGAAAGGTCCACCTCACGAACTTTCATTCCCAACTCCAACCTCACGGTAGTTTGTCAATTTGAAGGATAAAAGACATCTCCAAAATGAAGTACTCGACGGTCGCCGTATTTGCATTCTGCGCTGCTGTCGCATCTGCTGCCGACTTGAACGTGTATGTCTGCCCGTCTCCCACCTGCTCATTCCACAACCCTTGACATCACCCCTCATCCCAAGAAAAGCTTCACTGACCTCTCCAAGCCCCTCAGTAATCTCCGCATTCTACCCCGACGAGACCCCAAAGATCGACGCGAAAGCCTCAACCTCCCTCGCTAGTGCTCTCAACTCCGTCCAATCCACCTGGGAAAACAGCAACAAATTCACATCTGCCATTGCTGCGATCTACAGCGCGGCTCCCGCCGCCGCCCAAGCCTCGCTCTCTAAATCCGATTTCGTGTATGATGCTTTGACGACTCAGAGCTGGTACACAAAGGATGTACCTAAGGCAATCCAGACCGACATCGCGGACTACAGAAAGGCAATTAATAGTGCCGCTGCGAAGATTGTAGGCACTCCCAGTACCAGTAGCTCTGGATGCATGGCTACGGGAGTTCCGATGGTTGTTGGTGCCATGGGTGTTGTCGGGGGTGTTTGGGCTGCGATGTAGAGGATTGTGATGACATCGGGGTCAATGAAAAATGAGTGATGGCTAGCGTGATCTTGACGGTCTAGGAATGGATTAAGACTTGAATTCCATCCCGGTCAACTGAGTTCCTCTCACCAGGTTAATTGTTAGTTGGTAGGCTTTGATGACATCGCGGAAGCAGACACCACTAATGCATATCATCTTTTCTTTTCGTTTTCTTCTGCTAAGCTTTCTTAGTTAAATGATACACCATATTAAATATAGGCTCGATTTATCTCTCCTCCAAATCAGACATGCATGCGGAGACGTTGTGATAAGTAAGAAGGAGAAAGAAAGTCATATCATCAACTTTCAATAAGTTGAAAATGAGTGTAGAGCACTCAAGTCTTGAAACACCACTCTAGGGGCAGTCGGAATCATCCCTTCCTCATCGGTACACGTGGTTCCTTTAATGTTCCTCCCTTGGTTGTCCATTCTATGAGCCTTGGATTTCTGTCCTGTTTTTGTATCTTGTGTGTGTAACCTGTTGGCTGATCATCTTTTTCGATCTGCACTCAGGTACGGTACTTGAGGAATCTACTGTATCCAGAGCAGTACTTCACAGCGCCTGGCATGTTGGCATCCTAGGCCAGGCGATTTAGATAGCAAATGTTGTCGCGGTGGTCTGCGTTGATCCATGACTTTACCCAGGTGACAGACCAGCATCGCCAGGCACAAGGTCTAAGGGAACCATTCCGTTCGATTGCCGTTCCTCAAGAATTTCCTACGGATGTAAGCCGCGGCTCGGTTTTTTGGTTGCCATGGCGCAATGGCGCCATCTCTCATCCCATCTTGTCTTTTTCTCGAAATAGTATGTTCGTTCTTTTAGGCTGGGGTAGCGGGGGACAGAATCCAATGACGCATGGGAGTCGGTTCAGCCTATTCGCGAAACCTCGTAACCTAGCATTATCAATAGGCACGGGTACTTTGGATCCAGGGTGAATGCCTTTTAATATGGAAAGCTGTCTCCGAACGCCCTGGGTTCCCGGGAGGTGCAGTAAACAAATTTTGTTTCAATCCATATGTTGGCTTGATTTCGCACGTCGTTTGAATTGGGATTCGTTTTCTCATTCGCTTTTTTATTGCTTCCGAGGATCGTGTTTATACGGCGAGATGGGCTCTTTCACTTCCGCACATATCTTTGCTCTTATTTGTCTTGCCTTTGGCGGATTGGCTACCTCTCAAGCTCAACCGCCTCCTCCGGCGAGAAACGGAACATACCCGCATCGTGAAAATGGGACACACAGCCACCGCCATCCCGGCCAACCGGAGGGTATAGCGATAAACAACCAGACTCGATTGCATCGTCCAAAGTACTGGGAGCCCAAGAAGGTTGTGGTGGATCAGGACAAGCAGGTGGTCATCGTAGCGAATACCTCGACAGTCTCAGACAATGACCTCGGACTCAACCCTCAATTGTCAAAACGACAATCATCAGTAGTTCTCACGACGAAGAGTACTTTCCTAGTCATAGCAAGAGATGCTACTGTAGCGTATTCCGCGAAGTCGGGGTTAAATGACTACGGGATTGCGTTTGAGGTATTTGTTGTCCCAGCTTCAGGGGCTACATTGCCTGTTCTGACTTCCGCGACGAGAGTTGGGAACTATGGCGGATTCGTCATCTTGTCAGAAGTCAGCTATGCCAACTCAGCTGGACAGTATACCTCTGCATTGACCGACGCTCAGTGGAACTCAATTTATGAGTATCAGAGGACGTTTGGCGTGAGGATGGTCAGGTTGGATGTTGTGCCAGGTGCAGCAACGGGCACGAGGGTACTAGGTAGTTGCTGTGATGGGAACGTGAACCAGCAGTTGGCTGTCAATGACACCTCTGCATTTCCGGGCGCGGGTTTGGTCGCGTATGTTGAAGCTGAGTTCCTGAAAGATCTTTGAGACCGAGCTGATGTCATCAGAGGCGCAACGTTAAGCACGCAGGGATTGTACCATTACCCAGCTTCGATTTCAAATTCAAGTTTGGCGACTGCGTTTGCGACATTCAAGACTGTGACTGGATTCTCGACTACTTCGGTTGCGGGTGTGATTAACGATTTCAAGGATGGAAGGAAACAGGTTGGTAGTGCATCATGTTGACGCAGTAATCAAACTGATTGATAAAGTAGATGGTGTTTTTCTTGGGCTTCGCCACCGATTGGAGTACCACTTCCATTCTGTTGACACATGCTTGGATTCATTGGGCGACGAGGGGGTTGTGTAAAGATTTGAGATTCCCTGGGCCAATACATTGGCTGACCAAAAATAGTCGCTGGGTACAGACGAGCTATCCTCTCCACACAAGGTAATGAGAAGTATTCTCTCTTCGGAGCCCGCTAATAGGAACAGTGGATGACATGTTTCTCACCACGGCCATATACAGCGGCGGACTTTTCCGTATTGAAGCAGCAGATCTCGCAGCTCATGTTTCTTGGATGGCTTCTGTGAACGCGAAACTCCCCGCAGGAAGTAATTACACCATTGAGGTGGGACATAACGGGAACGGCAACATTGGGGTATGTAGAAATTGCACCACCACTACCTCGAGACATAGAAGTTTGGTCTGCTATTTTCGTCTCTGTAAATCATTGGAATCGAGCTGATCATATTTAGAGTTCGTACGACCTCGATAACCAGGAAAATGGTCCGATCTGTGGTTCCGGACCAATTCAGTATGATTCCCAAGCTTCGGCGTCTGCGGAATACGTGAAGCCTCTCGGGACCGGGAAATCGCTATGGCCTTCTAGTGTGGGGGATTATCCGTTTACGGAAAATTGTGTCGTGCTTGATCCACTGCAGAATTGGTGGGCGACTGATACGAATCGAGATGCTTTTATGCATGTCTCTCACACCTTCACACACGAGAGCGAAGACCAAGCAACCTACTTCGATGTCAGTAAGGAAATCACATGGAATCAGGCGTGGATGGCCCAACTTGGCATAAGTTGGGCCCCCTTTTTCAGTGGGAAGGGATTGATACCACCAGCGATTACTGGGCTGCATAATGGTGATGCGTTGAAGGCTTGGACGGATAATGGAATTATGAATGCCGTGGGAGATAATACCAGGAGTGTTTTGCTGAATGCCGTTAGTATGCCTGGTTGTCTATTGAATGGAAGCTGACCTTCAGAAGAATAACGAGCACTGGCCTCTTATTACCACTGTCGCAAGTTCCAATTTCGCTGGAGTTTACATCACCCCGCGTTGGGCCTCAAATATCTATTACAACGTAAGGCCAGCAGCTCAACTCCTCTTGTCGTTCTCGTTGTTGACTTGACAGTGCGACACAACTGCGTGTGACGTGGCCGAATGGATAGCTATCGCTCAAGGAAGCGGTACCATCACTGACCTACTGACCTTGGAAAGTTCAACAAACACTCGGCATCTCTTCTCCTTGCACCACGATCCATACATGTTTCATCAAGCCAACATGAGGCAAGCCGATGTTCAAACAATTACTGTACCAGGTGGTGGGTTAACAGCGAAGAGTGGGCAATGGAGTCTGCTGCAGATGTGGGTTGAGACGGTGCTTGGAGAGTTCGTTCGAGTGTGAGCTTTGCCTCCATTTCACAGAAGCTGAAATGCTGCTAACACCTGAAGTGTAAACTGGCCAATTATATCCCTCAAACACGACGATATTGCGGCATCTTTCGCTCAACGGATGGCTCGCGATAAATGCAAATACACCATGACGCTCGCTCTTGACACTTCCCAGCGCATCATCACAGGGGTAACCATCACGTCTTCAACCAATATTTGTACAGCTCCCATTCCTGTGACTGTCCCGGGAACAGTGAGAGACACGAAAGGTTTTGTGACAGAACAGTTGAATTCCCAGGATCCCTTGACGATCTGGGTGCCTTTGACAGGAAGCGCTGTGAGCTTGACATTCAAGGTGCCAATTTCGTGGTAGTGAGGAGGCATATGGTAGAGCATGGCGCTAAGGCATTTGAAATGTTCTAATGTGTAGTTGTACCGTCATTACGCGCTATCTCTGCGTACCGTTTTCGATACCAAATCAAAAACCATGTCGCAGAGAATTCTTAAAGAACAAGACGGAATGTCGATGCTAGAGAGTTGAGGAATGCATCTATGCCTAGATTTCAGAGGTAGCCTACGAGACCGTTTCAAACCAGAAAAAAGCTTACGACTTTAAGCGAAAAATGAAGCTGTTGATATTCTATTCCAAGTCGAGGAAGTTCACACGAAAAGTGATGGATGCTGCACAGCCTTGACTCTAATTCTTAGCTAGCGCCCCGCTAAAGTCGGGCCGCGCTTATTATACGTAATTGACGTTTTTATAAAGCAAGCGTTATATTTTCCTTAAGCTTAATTTTTAATAAAAAATACCGAATAGACTTCTTCTTTTACTAATACTTCTCTTAAAAATTATATTTTCTTTTCTGGAATATTATTAACATACTAATAGAATAAAAGAGTTTCAAAAGTTTTATTATAAAAGTATAATAAATTTAATTAATAATATATTTAAGTTTAAGGATACGTATATTATTACTTTTGCCTTCGAGTCCGATAAATTACATGCGATCTGATAAAAGAATTAGTAACAGAAATCCGGTTATACCGCGAAGTTATAATAATTATTATAAGTCTTCGCTGCTTGCAGAAAGCGTATCACGGAGATTTGGCTTATCAGTTCATTCAATTTCCCCTTCCCTCTCTTGGCCCAGTCCAGAGGGGTCAAACCAGTGGTATCCTGCGAAACCGGCTCAACACAAGCCACGAGCAGCAGCTGTACCACCTTCTCGTGCCACTTCTCTGCCGCTAGAGATAGCGGTGTCCTTCCATCACAATCCTTAGAATCAGGATTCACGCGATTTGTGTCAAGAAGCAGCGTCACTACCCCTCGTGACCGCTCGCCGAGGCTAACTTCAATGGCGTCCGTCCCCAGGAATCCTTGTGATTAGGATCGACACCATACGCGGCGAGAAGCAGCTTCACCACTACTTTATGCCCCATCTCTGAGGCTAGGGACAATGGTGTTTGACAAATCAGGTTCACAGGGCTGCGGTCAAATGGTTGGTTCGAGCTCCATTATCGCTGCCGCGAATCCGTTTCCTCGAGTTCGCTCCACCCACGCTGGTTGATTGCCGTCAGCAGCCCACACTTCAACAGTCAACACCGCATGGTGGAAGGATACCAGACTGAGTCATATGACAGACAGCCAGAGATACTACTGGAGATTCTCCCATGTGGTCTGGATTCACGCATTCTGAGCATTGGGGACATTCATATCCTTGATCAAAACGGTGGGAAAGTGAGAATGGTGTTCGAAGCATTTGAATTGAACGTCTACCCAATTATAATCCTCCCTCAAGGCCGGTTCCAGCGCAGGATGCAACGTCCACAAGGACTCAGAAAGTGGTTTATTACCTGCTGATTGAATACATAAAACAGCTATAAGAGCTGAATAGGTAGGTATTCGAAGAAAAAAACCGACATGACCAAAATTTACTATGTGCACGACATGAAAACACTAGATCGTGTGCTAGGCTGTTAGCCAAACATCAAAGCAGAAATTAAGCTCATTCTGCGTCACCAAACAGTTATGGGGGACTTCTAACTATCGAGTTGAAATAGAGCTGTTGCTCCCAAGACCAGCATCAGCAGCAGCACGAGTCGCCTGCATTGCACTCCACAGACTTTGAAGCTGCACGTGGTCTGCCATATTTGTGCCGTTGACCGGCGCGGTAGTGTTCGATATGAATGTGATGTTGCTTGCATCGGCTGGAAGTTCACTTCGGGTTCGTTTACTCCAGCCAGGGGCCACAGGAGGAGTTGCACAACTCAAGTGATCACTCTCCAAATTGCCGTTGTAAGCTGCTATGCAGAACTCATAGTTCCACGTACCTGGATACAACCAACCGACATCTTGCGATGTCAATGTGGTGGTGCCAGAGAGTGTGAATTTACCCGAGGGAAGTGCTCGGCCGTAAATAGCATATCCTGTCGCTCCGCTCGAGCTTGACCACGTGAGATGAGCTGTTGTTGGATCCACGTTTGAGGCACTGAATCCTGAGGGTGCAGCCGGAGTTCCGGCCCCAATTGTAACTTGTCTGGCACCTGCTGGTACGCCTCCTGCAGGGCCACCATCGAGATTCACCCATGTCGCCACCCAAATCGCGTACCGGTGTCCATTTAGCAGGCCGCCAATGGTGGTGCTTGTACCAGCTGCGGCATACCCTCCAGTCCAGGCACCTGGAATGTCCTGGTCCCAAACGATAACCTCGTACCGATTAATGCTATACCCAGACACCGCATCCCAAGATATCGCAAATGAATTACCGCCGACGGGTGTAACGTGGATGTTTGACGGTCCTGGAGCAGTTGATGGGTGCGCCACAGTAGAAACCAAGCCTGACCAGGCTGAAAAGATACTGTCTGTGACTTTTGTACGCACTTGGAACTCCCATTCCTGATCAGGGTATACCCATGTGTACCAAACAACAAAGGTGCTTGAGCCGCCATCCGACCACCAAATGTCTAAGCCCTTGATCCGAGCACGGAATTCATAGCCTCTAGCATTCTCGACTAACTCCCAGGCCAGATATATGCCCTCGGGTACTGCTGCGGCAACCACATTGTTCGGGGTACTGATCGGTCTGTCTGGGATGGTTCCAAACTGCATAGCATCACCCGGGAAGTGCCAGTCTACCTTCAAAGCATTGGCAAAGGCAATTGCGATAGAGAATTCTCCATGTGCGTCGGGATGCAAGCCATCATATCCATCAGGGCAGATCGAAGGGAAACATCGATAGATTGTTGCAACATCGACATAGGTGATAGGAGACTCGTATCGAAACCACTGAGAAAGCTCAGTCTTAAGTAATTTGTTATATTCCAGTGTGTTGTCCACCAAGTCTTGTCGGCCTCCGATAAACGAACGTTGCACTACGTTTCCAAATAGAATTTTGACATTCGGATTACCCTGACGTGCATTTCCGACCAGATCTCCCATGACGCCGACCAAGCCTCCTGGCGAAGTAAACAACCATCCTAGATCATTGAAGCCCAGTAATATCAAGATATAATCCGGTTGGTACGTTGAAACCCAGTCTTTAATTGTCTCCCTGGTCTGCACAGCTTGTCGGCCCCAATACGAAGCATGACCAGTAGCAGCAAAAGAACCCGGCACCCCGTCTGCATACAGGCCAACGATGTCAGGATATGTCGTTTCAGCCTCGCCAGGGAAGCGCGGTGGACGGGGTCGAGCCTGGCGAGCACTTTGCGGCCCGTGCGTACCAGAATAGGGGCCGACCCAAGTGATCTTGTGTCCTTGCGAACTCACTATAAATCCAGATTAGATACCTCCATTACAGTTTGTAGATAACTTCAACTGCTACTCACACCAGTCAGCAAGGCGCCAACGCCAGGTCCAGTCGCCCTCCGCACCATGCGAAATTGAATCTCCCACTACCATCATCTTAGCTGTAATCGGGGGCGGCTGCGGGGGCGTCGGCGGTGGCGTCGGTGGTGGCGTCGTTACCACATCCCAGTTGCAAACCAGCTGTGAAATACCCCTACGCGAGAATATTACAGCTGAGAACGAGCACAAGTAGTCGTCCGAATCATCCTGTACACAAGTTCCTTTTCGAACGTCATTAACATCAACAAAAATGCCTCCGCGATCACGGTACCATGCTAAAGTAATGGTTAGCCAGGACTTAACAGCCACCAAAAGAAAACACTACTAACTGTGATGGCCCCAATCGCCACCCTTATCATACCATTCAAACTGGTCAATAGGCTGTCCTCTGGTCTCGCCTAATGGCGAGCTACAGCCATCACATCTAGCAGAATCTGCAGGAACTTCATTGACATCTTCTGCATCAAGGAACGTAATTAGTTCTATGTCATTACAAGATGGTGGTCCATTGTAAAACTTGTAGTAGTTGTCTCCAACGGTTGTGTCATCTGTTAAATCTCGGTTGTTTTCGGCGTAGATATACCAGCCGGCGCAGATAGGAGAAAGGTAAAGTATAGTTGCAAGACCTGTGAAAGATACAGGATAGAAACGCATTTTTGATGCCTTTGATAGCTTTGGAGGGAAAATGCAGCTACTAAAGTACGAATGTAACTTATAGATTCTACTATCCTGTGGCTTGGGCATTGTCATACATATATACTATTTGACGATCATGCAAAGTCACTCTCGCAGCTTGTCGTGGATGATTCGATTAATCAAGCGAGACTGTCTGACTGTTTCTAAGTCAAGGGTCGCGATAGGGCTCGTACTCTAATCCTAGTATCGATCAATCATTCTTCTTAACTGACGTTAAATCAGGCTCGTACTCTTATCCCGGTAACAACTAGTCGTTTTGCTTGCTGACGTAAAATAAGACTCGCATTCTAATGCCGGTATCAACCAATCGGTCAACTTTCGTTTGGCTCATTTTCGTACCCGTCTACAGTAGGGTCAATGAACAAGATAGCACAATCCCATCGATATCAAACGCGGAGAAGTGTTAACTTCCTCGGTTTTAACAATACTAGAAAGTTAATTATAATTTCTTTTATTCGTGGAGGTATTCAGTTATCGAAGGATAGAGGGATATATTTGCAGAAAATATAAAGATAAATAAGTATTATACACAAGCTTATTTTAATTTAATGTTTGCTTACAGTACGTCATAAATCAGATAATTATTATTAAGCACTTTCAATTTTACATTCGTGTTCGTGGAGTTCCTGATATTAAGCTTAACGTCAGGTAAGTTATTAGGGCTATAGGTCTCGAATCGTTCTTGTCGATGATAGCGGTAAAGCTCTTAAGAAGTAACAAGAAGAAGTTATTATTAGGCATTGCTTTAATTAGGAATCCGGTTGCCTTGCTTCTTAATAAGCTAACCTCTGGTATAAATACGGTAATTAAGCGGATGATATGAAAAACACTTGCAGCTATTATACTTAGCCGATTACTACTACCTACGACGCATAATATAGAAAAGTTAGATACTCTTATAAATCGGACTAAGATAATAACTAAGAGAATACTTACTATAAGAACGACGAACGGACTTCGTCATAAGCGCGGCGTTATATACTACATTCACTTAATAATAAAATCATTAACGTCCCACCCCACCATTCCGCCCACCCCCCCATTCCGCCACCCCTTTTACACCAAAACTCATTACTTTTAATAATTAATATTTCTATGGTTTATTAATAAAATAAGCTAAAACTAAAGATTAACATTATTTTTTATAAGAAATTTCATATTTTATAAGGATATTCATTTTGTATTACGTAATGTTACAAACTAAGTATTTAAAGGTCTAAGAAATTTCTCTCATATAAATTTAGTGTAAATTTAATTTTTTGTATTTTCTTAATAACTTCCACAACCATTAATATAAATCCTTAAAACTTATATATAAGGTGTATTTTATATTGTGGTGGGGTTGACCTCAGAGGCCCATTTGTCACGTGATTGAACTGCATTTTGCTGTATTTAAGATAGCCTTTAAGGCAACATCCTTTAAGGAAACAACGATTCTTATTACTATAACTTTTTCTTTTTATTTAAATTATATTTTTTCCCTCTTTTAATAAATTATACTTCTTAAATATATAATATCTTTAGTATTCGTTAAATGAGTATTTCTTACGTTTATCTTTTAGCACTTACTTTATTACTTTTTTATTATATACTTAATGTTTTCCTTTTTATATATTTTAATAACTAACGTAAGAAATAAATAAAAAAGTTAAAGTAAAATACGTAAAGAAGCCTAAAGGCCCTTTATATTAATTATAAGGACCGAAACTAATAAGTGCTCAAATTAATATAGACTTATTTACTTAAAAATCTCTTAGCCCTTAAAGCAAAACTAAATACGGTACTTCGACAGTCTCTTATAACTTAATGAAAAGTATAAAAAGTCTAAAGGGAAACTACTTACTTTTAATATAAGAGTATTTAAACTATTAAAAAAGCCAGCTTTAATATATAGAGTATTAATACTAAAAAGGTCGGACCGAAAATAGCCGGATTACGCTATTAAAAACGCCTTAACCGATATTAAAGTATATTTAATACTTCGGAAAACGAAAAGTAAATTATTTAAAATAAATCCGGCAAATTTTAACGTTAATCGTACTTTTAATAGGCGTATTTATTATTCTTTTTCTTTTCTTTTTTCGTTAAGGGCTTATTTTAAGCTAGCGAGATAGAGTTTAATAAAAAAGTATACGGAGTTTTATTTTATGCTTTTTTAATTAGTTTTAATTTTAAGTTATTTTACGCCGAAATTAACTTTAATAATAGTAAAGCTTTAATATTTAACGAGATTTATTTACTTCGCTTAAACTTATACGTTTATTTATTATAAAAATAAAAGGCCTAGATTTCGGCGTCTTTTAGGCTTTATTACCTTAGGAGGAGCTTAAAGTTATAAGCTCTTTAACTTAATATTTTACTTATATATTTCCTTTGTTTTCTCGAGCTCGTATATTCTTTTTTCTTTAATATAATATATTATATTTTTTACTTTTTTATTAATAATATTAAGCGTATTTACTCTTTATTAAATTATTAATTTTATTAAAAAAAATTAATTATATTTAAAAATAATATTAAAAATAACGCCTTTAGCGGCAACTTAAAAGGCAAAGAGCTTAAACGACTTATTAATAACTTCTTTATAACCTAAGGAAGCTCTACGACCCCGACTATAGACTATTTTATTATTAAGACTGGCTTTATAAGCTTTATAAGCTCTTTTACCTTCGTGCTTATTAGACCTCTAATAGAGCTTAATATCGCTGGAATTACTAGCTCTACTTTATTACAATTACCGGGAATACTTATAAATAATGTTTTAATTATTAATAAGAGAAAAAAGAAAAACAGAGGCGGTAATAACAACTTATGACAAAATATATTTAATTATAATTAAAGCAGTAGTTATTTAGAAAGCTTTAGTATAAAAGCTTAGGCCGCTCCTTAAGCTCTACCGGCTTATATAACACTTACTCAGCTTATACGCCCTTAATCTATACTGTATTCGCCTCCGAAGTAAGGGGGACTTAATCCCGTTAATATAGGCTATGTAGCACCGCTTTAGGCTTAAGTCACTTTTACTTAGGCTTTTTAATTAATACGACTTACGCTAAAATAATATAAACTTATTAAAACCTTTATATTATATAAAATAAACGAGGCTTTAAATAGTTATTATTATAAACCTACTTTTAATAATATAACGTTTTAATAATTTATATCTTAAGCCGCACGACTTATTATAGACTTTATTAAAGGACCTCCTTATTTCGTAATAGCTTAAGCTATATTAACCTTAAGTACCTTTAATTATTTATACTTTGACGAAAATAATATTATTAAGTTTTTTAAGACCTTAAAGTAGCTTTTTACGGCTCGAGGCATTATAAATAACGCCGAAAAAAAACAGTACGTCGTAGACTATTACACTCTTAAAGTAAGTTAAAATATTAAATAGCTCTCCAACTTCTTTAATAACACTTATTAAGAGTTAATTAAAGAAGTTATAAGAGAATACTAAACGTTCGACTTTAAGTAATATTATTATACTCTTTAAAACCTAAAGAAAATATTTAATAACTTTAAATATATTATAAAAAATGCTTTTAAATTTTAATCTCGACAGTTTCTTCGAGCTTTTAAAGAGGTTAATCGAGCTTATGTAACGACACTAGCCAAGAGAGCGGTGTAAGAGGTATATAATAGTACTTTAGCTGAGGCTATCGAGAGTTAATAAGTTTAATATAAAAGAAATAAAAAGATAAAAAAGAAAAGAGAAAGTAAAAGAAGTATAAGTTTATATATATAAGCTCCTCTGAAACCCTTTTAATATTAATCCGACTCGGTATAACTTAATTACCTCTAAACTCTTAAATTCCCTAACTCGTTAAGAAGCTCTTAAGTATACTTATTATTATATTACCTCCCTTTTAAAAGAAAGATTATCCTTGATCTTTAATTAGTTATAGTTTAGTATTATTATAGTATTAAGGGCTTTTATTTAAGGTTAAGCGAGGTTACGCGAGCGTAAGCGAGGTCCTATATAATAATAAATAATATATTATAAGAAGACGAGCTTTTATTTATTTAATTAATAAAATAGGCGTCCGAATCTAGTCCGTTACCTATTATATTATATTACCTTAACGCCATCGATTTGTTTATTTATATTAGCGTATATATATATTAAACTTTTTAAAGAGTTAATTCTTTTTCTTTTAATAATATATAATTTTCCGTAAATTACCTTAAATTATCGATTTACGCTATGTAATTGCTAATATATATAGTTAATCAATTAAAATAAATAAATAATAATAAATAAGTAAAATCTTATGACTTTTATAATAAAATCCGAATTTTAATTGTAATAGTGCCTCTTTTAATTTTATTAAGAGCCTTGGCGGCGGCCTACTATAATTACTGCGTGCGCTGCGTGCGCCGGATAGTGAAGGAGCCGGGCTACTCTTATTACTTTGACAAGAATAGCTTAAAGAAATATATTTATTATATAGTTTAAAAGGGATTTTATTACTTTATAAGTTAAGGTTTAGAAAACCTTTAAAATAAGTCTAATATTAATACTTTTGACTTTTTAGCTTTTATAGTTTATAAGCCTAAAGTACGACGTATTATTAATAGTTATCGATAATGCGGAAGTCTAAGTTGCCGCCTCGTCGATTAACGAAGTATTACTTATAGCGACTACGGAGGCGCCTAAGATTATAAAAGAGCTAAGGTTTATAATATTAAAAGAGACTTAGGCTTTTCGTTATATTATATTTAAGTAATTAAATAACGTTATTATAAGTCGTTAAGTTTATTATAAATAGTATTAATATTTAATACTTAAAGGCTTTATTAAAGTTTTTGTAAATCCTCGTTACTTTAGTAATTAAAATGGCTCGTCGTAATAATAGTGTTAATAATAGGGAAAGAAAGGAGGATAAAGATAAGGATATAGGTGTGACTTGTCGCCGTATACGTTATAGTAGTGTTAAGCGTAAGACGGCTATTACTATTATTAAGAAAAGAAAAAAGAAAAAGAAGTTTAGCCCTTTTTATAAAGAATTAAATAGCGAGTTAATCGAGCCTTTATCGAGAGAAGAGGAGGACTTCTTTAATAAAGATTAAGAGGCCTTGTTTTAGATTAGTTTTAGTAGTCTTTTATAGCCGTTACTTTTTTTAAATTCTTATATAAAAGTAGTCGTTTATAATAAAATTAGTAATTAAGTCCTTATTAAGATGCGGTTATAAGGCCTTATTAATGCTTTAAATTAAAAGGTAAATAATTATTAATTAACGTCGTCGTTTTATTATTTTAAAAGGAAGTTATAATTTATTATCTTTTAAGTAATTATAATTATCTTCTTTTAATTCCTAAGCCTTAAGCTATTTAAATAAGTTTTAAGGTAATCCCGGTTTATTAAAATACGCTATATAGAAATCTTTTAATTTATAAAGCGACCTTATTAAATTAAAGACATTATATTATTATAAATTAAGATTATAGCCTAGCTATTTCACTTAATATTTAAGTATATTATAATATAGTTTAACACTAAGGATTTCCTCGATTTCCTATTTTTTTTAACTTTTAATAACCTTTAAAAGAAGTTTTAGCGTCTTTTAACTTAGTAAAAGGTCTTTTAAGTCCTTAAAAAGGAGTTTTAATATAAATACGTTATATATTTAAGAGTTTATAAGTAATTTTAACTTATAAAAGTGGCTTATCTTTTTTAAAATCTTAAAAAGGCCCTTTTATTAATTTATAAGCTTATAATTAAAATAATAACTCTTAAGGTTTTTAATTAATAAAAAGACTTCTTCTTCGACTTCTTAATTAATAGACTTTCGTTTTTAGTCCGTTATACAGGCTATATAATCTTAAGCGGCTTATATATTTTCTTTAGTAATTTTTTACGCTTATTTTATACGTTAAGTTAGCTTTTTTACGTCGGCGTAATTAAGCTTTTTTAATAAAATAATAACTTTAAGCGTTTTTTAGTTTTAGTTATTATATAGTTCCATGCCGAATTTAAGTTAATATAAAGCTATATTAATAAATTCGTAAGGCAAGGATATTTAAGCTTTATTAATTAAAAATATTAACTCACTTTAGTTATCTTAATAATAAATGACAAATAGTTTAAGCCTTTAATTAATATAGCGATTTATAATCTTCGTTTATTTATTTATCTTCTTATAATAAATTATAAAAAGCTTAATTTTAACGCCGATAATATAATAAAATTCTTTTTAAAAGGAAAAAATAAATTAAGCGCCGCGATTAAACACAATCGTTTCTAAAGTATATTTAAATTAGTAAATTTATTAAATAAATAATTAAATAATATTATAAGCGTCGATATCTTAATAATAAAAAATTATAACGGAATCCTTTTTAAGGCGGTTAATAAACATTAAAATTTAATTAAAACCGTGTTTATTTTTTAGAAAATCTTTATAATTTATATATAAGTATTATATAAGGTATATAAGAATAAGTAAAGGGTATAAAAACTCTTATTATTTAGTTTATTTAAAGTAAGAGTATTAATAAGTTTTGTAATTTCTTATATATTAAATATAATTTAAACTTATTCTGAATTAATAATACTTAAGAGTAAGGAGTTAATAAGTCTTCTTTTTACTTAAATACGCTATAGATAACTAGTTATAAGCCTCTCGAATTAATTTAATATATAACGAGGTATTCCTTTATATATATAAACGGCCTTTAAAGTATAAGAGTCCGTTTATTATTATATAATTTTTAAATAAGGACTTCTGTTCTTTTATAAAAGACTTATAGTTATCTTAATAAAGCTTTTTAATAAGGTTAAATAAAGTTTTAAGTAATTTTAAAATTAAATTATTAACGACGTCTTTTGTTTTTTAAAAAAAAAAAAAAAAAAATAATATTAATTATAAACTTATTCATTAATTCTATATTAATTTTAAGGTTAAGGCGATTAAGTATAAATAAGACTTTAAATCGGCTGTTTAATTTTACTTTTTCTTAGACTTTTAAGTTTTATTTTCTTTAATTAAAAATATTAGCTTTTTAATTTTATTTACTTAACGTATATATAATTTAAAAATTAAAATTAAATAAGAATTTTATTTATTAAGCTTATTTATTTATAAGGACTTTTATTATTATAAAATACTTTAGGGATTAATAGTCTAAATATACTCCGAGTTTAGTCCGAATGGACATAAGTTTAAGATATTACTTATAAAATAATCTTATAATTATATAAAGTTCTTTATTATGGTGTGGAGGGGAAAACACCAAACACACAACAAGAGGGTAGCAAAGCAAGTGCCGGAGGGTAACCGTAGGAAATACCCATTTGACGAGTACTTGAGATATCACATATCTAGAGTATATAATCTGTCAAGGGAGGGGAGAGGTATAGTTTGAATAAGAAGGAAAAGTTGTAGTGGTAAAAATCGTTGTTGTCGTTGAAGGATGTTGCCCTAGAGGCTATCTTAAATACAGCAAGATGCAGCTCAATCACGTGACAAATGGGCCTCTGAGGTCAACCCCACCACAATGGATTTCTTAATTAAGCTTATAGTTATTTAAGATATAAGAACAAAATCTTAAGGGATATTATAATTCGTTAACGTGTTATTAAGAAATTACGCCTGCAATTACTTTATTAAAAGCGTTAGTTTTTAGTCGCATTAATAAATTAAGGTTAAAATAGTAAATCTTTTATATAATTAATAATTAATTCTATAATTCTTTAAAGGCTTTTTTATACTTTTCCGTCTAATTTTAGGAAACCGTAAGTTAAGTAAACGTAAAGAGAGGCTTTATAATAAGTTTAAAGTTATAAATAAATTATTAATAAAAACCGTAAAAACCTAAAAAAGACTTTATTATTATAATAGTTTTTAAGTATTTTTAGTTCTGTAACGGCTTTACTTTTTCTAAGTCGGCTTTAATTCCTTTTATAATTATAATATAACTTAAGTATTTAATATAAGTAATATAAAATTTACACTTCTTAATATTGACTTATAAGCCAGCTTTTATAAGTCGTTTTAAGACTATTTTAACGTATTCTTTATGTTCCTTTATTAATTTTAAATAAATTAAAATATCGTTAAAATATATCATATAAAAGTCGTTTAAATAATCTAATAATACGTTATTTATATAACGTTAGTACGTGCTTAGTTTATTATAAAGTCTAAAGGATAATACTTTATATTTATAAGTCTTATATTTAATGCAAAAGGTCGTATACTTTTCCGACTTAAGGTCTATTTAAATGCGATTAAATGCGGCTTAAATATTAAGTTTAATAAATACTTTAGCTTTTAATACGTAAGAAAAGAATTCGTTAATTCTTAATATAAAGTATAAGTCCTTTTATATTAACGTATTTAGACAACGGTAATTAATATAAAAACGTAACTCTTTATTACTTTTCTTTATAAAAAGAATAAAAAAAATAAAAGGACTTTAATTTATTTTAATAAACCTTTTATTAAGGTTTTTTAAAAGGTATTCTTTTAATACTTTTAATTTCTTTATTAATTAACGGTATAAAAGAAAATAAAAATTAAGTAATAAAGCCTTTAATTAAATTTTATAATTATAATATTAATAAGGTAATAAAACGTTTAACTCCGTCTTAAAAAATACTTTTTTAAAAAGTTAATATTACTTTAAAAGCCTTTTGGCTACGATTTAAAAAGTATTTAAATCCTCTTCTTTATATCTTTTTTATAAAACTTGGTTTACTTTATAAATATTAATTATAAAGAATTTAATATTTTTATTTTTTATATTAAAATAAAATATATTTACGTTAATCTTATAAATAAAAAAAGAAGTTCTTTATAGAGTTATAATAAGTTCTAGGCGACGGCGTAGTTATAAATAAGGCTTCTTTATTTTTAGTTTTCCAACCGGCTTTAATAATAAGGGTTTTAGAGCTGTTTTTAGTTTTTATTTTTTAAAGGGATTTTTTAATAACGTTAATATTTATATATAATTAATAATAAATTAATAATATTGTCGTCTTTAATTAATTTAGTTTATAATTAAGTTACGTCGGTTAGTATTTAATTAGTAATAGTCAGTAATTTTTGTTTTAACTTTAATAAAGAGCGATATAATTAATTCTTTCGTTTAGTAAGGAGTTTATGAGTATGCGGAGGGCTATATAAAACGATTATTAATTAAATCGAGTTTGACGCGAAAGCGTTTTATTTATTTAACGCTAATTATTATATTTTAATTTCTTAAGTTAAATATAATAAAAGGATAATTATATATACGTCTGCCGTTTATTATTAAGTGAAGACGTATATAGTAAAAAGCATGGCTTTATATAGAATTCTGAAAACTATAAATTAAGATAATATAAAAGAGGGGTAAAATCTTTACTTTTAAGGCCTTTAAAAAGCGTATAAAAAGGGTTTAATTTACGAAGAAGTAATTATTTACTTTAATATTTATTAAAGCGAAGAGTGTAACGTTATATTTATTTATATTAATAATATAAAAGATTAAGAATTACTTTCTTTTTATAAAAGAATTTAAATTAAGCTTTAATAAATCATATTTACGTAAACTTAAGAAGGAGTCTTTCCTTAAGCCTTCTTATTTTCTTTTATTTATCTTTTTAATAACTCTTTTTACTTTTCTTTTAATTTTACGCCTTCTTTTTTAATTTTTTTATTTACGAGTTAAACCTTAAGAATCTTAAAGCAATTGCTTTTATAATAATTAAATTTACCGTAATTATAATACTTAATTAAATTATCGCCTATAAAGGTCTAAGGCCTTAAATATATAAAGCTTTAGCGCAGTAAAAAGGAAGTAAATTATCGTTAAAGAGTAAAAAAGCGTTAAAACGAAATAAAAGAAGATTAATAAGCGAAAGTAATTCTTTAAATAAGCGTTTAAGCGGAAAAGGTAGTTTAACCTAAACCGGACGGCTTTTAGGTTATATTTAAGGTATAAGTTAAAATAAAATTTAAGTTAAGTATATAATTCCGGCGGTTTTTTAAGTTTAATAAAATAAAATAAGAAATCATTTTATTATAATTATTCTTTTAAGTTAATTTAATAATAAAGGTCTTATTTTATAATTAAAAAAAGAGCTTTTATTATATATAAAAGAACTATTTCGACTTAGCGACGCTATCTTAAATAATAGCGCTTTAAAATCTTATTTTAAACTTAATAAAAGTCTTTTTAAAATAAAAGTTTATATATAAATTATAAAAAGCAAACCGAAACTCGTCCGCTTTATAGCCGGTTAAGAAGTAAGATTTTAAAAGTATAATTATTTCTTTAGCGATTTTAAAAGAATAAGTTTTTAAAAAATATTAAAGTTTTAAGTAAAATTATATTATTTTAGTAATTAATCTTTAAACGAAAGCACGACGAGCTCTTTTCGTTAAATAAAAATTAACGTTAACTTTTAAGCGGTCTTAAATTAAAATACGTTATTATTTAAATAAAAGGTTTAAGCTATTATTTAATAAAGTAATCTTCTTTATTAATTAAATTTTAAAAAGCTAAAACAAGCTTAAATAAGCTCCGGGAGTAAAAAAGGCATAACCTCTTAATAAACCTTTATTAAATTCCACTAATTAAAATAAAGGAGGAATAAAAGTTTATAAGCGACTTTAAGGTAGTTCGAAAGGCTCGAAAAGAGTAAAGTCTTCTTTAAAATCGTTATTAAGTTATATTAAATTAAGCCGAGGGGTAACAAGGGCTATAAGCATAGCCTTAATTCTAGTAAGGCTAAATTAGAGTTTTCTTTACTTATTTATTTAATCCTTAATTCGATTATTAACGGCTTAAAAGAGTCCTTTTAAAATATTAAGATTATTATAATTTATGTCGTCTTAAGCTTTACTTTTATTTTTTTAAGTAACGACGTTAGTTTTAAGGGACGAGGTAATAAGTGTTTTTAAATTAAAAGGCGCTCTTAAGGAGGTCGTAATAGCTAAAGGACCTAATTTAATAAATTCTTTAATAATTAATTAAAATATAATAAGTCTTAATAAAAATAAGTATTTAACTTAAAGCAGATTCGGGGGGGGTTTCGTACTTAAATAATAAGGTTTTAAATATAATAAAAACACTTCCTTAAAATCTATTTATAACGGCCTTTATATAAAAGGGGTTATTTAAAGTATAGTTAATAAAGATTACTCTAGACGTTACTAATTACAAAGTATTAAATTAAACCTTGGTTTCTAGTTATTAAGAGATCTTTAAAATCTTAACTTTTTAAAATATTAATAACTAAATTTTTAATAAAGTATTATAAAGCCGTCTTCGGCGAAAGTAATCTTTTTATTTAATATAATAATACTAATTAAAAGAGCGATATAAGAAGTATATAATAATACTTTAATTAAAGCTATTAAAAATTAATAAATTTAATATAAAAGAAATAAAAAGATAAAAAAAGAAAGAAAAAGTAAAGGAATTATGAGTTTATATATATAAGCTCTTTTAAAACCCTTCCGGTATTAGTCTAACTCGATATAACTTAGTTACCTTTAAACCCCTAGATTCCCTAACTCGCTGAGAAGCTCTTAAGTACACCTATTGTCACAGCTTATATATAAAAGAAAATTATTATAAAGTAATAAATAACTACGAAGTTTTTAACGGCTTTACTTAAATATTTAAAGCGAAAAGCCGGAACTTTTATAAAAAATAATAATATCTTTAATATAAAAAACATATAATTTTTTAATAAAATATATATTAAAATAAAAGGCTTACTCTGAATTAAATAAGAAATCGACACTTTAATTAAAGAAAAAGCATTATTTATATAAATTACTTAAGCCGACCGTCTTCGACTCGAGTCGAGTAATAATAAAACTCCCTTTTTAGCGGCATAATTTAAAAGGCTTAACCTTATAGCTTGCTTTAAGCTTATAAAGTATAAAAACAATTCTCTAGCTCAAGAGATTAACGACGTCTTTAAAAAGAATTCGATGCTTTATTTTAAATTAAATTAAAAAAAGCATATTTAAAAAGAAGTTATTCCTATTATCGAGAGGCTAATTTATAATATTAATTAGACTATAAAACGGGATATTAATATAATTACGGAAGGATTAAATAACTTACGCATTTTATACGCTATTATAAAAAAAAGACAGAATTTAAAATTAATAACTAAAGTTAAGGCTTTATTTACTTACGAATTAATTATATACTTTAAAGAAGTTAAGGTATTTTATTAAGATTTTAAAATAAGTTTTAAATATAATCGACGTTTTAATATAAAGGACGACATAAGCACCGAATGCCTTTTTTATTTTAATAAGCCGATTTCGAGTATTAAACTTTAAGGATTTTATAAGTATTAAAATTAATATTATAAGTTTAAAAAATAGCTTAATTTAGGAATTATTTATAAAAATAAAGACAATTATATTTATATAAGCCTTTAAAAAGAAGAAATAAAAGCTTAAGCGATTTAATTTCCTTAAAATAAAATAAAAAGAAAAGTCCTTATTTTATAAATAATTAATATAAAAAAAGACTTAAACTTAAAATAAAAAGAAAAAGTAATTTAAAAGAAGCTTTAAGACGCTTAAAAAGCCCTTTTAATTTAATAAAATATTATATTAAAGTCAACTTTAAAAAGACTAATATTAAAAGTAAGTTAAAAGCCCTAAAACTATTTAAATATCCTTATTATCCGACTCTTTAATATAATAAAACTAATTAACGTTTAAAACGTATTTATAACCTTTAATTTAAAAAGAATAAATAATAGCTTTAAAATAATACTTACGAAAATAAGACGACAAAATACCGCTGCTTTTAGGGTAATAATAAAAGCCGAATTATATATAATTAAAACCTTATTTTAAAAACGTTTTAAAGCTTAAATTAATTACGGAAAACTAAAAGTTCGCGAAAAAGTAAAAAATACCGTTAGATTTTAAAAGCTTATAAACGTGAACCTTTTAATTAAAGCACTTAAAGTAAAACTTATTTAAATTATTATAAGAAATAATAATAATATTATTATTTTTAAGAAATTAAAAGAAGTTATTTTAGTCGTAAGTCGAAAAAGACCGATTATTATTAAATTACCTTTTATAAAGACTATTTAAAAACGCGCTAAAAGTAATTTACTTATTGCCGTTAAAGCGACTTTAGGCCGACCTCGCGTATATTAAGCGTTGTCACGGAATAATTATACGCTAAATAATACGTTAAATAAGCTTTTTACTTAAAAAGAGCTCTTTAAAAACTTAATTTTAAAAAAAATCCTTATTTTAATCGACTTATTAAGGACAAGTCGACCGAAGATTATTAATTAAGAGATTTAAGACTAAATCGTTACTATTAATATTAAGATTATAAAGTATATAAAAGCTCTTTAAGACTATAATTAAGAAAGGAATAATATTATATTTTAACGCCTCTTATTATTTTAAGTTAATACTTTAGATTTTATATTAAGAGGATTATAAGCTTTACGATAGCTTAAACGTATTTTCTTTAAATAAAAATAACTAATTATTATTTATTTTATTATATTTTAAGCTAAACTTACGCATAAACTCTAAGTTTAATAAAGAAAATAAAAGTATTAAGTTTTTTTAATATAAAAAATACTAATTTAATAATTAACTTTTTAATTATTATTAAGCTTAATTCCTTTTTTTAGCCCGGTACTTATAATTTTAATTATTATTTTAATAACGCTTTAAAGAGTAATAGTTTTAAAAGAGGAATTTAAGGTCGACTTATTATTAATTACTGAAGTTTATTTAATTAATATACTTTAAAGACCGAATTATAAATAATACTTTTTAACGCCGAAGTATGTAATTATTATGCTTAAGAAGATAAGACTTAGTAATATTCGAGTTACTTTTAATTTCGGCGTAAAAGTTAGTTATATATTTTATAATATTATTATTTAATTAAAAGTCTTTATTATAAAAAGCGACTTTATAGCTTTAAAGAGTATTATAAGTATAAAATCGCGATTTCTAAAATATACGGATAACGTCTCGGTTATAATAAAAGATTATATTATCTTTATTAAGTTTTATATTATAAATATCTTAAGTATTAAAGTTATTTTTAGATTTTTATTCTTTTAAATTACGCGCGTTTTATTTAAATACTTATTTAATGTGGAAGGCGGTTTAGTTTATATTAACTTATAAAATAAGACTACGCGACTAGTTATTATTATTAAAGCAGTTAAACTTACGGAGTACGTCAAAAGCATTAAAGCTGCGAAGTTTAAGAGCCGAGTTAGTAAAATATTATTAAATCCGGAATTAAATTACTTAAAGTCCGAAACTGACTTAAAAAACGAGTAATTAATTATAATTAAAGCTTTATAATTAATACCGTTAAATGCTTTTTAAAGGACATTTCCTTTAAACTTAAGGATAAGCTTTTTTATAAGGAGAATAAAGAAACTTTTAATAATAAAAGTAATTCCTTTTTTAAAGACGTCTTATATGTTTTTATTAAATATATAAAGTAAAAATTCATAATTTTAAAAACGGACTTTTACGATTATCTTCTTTATAAAGACTTTATTAAAACTCCTTTCAGTAAAGAACGCGTATTTAATACCGTATTAACTAAGAAAATCGAGCTTATTTTTTAATTTATTATAAATTATAATATTTTATTAATAACGTCTTTATTTAAAGAACGTAAATAAGTTTCGCGGGTTTATATTATATATAAGATAAAAAATAAAAAGATTAAGCTTATAATTAAATAAATAAAATAAAAAATGCGTTTAAAGGCCGTAAAGACTAATATAAAGTCTTTAAAGAAAGGGACTTTTATTAAGAATAAATTAAAAAGTATTAAAATATTTTATTCCTTCGTTTTGCCGGCTTTCCTCGCGAATCTAAGATTACGGAAGAGCGACTCGCTATTTTAAATATTAAAAATATATTATAATTAAAAGAGAAAGCCCTCTTCGACGAAATTATATTAAATTAAAAAGGTATTATTATATTTAATTAAATAAAGTATAGGAAATTCTATAAAAATGTTTTATTATTTATAATTATTAAAATAATAAACTATAAAGCTTAGTAAGCACCACATTTTTTACTCCTTAAAGTATTAGCTCTCGAAGTTAAGAAGATAATAAAAGATAAACTTAATTGTGAGGTTCTCGAACTCTTTAAGGGGCTATATATTATAACGTTTAGTTTTTAATTAAGAAAAAGGAATTAAGAAAGTATCGCTTAATTAACTTAATAATTATATTTAACGTAATCACTTTAAGAGACGCTAATTTACCTCTTTTTATTAACGAATTTTTAAAGGAATTTATAAGGTGCTATATTGCGAGCCTAATAAACTTATACTTAGGTTATAATTAATAAGTATTATATTAAAGTAGCCGAAATATAATAGCTTTCTTTATGCTTAGTATTAAACTAGTCCGAAATACGACGTTATCTTAAGGAGTTATAAATTTTATTACTTAATTCGTAAAAATAATTAATAAAATATTAAAAAATATTATATCTTTTATTATAATGTCGTTTTTAAATAACGTTAACGTAAAAAGAGTATATATAAATTATAATTAAAAGGAAGTACAGCCTGGAATTCGCTAATTCGTCCTTAAGTACCTTTTTAACCTTAATAAGACGCTAAAACGCCTTAAGCGCGCTAGAGCTACTATAAGCCTTAAATTATAATTTTATTATAATAATATGAACGTCGTCGACTACGTATATAACTTATAAAAAAGAGAACTTTTAATTATATATTTAATTAAAATATAAAAATAAAAAAAACCTAAAAACGTTATAAAAGTTAAAGGATTTTTAAATTTAATTATTTACTTTTGCATTTAAATTAAAGACTTTCGTTTATTAGTCGAGCCGTTATACGACTTTATTAAAAAAAGAGTTAAATTTATATAAAACTCTGTAATTTATAATTAAATAATGAAAACTCTTTAAAATATTTTATACTCTTTTTTAATACTTTATAGGATCGACTACTTTAAGGGCGCTAGCGAAATCGTCGTTTTTATAGACTTTAATAGAGTTAAATAAAGTGGTTTCTTTAATTAGCGTGACTTAAAAAACAATAAGCTTAAACCGGCGAAATATAAAAGCGGCTTTTAAACGAAAGCAAAACGAAATTATAACGCTATAAAGAGAAAATATAAAGGTATACTTTTAATTCTTAAAAAGCTTAAAATCTAATTTATAAAAGTCTATTTTATTATAAAAACTAACGTAAATACTCTTATTATTTAACTTAAAGGAGTTACTTACGACTACTTTAGTATAATACTCATTTATTAGCTCGCTTAAATTAAGCTTTTCGACTTCGAAGTACGCTATATTAAAAGTGCTACGTATATAATAATAAATGCTTTCTTAAGAAGACTTAAATACTTTAAGAATATTAAAGAGAATACTGAAAATAATAATAATAAGGATTAGATTTTAATTAAGCTTAATATAATTAGAATTTACCTAGTAAAAGCAAAGAGCACAAAAGACTTAATAAAAGAATTAGAGACTTTTAATAACTTTAAGCTAACCTAAAGACGCGATATTCTTATTAATATAAAGTAAAAAGTCTAAGAATTACGAGATAAGTCGAATAATTAAATAATACTTAATGGCGACTTAAATATAAATTAAAAGAATAAAGTAAATTTATTAATATTTTTAAAATATTATAAAAAATATTATTAAAAAATAATTACTTACTTAACTACGCTTAAGACTCCGAAAAGTATAAACTTAAAAGCCTTTTATATATTTAAAAAAGAAATATTATTATATAAAATTTATAATTAACGTATTTAAAGACTTTTATTAAAAGGCGTACTTATTAAACTCGTTATTAATACTAATAAAAACAAAGTATATATTTTATAAAGTTATTATAATAGTTCTAGTTATAAAGAAAAGAAAAGCACATATTATCGCATTTTTTAGCGCTATATTTAAAAGAACTGTTTTAAGGACTCCGCGGAATTTATTAAAATATATAATAAGTATATATTACGTAATATTAAGTAATAAGAAAAACTTATAGTTTTAATTATTTTAAATAAACTTATAAAAAAATAAGCGTTAAATATTACTTTTATATTAATATGAAATAAAAAGAAGTATTTCGTTGTTACTTAAGATAATATAAGCGGTTAAGTTAAAGCTAAGGCGCTTACTTTAAAGGAGGCTAAAGGCATTATTAATTTTATTTAATAAGATATTATTTGTCGACATAAGTTATTTTAAAAGCTAATAGTTAATAAAAGTATAAAAAACATAAGTAAAGTCGTTAACTTATTAAATAAAATAAAAATTTAACGAATTTAAATATCGACTTATAACGCGAAAGCTAATAATATAATCGAGCGGGGACATAGCCTTATTAAAAATGCCTTTTTTAAAATAAAAGAAGACTGAATAAGTAGCTTATTAGCGGTTTTATTCACTAACCGTATTATAATTTATAAATTTATAAGCTATACCCTTTTTTATATAATTTACGGCAAAAAATTAATTCTTTTTATTAAAATACGTTACTTTACTTAAAGAAGTCTTTTTTTAAAAGATATTAAGAGTATTAACGATTTAATTTATATTTAAACTTTTTAATATTAAATATAAAATAATAATATAAAGAAAGCTAAGCTTTAAAAGATACGCTATAAATAAAAAAGAAAAGAAGCTTCGACGTAAAAAGGGATATTCGAAATAAGCTATTATAAATTAAAGACTTAATTTTTAGGCACGATTTTATTTAAGAAATTAATATATTAAAAAATAAAAAGCTTAACTTTTAATAATTAAGACTTTATAAAATTTATAAAGCCTTTTTTAAAAAGAGTTATTATAAATTAAAAGAGTTAAAAGTCGACGGTATACTTTTTTATAATACTTTTATAATTAATTGCTTTAAGTTATTTTATAAATAAAAGCGCTTTATTTATTATAAAAATAATAAGCTTTTAGCGATAATTTAATATAATAATAATAAAGACTAATTTAAACCTAGTCTTAAGGAGCGAAATTTATAAAGCTTTAAAGACTTTAAAAAGCTTATAAGATAAATTATATAAAATAATTAAATTATTATTAAAGTACTTAAAAGGCTAACTCACGTAAAACAAAGTTAATATTAAGTCGTCATTTACTCTTTTAATAAGTAACTGTGGTGTAGAAGTGGATTAAAGCACTGTGAGTAGTTGTAATTGAATTGAAGTGATTAATTATTGTTCTTAAAAGCTCTCCGAATCAGGAGAAGATAGTTATTCTCTTGAAGGCGGTTTACAGTAATAGAACCTAATTAGGTCACGTGTAGTGCTAAGAGAGCAGCTGCCCGTGCTTATACGATATACCCCTTAGGTAATTAATAGTAGTAAGCTATTGTTATTATGATTAGCTATATTAAGCGAGAGTAAATAATAGGAAAGAATTAAGTAAATAAATTCACTTATATGCGGTAATCAGGCAAATAACTTGATTATATGAACTAACGATTTTCTTACTAAACCTGAACCTGTAAACATTCGATAACACACAGATTAACTGCTTTCGATCTACCACTTAATTAATCTATTAATTAATTAATTAATTAACTGCTCCCTTCGATACTATGGGTGTCTTCAAGCGCTTCGCCAGAATTATTATAGTAAAACGACGATCTGCTCGCTAAAGCAAAGTAAATAGCTTAATTTTCGATTTATTAGTTTCGATTTATTAATCGGAGATTAACTGATTAAAGATTAATTAATTAAAGAATAACCGCTGACTTATAATAAGTTAAGGCTATTATTAATAGCAAGAAGAAAGTCGTCGCTAAGGCACGACTATCGGCTGCTCCCGTCCCCGCCCTCGCTCCTCGCCGTGCCGCTGCTACTCCCCGGGCTTTAAAGTAGTTAATAAGTGCTTATATAATAGTCTATTTAAGCTATATTAATAACGCCCTCCAAATAAAAAGTAGCGATTAATATTACAATACCGTTGGAAAAAGTACTTGCTGCTTCGCTTGCTCGTCCGGCCACAAGTGCGTAGTTGCTCTCGTTATTACTTAAGCTCTTTTCCTCGCATATTATAATACGTTAAAGAATAAAACTAGTAAGAAGGTAAGTCGATTCAGCTGCTCTTTTTTCGCTTTTTGATTTATTATTAATTTTTCTAAGAGCTAGAGCAATTAAGAATCCCGGTCCGTGCCGCCCTTAAAGGTAGTAATATTAGTAAAGCTGCTACTACTAGCGCTGCTATTAGTTTTAGTAATAGAATTACTTCAGGAGCTATTAGTGGATTTGGAAGTAATAATAGAAATAACGATAATAAAAAGAATAATAAGTTATTCGCTTTATTTCTAGAAAATCGAATTAATTTAGTTGATTTTTTAAAAAAAGAAGAAAAGCTTCTGACTGCTTTTATAACTTATACTCGTATTACTAGAAAGAAGATTGCTGCCGTTGCGGGTGCTCTCTTCGTTGAGAAAAGTAATAAGGGAATAGTTGATTATTCTGTTGCTACTGTTACTACTAAAGCTGCTCGCGCTGCTGCCGCTGCTGAAGCTGCTACCGGAGCTGCTCGCGCCTATAGTCCGGGCCTTAGTGTTTTAGCCTTTTAAGCTATATCTGCTCGTAGAGTTATTCTTACTCCTGAATAAGAGGCTCAAGTTGCTCGCGTTAAAGAGCTGGTTAGTGTGATAACTAGTGCTTTAGGCGAGCTAATTCGGGAGGTTTTAGGCCTTCTATCTTCTGATAAATAAGTTACTCTTTTATTTTTTGAAACTTGGAAACCTCTTACTTTTTAAGTATCTTCTTATATTTTAGAAATCAAAGCCTGCGTTTGCCTTTGAATTAAAGAATTATTAAGAGCAATTGATTCTTTAAAATACAGTAATTTATACCCTCGAGCTTAATTGATTTTTAATAAGATAAAATTATAAATAGAAATTTATAAAAGAGAATTTTATAAAAGAATATATAATAATATAAATAAAGCTCTTTAATTAAAAGGTAAGCTTATTATATAATTATTTTAAGAATAAATGAAAAGTAAAGAATATATATAAAAGATTGCTTTAAAGCGAGTCTTTTATAAGAGTTACTCCAGTTGAATACGAATATTCATTAAGTTAATAAGAGTAATAAATGCTTTAAATTTTTGTCGAAAAAGGTTTTTAATAAATCCGTTAGCCGGCATATAGCTTATAAGAAGATATTCTATTATAAAAATGCTCTTTTAAAACTCTTAGCGTAATTATATATTCTGAATATCAACGTGGCGCAACTTAATAGAAATACGCTGATTTTCTTTAACGATTAATTAAATAATTTATTAATTATTACAAAAAATTATTTAAGCTGCTTTTATATTAAGGCGTAATTCTTGAAAGAATCGCTGAAATGCTATAAGTTCTTTATCAGTACGCTTAACTCTAAGAAGCTTTATTTGTATTATAAACGTAATAATTATATTTTATAAAGCTGCTTTTTAAAAGATTAAACTTTTAAAAAATATAAAGATATATTTATTAAAAGATTGCTTTATTTCGATATCGTCTGTAAAAGAAACATTTAATATTATTATAAAATAAGAGTCGCGTAGCTTATAACTATAAGTAATTACTAAGAAACGAATGCTAAAAAGATAACGAATTATCTAGTTAATTATAGCTAAGTACTCTCGGGAAGGATTAATTAAAAAATGAAAAAGCCTTAAAGTAATAAAAGCGACGTTTATACGTAATATAATTATATATAAAGTATTAATTTAACTTTTTTTTAAAACTCTTTAATTTGAGTTGAAGTAGCTTATTTTTGATTCTTTAATAGTTCGACTTGAAGTAATAGTATACTTAAGTAATTTCTATTTATTAACTCAAATCGAAGAGTAACTTTTTGAATATAAATATCGTATATTAAAGAGATAATCTTCGCTAATCGATCTCTAATAATACGAACGCCTAAGAACTACTCTATTTGCTCTCTTTCGGTAAGCTCATATATTATATTCAAGCCGTCGATAATTGGTTTAGCGTCTTTAAAAGCCGAATTATAGTAAAGCACCTGAATATCGTCGACATAGAATATTATAAATACTATACGTTGCTCGTTTATAAATATATAAGACTCTTTTTTATAAGCAATTAATCCTAAAGTTATCAAAGTATAAGTGAAGTTACTATACTATAGCGCCGATAAGTCCTTGAATCCGTAAAGTGCGCGATTAACTTCTATTACTTTTTCGTCTTATTTAAAGCCGTCCGGTAAATAATAACGTACGCGAGCACTTGTTTTACTTCGTTTGGCGTTGATAAAAGCATTTATTATATTAAATTAAATTATTTTTAAATTAAATTAAACTGTAATAATTATAGCAGTTCTAAAGGAGCGAGCAGTTAAAATAATTATATATATTAATAAAATTAACGTTTTAAGCTATAAGTCTCTTCTTACAACGACTCGGGAGCGACAGCAGGTTAAATACCTTGACGAATCGACTTTAGCGTGAAATACTTATTTTAAAGGAATTAATTGCTCGGTAATAAAAGTATATTTAACGACTCTTCAGTAATTGCGCGACTTAAAGTTAGTAATCTCCTTAATAACGTCGGCTCGGAAGTGCTTTCTTAACGGGTAATCCTTAAAGTCTCTTTAATTTAATAAGTCCTTAAGTATTTATGATTAATAAATCCGTAAGAGCTCAATTAATTATCGAATTTCGATATTTTTAAATATAAACGCTGATATAATAGCGTGAATTACGCTCAAGTCTTTTCTGTTTTTTCGCACTAGTTCTTAATTAAGCCAGAAAGTCTTTAGAAAATCCTTTAAATACTCGCGATTACTTAACAGTTATAATAATTCCGTAATTAGTTTTTTAATAATTACTATATAAACGCTTCGATTCGGTTTCGTTACCTTATTGCTGACTCGAGTCTTTCGACTTTTATTAGTTATTCGGTCTTTTACTCTTTTCCTCTTAAAAGATTTAAATAAGCCGGAATTTGATTTAATTAAAGCCGAGAATAATAAGCGTAAACTTAACTCTTTGTTTTCTTTTAATTCTGATAATTATAAATGCTCTTCGTATTTAATTACTTAAAATAGAACTTTTAATTACTTAAAGCCGATATTTTCTTTAAGTGCTCCCCGACGCTTAAGACCGCGCTTTCGGTCGTATAGCCTTCTAGAGTAAATTATAACTTATAATATTAACTTCCGCTTAAAGCTTATATTATTTTAAAAGTTTAATATATTACATAAGATACCTCTTCTAATTGCGCTTTTAAACGCTAATTATCTTGAAGTATCGGCTCGTTTTAAGACTTGATTAAGGTATTTATAAGTAAGAAGTCTAGTACTCTTTCTTAATTAAATTACTCTCGAGTTCTTATTAACAAGCGGCTGAATAAAATTAAGAGCTATTAAATTAGCTAGAAGTAGCGTATTTACTTTTATTAATTTAACTAAAGGAAGAGTAGATGGCTCTACTTCCGAGCTTGAAAGCTTAATTAGAAGTTTTAATACCCTCGAGCTTACAAGCTCGTCGACTTTTATAGCGCTTATTACTTTGCTTAATTGTTCTTCGTTCGGAGTAATAGATAGTGTTTTTGATTCTAGTATATTAAGTGCGCTTAGTCGGTTAATTATAATAAAACTAGCGTCTTGATTTTTCTTTTCTTCTTTTAGTATTTCTATAAGATCTTTTAATATTAAGCGCGGCTAGTCGACCGCTTTTTCTATATTTAAAGAGCTTAAATAAAAGAAGGTTTCGTTGAAAGTAATATTCCGAGTTATTATTATATACTGTAATTAAAGCACTTAGATCTTATAAATATTAAATAAGACGTATTTAATTAAGTAACTAAGATACGCTCGCGAGTTGACTTTAAAAGCTTTTTTTTAGCGGAGAGCTTTTCGGTCTTTAATTATAAAGTAGGCTTTATAATCGTACGTATATAAGTTACTCTAGTTAGGCCGTAAATCGGTTATTAGCTTTAGCGTGAGCTTAAGGTCGTAATATTGAAAATACTGTTTAAATTAGGCTTAGAATACTTTGTTTGGACTCTTAAAGCCTTTACGAGCAAATGGACTTATATTATAGAAAACAATTGCCGTTATTATTGATTCCGTCTAAAGCGCCTGAGGTAAATTAGCGGAGAAGCGTATTTTGATTGATTTATTGATTATTTCTTTGCTTGCGCGCTCAGCTCCTCTATTAGGTTAGTATATATATGAGAGGGTAGATTTAATATTAATACTATTTTTTTTATATTATTTTTTATACTTAATTGATTTATTAATCTTTATAATTAAAATGTCGTTATTTTGGCGTATTTTATAAACCGAAAGCCTGAATTAGCGTCTTATTTACGCTTTAAACAGTTTAAGAGTATTTAAGACGGCGATTAATCCTTTAGTTTTTAAAAGCCGCTTATAGAATTTCTTATTATATTCGTCTTTGATTAATAAAAGCTAGTTATTTCTATTAAAACTTATTAGAAAGTCGAATAAATCCTAAGAAATACGGTAAAAAAGACAAGTAGCTACTTTCTTTAATTAACGACGACTTATTACTTGCTGTATAATAGCCACCGTATAATACTTGTATTTTAACTAAGTTAAACCTTAAATCTCGACGTTACGCGTATTTTTTATTAAGTTTTTTAAAGCTTTTTTTCTTAAGTAACTTGCGCGCAGATACTATAAGTAACCTTCGTCGACTCGTAGCTTTAAATATCGTTTACTTAATTGAAAGCCTTAGCGAATACTCTTTTTTAGCGTTAGAAATATTAAAAAGCTATAATTTAAGCGAGTCAAAATACGGCGAGCAATTAGAGAAACCGAAGAGTAATTAAAAGGCTTATATTTAAAAAAAGCTAAGTTAAACTATCGCTATAATTACTTTAAAACTAAATTATTTTTAGCTATTCCCGTGCATAAAGTGCAATCTAAACCATTATATTAAACTCTTGCTTATAAAAGGCAAGCTTCTGAAATAATATTAATATTAAAGCTTTTAACGACAGCGACGTTCGAGAGAGTTAAATCGCTTATATTTGGTTCGTTAAGGCCGTGGAGAGCACTTTTAAAGACTCGAGTACCGCAGCCCTTAATTATTAAGCTTAACGTTCTGGCCTTAACATTATCGTCCGCAGTAGATTTAATAAAGCTTTCGGGGATGAGGAGAGCTTTTGAATTTACTAAATAAGTAGTAGCTCTGTTATTAAGTAAAATGCTCTTTACGAGCGGATAATAATTCATATTTATAATAGCGTATACTCTTATAATAACAAGAGCTTCGTCGAGAAATTCAAGGCTTATAAGGCAAGCTTGAACGTTTCTAGGATATCTTGCTTTTATTAAAATAACTAGCCTTAAAGTTATAAGAATTGCTAATACTTGAGTAGAAAAGGAATTACCGGAAGGTAATCCGGAAGCTAATTGCGTTATTAATAATATATTCTTATTGAGTTTAGTAATTTCTCGGCGGAAGTTAAGGAAATCGCTTTTTAATCGGAGTCGAGTTTCTTTAATTTCCTTTATTAATAGTAGGTTCCTGAGGTTGCTTGCCGTCGAGTCGTCGTAGTAATACCGAAGTCTGTGATAATTAATAGCTTTATAACGGTAAAAGCGATGCTTATATAAGCAGGTATTTGCTCGCGTATTTAGCGACTGGTTTCGTTGAATTAACAGGGTTACGAGAGCATTTGATTTTCTTTTAAGAATAGTATATAAGCTTATTGTCTTTTATTATTTAGAAGCTATAAGTGATTCCTTGTTAAAAGTAAATAATTAGTTAACGTAATTAAATAAAAAGTATTAGTTTATTACCTTAAGAGTATTATCTCTTAATAATTTAGAGTATTGTTTGCGCGCCTATTTTAATATAAGCTTCTCTTATACTGCCTTAATAAAATTAAGTATTACTAACAGTCTTTTGACGTCTAATAAATCGTATAAGAGAACATCTTGATAAGCCGCTCTTCATTTTTAAAGTCACTCCTTAGGATTAACTCGCCTTACTTTAACAATAGCGAGCTTCTTTCTATAAGTAGATTATACTAGCGTACGAGTATTTATTTTCGAAAGGGCGTAATCTCTCTTAAAGATTCGGAGGAGTAATTAAAGAATCCATAACTTTGATTAAAAG
This sequence comes from Rhexocercosporidium sp. MPI-PUGE-AT-0058, assembly GCA_020746875.1. Classification (NCBI taxonomy): domain Eukaryota; kingdom Fungi; phylum Ascomycota; class Leotiomycetes; order Helotiales; genus Rhexocercosporidium; species Rhexocercosporidium sp. MPI-PUGE-AT-0058. Next base: position 587,497 of record JAGTJL010000022.1, read on the forward strand.
TCTCTATTTATCATCTCGGTCAACTGCTTCTTTTTTATACGAGCTTGCTCGTTCTTACATTCCCTAACTGCTCCTTAATAAATAAAGGGATTAACTATCTCTTGAATCCACTTATAAGCTGCCTTATAAGCTCGAGCCTTTTCCGTCTATTATACGAGCTTTCTTACGTATTCCTTCATAAGAACAGCATATATTAAAACCATATTCTTAATTATAACTTTTATTGGTAATAATGCGCTCGGCTTAAGGCTTTTCTCTATAAGGTCGCGAGCATCTTCGTCTTACTTCGCCTAAGCCTGGAAGTTATACTTAATAGCTTCTTTATTCTATTACATTCTTAAATCGTTTAACGATAAGGGTTTCGGTTCGGCGTCGAAAAAGTTAAGAGTAATTAATAACGTAAAGTCTACTGAATTCTATATTTTATAAAAGATATAAAAGGATTTAAACGCCTAATACTAAAGAGTCTAAATGCGTCTGTCGTAATTGAGAAGAGTTCGATTGTTTGAAGAAGAAGCTAAAGTTAAGTTTGTTATAGCGAAGGAGTTGCTCTCGTAAGCTCCGAGTATTCGATAAAGGAGGAAGGACTGAAGAAGTATTGAGTTTAATTGCTCGGCTTTTATACTCGTCCAGAATAGAATCGAAGAATTAGTGGAAAACAGCGGTGTGAATTATACTCTGTAATAAGGTGGAAAACTCTATAACGTATAATAGATACTCTTTACTTATAAACTTGCTTTATAGGCTTTATTTAAATTAATAGCGCATAGAAGGAAGAATACTAACTTAATAGCTTTATCAACGGGGCTCATAACTATAATGTAAAAGTAGATTAAAGCACTGTGAGTAGTTATAATTAAATTAAAGTGATTAATTGTTATTCTTAAAAGCTCTCCGAATCAGGAGAAGACAGTTATTCTCCTGAAAGCGGTCTATAGTAGCAGAACCTAATTAGGTCACGTGTAGTGCTAAGAGAGCAGCTGCCCGTGCCTATACGACAGTAACTTAATTACTACGATTAATATTATTAATTACTTTTTATTATAATTTTTATAATTTGTCGCTTAACGTTATTAAACGCTAAACTATAGCAAGGACGTACTTTTTATACTTTACGAGGGGGACAAAGATTAAGACATAATAATAAAAGTATATATTAAAATACTAAAGGCTCTCTTTTAAACGACGAAAAATCCTTTTAATACTTCGAATACTATTTACGTTTATAAATACCCTTTAATTACACTTATAAGTCGTTTTATAATAATAATATTAATATCTCAGTCGAGTTAAATAATGTATTTACGGTAGCTGCCTTTCGAATAATTTAATATTATTGACGCTAGACGTATAAACTCAAAAGCTTATAAATATAATAATTATTAATACTTTATAAAGTTAAAAAAGCCTTTAAGAAACTCAAAAAGAGTTTTAACTTTATAAAGTAGTTTAATTAAATTAAGTCGACTATAGCTTATATTATAGAAAAGTAAAATCTAATTAAACACTTACTTTTTATTATATTTTAAAAAAAATTAAATAATAAATTAAATAAAGTTCCTTTAATAAGCCGTTTTAAAGCGTTAATAATCTTAATATATTAATAAGTTAAGCGTTAAAAACGATAACCCCTTAAGACACACTATCGAAGTAGGCTTATATAATAAGTCCCTGAAGGTAATCGAAGACTAGAAATTCTTCTTTAATATTACTTAAATACTTTATAATAAAAAAGATTTATTTTAATTAAAATAGCTCTTAAGGCTATAATAAATAAGCTATTAATTTAAAAAGAAAATATATAACGACTAAGAGATTATATATAATTAAACGACTTAAGATTTAAAAGAGCTTATAAAGTTAAATAAATAAAACTAATTTATATATTTAAATAAATAATAAAGCGCGCGATAAGCTATAAGTTATTACGAGGGAAATAAGTTATTATAATTATCTTATATTAATAATAAAAATCGTTAAATTTATTATTAATAATATAAAAGGTTTATTTAAATATTAATAACTTTAATATAACGTATTTAAAAACAAAGCCTAATACTTTAAGACCGTAATAATTAAGCTAAAAACGAATAAAATAAGTACGGTTAATAAGTTATAAATCTTTAGCTTTTTTATATTTTTCTTACGCCTTTAACCTTTTATATTATAAGTGCTTTATTTTTAATTAAACTATTAGTCCTCGGAAATCAGCGGTCGAGTTATCGCGAGCCTAAAGTTTAATATAAAGATTATTATTAAATTCTATGAGTTCTCTCGATCGACGGCTACTAAGTTTAAGCCCCTACGTTACTTAAGTATTAATAATAATAACTTAATTAAAAGCAAAAGTATAAGATAATATATTAAGTATTATAATAAATTAAGCCTGCCTTAAGCTATTTTAAGTAACGCATCAAAGTATTAAAGTAATAACGACTTTATTTCTTTAGAGTTTCGGTTAATTAATTTTAAAATAATAAAATAAGCGGAATTATTTTATATAAAAGAAGATTTTAATTAATTTAAATTACACGCCTCTTTTTTAACTGTTTTAAAATCTTATTTATTAAAATTTAAATATTATTATTATAATTTTATCGTAATAATAACTTTATAAAGGACTTAAGCGGGTAAATAATGCCTTATTATAAGCACTTAAGCTATTTATAAGTGTTCCTTTAATTTTATTTTTATAAGGCTGTCTTTTATTAAGTAAATTAATTAAACTTTAAGTTAAGAGCTTTCTTTAATTAAATATTAATCCTTAGACTTTTAAACTAAAAATATTAATCGACTAAAAAAGAGTATTATTACTTTCGCTTTTAAGATATATTTACTTTTTCCTTAAACTTAGAATCCGGCTTAGCTTATACCGGCTTATAAAAGTATTTAGGGAATGTTTTTATTATTCTTAAAGTTATTATAAAATTGTATTAATATAAGGTTTTTTTAAAAAAAACTTTATTTTTAAATAAAAAGAGGTTATTTTAATAAAAGAGGACTTTCGGAAAGCTCGATATTATTAATTTAAAAATTACTTATAATATAATTAATAAAGGCTTAAAATAAATAATAAAGTTAAAAATACTTTTTATTTTAATAAGGCAATTAAAGCTACGCTTTTATTTTAAGTCTTTAAATTATATTAAAAAAATATTAAGATTTAAAAGTTAATAATATTAAATAAAAGAGAACTTATTTTTAACTTTTTACCCCTTTTAATTAATTAATAATAAAAAGTAAGTCGAAGGAAAGCGACGATAAAGGCGGTTTAAAATAACTTATAATTTATTAAAGTTTTAAAGGTTGTTTTCGAGAAGCTTTTATCCCGTAATTTACCGTTAAGAAAAAAAAGAAACCGTGAAAAAGACTAAATAGCTTAAAGTTAATATATAAAGTATAGCATTTTTTCTCTTTCTTTTTTAAATATAATAAATTTTAGTCGTTTATAATAATTTATTTATTTATTAAAGAATAATAAAAAGATATAATAAAAAATTATTAAGATATTATTAGCGCTTTTATTTAATATAATAACTGTTAAAATAAAAAAAAGGAGAATTACTTAAGATTAACTTTATTATTATTTAATATTAATTTATTAAAAAAGTAAAAGTAAAGAAAAGAAGATAAAAATAAAAAAAGACTTAATTAAGTTAAAAAAAGAGATACTCTAATTAGCTTTTTTTTACTTTTTTATTATACTTCGAACCTTAAAGGTAAGAAGACCGTCCTTTAATTATTATTTACTTTTAATTTTATATATTTATATATTTTTACTTCTTTAATATATTTTTAATATATTTCCTTTTATTTTTAATAATAATTAAGAGGTTAAAAAAGTTTATAAAAGATTTATTAAAGTAAGAATATAAAAAAGAAGCGGAGTCGTTAAAAATACATTAACTTAAAATATAAGGGAATATCGACGAATTCGACGCGTTATAAGAATTAATTTTTATTTTATAAAGAAAGTCAGTTTTTACGCTATAAAAGAAGGAGTCGGGAATTTATTTAAAATGCTAGTTAAGCGCTAATTTATTTTAAAAGAATTACTTTAATTTTATTAAAGTTAAAGTTTATTCGAATATAATATTTAAAAAGGCAAGTTTAAGCGGTAAAAATAATATAATAAGTATTAAAAGGTATAAAAAGATTAATATAAAAGTAAAAAAACGTATAAAGCTTTTTTAAAAATATTATAAAAAAGAGTAATAAAGTTATTAAAAAGAAAAGAAAAGGAAAAGAGTAATAAAGTAAAAGATAATATTTAAGGGTATTAAATAAGACAATTATTTACTTTTAAAAGTAAGGTATAAGTCATTTAATATTTATTTATCTTTACTTAAATATATTTTCTTTTAAGTATTTAAAACTTTAAAATTATAATATTAGTTTTTATTTCTTTACTTAAGGTCGAGCATGAGTTTTTTAAAGGAGGGACGCATATAATAAGATTAACCTTAGAGGCTTATTTATTACGTAATTAAGTTATATCTTATTATATTTAAGATAGCTTTTAAGGCAATATCTTTTAAGGAAATAATAATTCTTATTATTATAATTTTTCCTTTTTATTTAAATTATACTTTTCTTTTCTCTTAATAAATTATATTTTTTAAATATATAATATTTTTAGTATTTATTAAATAAGTATTTCTTACGTTTACCCTTCGGCACTTGCTTTATTATCCTTTTATTATGTGCTTAGTGTTTTCTCTTTTATAATATATTATTTTAAGATTCCTGAGTTTGAAGTAAATTCTATTAATAATAATTTTACAATTAAGTAAAGTATAAAGCACCATACAAATAATTTGTATAAGAGAAATTAATTACTTAATTAAAACAACACTACTAATACAATCACTTTAAATTTTTTTAAATCTTAAGATTTATATACGATCTTTATATATTTTAAGTTTTATAAAATAATATTCATTATTAAAGAAGTTATTAACAAGTGATTTTTGGCGTTTTTTGTATGTAAAAACGTAAATTTAAGATTACGTAATAATTTATGATCCGAATTTCAATTAACTTTACGGACTTGGTTAAAAAGGGCTAATAAATACGAATATGAAAAAGTTATAAATTTTTATTAATTTGTTATAAAGATATTAATACCTCAAAATCGCTGTTTTTGGTGTAAAAGGGTGGGCGGAATAGGGGGGGTGGGACGTTACCACACACCTCGTAACAAGAAATTAAGGTTGTTAAATCTTAGATCCTGAAATAATTCCTCGGTACAGATATTAAGAATTAGATAGATTATAATCAAATAAGATTCTCAGTGCCAAAGACAACGAGCTAAGATGATAATAAGATTAAAAGCGACAGGATAAGATACGGTTCTTAATTATAATACTCGAGGACTATTGTGAAGGAGAAAATATTAAGCACATAACAAGAGGGTAGCAAAATAAGCGCCGGAGGGTAAACGTAAGAAGTACTTATTTAACGAATACTAAAAATATTATATATTTAAAGAATATAATTTATTAAGGAAGAGAAAAGGTATAATTTAAATAAAAAAGAAAAATTATAATAATAAAAATCGTTATTATCCTTAAAAGATATTGCCCTAAAAGCTGTTTTAAATATAACAAAAAGCAGCTCAATCACGTGACAAATGGACCTCTGAAGTCAACCCCATCACACTATAGTAAACGATTAGGTTTAAAGTATTATTCTGTAAGCCTAATTATATTAAACCAAGTGTTCTTGTGTATTATACAGAAACATAATATGAAAGATAAAGGATATTCAAAGCCAATTAAGAATAAGTGGTTCAGTTGGTTATCTCAAAAGTAGAACTAAAATCAAATCGACGTAACTGCTAGGTTGTCTATTCTACATGATGATCTGAGTCATTATTTTCCAGTATCCATTCATCGAAGATTTTCCCAACTCCTTGCCAATCCCCATCTTTCGTTCCTGCTTTCTTGCGCGGAACGAACTCCACAATAGACCCACCACCGAAGTCTACAACCCAGGCGTTGAAGCTAGTATCGATGACAATGTTACCCGGATGAACGTCACCCCACACAAGATTATGAGAATGTAACTGCTCAACGGTAGCTGTAACTTGCTGCTTCCATCTTGCATGATATTGGGAGGCCAACGCGCTGTTCTTGTGGGTATACAAGGAGTCACCGGTTGAGGGTATAAGGTCGAATAGAAGGCCGATTGTCATCTTAGCGTCGTCAGATACCACGATACTATGTAGATTGGCTACTTTGATAGTGTCCCGCAATCCGGCTTCGCGAATACGCAAATGCATGTCAACTTCTCTGAGTAGTTGCTTCTTATCATCCGCGGGCTTGAAGAACCTGGAAGTGCCGTCGCTAGTAATAGCTTTCTGAGGTATCTCGGACATATAATCGTCCCATTTGGTATCTGAAATGATTCGAAGATCCGATGCCTTCGAACGAGGGACTTCGGCGAAAGGTGGAAGCTCTCTGGATGGTATCATCAGATGGAATGCGTTCATAGTCCCACGATCTCGGGTAGCCTTGGGATAGAGTGAGGATCCCGAAACCAAGAGCTTCAAGTGATGCGTCGGTGGGTCGTAGAAGTCTTTGAAGGTGATTTCTTTAGGGACGTTCAATGTACTCTCTCGGAAGTAAGAAAGACATGGGTCGACAATCCATTCACACAACAAATCATGATATTCCTCATCGTCGTCATCTATGGCTTTGGCCACCATCTCGGAGTATTCTGTCCCGAAGCAGCTTTCCCGGATGTCTTTGTGTGAAACAGTAATGTGAAATCGCGTGGCTCGACACATGACGGTGACCCAGGAGCGACCGAGCTCGATGTGACTGTCCATGACGGTATGGCTCATATTTTTGAATGAGTCCATTCTAGCAGATGAGCTCCCCTGCCAGGTTGAAACAGGCAGGACCGAGTGGGGAAAGTAGGTCAGTTGGTGTATGATGCTTTCAGTGTCAGATGCCGAAGGGTTTTAGACCTATATGCTGCAATAATAGTCAATATAGAACTTCACTAAAACACATGATGCTTCAAACAACTTACTGTGAAGGATTTCTTGCGCGGTATAGGTGGTGTTTCCTCGGAGCGATGCCGTTTGGTGGTGAGGGGGGGGGGGGGGGGGGGGGGGAGGGAAAAATGTTGATGATGCCTGACGTCTCAGGTTTGGCTTGAGTGCAAATGGAATATCGGTACCGCGATCCTCAGATTGACGTAATCTGAGAAGGCTACTATTGTGCGAAGTGTTTATTTGTATCTGGCTGGTGAGAGTGCAGTGAGAGTGCAGTGCACGACCAAAAAAGACCTCGACTTCCAGAGCGCGCGCATACAGCGGCAGTTTCTGCAACCAATCGCTTCGCGGACTACCAAGCAATGCAACCTATTAAACCCGAACATTGCGATGTTCCTGAGATACTCGAGACCGAGCGTGGGCCACAAATCATCTACCAAAGGCTCGTTAACACGGGGAGGCACTGGCAGCCCCTTTTCGTGAAGCTGAAAGAGAAGAAAAATCAAGGAACGATTGTAAAGGACCTCGAAGAATTGGAATCTTCGTTTCGGCTCTACTTCTTCTCCACTGATGGCATTGGATTTATCCGCGAAGAGCTCATGAGCCCCTGGCCCTCTGTTGGCCATCCGGTTATGGTATTGTGGCAGTTGCTAGATCAAGTCAGACCAACAAAAGAGAATGAGAACCAGAGCTACTTGAAGCTGATTGTCAGGATTTCACTAGGTTTGTGCATTGTTCACATTTATCAACTTCAACCTGCTAGTCAGTACTCGCCACAGTTTTATCTAGAAATATCGCCACAGTCATAGTGCATCTGGACCAAGTTCGCTACCATGATCTCGATATAGCTTCCGATGATGGCAAGGAACCTATGAACGATGGTGCGGGTCGAATATCGCCTACACTTGCTTGGAAAATCATACAGTGTCTTGATCTGAAAGCCAGAGTCTCACCTGCAGCCTTCCAAGCAAGGTTTGGCGGCGCGAAGGGCATGTGGGTTATAAATTATAACGAGAAGTCAGGCCTTGACTGGCTTGATGTTTATCCATCGCAGCAGAAATGGGCCCGAAACGAAGGGAATTGGCTGGAAATCAACGACACAAGTCACCGCACCTGTGAGGTTGTGGACTGCTCCAAACCATTACAACCAGCTCGGCTCAACACACAATTCTTGCCCATTCTTCAAAATCAGGCCGCAAAAAAGACACAAATGAAAAAATCCATCTCTGACCTACTTGAAAAAAATCTGGTTAAGGAATTAGATGAGATCTTGTTGTCGATGCAGACTCCGCAAACCTTCCGGCGATGGGTCTGTACCTGCAACGCCAACTCTCGCGACCATCTCAACCCGGCTCTATCTCCTATCTTGGCAGCATGCCTGTCACTCTTGAGGAAAGGTTGAATGTTATGCTAGATGCTGGGTTCGCTCCCACAGAATCGATATTCATGGGAACTATGGCCAAGGACCTCTTCAAACGCTACTGCGACAATCTAAAGAGCAAATTGAACATCAGAGTAGGGAATTCTGCTTATGCTTATATGATCCCTGATTTTTGGGGAGTCTTGGCACCTGATGAGGTTTACATAGACTTTTCTTCTTTCGGCAGCAGCGAACTTTCACCAAAGGTCGTGCTAGATGGCGTCGATATACTGGTAGCTCGAACACCTGCGCACTACGCAAGCGATATTCAAAAAGTGAAGGCTGTTAGAAAGCTCGAGCTTATCGATCTGAAGGATGTCATTATTTTTCCGACAAGAGGGGACCAGTCTCTAGCCTCGAAGTTGTCGGGAGGTGATTCTGAAGGCGATGAGGCGTGGATTTGCTAGCAACCAGATATTGTTGAAAACTTTGTCAACGTAAAAGTTCCAGCTCCTATTGATTTGGTTGCTGAAGGGTTCATGTACAAACCACAAGGGAAAGGTGCGTACACCCTCGACACCCTTCCTGCAGATACCCTCAATTCTATAGACAATGCCCCCTTACTCTACTTGAACCAGCTATTGAGCAACCTGGTTGACGCGCCTAAGCAAGGCTCAGTGTTACCATGGCAGACTGGAAACACTTCACGGCAACGAAAATAAGAGTCAACACGAAGGAGCGATTGTGGAAGACGACATTCGACCGTTCAACGGACGAACAGCCCAAGTTTGCGTCTACCGTCAACGAGATACACAATGCCTTTCAAGCTATCCAACCTCGCGATCCAGGCTCTTCGCTAGCACAAGCTCTGCTGCCTAGCTTGCCACAAAGGAATCCCGGGTTATCGAATTGGTATCTTCTCAAGGCTTCCACACTTTTCGTTACAGCGGCCTCTTACTCTAAGGAGTATGTGCCGCAACGTGTGTATTGGCTGACTGGTAAACAATTACGATATTTGAAGACCGATGCTAGCCAGAGTGGAGTGCTATACCCCGTTTCAGCGAATATGTGGCCCTTCTTGAAGACGGATGGGTCTTTGATAAGGAAAATCGAGTCTGGGTCCGTGCTGGAGGATTCTATTAACCTGATGGAATTGGCGGACGAGACGGACATTAATATGGGAAGCTTCGGAAACACTTCTTAACACTCACCTCGTGCTGCGTGGACATTTTTAGGATTTGAATATCGCGTTTGTGAAAGTTTGAATCATTGATACCACTTGGGGATATGGGCTGGCGAAACAGGTGTGCGTACTGGATGGTCTGCAATCATTTCTGTTTAGATAGTGTCATTAATGTTGGGAAGTGTTTTGAGCTATATGCCTCCGGTAATGGTGACTCTGGGAAGATCGAGTACCCTCAAAACCAGCGTATTCATCTCTATTGGGTAGAAATATGAATCTGTAATGACCACAGACGTGTGTTTCTATTTCTCAGAGTGAGATTCCAATCTCACACCCTCATGCTCTCTGGAGGTCCCAAATAACTCGTCCTCACACCTCCCAAATCGATCACGATCTTCTGAAAGACAACACCAGGCTCAATAGCCCACAAGTTGAGAACATGTGCTCCTGCAGTGACTGCAATCTTTGCTGTAGCGCTATAGCCTTGAAATGTCACACCTGCTGACCATGTACTTGGCAAGGTCCCTAGATCCGTGATAGGAACGTACTGAGACTTCACTGATGCTCCATCGTCGAGTGAAACGGCGTAGGCGAGAGGACGAGCAGGGTCTGTGTTGAGTGATGGGCCACAGTAAACTGTTATCGAAGCGGTTGTGGCTGTGAAGATGAAGACATTGTATGAAAGCTTTGGAGACGAAGGTGGCGTCTGGGTACCGATCGTGACGGGGAACAAAGTCACTCCCGAAAGAGTTCGTCCATATCCTGGTATGATACCGTAATTTGCCGATGAAGAGGATGTGGCGGCGGAGTAATGTTCTGGCTCGATGGTAATAGTCTTGTCGCTTTCCACGAATCCTGTGAATCCTGCTGGAGGGTTGCTGTTCCTCAGTGGGACGGCGATGGTTGTGTTTGTTCCACCTGCGCTCACGATAATCTTAGATGTTGAGATTCCAGTGGGTGCAGTCTTCCAATCTATAGATATCACGACTCGTTGGTCGGATGTCAAACCAGGTGGGGTCAATTGCCCCGATGAAGGCGTGGCGACAATCCACGGATCCGACGACACCGTGAATTTTGTCGTCGTGTTACTTTTGGAGTAGATGTCTATCCAACGAGTTGGACTATAGGGATCCATTCCTGGTAAAGTAAAGGTGCTACTTCCTCCATCCACGTAGACGCCCGGTGGGCTGTTAGTGTTCTGCATGGGGTACTGCTGGGCCGGCATGCTGTTCGATGCTGGTTGCTGCCTGCAAAAAATCAGCTTCATATCTGGAGTTTCCAAGACAGAAGGGTCAAAGTCTTACCAGTTCGTGTATCCAATGTGTGTCTGATCCATCATATGGTTCCACTTTCCCCCAAGAAGTTTGTGATACGTGGTCGCCAAGGCAGAGTCTTGAGCATATGCACTCACAGAAGCTGCGCCGTATGCTGCTGCACTAACTCGCCCTTGCTTTGCGTACAAGTTGTTCTTTGCTGTAGAGATGTACAGCTGATACACGATGTACCCCGCTTTGCACGGATGAAGTACGAGTTCAAAGAACCCAGGCTGGGCAGCAGCCGGAAGGGCATCATAAATCTTCTGCGCATCGGCGACCATTGTTTCCCACTCTTTCAGGACGATGTCGCCTTCGTTGTAATTCACAATAGAGAAGATTGACGCATCGAGCAATTCGTATTTCCTTCGTGCTGCGTAACGTCCGTACCGATCGATGATTGATGCGATGGCTGTAGACAATGCAGCGCCGAATTCTCGGGCTGCCCATTGACCTTCCCATGTTCTAACGCTTTCCGGGGTTTGGAATTGAGACATATCGTATGCCATGTCCATGAAATGGTTGATTGGTATTTCCTACGAAAATTAGAGCTTCCTCTAGGGCACAGGGCTGCGGACTTACCAAAGGCTTCAGATCCCCCACATTCACAATCCAAATTTGTCGAGCTTCTCGAGCATAGGTCATGTGTAGCTGCTCCCATGTTTTCTGGGGGGAAATAGTATTGATCCACTTGTAGTTCCTGGGATCTCCAACGTAGTCAAAGTGATAATAAACACCTGCTCCTCCAGCTCTCCCAAGCTCACTCGGGATTGGGAGTCTCTGCATATTCCCAACGTTATCATCCGACCACAACAAAGTAATGTCGTCCGGCACCCTGAGACCTTTCTGATAATACCCACCGACCTCTTTATACAAGCACCACATTTGCGGAATTTCGGAGAGATTTTGTCCTAGAACAGAAGTCAAGATCTTCTGCTGGTTTGCCACCACGTCCGCCAATCTCTCCGCATTCAAAGTCGCGGACGCCGTATCAGCGGAACCTCTCATACCCATCGTATACAGGGACTCGTAAGGCTTAGCTCTCTTGACACCATCGGTGAGGAACTGGATGATATTGTTCTTGTTTGACACCCAATCCCAAGACCCACTCATCTTCGTCTGTTGCTCTTTCGTGGCGCGCATCAAAGGCTCTGTGTGGCTCGTTCCCATCACGATTCCATACTCATCCGCTAGTCTCTGATTACTACCGTCATCAACAGCAAACATACTGTCCCACATAGTCGGCCACAGATAATTCGCTCGAAGTCTCAGCAACAACTCGAAAACTCGAACATAGAACCCAGATACGTATCCCGGACGGCCATATTTCTCATTGACCCAGTTCGTCAGAGCTGGTTGCTCGTCATTGAGGAAGATACCCCGGTATTTGACGCTGGGTGGTCCTTGGATCTTGGGTTCAGCGAGAGCGAAGATCTTGCTTTGTTGTGCCGGAGCCACGTCGGCGAACCAGTACCATGGCGAGACGCCGATCTGCTCTGAAATGTCGTAGATCCCGTATATTGTGCCTCTTTTGTCGCTACCAGCTATAACGAGAGCTGATGCAAGACCTGGCATTGGGTTTACCACGACTTGACTTTGGAATGACTCCCATTTCCCTTTTGTTCTCGAGACATCGATTTTCCCA